>JAEOAD010000014.1:34287500-35487500 GCA_036365145.1 Orientallactaga sibirica
GATGCATGTGCCCCTTGTGCATCTAGCTTACGTGGGTGCTGGAGAATTGAACCTGGGTCCTTTGCCTTTGCAGGCAAAGGCCTTAACCGCTAAGCCATCTCTCCATCCCTCCCTTACCTTTCTTTCCTGGGCAATTAAGATTGAACCAGAATTACCCCTTCTGAGGAGACCACATTCTTTCCTGGAGAATTAAGATTCCTGGAAAGTTGTCCCCTCTCTTAGGAACCAGACCCTTTATTTAGAAACCTGGTGGAACTGGCTTTTTCTTCCCTGAAGGAATCCCCCTTCCCATAAGAATCCAAACTAACTGGGCATGGTAGCACATGCCCTTCATCTCAGCACTCGGGAGGCAGAGGTAGGAGGATTGCTATGAGTTCGAGGCCACCCTGAGACTACATAGTGAATTCCAGGTCAGCCTGGGCTAGAGTGAAACCCTACCTTGAAAAAAAGATCCAAAAATGAGTCACCAGGTAAGTTCTCCCCATCTCTGGAGACCCCTCCTGCCTCACTAGAGCCTCTCCCTTCTCTCGGGTTCTGATAAACTCTATTTTTGGCGGGGGTATGTGGGAGGGGGTGGAATTCACTATGTAGTCTCAGGGTGGCCTCGAACTCACAGTGATCCTCTTACCTCTGCCTCCCAAGTACTGGGATTAAAGGCGCACGCCACCTCACCCCGCTAAATTTTACCTTTCTATGGTATATGAAATTCATTCATCAAATTCATAAGAAAACCCCAAAGGGCACTGGCTCAGTGGAAACTCTGTGTAACCATGACTCTCTGATACCTCAGCTCCTGAGTTGCTGCCTGCCCAAGAGCCAAGAGAGGGTCCAGCGCTCTCAGAGATACCCCAAAATTCCAGAATCACTGGCAGGAGGGCTTATGCAGCACCTTAGGGGGAAAACTGCCCAAGAGAGGCAGCGAGCACCCTGGTGCCTGGCTGCCGGCTGGTGCTGACACTGGGTCCTCCTCCTGCCTCCAAGAGACGTAGGGTGGTAACAATGCGGCCAAGACCTGAAGGCTCTGTGAGCTGATTATCACCGTGGTCTCTGGGGTGAAGGAACAGTCAACAGGCCCCAGGCATGGTTCTGTCCTTCCCGTAACTTATCAGAGCTTTGACGCCCTTCCGCTTCGAGGCTGTGACCCCGGACTTTCCTAGTGGAGGCGTACTGATTTTGAAGGGGTGACCCCTCCTCTCACCACAAAGTGGTTTTAGCTGAGTTCCGCAACTCTCTGTGTACCCTATCAGATAGGGAGGGAGTGGTAGAAACAGCTTAGAGAATACAAATACCACTTCTATTATTTTTTTTTTTCCAGATTTACCTGTCTGATCGGGTTGGTTCCAACTGCTGGTAAAGATGTCCCCCTGAGCACTCATGTCTTTTGGGTAAGAGCTGAGATCAGTGTGGCTGGGCCACAGATGACCAGCAAACACTTTACCTTCTCCTTGAGCCCATCTCCCCATGTTTCTTTCACATAGCCACACTATGTGACCTAAGGGACATTGTCTTCCCCCAGCTCTCTATGTCACCACCTGGGATCAGAATCCCTGGGTCTCATATGGCTTCTGGTCCAAAGATCTTGGAAGGGACAGGCAAGATGGATGCTTTAGGTCAGGTACTCACTGCTAGTACCATTAATCCCAGGATCATAGAGATTCCCTGCTCGTTAGAAAAAGGATAGGGGGCTGGAGAGATAGCTTAGCAGTTAAGGCGCTTGCCTGCAAAGCCAAAGGACCCAGGTTCAATTCCCCAGGACCCAAAGTAAGCCAGATGCACAGGACGGCACATGCATCTGGAGTTTGCGGTGGCCAAATGCCCTCACACACACCCATTCTTTCTCTCTCTTTCTCTCACTATCTCTCTCAAATAAATAAATAATTTTTTTAAAAGATGATGACATCAAATTGAAAGACTAATGGAGAGAGGGAGGGGATATGATGGAGATTGGGGGAGAATGGAGGAGGGGAGGGAAATATCATATTTTTTTGTATGTAAGCATAGAAGTGTCAATAAAAAATTAATAATTAAAAAAAAAGAAAAAAAAAAGAAAAGAAAAAGGCTAGAAGGTACTCCATCACTGAAAGTGGAGGCCGACCATAGTCAGAAAAGAAGAGAAGGAAAACTCTTTGGGTTCATTTAGGTTAAGGTTTGGACTGGAAGCTTCATATCAGATTTGGTCATTTTGAGAGCCCTGAAGGGAAGGGGTTATTTTCAAGAAAAGGAAACTGAGGCTCAGGGGCCATATGTTATGGCACATCCCTTCACCCCTAGCAAGGCTTTCCAATCCTCCCGACTTCACTGCAGCCCCTGCCTCCTCTTTGCTTGGACAGTGAGGGTGAAGAGTCAGAGAAGACCTTTCCCCTCCTCCCTTCTGTCTCCAGAGACCACTTTGTTAGACCCACTCCCCCGCAGCAATCAGGTTCCCATGGCCTGGAGGGAGAGATTGAATGGGTCGTCACCTTTTGACCTGTCCCCTTTCCCACACTGACCCTCGCTGCATCCCCAGCTACCATGGCTTGAAGCTGATTCAGTGCCTGCTTTGTTGAAAAGCTCAGAACAATACTCCTAGAGACAGGCTACCGGTGGGAATGGGAAGAGACGCCCTGTCCCTCTGCAGGGGCTGTTTCTGCAGCACCAGGAAGTTGGGAGATGACTTTCGAAGTCTGGAACATGGGCTGAGGGTCCCAAGACTGGGTATGAGAGGAGGGGACATAGGACAGCTTCCTCATTGCCTCTATCTGAATCGGTCTCCCAGTGCCAAGTAGAGCTGTAAGTAGTGTGGGTTGCATGACTATCTTTGAACTCATGGCAATCCTCCTGCCTCAGCCTTCTGAGTTTTTGGATCACAGGCATGAAGCACCATGCCTAAATTTGTCCTCATCTTTAGTATGGAGATGTACCAAGTACCTTACTAACTAGTTGAGAGGAAAGCCCTAGGCATAGTGCCTGGCTCCACAACATGTGCCTCCTGCTGTTGCCCCAGTTGTCCTGCTAGTTGGTGCTGGTCATGAGCTTTTTTAAAAATTTATTTTTGGTAATACTTTATTTATTTATTTTGAGAGAGAAAGAGACAGCGAGTGAGAATGGGCACACCAGGGCCTCTACCCACTGCAAACGAACTCCAGGTGCATGCGCCACCTTGTGCATCCGGCTTTACATGAGTACTGGAGAATCAAACCTGGGTATTTAAGCTTCCCAGGCGACTGCCTTAACCGCTGAGCCATCTCTCCAGTCCTGGTCATGAGCTGTTGACCAGCTTCTGTTGGAGGCCAGGTGCAGCACGGAAGCACAACCTGGGGGAGCCTGTTCTCTAGCCCGGCTAGGGCTGAGAGAGAAAGGAAGGCTCCTTGCTTCCCCGGCTTGGCTCTCTTGCTTCTCTCTTGCTTTTTGCAACATACAGGAAGCTGCAGGAATGGTGCTTATCCACTCCGGGAAGATGCAGTTGCATTGTGAAGACTTCGTGAACTAGGAAGGTTATCATTCTAAGCAGTGACTAGCTCTGACCGGGTAAATGTGTTTAGAAGACCACGGAGGCACTCACAAAGGAGAAAGCCTTTCCCAGCAGCCAAAGGGCTGAGATCCTGGAAAGACGGGGTGTGGCATGTGAGCCCAAGGAAGGCTGTGAAATCTTTAAAAATAGGTCGTTTTGTTCTAACTTGTCTTGGGTGGGGATTGGCTAAGAGGTGGTGGTGGCGCTTGGTCAGAGGCCAGCAGGAATTTACCCTCCAATCACGAAACAGGTGAGACTGGTGGTGTCCTTACAGGACAGTTGATCACTGTAAGAGTCTGGGCCAGGGGTAACAGGGAACCCCTGCCTCTGCCCCTACCCCCTCCTTGCTTGGCTGTATTTTCAGAGACAGCTCAGGAAGTGGGCCTTCACAATGTCAGGATACAGGAAGCTATCGGACTATTGAAGGCCACTTCCTGTGAGCTGGTCCTTCACATACATTTGTCACCGGCTATCAGGACTTTCGGGCCCTGCCATTGTCTGCAAGAGCTGCAGAAGTCTGGGGCTGCCAGTGGAGACTCTTGGACATAGAATGTGCTATTGTGCTGGACTGGCAGGACCCCATGGGGTGGGGAGGGAAGTGGTGGGTAAGAAAGGGGACGCCTGCCTCTTATTGTCAATGACTGCACAATGGGGTCTGGGGGCTGGGGTCCTCTCCTGTTCGTGGGAGCCTGAACTTCTGTAAGAAAGGTTGTCTACACAGGAGACTGGCTTTAAATTTGGTGTCAGACAGAGTGGGAAAGTTTCCTGGGGACTTTATTAATGCCAGTGAGTTTTCTAGATCTTTTCTAGGAGTCAGTGTGATGGGCTTGGAGTAAAGGACCTAGTTTTTTTTTTTATTAATATTTTATTTGCCAGGTGTGGTGGTGCACACCTTTAATCCCAGCCCTTGGGAGGCAGAGGTAGGAGGATTGCCTTGAGTTTAAGGCCACCCCGAGACTACATAGTGAATTCCAGGTCAGCCTGGGCTAGAGTGACACCCTACCTTGCACCCCCACAACCACAACATATATATATATATTTGTGAGAGTGGCAGATAGAGAGAGAATGGGCACACCAGGGCCCCTAGTCACTGCAAATGAACTCTAGACACATGCACCACCTTGTGCATCTGGCTTTACATGAGTCCTGGGGAATTGAACTGGGGTCCTTTGTCTTTGCGGGCAAGCACCTTAACTGCTAAGCCATCTCTCCAGCCCAGAGAACTAGGTTTTGTAGTCATCCTCTACCACTGTGAAATGTGTGACCTTGGGGTTGGGGAGATGGCTCGCTTGCTTGCAAAGCTTGCTGACCTAGGCTCATTTCCCCAGCACACATGTAAAACCAGAACCAAAAAATGGGGCATGCATCTGGCATTTGATTACTGTGGCAAGACACCTCAGTGCCCCCCCCCCACATAAATCAATTAAATATTTTAGAAACAAACAACAAAATAAAACAAGACAAGACAAAAAAACAAAACCAAACAAAAAAATAACCAAATGTGTGATCTTGAGCAAGTTACCTCTGAGCCTCAGTACCAGTTCCATAAAATGAGGAGAGTTTTAGAAGGCTCACAGAGTGGCCATTACTTGAGGTAGTCTTGGTAGTTGGCACTTACTAGATGTCTAAGAAGAAGAAATATAATGACAGTGAAGTGTCCAGCACTAAATGACAAATCTCTGGCACACCTCCCAAGGCTCAGGAACCATTGAAGAAGAGGTGGTGGAAAGAATGGAAGAGGCAAAGGAAGGAGAGGAGTGCAGTGGTTGTGGTATTCATGAGCTCACAGGGGCTGATAGTACCTACACAAAACCTGCACAATTGGAGGGAAAAAATGATGACAAAAAAAAAGAGAGAGAGAGAGAGATGGGCCGGAGGGATGGCTTAGCAGTTAAAGGCATTTGCCTGCAAAGTCAAAGGACCCAGACAAATAAATAAATAAAAATAAAATATTTTTTAAAAAAATCCAGGAGAGAGAGTAACTGGAGAGAAGGGATTTAGTGGAGGGGGGATTCAGGCAGGGCAAAGTGAGGGTGGTAGGAGGGGATTATAATCACGGTATATTGTCTATATGTATGGAGGTTGTCAAGAAAAAGTTCCAAAATAAAATAAAGAGCAATGTCACTTTCTTCTCCACCCTCATCTTTCCTTCCAGGTCACTTCTGACTCCGGTGTCTGGTCCTCCAGTGGGTGAATTAGCATGTGCAGGCAGGCTTGTGAAGAGGTGTTTTAATGCCAGCCCAAACAAACCATGACTCTTTCTTCCTTTATGCCAAGAATATCAAATCAACTGTTAATTATCTGCACTAACGGACGGTACAGTAACAGAGAACTTTTTTCCCTTTGGCCATGTGCCTTTGGCCTTATGTGTGAATCTGGGTATGTTTGGTTTCCAGAAGGTTCACTTCAAGCCAAATAGTGTGGTTATAACAGGGCAGAGCTAGCTCAGAAGGGGCTGAGCCAGAGAGATGGGTGACAGGCCACGGCTTTGCTCTGCTCAGCTCTGTAACGTGTCAGTGTCAGGAGAAGGCCACTAGCTTGGCCTCTGAGAGACAGAGGCTGTGTACTTTGGAGTCAGACACTTGTAGTCAAATCTTTGGAGGCTGGGATGTAGCTGGGTGCCTAACATGAACAGCACTGCATACACTGGGTATAGTGGTACACACCTAGAATCCCAGCATAAGGGAGGTGAAGGCAGGAGAATCAGAAGTTCAAAGTCATCTACTTCATCTAGTCTGAGATACTTAAGACCCTGTCTCAAAAGAAAAGAAAACTCTCTACATTGTTGCTAACGTGTGACTGAGCAAGGTGCTCGACTTTTGTGACTCCTAGTTTCTCCACTTATAAGACATCTTTAAGTTTTGTTTTGTCTTATCTTTATGTTTATTTGAGACAGCGAGAGGGGGAAAGAGAGAGACAGCATGGGTGTGCCAGGCCTCTAGCCACTGCAAACAAACTCCAGATGCATGCATAACCTTGTGCATCTGGCTTATGTGAGACCTGGAGAATCGAACCTGGGTCCTTAGGCTTTGCAGGCAAGCACCTTAACCACTAAGTCATCTCTCCAGCCCTTTTGTTTTATTCTGAGACAGGATCTCACACTGCAGACTAGGCTGGCCTAAAATTCACTGTGTAACCCAGACTGATTCTAAACTCATGGCAGTCTCCTGCCTTAGCCTTCCAAATGTTGTGATTATAGGCATGAGCCACCATGCTAGGGTATTTATAGGGTTTCTGTGAGGTTGAAGTAAGGGAATGTGTATTCTTATCACCTAGATATGGTTTCCTTCCCCGCCACCCCTTCCCTCCTGTCTCTGCCACTTCAGCTCTATTCTGACCAGAGAGCCCCACCTGATGGCACACAGGTACAGTTCAACATTTGGACTTTAGAGGATTTTACTGCCCGGTTGCATGGAAGAGCCTGATCTGGGCTATTCAGTATGGGAATCACTAGGCACTCTTGACTCTTCAATGTCAGTGAACTGAGATGAAAAAAATATAGCTTAGTGGTCAGGAAGATGACTCTGGGTAAAGCCCTTGCTGTTCAGGCATGAAGACTAGAGTCTGAATCCCCAGCACCCATGTAGATGCCAGGTGGGCATGGTGAGCCACCTGTCATTGCAGTGGTCAGGAAACAGACAGGGAGGTCCTGGAACAAGTGGGATAGCTAGACTAGCCAAATCAGTAAGCCCTGGGTTCAAGTGAGACACTCAACCTCAGGAAAGAAACTGGAGAGTGACTGAGAAAGATAGTGAACCGCAGCGTGCACTCATGCACATACAGCCATACATGAGTGCACCCCTCCCCTGCAGACATGCGTGCATGCATGTACACATACCACACACATACACATGCAAAAATATGCAACTTATCACAGCTGCTTTTTTGTTTGTTTGTTTGTTTTTCGAGGTAGGTTTACCCTCCAGCCCAGGTTGACCTGGAATTCACTATGTAGTCTCAGGGTGGCCTCGAACTCATGGCGATCATCCCATCTGTGCCTCTCAAGTGCTGGGATACTATTTTTTTTATTGACAACTTCCATAATTGTAGACAATAACCCATGGTACTACCCCCTCCCCTCACTTTGAAACTCCACTCTCCATCATATCCCCTCCATCTCTCAATCAGTGTCTCTTTTATTTTGATGTCATCATCTTTTCCTCCTATTATGATGGTCTTGTGGAGGTAGTGTCAGGCACTGTGAGGTCATGGATATCCAGGCCATTTTGTGTCTGGAGGAGCAATTGTAAGGAGTCCTACTCTTCCTTTGGCTCTTACATTCTTTCCACCCCCTCTTCTACAATGGATCCTTAGCCTTGCAAGATGTGGTAGAGATATTTCAGAGCACTCCTCTGTCACTTCTTCTCAGCACCATGGTGCCTTCTGAGTCATCCCAAGATCACTTCCATCTGAAAAGAGAAGCTTCTCTAAGCAAAAATGAGAGTAGCATAAATATATGGGTATGGACATTAAGAGAAGTGCTTACTGGGAAGATTGGTGAGCATAATATATACATTTAGCCAGACATCCACAGAGGATACACCCCTAGGGCTCATGACTACCCCTGTTTTAGGTTTTCAGTATCAGGGATGTATTCCCTCCCATGGACTGGGCCTCCAGTCCAATTAAAGAGTGGTTGGTTTTCCCCATAACACACATGCCACTATTGCACCCATTGGCTCATTTGGCCTGGCTGGACAAATTTAAGGCTTGAAGTGTCCACTACTATCACCACTGGTGATTTCTCTCTCTGTCCCATTGAACTGCATGCAGTGTAGCTTTTCCAGCTTTCTGTCAGCTGGTCTACATGGAGGAGGCTTTCAGCTCAGCTCCAGCACAATTTCTCAGTGACCTTGCAGCCCAAGTATGTGGAGTCTTCAGCAATAGGGTCTTACCATCTATTCCTTGTGGGAAACCAAGAGCCTTGGCAATGGCCTGTAATGTTTTGGGGATATCAGGGACCTCCCTGGCCAACAACTCATTGGAAGGTATCCCATCCTTGGTACTGAAAATTTTCTAGTAACAATCTATAGCTTCTGAGCGTTCCATTGTCCAAAACAATAGGTTTCCATATGATTTATTTATATCCTCTGAGATTTTGATTAGCCCTCCCTCCACCTTTCCTTTATTCAATCTCTTTCCCTGACCTCAGTTAAGCCTTTTCACCCCCATTAATCTGTTATTCTACTTACATATATACAATACCATCCTATTAAGTCCCCCTGCCTCCCTTTCTATTCCCTTTATATCCCCTTTCTAGCTTACTGGCTTCTGCAACTGAGTTTTATTCCTACTCACATAGAAGTCTAATCATTTGTTGCTAGTATCCACAGATGAGAGAGAACATGTGACGTTTGGCTTTCCGGGCCTGGGTTACCTCACTAAGTATAATCCTTTCCAGATCCATCCATTTTCCTGTAAATTTCAAACTTCATTTTTCTTTACTGCTGCGTAGAACACCATTGTGTAAATGTGCCACATCTTCATTATCCACTCATCAGTTGAGGGACATCTAGGCTGGTTCCTTTTCCTAGCTATTGTGAATAGAGTGACAATAGACATGGTGGAGCAAGTATCTCTAAGGTAGTGAGACAAGTCCTTAGGATATATGCCTAGGAGTGGTATAACTGGGTCATATGGTAGATCTATTTTTAGCTATCTCAGGAACCTCCACACTGATTCCACAATGGCTGGACCAGATTACATTCCCACCAACAGTGTAGAAGGGCTCCCCTTTTTCCACATCCTTGCCAGCATTTATAAGTGCTGGGATACTTAAAAAAAATTTTTTTTTTGTTTCTGAAGTAGGGCTTCACTCTAGCCCAGGCGGACCTGGAATGTAGCCTCAGGGTGGCCTCGACAGACCATCCCATCATCCTGGCATACCCCACTGGGTAGTGCTAGGCTGGAGGCTGTGCTCTCAGCATGGGACTCAATTTGCTGGAGGAAATACGTTAGCCAGGCCAGAGCATGTGGAACTGAGAACAGAGTCTGTAGTGCCCCATCCACTTGGAGTGTCTCTGGGGCTTGGCTTTTCATCTTGGTGCTCTTTTCCCTTCTGTGGGGTTCCTCAGAAGGGTACCTTCTCTGACACATGAAAGTCAGGACAAGGCTGGGAGATGGCTCGGTGGTTAAGGCACTTTCCTGCAGAGCCTAATGACCCGGTTCGATTCCCTGGTACCCAGGTAAAGCGGATGCACAAAGTGGCACATGCATCTGGAGTTTGTTTACAGTGGCAGGAGGCCCTGGTATGCCCATTCTCTCTCTCTTTTCCCCCTCCCTCCCTCTCTTTCTCTGCTTACAAATAAATAAACATTTATTTTTATTTTTTGTTTTTTCAAGGTAGGGTCTCACTCTACTCCAGGCTCCCTCTCTCTCTTCATATATTTCTATCTCTATTTCTCTCTCTCTCTCTCTCCACATATATATATGTAGTCAGGACGTGTGCACCAGGGACAGGTCATCTCTAGGCTTTCCTGACTTATGGTCCTTACACAGGTGTGAATTGTGGCTTCTTACACCTGAAGATACTACAGCTACCATAAAATCTTTCATCCCAAAGCCGGCTGTCTTCCTTCCTTCCCGTGTCTCCCTTCCTTGCCTAAAAACTGTAGACATTCACATGGCTTTGCCTTGCTGTCAACAGCACAGTCCTCCACTGAGTGTGGATGGTGGTGTCTGTGGGTCATTCTCCATCTCTCCTTATTCCACATGCTTGGCTATAGGTGCTGGCCCACAGAGTAAGGCTGTCTGGGTCTTGGCAGGCTGCTGGATTGTAGAATTAGCCTTACTTCCAGCAGCCTGGTATGAATGCTCAGATCTTAGCCATCTAATCTCCATGACACTTGCCCAGCTTATGTAGTTTATAAACCCAGCTTCACTCATAAACCCAGCTCTCCTTCCTGACAGCTGACTAGCCTTTCAGCGTCTGCCCTTCTCTCCCTTTGCAGGAGCTGAGCTGGGACCTCCAAGGCCCAGGCCTGGCTTCCTGCTCTGCTTACATCCATCACCTCTGTTTCTGAAATCTGTCTGCTCTGACATCAGCTGGCCCGAAGACCTCATGGGTGGGCTGGGCCCTGCCTTTGGCATAACTCACCGTCCTGCACTGCATCAACAGTGAAGTCCCAGCTGTGAGTCTCAGAGATCCCTCCCACTCCGACTCGAAATTGAAATATTCTTCCTTCAAGGGATCCTCTCCTCCTCTGCCCCATAGGGACCCAAACAACCTGGCTCCTTAAGCGCACCTCCATCAGCCCCCCGCCACTGGCCTCCTCCCACTGGCCAGCGCCCTCCACACCCCAAGGGGCATAAAAGCCCTTCCACTAGCAGCTTTGCTGTCTCTGTGCTGCTTGCTTCTGAGCCTGCCCCTGCCAGTGTGTGTACCCCTCTCTCTCATTTATACTCTCTCTTTTCTTCTCCAATGCCTCTTTCAGATCGTAGGTCCCCCTTCACACATCAACATTCTTACCTGAAGCTGCCAATCCACCTTGTACACCTGCAGGCCAGGCCAGCCAGCAGCAAGCTTCCTCTTCCTTCCTGAACTCCTCTTCTTCCAAACATCCCCTTTTTTCTGGCTTTTTTGAGGTAGGGTCTTGTTCTAGCCCAGGCTGACCTGAAATTCACTATGTAGTCTCAGGCTGGCCTTGAACTCACTGTGATCCTGTTGGGATTAAAGGAGTGCACCACCAAGCTCTTCTTTCACTCTTAAAGCTACAGTGCTGCTTCATTTGTGGCAGACTGATAAAGTACTTTTTCTGATACTATTTATTTACTTATTTGAGAGAGAGAGAAAGAGAGAGAGAGAGAGACAGAATGGGCGCACCTGGCCCTCCAGCCACTGCAAAGAAACTCCAGACACATGCACCACCTTGTGCATCTGACTTACGTGGGACCTGGGGAATCGAACCTGGGTCCTTTGGCTTTGCAGGCAAATGCCTTAATGGCTAAGACACCTCTCCAGCCTCAATAAAGTACTTTAAAAATATTTTCACTTATTTATTTGCAAGGAGAGAGAAAGAAAGAAAGAGAGAGAGAGAGAATGGTACACCAGGGTCTGTAGCTACTGCAAACAAACTCCAGATGCATCACACCATTTTGTGCATCTGGCTTTATGTGAGTATTGGGGAATTGGACCAGAGTTGCTAGGCTTTGCAGGCAAGTACCTTAACTGCTGAGCCATCTCTTTAGCCCAGAACTTTTTTTTATTTTTTTATTTATTTACAAGCAGAGAGAGATAGAGAAAAGAGTCAGACAGAGAGTATGGACTCCCAGGGACTCCAGCCACTGCAAACAAACTCCAGATTCATGTACCACTTTGTGTATCTGGCCTTACCAGGTACTGGGGAATTGAACTTGGGTGGTTAGGCTTTGCAGGCAAGTACTTTAACCACTGAGAAATCTCTTCAGCCCAGTGCTTTTGATTTCTAACACCCATGTTTCAGCTCAGAGCCTCTTTTCTCAGACACTCCCCACCACAAACAACAACACCTGACACTAGCCTGCCTGGCACTGAGGCTGTTAGTGTTAGACAGGTTTAGGGAGTAGGCCAGGGGGCATAAGTACCCACCCTTGGGCAGGTTCACAGTCACAACAGAATTCAAGAGCACTTGGCAAGAGCTGGTTTGGGATCACATGTGAGACCAACTTGTCTCCCAACTTGGTTCTGGTCCAACTATGTACTGTTCCCACTGCTTCCAGAGTTCGGGTACTGAGGCAAAAAGAGAGAAATGACTGGTTCAAGGCCATTGCCCTTCCCCTCCCCAGGAGGGACCAAACAACTTTTTGCTTGCTTCTGTTATCCCAAATCTCCAAGCTCCTTTTTGCATCTAAGCCTACAGTCACTCTCTTCCTCTGTAGCACAGAACAGTCTCTCCCCTTGTCCCCATCTGACCTCTTTCCTCCTGCCTACATAAAGCTGGGGTCATGGAGGTGGCCCCCAGGCATCAGAAGGTTTCTAAAGGCACTGGCATCTGCCCCTGCCACCCATTCCTGCCTCTGCCTCACATGACTGCGAGCTGAGGGGTGAGGACATCCGGGGAGGGGTCTTGATTCCAGAAACAATGTGGCTGCCCATGCCATTGTTGGGAGACACCCAAGAGACTGCCAAAGGGTGCTCCCCTGGCAGGGGCTTGCTTTTCCCTAGTGCTGGGTGCACTTGTTCTTCCTATCCTGGGGAGTATGTGAAAGGGTGTGTGGGGCTCCACCAGCCTTCCGCAAGTGAGCACAGTTCAACGTACACATGCTCGAGCAGCAGGAAGATGAAGACAAGTCACCAGCTCTCTCCCGTGCTCTGTCTCCGTGCCAGCTTCATGCTGCAGGCTTATTTCTCCTATGTAGAGGAAAACAGGGGCATGGATATCTCCCATGTCTTAGATGTTTCAGGGAAAGGTTGGTTTTGAGCCATGCTTTTCTTTTTTGCATGTACACATGTTTGTATGTGTGTACACATGTAGGTGCACATTTGTGTGTGCCTGTGCATGCAGAGGCCAGAGGTCAATGTTGGACCTCTCCCCTACAATCCCTCAATCATTTTTTGTTTCATTTTTTAAAATATATTTTATTTATTCATTTATTTGAGAGAGAGACAGAGAGAGAGAGAGAGAGAAAGAGAGAGAGAGGTAGAGAGAGAGAAAATGGGTGCGCCAGGGCCTCCAGCCACTGCAAACAAACTCCAGATGCATGCGCCTCCTGTGCACCTAACTTAAGTGGGTCCTGGGGAATTGAACCGGGGTCGTTTGGCCTTGCAGGCAAGTGCCTTAACCTCTAAGCCATCTCTCCATCCCCCCACTCTATTTTTTGAGACCAGGTCTCTCAGTGAACCTGGAGCTCACTTGTTAGGCTAGTCTAGCTGGTCAGCAAGCCCCAGAGATCTGCCTCTTTTTGCCTCCCAGAGCTGGGGTTACAGGCATGTGCTACTGTGCCTGGAATTCATGTGGGCAAGGTCTCAGGTCCTCATGCTTGCGTGGCAGGCTCTTTACTGATGGAATCATCTCCCCAGTCCCAACCCATGTTTTCTTAATGTAGAAGCCCAAAAGAAAGGACACATTGGCCTCAGTTCATAAATAATGATTGGATTTGGGTATTGTGGTGCACACCTTTAACCCCAGCACTTGGGAGGCAGAAGTAGGAGGATTGTTGTGAGTTCAAGACCATCCTGGGACATCAGAGTGAGTTTCAGGTCAGCCTGGGCTAGACACCTCAAAAAATAATAATAATAAATAAATAATGATTGGGAAGAAGTGTTAGTTAAGAACAAAGAAGGTTCTGTAATGGCCTATGGATGGGCCACAGCTCCTCGAGAAGGTGCATAGTTTCTTAGATGACATTACAAGAACAGTGTGGCCAGGCTTCTTGGGCAGAGCACAGGTTTGCAATGGTGGGTCCCACCTACTCTGCTATGGTGATTTCTTATTATAGATGCACTGGCCTTAAAAAGAGAACTAGAAATAGAAGAAATAGAATGGGCACACATGTGCACATACACATGAATGTGCACCTCCCTCATATAAACATATGAACATGTCTGCACCCACATGCATACACATGCACACACATGCGTGAAAACTAAGGTGAGGATGGATCTGAGAATTCGTAAGAGTTGGGCCTGGAGGTGAGCATTAAAGGTGTCCCAGGGGCTGGAGAGATGGTAGAGTGGCTGAGGAGCTTGCTTACAAAGTCTAATGACCTGGGCTTGACCCCCAGTGCCCACATAAAGCCAGATGCCTAATGATGTTTGCATCTAGAATTCATGTGCAATAGCTAGAGGCCTTGGCATGCCCATTCTCTCTCTTTCCCCCTGTCTGTCTCCCTCCCTGCTTGCAAATAAATAAATGAATAATTTTTTTAAAGATATGGCTCAGGAAGTCCAATGTATTGGAAGGAGTGTAGCTGTAGGGTTTGGGATAGGTCCCACTGTCTCCAACAGAGATAGCTATTAGGAGTCCAAGCCTCATATCTAAAAGCACACGAGGGGCTGGAGAGATGGCCTAACGGTTAAGGCATTTGCCTGCAAAGCCAAAGGGTCCTGGTTCGATTCTCTAGGACTCATGTAAGCCAGATGCACAAGGGGGGCGCATGCACCTGGAGTTCATTTGCAGTGGCTGGAGGCCCTGGCGCACCCATTCTCTCTCTCAAATAAATAAATAAAATATATATTTTAAAAAGTGTTTGTAAAAGCACACAAGATGTGAATTTCCCTGGCCCCACCAACCCGTGGTGACAAATGCAGTCACGCTGGCCTGAATCCCTCACGTTTGCTGTCGCATGTCTCCACATCTCTGATCCTCAGACTCCCATCCACTTAGACCCAAGTTATCTTTCACATGTCCATCACCTGCTGTTTCATGCTTGGATCCTCTGGCAAGCTACGGGGGGGGGGCACAGGACCCCTGAAAGAATCCTCATTCCATGTCCAGTGCTACCCCACTGGTCTCTGTGAGGTGGTTCCATTCTCACACTGCAGTTCTATTTCTTCCACGTGGATGTTCCTATCAAGACTTCTTACATGAAGCCACTTAGAGTTCCATGAAGTGAGCATCCATCTCTGTGTGTGTGTGTGTGTGTGTGTGTGTGTGTGTGTGTGTGTGTCTGTACATGTGCGTGTTAGGACATTGCTGTCACCAAGGCAGATTATGTGTTGTCACCAAGCCCCTAAGTAACATAGCTTGTCAGCTTCTTTCTCAAAATTCCAGGAAGGAAAACTATGGCCTTTGCCAACAGCTTCTCCTCTCTCGCCCCCGGAAGCTGGACTGGGGGAGTCACCTGTCTCCTGTGTACTTCTCCGACCTCAGCCCTTGCTCAGTGATGCTGACAGGATGCCCGCAGTCTCATTTAGCGAACCTCTTCATTAGCACTGCAGCTCCCGGGGAGAGCTGAGTCTGTTGGAGGAGATCCGTGGTAGATGTTCCTTTCCCTTTACCCACAGTTCATTGGGAAGGCAGTGACAGTCAAGCTCTTCTGAGGTCCTTGGGCCCAGGGTGGTGCAATCAAAGGTCTTGGCTGGTGGCACCACGTGTCAGGATATAAGAGAAGGGTCAGGGAGGCTCACCCTGGCTGAGATGTGGGCAGGAGACCTCAGCTGTAGAAAGGGAACATGGGGTGACAAATTTTGAGTGTCCAGAAAGCCAGTGTTTCGCCTGGATAAGCCCCCTTGTGTGGCTTGTGTGGGTGAAAGGCCAGCTTCTCTTGCACATGATTCCCAGCACCCAGCTTCTACTACGATGTTCGTTCTTGACAGCAGGTCCGTGAGAAAAAACCAAGATCTCTCCCTGCATTAAGATGATAACCACCCCCCCTCCTGTCCCGGGTGTGGTGGCACATGCCTTCAATTCCAGCATTGGGGAGGCAGAGGTAGGAGGATGGCTGTTAGTTTGAGGCCAGCCTGGGAGTACAGAGTGAGTTCCAGGTCAGCCTGGGCTAGAGTGAGACCCTACCTTGAAAAAAACAAAACAAAACAAAACAAAACAAAAAGATGATTAAAAAAAAAAAACACCAAAAAAACAAAACAAAAAAATCTCACAGGGCTGGAAGGTAGACCATAAACTGCCTCATGACAAGATGAAGAGAGCAGGTTTGAAGATAAGAAATCTCTAAAGTAGGGGCTGGAGAGATGGATTAGCAGTTAAGGGGCTGGCCTGTGAAGCCTAAGGACCCAGGTTCAATTCCCCAGTACCCACATAAGCCAGATGCACAAGGTGGCATATGAGTCTGGAGTTTGTTTGCAGTGACTGGAGGCCCTGGCGTGCCTTCCACCCCACTCTCAAATAAATAAATGTAAAATATTTAATAAAATAAAATCAAAGACATCCTAAAGTAGCCTTGGGGTGGGGATAAGGAATGCACAAGGGGAGGGAGAAAGGACAAAGTGGTGTCACAGAGAAGTTACTTGGGGATGTTTGGGATCTTCCTGAGAGAAGAAACCCTGCCAGTCACATGGTCTGGGTTCTTTGAGTCAGGCCCAGCTGTTCTGGGGCCTTTCCTCTATTTCCTGGAGGACCTCAGTGAAAATCCTGGGTGGTCACTCAGTCCTGACAAAAGTCGGGACCAGGTCATTGGCCCATGAGGGAGCACATAGAGGTAGTGTCCTGGGGGACCAGGCAGGCTAAAGTCCACTGGAAGTTGCTCCAGGAACATTGAAGCTAGAGGCTTCCCAAGGGGATGCCATTACTTCCAGAAGGCTCTCTGTCTCAGCTGCCCTTCACCTTGGGACCCAAGACATGGCCAGCATGACCTGTTGTGATCCATCCAGCCTTCAGTTCCCATGAGGAGCCACACAGAACCCAGGATTAGACACACACACACACACACACCCCAAGGCGCCATCTCCCCCTCCCCCACACAATCAGGGGAACTCCCCCTCCCTATACATGAGCCCTAGCATAGGCACACTACTTCCTTCCATCTTCAGCCACTTTTGTGCTGGAGAGTTCACTAAGGACTGCTTGTCCCCTCCTCCTCTGCCCTTACCTCCCCCCCAGGCAGCCCCACCCCTGAGAAAGTACAGCTCAGGGGTCCCCAGGGCTGTACAGGAAATGCTTTGTGTGCTCTGGGTCAGCCAGGCTATTTTCTGTCCTGGGACTGGAGGGAGGCTGGGCTGGAGCAGCCAGTCAGCACACACTCAGCTGTTTTCTGCCTCTTTTTTCCATTGCAGCCTCTGCAATTGGCAGTGGGTGTTGCTCGGCCTCTTGGTGTATGTCTTCTCAGTATTTCCCTTATAGGATTCAGGATCATTTGCGTGAGTGCGTGTGTGTGTGTGTGTGTGTGTGTATGCGCGCGCGCGCGTGCGTGCATATATGAATGTTTGTGCAACTGTGTGTGGGTGGATGTGCACATGTGTGCATGTGGAGGCCAGAGGTCAACATTGGGTGTCTTCCTTAATCTCTTGCCAGGGTCTTGCTCTAGCCCAGGTTTACCTGGAATTAGTCTCAGGTTGACTTTGAACTCACAGCGATCCTCCTCCCTCAGCCTCCCTAGTGCTGGGATTAAAGGTGTGGGCCACCATCCTTGGCTTTTTTGGTTTTTTGAGGCAGGGTCTCACTCTAGTTCAGGCTGACCTGGAATTCACTCTGTAGTCTCAGGGTGGCCTCGAACTTACAACGATCCTCCTACCTCTGTTTCCCAAGTGCTGGGATTAAAGGTATGGGCCACTATAACTCGGCCACAGCTTTTTAAAATATTTTATTTAGCCGGGCATATATGTCTTATTTATTTATTTATTTATTTATTTATTTATTTATTTATTTATGAGAGAAAGAAGCAGATAGAGAGACAGAGAGACAATAAGCATGCCAGGGCCACCTTGTGCATCTGGCTTAAATGGGTACTAGGGAATCAAACCTAGATCCTTAGGCTTGTAGGCAAGTGCCTTAACCACTAATCCATCTCTCCAGTTCCCACCTTATCTTTTAAAAAAATGTTTTATTTATTTAACAGATAAAGAGGAGAGAGAGAGAGAAGGCACGCCAGGGCCTCCAGCCACTGCAAACAAACTCCAGATGTGGGTACCCTCTTGTGCATCTGGCTAACTTGGGTCCTGGGGAATCGAACCTCGGTCCTTTGGCTTTGCAGACAAACACCTTCACCACTAAGCCATTCCCCCCCCCACCTTATCTTTTGAGCCAAGGTCTGTTACTGAATGTGTTAGGTAGACTAGCCAACGAGCAAACCTCAGGTATTACCTATCTCCACATCTCCAGTGCTGGGATTATAGGCACCTGCTGCTGTGCCTGGCTTGTACATGGGTGCTGAGAACCTGAACCTCAGTCCTCATGCTTGTATGAAGCATTTTCCTGACTGAGCCATCTCCTTGGCCCCCTTGGGATTATTTTGACCCAATGCCTTTGTCACCTTTCACTCAATGATGACCTCCATACCTTCCAAGGCTCAGCCAGTGCCTCCTCTTTAGACAGCTTTCTCAGACCCCTCCTCAGATTCCCTTTCTCTCTGCTCCTAGAGCTCTGTGCAAGACACTCTCTGAGCCCCACTGGATTGCTGTGGGTGAATTCTGGGCTGAGGGCAAGGACTAAGGGCAAGTTCCCTGTCTTAATAACATGCTTCTCAGCATCTGGGCACCCAGGCCCACGTCCACATGTCCGTCCATGTTGACTGCATTTGTTCATCTACTCATGTGATGGGAGGCAGCACGCCCACACTGTGGAGTCTGTCTGAATTACAATCCCAGCTGCATGACCTTGAGCAAGTTACTTGAGCCCATCATGTCTCAGTACAAATACATTAGAGCTATTTTTTCATTGGGCTGTTGGAAGAATGAATGAACTTTTTTTTTTTTTTTTTTTTTTTTTTAGAGCAAGAGAGTGAGCATGAGAGAGATAGAGAGGAGGGATAGAGAATTTACACTCCAGGGCCTCAGCCACTGCAGTCACACTCCAGATGCTTGTGCCACCTAGTGGGCACCTAGTGCGACCTTGCGCTTGCCTCACGTTTGTGCATCTGGCTAAAGTGGGATCCGGAGAGTTGAACATGGGTCCTTAGGTTTTGTAGGCAAGTGCCTTAACCACTAAGCCATCTCTCCAGCCTGAACATGTCTCTTGAGTATCTGTTGTAGGGTTATGCACCTTCTCTGTCCTCCTTATGAAATCTTCAGCTCTCAGATACCTTGTACCTGTGTTTTCTTTGGGGGAAGATAATGAAAATGTAGAATTTTGCTTTAAGGGTTGACATAAGGCAAAATCCGAGTCGGCCCTCCATGGGAAGAGATGAGAGCTGGGGTTCACATTCCATTCACTCAACCTACCTAATGCCAAGCTAAGCTCACAGGCTTGTCGCCCTTGAGCGATTGGAAGAGACAAGAGTACAAACAGGTAAGAGTCATTATAGGATTGGAGGGTTGGTAATGAGGATCCATAGAGTCAGCACACAAAGTAGGCGCCTGACAGCTTGATGTGGGGAGGCTGGAAAGACCTCTCAGGATTTTGAAGGAAGAGTAGAAGTTTGCAAGATAAAGACAGGGAAGCATATTCTAGGCAGCCTGAACTGACAGGTCAAGGTCACAGAGGTGCAGGGCAAGCCTTCACAGTGTATGTAGCTATAAGCACAGACCCAGCACGTTAACAAATATCCTGTCAATATTGTACTTCTGAGCTGGGAGCTGGGCATGGTGGTTCATGCTTATAATCCCAGTGCTCAGAGGCTTAAGCATGAGTTGCATAAAACATATGTAATAGTACTTCTGGAATTAATATTTTAATTCTATGCCATTACATACCTTTTTAAAATAATTTATTCACATGTGTGTATTCATTGTGCATGTGTGTGTGTGTGTGTGTGTGTGTGTGTGTGTCAGGTTATCTTTTTTAAATGTTTTATTGACAACTTTCATAATTATAGACAATAAACCATGATAATTCCCTCCCCTCTCCCACTTTACCCTTTACAAATCCACTCTCCATCATATCCTCTCCCCCTTTCAAATAATCTCTCTCTCTTTTTAAAAAGATTGTGTTTATTTTTGTTTATTTATTAGCAACAGACAGAGAAAGAGACACAGAGAGAGAATGGGTGCACCAGGGCCTCTAGCCACTGCAAACAAACTCCAGATGCATGTGCCATCTGGCTTACGTGGGTACTGGGGAATTGAGCCTCATACCAGGGTCCTTAGGCCATCTGTCCAGGCCCTCTTTTTTTTTTTTTTTTTCGAGGTAGGGTCTCACTCTAGCCCAGGCTAACCTGGAATTCACTATGTAGTATCAGGATGGCCTTGAACTCATGGTGATCCTCCTACCTCTGCCTCCTGAGTGCAGGGATTAAAGGCATGCGCCACCATGCCCAGCTAGTCAGCTAGTCTCTCTTTTATTTTGATGTATTCATCTTTTCCTCCTAATATGTGGGTCCTATGTAGAAAGTACCAGGCATTGCGAGGTCATGGATATCCAGGCCATTTTGTGTCTGGAAGAATGTTTTATAAGCAGTCCTACCCTTCCTTTGGCTCTTACATTCTGTCCACCACTTCTTCCACAATGGACTCTGAGCCTTGGAGGGTGTGATAGAGATGTTTCAGTGCTGAAAACTCCTCTGTCACTTCTTCTCAGTACTTTGGTGCCTTTTGAATCATCCCAGAGGTCACTGCCATTTGAAAAGAGAAGCTTCTCTAACCAAAAGTGAGAGTATATGGGTATGAATGTTAAGAGAAATGCTTACTGGCCAAACTTAAGGCTTGCAGTGCACCTTTAACAGCTGAGCCATCTCCCCAGTTGAATCCCTATTTTAAAAAAATATTTTTATTTATTTGCAAGGATAGAGAAAGAATCAATGGACATGCCAGGGCCTCTAGCCTCTGCAGATGAACTCCAGATGCATCTGCTACTTTGTGTATTGGCTTTACGTGGGTACTGGGGAATTGAACTCAAGTCTTTAGGCTTTGTAGTCAGGTACCTTAACAACTGTACCATTTCTCTAGCCCAAATCCCTATTTATTATCAGGTCCTACCAAGCAATCAAATAAGAGATATCTCCTTTAGTGGAAGTACCCTGAAGTTGTAACCTACTGTTGCAGTCAGGTTCACATTGCTGGCAGAAATCACTCAACCAAGAGCAGCTTGTGGGAAAAAAGGCTTATTTTGGCTTACAGGCTTGAGGGGAAGCCCCACGATTGCAAGAGAAAATGTTGACATGTGTAGAGAGTGGACATCATCCCCTGGCCAACATAAGGTGGACAATAGCAACAGGAGAGTGTGCCAAACACTGGCAAGGGGACACTGGCTATAATACCCATAAGCCTACCCCCAACAATACACTGCCTCTGAGAGGCATTAATTCTCAAATCTCCATCAGCTGGGAACCTAGCATTCAGAACACCTAAGTTTATGGGGGACACCTGAATCAAACCACCACATCTACCTAAGAAGTTTCAGGGTCTTTCATTAGGAAGAGGTGGTGTTTTTAATTCGATGTTTTTTTTTTTTTTTTTTTTTTTTTGAGGTAGGGTCTCACTTTGGCCCAGGCTGACCTGGAATTCACTATGTAGTCTCAGGGTGGCCTTGAACTCACGGCGATCCTCCTACCTCTGCCTCCTGAGTGCTGGGATTAAAGGCGTGCACCACCACGCCCGGCATTCGATGTCTAGTATAACAATAATCTCACATCAGAAGGATTCTTGGGCTGGAGCGATAGCTTAGCAGTTAAGGTACTTGTCTGCTAAGCCTAAGGACCTAGGTTCAATTCCCCAGAACCCACGTGAGCCAGATACACAAGGTGGCGCATGCTTCTGGATTTAGTTTGCAGTGGTTAGAGGCCCTGGCCTGCCATTCTCTTTCTCTCCCTATCTGCTTCTATTTCTCTGAAAGAAAGAAAGAAAGAAAGAAGAAAGAAAGAAAGAAAGAAAGAAAGAAAGAAAGAAAGAAAGAAAGAAAGAGAAAGAAAGAGACAAATAAATAAATCTAAGAAGAATTCTTCACACTGTACTAGATATGTTCATTTGAAATGTCTCAGCTGATCTTTGCTCTTTTTTGTTATTTTTCTGAAGAAACTGGGCTCAGAGAACTTACCCTCTTCAAGGTCACACAGCTGTGTGGCAGAAGTAACACCGAGCACTAGCGTCCCACTTTATAGCAAGGCCCTGAGCACCTGTGAATTGCTGGGGTTTTTTTTGCCCCTTCCTGCTGGCCCTTGGGGCAGCTGGGGAGCTGGTCTGTTTGCCCATCACTGTTGTGATATTGTCCCCCTTGTAGGGGTTTCCCGAGGTGGAAGTGAGACCTCCAGGCATGAGTGTGCATTGTTCAGCTGCACCTGGAACGTGAGCTCATGTCAGCCAACAGAACTGGGAGGTGACACCAGGCTAGGGAGGGTCTGAATGGTTCCCTTGGACCAGGCCCTGACCTCCATCTTGCTGACTCCTCCTGGGAATGGGTCCCTTGCCTGACAGTCAGGAGGCCAGGGAGCTGATGAGGCAGGAAAGCCCCTCAGTTTCCCTGTCTGAAAATGGGATGGGTGGGTGAGGCAGATTTTCTTCAATATGGTTGTGTGTTAGAACCCTCTCCCCGAAAAGGGTTGTGCAGTGATGCAAGCCAAGGAAAAGCTGAGGACATCTGGAGACTGTATATATATATATATATATATATATATATATACATCATATATTCTTGGGAGGCTGTAGAAGGAGAATCACCATAAGTTCAAGGCCTGCCTGGGATTACAGAGTTACGTTCCAGGTCACCCCTAGGTGAGTGAGACCCAAGGTCAGAAAAAAATTTTTTGATTTAGGGTCTCACAGTGGCCCAGGCTGACCTGGAATGCACATTATGTAGTCTCAGAGTGGCCTCTAACTCATGGCAATCCTCCTGCCTCTGCCTCCCAAGTGCTGGAATTAAAGACATGCACCACCACTCCTGGCTCAAAATTTTATTTTATTTATTTATTTATTTGACAGAGAGATATCTTGCTCAGAGAGAGTTAGAGAGAGAGAGAGAGAGAGAGAGAAATGGGAGTGCCAGGGCTCCCAGCCACTGCAAACAAACTCCACATGTATGCACCCCTTTGCATCTGGTTTATGTGGGTCCTGGGAATTGAACTGAGGTTTTTGCCTTTACAGGCTGGCACCTTAACTGCTAAGCCATCTCTCCAGCAACCCCATCACTTTTTTTATATATGTATGTAAGAGAGTGTGCATTCTTGAACTTTTGGGAAATTCTCCAGGCTCTGGTAGGCACGCTGAGATTATAGAAGCTGCCACAATCTGCTTTTTATTTTATTATTTTTTTATTTTTGGGAGAGAGACAGGCTAGAGAGGGAGAGGAGAGGGAGACAGATAGAGACCAGGCACTCCAGCAGTCTTCTCAGCTGCTGGGAATGGGAAATGCCAGACAGTGAGGCCAGGGAGCAAGTGCAGCAGGAAAGCCCTTGCATCACTTTTGCATCTGGGAAACATGGGACCTGGAGATTGGAACCAGGTTCTTAGGTTTAGCAGGCAGGCACCTTAAAAGGGTTGTGCAGTGAGCCATCTCTCCAGCCCCACAATCTGGCTTTTTATGTGGGATTTGGAGATACAAACTCAGGTCCTCAGAATTGCACAGAAAGTGCTTTATCTACTGAGCCAGCCTGGGATTACAGAAGTTCCAGGTCATTTTGCACCCCTTGTGCATCTGGTTTATGTGGGTCCTGGGGAATTGAACTGAGGTCTTTTGGCTTTACAGGCAAGCACCTTAACTGCTAAGCCATCTCTCCAGCAACCCCTAATTTTTTTATATATGTATGTAGAGAGTATGCATTCTTGAACTTTTGGGAAATTCTCCGTCTCTGGTAGGCACGCTGAGATTATAGAAGCCTGCCACAATCTGGCTTTTATTTTATTATTTTTTTATTTTTGGAGAGAGAGACAGACCGAGAGAGAGAGGGAGAGGGAGACAGATAGAGAATAGGTACTCCAGCAGTCTCTCAGCTGCTGTGAACGAAATCCAGATGTGTGTGCCCCCTTGTGAGCAAGTGCAGCATTGCGTCCTTGCTTCACTTTGCATCTGGCTAAACATGGGACCTGGAGATTGGAACCGGGTTCTTAGGTTTAGCAGGCAGGCACCTTAACCGCTAAGCCATCTCTCCAGCCCCACAATCTGGCTTTTTATGTGGGATTTGGAGATACAAACTCAGGTCCTCAGAATTGCACAGAAAGTGCTTTATCTACTGAGCCGTCTCTCAAGCCCCAGAAGCTCTGTATTTGATCCCTAGTACCACAGCAAAAATAGACACAGCCAGGTGTGGTGGCACATGCCTTTAATCCCAGCACTCGGGAGGCAGAGGTAGGAGGATCACTGTGAGTTCGAGGCTACCCTGAGACTACATAGTGAATTCCAGGTCAGCCTGAGCTAGTGAGACCCTACCTCGAAAAACAAAAACAAAAAGACAGATAAATAGATGACAGATATAAGATAGATAAGTGATACATTCGGTAGTTTGTTACAAGGACTTAAGATATTGCATGATGTAAAGTACATGGTATGTTCAGGGCACCAATATAGGCTGTGTTATGGCCACTCAAACCCCTGTCTGAGAAGGGTAAAGTTCCTGTGCTAATTGAATTCCTGGAGAGCAGAGACAGTGCCTTTCATCTCTTTATTCCCAGCGCGGTTCCCATTCCCGGAGCAGAGAAGATGCCAGGTGACAGTCTGAATGGAAGATGGGTGGTGGAGTTCTGCAGCTGGTGTGGAGGAAGGAATAGAGAGGTGTGACTGTTGGCAAGGAGGCCAGTGTTGGAGGGATCCAGGCCAGAGCTGGGAAGCCAGCCCTGAGGAGTGATGTCTGACCCTGAGGAAAGTGAATCTTCACTGTTTGGCAGCTATTTCAACATAGTGGAGTGAGGAAGAGGGAGGCTTCACGGAGCTGTGAAGTTCTTGCCTTGTGCAAACAGAGATAGAAAACGGCTTTTCATTTGGGGCTTTTCTGACTTTAGATGGTCACATTTAGATGGGCAACACAGACAGGGACGAGAGAGATTTTATGACTTTGTAAAATCTAGAAGTTTGTGCCAGGTTGAAGTACATGGATAGATATTTTAGGCTCAAAATATGGACACATTTTAAAGGAATGATAGAATGGCTGCACTTAGCCTTGCCTGACAGTCAGGAGGCCAGGGGCTGATGAGGCAGGAAAGCCCCTCAGTTTCCCTGTCTGAAAATGGGATGGGTGGGTGAGGCAGATTTTCTCCAATATGGTTTGTGTGTTAGAACCCTCTCCCCGAAAAGGGTTGTGCAGTGATGCAAGCCAAGGAAAAGCTGAGGACATCTGGAGACTGTATATATATATATATATATATATCAGCACTTGGGAGGCAGAAGTAGAAGGAGAATCACCATAAGTTCAAGGCCAGCCTGGGATTACAGAGTAAGTTCCAGGTCATCCTAGGTGAGTGAGACCCTATGTCAGAAAAAAAATTTTTTTGAGGTAGGGTCTCACTCTAGCCCAGGCTGACCTGGAATTCACTATGTAGTCTCAGAGTGGCCTTGAACTCATGGCGATCCTCCTACCTCTGCCTCCCAAGTGCTGGAATTAAAGACATGCACCACCACTCCTGGCTCAAAATTTTATTTTATTTATTTATTTATTTGACAGAGAGATATAGAAATAGGCAGGTAGAGAGAGAGAGAGAGAGAGAGAATGGGAGTGCCAGGGCTCCCAGCCACTGCAAACAAACTCCACATGTATGCACCCCCTTGTGCATCTGGTTTATGTGGGTCCTGGGGAATTGAACTGAGGTCTTTTGGCTTTACAGGCAAGCACCTTAACTGCTAAGCCATCTCTCCAGCAACCCCCCCCCCTAATTTTTTTTATATATGTATGTAAGAGAGTATGCATTCTTGAACTTTTGGGAAATTCTCCCGTCTCTGGTAGGCACGCTGAGATTATAGAAGCCTGCCACAATCTGGCTTTTTATTTTATTATTTTTTTATTTTTGGAGAGAGAGACAGACCGAGAGAGAGAGGGAGAGGGAGACAGATAGAGAATAGGCACTCCAGCAGTCTCTCAGCTGCTGTGAATGAAATCCAGATGCGTGTGCCCCCTTGTGAGCAAGTGCAGCATTGCGTCCTTGCATCACTTTGCATCTGGCTAAACATGGGACCTGGAGATTGGAACCAGGTTCTTAGGTTTAGCAGGCAGGCACCTTAACCGCTAAGCCATCTCTCCAGCCCCACAATCTGGCTTTTTATGTGGGATTTGGAGATACAAACTCAGGTCCTCAGAATTGCACAGAAAGTGCTTTATCTACTGAGCCGTCTCTCAAGCCCCAGAAGCTCTGTATTTGATCCCTAGTACCACAGCAAAAATAGACACAGCCAGGTGTGGTGGCACATGCCTTTAATCCCAGCACTTGGGAGGCAGAGGTAGGAGGATCACCGTGAGTTCAAGGCTACCCTGAGACTACATAGTGAATTCCAGGTCAGCCTGAGCTAGTGAGACCCTACCTCGAAAAACAAAAACAAAAAGACAGATAAATAGATGACAGATATTAGATAGATAAGTGATACATTCGGTAGTTTGTTACAAGGACTTAAGATATTGCATGATGTAAAGTACATGGTATGTTCAGGGCACCAATATAGGCTGTGTTATGGCCACTCAAATCCCTGTCTGAGAAGGGTAAAGTTCTTGTGCTAATTGAATTCCTGGAGAGCAGAGACAGTGCCTTTCATCTCTTTATTCCCAGCGCGGTTCCCATTCCCAGAGCAGAGAAGATGCCAGGTGACAGTCTGAATGGAAGATGGGTGGTGGAGTTCTGCAGCTGGTGTGGAGGAAGGAATAGAGAGGTGTGACTGTTGGCAAGGAGGCCAGTGTTGGAGGGATCCAGGCCAGAGCTGGGAAGCCAGCCCTGGGGAGTGATGTCTGACCCTGAGGAAAGTGAATCTTCACTGTTTGGCAGCTATTTCAACATAGTGGAGTGAGGAAGAGGGAGGCTTCACGGAGCTGTGAAGTTCTTGCCTTGTGCAAACAGATAGAAAACGGCTTTTCATTTGGGGCTTTTCTGACTTTAGATGGTCACATTTAGATGGGCAACACAGACAGGACGAGAGAGATTTTATGACTTTGTAAAAATCTAGAAGTTTGTGCCAGGGTTGAAGTACATGGATAGATATTTTAGGCTCAAAATATGGACACATTTTAAAATATTTAAAAAAATATTTTATTTTGATTTATTTATTTGACAGAGAAAGAGGGAGAGAGAGAGAATGAGCATGCCAGGGCCTCCAGCTGCTGCAAATGAACTCCAGGTGCATGTGCCTCCTTGTGCATCTGGCTAACATGGGTCCTAGGGAATCTAACCTGGGTTCTTTGGCTATGCAGGCAAGTGCCTTAAACACTAAGCAATCCCTCCAACCCTAAAATAGTTTTTTATTATTTTTTTTAAATTTATTTTTGGAGAGAGACAAGGAGAGAGAGACAGAGAGAGGGAGAGGGAGACAGAGATGGGCGCGCCAGCAGTCTCTCAGCTGCTGTGAACGAAATCCAGATGTTTTCACCCCCTTGTGGTCAAGTGTGGCATTGCGCCCTTGAGTCACTTTGCATCTGGCTAAACGTGGGACCTGGAGATTGGAACTGCTGGAGATTGGAACCAGCGTTCTTAGGCTTAGCAGGCTGGCACCTTAACCGTTAAGCCATCTCTCCAGCCCCCTAAAATATTTTTTATATTTTATTTTCACTTAGTTATTTGAGAAAGAGAGAGAAAAGAATGGCAGATAGAGGGATAATGGGTGCGCTAGGGCCTCTAGCCATGGTAAATGAATTCCAGATGCATATGCCACCTAATGCATCTGGCTTATGTGGGTACTGGGGAATCAAACCTGGGTCCTTAGGCTTCACAGTCAAGTGCTTTAACCACTAAGCTATCTCTCCAGCCCTAGACACATTTTAGGAAATAGGATGCCTCTGGAGGTGGTAAAATTTGTGTTGGTGGAGGTGGTATGAGCAGACACTGGGCCGCCACACGGACAGAAGCTGGGATATAGTGCAACCCATAGCTGCCTGGGAAGTATATTCATCCATTTCTCTTACATCACAAAACCTGGACTTAGGAGATGGTCAGTTGGTAAAGTGTTTGCCACATAAGCATGAGGACCTGAGTTCAGATCCCTAGCACCCTTGTAAAAGCTGGGTGTGACAGGGTGCACCTGTAATCATAGCACTGAGAAGGTGGAGGCAGGGGCATCACCACTACTTGCTGGTTAGCTTGTTTAGTAGAAACGGTAAGCCTTGGGTTTAGTGAGAGACCTGGTCTCAAAAAATAAGGTGAGCTGGCTGTAGTGGCTCACGTCTTTAATCCCAACACTCAGAGGCAGAAGTAGGAGGATCACCATGAGTTCGAGACCACCCTGAGACTGCATAGTGAATTCCAGGTCAGCCTGAGCTAGATTGAGACCCTACCTTGAACAAGCCAACCAACCAACCAACCAACCAACCAACCAACCAACAAACAAACAAAACAACAACAACAAAAACCCCAGTAAAATGGTGAGATGGCTCAGCTGCTAAGGTGTTTGCCTGCACAAGGTGGTACATGTGGTTGGAATTCATTTGCAGTGGCTAGAGGCCCTGGTGAGCCCATTCACTCCATAAATAAATAAATAAATAAATAAATAAATAAATAAATAAAATATTTTAAAAAGAAGGGATAACTTAGAATGAATAATAATAACACTGAAGTATTCAATATACATTGGGCTCTTTTTCTTTTCCTTTCTTTCTTTTCTTTCTTTCTTTCTTTCTTTTTTGTTTTTTGTTTTTTTGAGGTAGGGTTTCACTCTAGCCCAGGCTGACCTGGAATTCACTATGTAGTCTCAGGGTGGCCTGTAACTCACAATGATCCTCCTACCTCTGCCTCCTGAGTGCTGGGATTAAAGGCATGCACCACCACACCTGACTCTTTCTTTCTTTTCTTTTCTTTTCTTTTCTTTTCTTTTCTTTTCTTTTTTTTTTTTTTGAGTCAGGGTCTCATGTTCACCCAGGCTGGCTTTGAACTCACAATGATCCTCTTGGTATCCCAGGTGCTGGGATTAAAGACATGTGTCACCACACTTGGCTCTGGCATATATATATATATTTTTTTAAATTATTTATTGATTTCTCTGTGTGTGTGTGTGGGGGGGGCTTGTCAGTCTCTTGCCACTGCAAATGAACACAAACACCACAAAAATGTGCTACTTTTTGCATCCAGCTTCATGTGGGCACTGGGGAATTGGTCCCAGGCTGGCAGGCTTTGCTAGCAAGTGTGTTTAATTGCTGGGCCATCTCCCCAGACCTGGCATATTTTTAAATAATGCTCAAATAGGACAATTTTAATCAGTTCCTCTATATGCATTTATTTGATACTAAAATGAAAACAACATATCAAGATTTCCTTTATTGCAAAATTTTGAAAACCAGAAAATCTAATTATCTACTCTAATGGTTACATTCAAACCAAACTACTCAATATTCTCTTTACATCCCTTCAAGTTATTGTATTTCATCTCAAAGACCTCAGGCTTTGGGAGCTGATGGGAATACTTCAGACCCACTGGTGCTTCTTTGGGCCAAATCAAAAAGTAGAAGTAGGCAGGGAGTGGTGGCGCATGCCTTTAATCCCAGCACTTGGGAGGCAGAGGTAGGAGAAGCCATGAGTTTGAGACCAGCCTGAGAATACAGAGTGAATTTCAGGTCAGCCTGGGCTAGTTGGAGACCCTACCTGGAAAAACCAAACAAAACCACACAAAAAAGCAGAAGTAACTTGAAACCAATGGTTTGAATGTCCATTCAAATGACACAGATTCCCTATACATTAAGAGACAACAAAGCTGGAGATGTTTGGCTTCCTTTCTTTTCTTTTCTTTTCTTTTTTTTTTTTTTTGCTTTGTTTTGCTTTTGTAGAGCTAGAGATTGAACCCAGGGCCTCGTGCATGATAGGAAAACACTCAACCAGTGACCTATTCCCCTAGCCCTCAACACTGGAGATGTGAGAAGAGAATAATATCCCCAAACTCATATCATTATCATACATAGGTTATTTGAAATTATTACTGTGCAGTTTTTCTACACAGAGTAGCTTTCTTAACCTGTTGCATTAAATTACCAGTAAGGAAAAAAAACAGTGTAAAATGTATGACTAAATCAACTCTCATAATCATCCCATAGTCTAGCATTATCAGAGGGATCCCATGCATGACGTAGGCAAAAACTGCAGGCACACCACCGTCTGTCTTTCTCATTTTAAAATAGTTATCTATTTTATTTATATTAGAGAGGGGGGGCAGATAGAGAGAGAGAGAGAGAGAGAATGGGCACACCAGGGCCTTCAGCTACTGCAAATGAACTCCAGATGCATGCACCACCTTGTGCGTCTGGCTTACGTGGATCCTGGGGAATCAAACCTACATCCTTTGGCTTTCAGGCAAGTGCCTTAACTGCTAAGCCATCTCTCCAGCCCTTTCTCATTTTTATTTTATTTTAGAGAGAAAGAGAGACAGAAAAAGAGAAAGAGAATTGGTGCACCAGGACCTCAGCCACTGAAATCAAACTCCAGATGTTTGTGCCACCTAGTGAGCACATGGAACTTTGAGCTTGCCTCACCTTTGTGCATCTGGATACTGTGGGATCTGGAGAGTAAAACATGAGTCCTTAGGATTTGCAGGCAAGCTCCTTAACCACTAAGCCATCTCTCCAGCCCTGTCTTTCTCTCTCTCTTTTTTTTAAAAATATATTTTTATTTATTTGAGAGAGAGAGGGAGGACAGGAGGGAAGGAGAGAACATGGGTGTGCCAGGGCCTCCAGCCACTGTAAATGAATACCAGATGCATGCGCCACCTTGTACATCTGGCTTACATGAGTATTGGGGAATCAAACCTAGGTTCTTAGGCTTCACAGACAATTGCTTTACCACTAAGCCATCTCTCTAGCCCTTCACATTTTTTTCCAGATAGGGTCTCATGTAACCCAGGATGACCTAGAACTTCCTATGTAACCTTGAACTCCTGATCCTCTTGCCTTTACCTCCCAAGTGCTGTGGCACCACGGCTGATGACAGTGTCTTAGTTGTTCTCTTTCTGGCTGGTAATAATGCTGCTTGGGACATATCTAGGTTTTGCCAGCCATTTTCTCTATATGGATCATCATGTCTGGGCTCCTCTCTGTTTGTAGGCAAGGCCATCTCTGGTCTCCAATGATATTCTTCCACTTCTTTCTGGGGCCTGGGGTGGACTTTTTTTCTGGTAGGGGGAAGGGAACTTAGTACTAGGCCTGAAAGTTAAATTACGAAGGCCTGTTCTTAACATTTCTTCTTAAATTATTTATTTATTTATTTATTTAATTTATTTATTTATTTATTTATTTATTTATGAGAGACAGACAGAGGCAGAGAGAGAGAGGGAGAGAATGTGTGCCAGGACCCTCAGCCTGCTAAGCACGAACTCCAGACACGTGTGCCCCCTTGTGGCACATGTGTGACATTGTGTGCTTGTGCCACTGTGCATCTGGCTACGTGGGACCTGAAGATTTGAACATGAATTCCTCGGCTTTGCAGGCAAGTGCCTTAGCCACTAAGCAATCTCTCCAGCCCTGTTCTCAACATTTCTAGATGTCAGCCTGCAGAATTGTCAGGGAGATGTTCTTTAGATTATAGCTGAAAAGACTTGGGGGCCAAGTCTGGATGAATCATTTGAGATGGGTCCATGGACAGTGTGCCAAAGCCTCAAAAAGTTGCTCTAGTTGGGCTTGGTGGCACACACCTTTAATCCCAGCACTTGGGAGGCAGAGGTGGGAGGATCAGGGAGAGTTCGAGGCCACCTTGAGACTACATTGTGAATTCCAGGTCAGCCTGGGCTAAAGTGAGCTCTACCTTGAAAAACCAAAAAAATAAGAATAAAATAAAATAAATAAAAGTTACTCTTGGGCTGGAGAGATGGCTTAGGGGTTAAGGCGCCTGCCTCCTAACCCTAAGAACACTGGTTCCAATCTCCAGCGGTTCCAATCTCCAGGTTCCACGTTTAGCCAGATGCAAAGTGACTCAAGGGCGCAATGCCGCACTTGGCCACAAGGGGGCACGCACATCTGGATTTTGTTCGCAGCAGCTGAGACTCTGCTTGCGCGCCCATCTCTGTCTTCCTCCCTCTCTCTCTCTCTCTCTCTCTCTCTCTCTCTCTGTGTGTCTCTCTCTGTGTCTCTCTCCAAAAAAATAAGAAAAAAAAAAAAGTTACTGTAAGCCAGCCGTGGTGGGGCACGCCTTTAATCCCAGCACTCGGGAGGCAGAAGTAGGAGGATAATCATGAGTTCAACGCCACCCTGAGACTACATAGTGAATTCCAGGTCAGCCTGAGCTAGAGTGAAACCCTACCTCGAAAAACAAAAAAAAAAAACCCTCTAAATTATTATGGAGTCCTGAAAACTCCAATAAGCAGTGGTGAAATAAGCCACCCTCTCACCTGATATTCTTTATCTCCCTACTTAATCTTCTAAGAACCCTTGAGATAGGTGTTAGTACATTCTTCCATTTTCCACTTTGTTGATGACAGACACTCAGCCCAAGAGATTAAGTAACTGGCCACAGTCCCATGGCTGGTGGAGCTCATCCACTTTCAGGATCTCAGCTCTGTTCTTCCATCTTCCACATTTCTATCCCTGGGGCTAATGGTGAGTTTGACAGGATGGGAAAGAAGGTGAAGGCCTGAGAACCAGAGGACTGGAGAGAGAGAGAGAGAGAGAGAGAGAGAGCACGCACTGGGGGGAGGGATCCCAGCTGATGTACAGAGCCTGGGGTGGCAGGAGGCTGTGAGGTGATGAGCAGGTGAGCTCAGTCTAATGTCCTGAGGCACAGCCTCAGAACAGTGAGGCTGCCCAGGGCGGGTGCATGTGAGCCTATGGGGCCAAAGTGTCTAAGAAAAATAAAATCATTTGCTTCTTCAAATACCTACCATATTCTAGGCCCTGCTCTGGGTCCTGGTTTGCGTTGGAGATAAGATGGACTAGTTTCCTGCTTATTTGAAATTCACTTTCCAATGAAGGGGGCCCACACTAGACCGACAAGCAAGGCCGTAAGGTAACTTCAGACAGCCATAAGCACCAAAGGCCAGGTCTCCCAATAAGGGATTTCCCAGCGAGCTCAAGGCTGGATTGATGACACAATATACAGGTGAGAAGTCACCTTCTAGGGCTCCCTGGTGGTGGGGTGGGGGGGCGGCTGTGCGGTCTGACTATAGGCAGAGCTCAACTCACAGTTGGACTGGCAGGAGGCCAAACCTCTTTGGATTGGCTTCTCAGGCCAGGGCCTTTGGGACAGGAAACAGGTGTGTAGTTGGATAAGGATAGAGGAAAAAAAAATTGAGCTGAAGACAGTAAGGGAGGACACACGAGTACTGTGAAATCAGAATGGTAAATGGGGAGCTGGGCTCTGTTTGAGAGAATGGGGTCCAAGCTAGATGCCAACCCAGAGAATAGTCCAGGGTGTGCTTGACTAGAGCCTGGTTTACGATCTGTGGTTCCTGGGATATTGGGAGCCAGGCAGAAATCAGTGAGTTATTTATCTTGGAAGGTGACTTCTCACCTGTGCATTGTGTCATCAATCCAGCCTTGAACTTGCTTTTTTTCAGTGCTGGGGATTGCGCCCAGGCACTCCTTCCACAGATCTATATCACCAGCCCTTTTATTTTGAAACAGGGTCTCACTAAGTTTCCCAGGCTTGCCTTGAACATACTCTGGCCCAGGTAGACCTTGAACTTCCAACCCCTTTATTTCAGACTTTCAAGATTAAAGGGTTTATGCCATAGGTTCAATCATGGGTCAATTCTGATGCCAGCTCAGAACGTGGGTGCTTAAGGCAATGTGTGAAGACTGATTTGTGAGGCAACATCCCACTTTGGTGGGATGAAGAGAGCCGATGGACTCCACTGGAGGGCAGTGCAGTGCACTGAGGAGAGTGGTGGGGCAGCCCACTTTGGGGACACACTTTATCACTAATATTCTCTAGAGTAGTTGGACATGGTGATAATAAAAAGAAGACTGAGAGCCGGGCATGGTGGTGCACGCCTTTAATCCCAGCATTCGGGAGGTAGAGGTAGGAGGATCGCTATGAATTCCAGGCCACCCTGAGATATGTAGTAAATTCCAGGTCAGCCTGGTCTTAAGCAAGACCCTACCTTGAAAAACTAAAAAAGATAAATAGGAAAAGAGAAGAAGACTGAGGGCTTACAGGCAAGCACTTAAGGTGCTTGCCTGTACAATCTAATGACCTGGATTTGATTCCCCAGTACCCACGTAAAGCCAGATACACAAAGAGGCACACGCCTCTGGAGTTAGTTGGCAGCACTGGAGGCCCTGGCACACCATTTTCTCTTTGCAAATAAATATTTTTTTTTCGAGGTAGGGTCTCCTTCTGGCCCAGGCTGACCTGGAATTCACTATATAAGTCTCAGGGTAGCCTTGAACTCTTGGCGATCCTCCTATCTCTGCCTCCCGAGTGCTAGGATTAAAGTGTGTGCCACTACGCCCGGCAAATAATTTTTAAAAAAGAAGAAGAAGAAGACTGAAGCCAGGCATGGTGGTGCACATCTTCAATCCCAGCACTTGGGAGGCAGCGTTAGGAGGATCACTGTGAGTTCAAGGCCACCCTGAGACTACAGATTGAATTCTAGGTCAGCCTGAACTAGAGTGAGACCCTACCTCAAAAACCAAAATAAATAAATAAATAAATAAATAATAATAATAAAATAAATAAATAAATAAATTAAATTAAATTTAAAAAAGAAAGAAGAAGAAGCTGGAACCAGGCATGGTGGCACACCCCTTTAATTCCAGCACTTGGGAGTCAGAGGTAGGAGGATTGCTGTGAGTTCAAGGCCAGCTTGAGACTACATTAGTGAATTCTAGGTCAGCCTGGGCTAAAGCATGACCCTACCTTGAAAAACAAAACAAAAGGCTGAACTAGTCTTATTATGTTTTCTGAAATTATAAGCATTGGACTGCCTCAGTGCCCACACCTGGAGTGGACCATTCCATACCCCACCATACTATTTTCAGTGCTGGGGATTGAACCCAGGTACTCTTCCACAGAGGTCTATAACCAGTCTTTTTATTTTGAGACAGGGTCCAGCACATATGCAAATGGTGGGATACAGGCAGAACACAGCCCTGTACCTAGCATCTGCTGTAAACCTCCAGCGAGGGATGCATACTCTCTTTTTCTCAAAGACTTGAAACCAAGACAGTGCACCACGTTATTCTGGACATGCTCCTAACTATTGGAGCTGTTCTGAGTCTGCACAGTGGTGTGCCCGGTGTAGTATCATTGGAGCACTCTTAGCATTTTGGTGCATGGTGAGCACTGAGCTGGCTGGTTTGCCCCGAAGCCCCTGGGCCTAGAGGGAGACATAGTGAAGGGGGTTTGTTGGTAGAATGCGTGTACGGAGTCCTGGGTTTATTCCCCAATGTCACATAAACTGAGTGTGGTAGTATACACCTGTAATCCTAGCATTTAGGAGGTAGAAGCAAGAGAATCAAGTTCAAGGTCATAGGAAGCTACAAAGCAAGTCTGAGACAAGCCGGAGCCACATGAGACCCTGCCTCAAAAGAAAAGAAAAAGAGGGCTGGAGAGATGGCTTAGTGGTTAAGGTGCTTGCCTACAAAGCCAAAGGACTCAGGTTCAATTCCCCAGTACCCACATAAGCCAGATGCACAAGGGGGCTCATGCATCTGGTGTTTGTTTACAGTGGCTAGAGGCCCTGGCGTGCCCATTCTCTCTCTGTCTGTCTCTCTTCTATCTGTCTCTCTGCTTGCACATAAATAAAATGAAATACTTTAAGAAAAAGAAAAGGAAAAAAAAAAGGTGGAGGAGGGTTTCAGATGGAAATGGATGGCGTGGGTCCCAAAGGTCATGGATGCTGTCTGCACAGGATCAGAATTGACAAGGATGGGAATTGGTGGGGCTCAGAGCTTGTGGGGCTGGCCATAGGACTGTGACCCTTGGAGAGAGTTTATTCTCTCCCTGCGAGCTAGAGAGGGAGGAGCAAGAGTTGTGCCTAACCCATTCTGGGACAGTTCTTGTTTGATGAGCAATATCAGGGGCTATCCATGCTGTGAACTTCTGTTCTGTCTGTCTGGGAACTTTCTCTGGCTACAGGAGGATGCTCAGCTCATGACAGCAGGAGTGTGGGTAAAGATTCCACATCTCTGCATCTCTGAAACACAGCTCTGCTCCATGCTGTCTCCAAGGTCCCTGATGGGGGTGTGGTGGTCAATCCTCAGTTGCTCACAGTAGTCCCTGCTCCCCAGTGCATCCTGTAGTGACTTCCTGCCTTCCATAGCTATGTCCCTTTAGGGGAGCTTTCTGGGAACAACCCCCAAACAAACAACCTTGCACTCAAATCTTTCTACTTTAGTGGAGAACCAGGAGCTGGACGTGGTGGCACACGCCTTTAATCCCAGCACTTGGGAGGCAGAGGTAGGAGGATCGCCAAGAGTTCGAGGCCACCCTGAGATTACATAGTGAGTTTAGGTCAGCCTGAGCCAGAGTGAGACCCTATCTTGAAAAAAGAAAGAAAAAAAAAAGGAGAACCAGCACTGAGACATTAATTTGTTGTGAGCTTCCAGACAATGAGAGAGAGACAGAGAGAATACTGCTGTGACAGGTTGTGAATGGGTGCCCAGGACACAAGTATAGTAGCCTGGGAAGTGCTCTGTGAGCTCATGACTCCTATCAGTATGGAGGGCTTAGGACTGGTCAGGGCATGCTGAAAAGACCATGCACGCGTGGTTGGGCAGCTGTGGATTTATATTCCATCCCAGTCTCAGTGTGACCTTGAAGAAGTCACGTAGCCTCCCTGAACTTCAGGAACTACTTCTTTTTAAAAAATATTTTAGGGCTGGAGAGATGGCTTAGCGGTTAAGGCGTTTGCCTACAAAGCCAAAGGACCCCGGTTCAATTCTCCAGGACCCACGTAAGCCAGATGCACAAGGTGGCACATGAGTCTGGAGTTCATTTGCAGTGGCTGGAGGCCCTGGCATGCCCATTCTCTCTCTCTCTTTCTCTCTCTCTCAGTCTCTTTCTCTCTCTTTGTATCTCAAATAAATAAACAAATAAAATATATTTTAAAATATTTTATTTTTATTTATTTATTTATTTGAGAAAGAGACACAGAGAGAAAGAGGTAGAAAAAGAGAGAGAATAGGTGAGCCAGGGCCTGTAGCCACTGCAAATGAACTCCAGACACATGTGCCACCTTGTGCATATAGCTTACATGGGTACTGGGGAACCTGGGTCCTTAGGCTTCACAGGCAAGTGCATCAACTGCTAAGCCATCTCTCTAGCCCAGTAAGGTTTTTTTGGGTTTTCAATGTAGGGTCTCACTCAAGTCCAGGCTGACCTGGAATTCACTCTGTAGTCTCAGGGTGGCCTTGAATTCATAGCAATCCTCCTACCTTGGCTTTCCAAGTGCTAGTATTAAAGGCTTGCACCACTACACCCAGCCCCAGTAGTTCTTAATTCTGGAGTTCTCAGGAGCTCTGAAAATGGTGTTGCAGTAGGGGGCTGGCCCCGAGGGCACATTCATAGCAGAGTACTCTAGTGCTCAAAGGCCAGCCTGCTGTCCTGCCATTACATTTGGTAACCTATGGGGACTTCTTATTTTATTTTATTTTTTTATTTTTATTTATTTGGGAGAGAGAGAGAGAGAGAGAGAGGGGGAGAGAGAGGAGAGAATGGGTGTGCCAGGGCATCCAGCCACTGCAAATGAACTCCAGAAGAATATGCCACCTTGTGCATCTGGCTTACATGGGGCCTGGAGAGTGGAACTGGGGTCCTTTGGCTTTGCAGACAAAAGCCTTAACCACTAAGCCATCTCTCCAGCCCCCTTCTTTATTTTTTTTTTTAAGTTTTTATTTATTTGAGAGAGTCAGATAGAGACAGACAGAGAGAATGGGCACGCCAGGGCCTCCAGCCACTGCAGACTAACTCCAGACACATGTGCTACCTTGGGCATCTGGCTTACGTGGGTCCTGGGGAATTGAACGTGGGTCTTTTTTTTTTTTTTTTTTTTTTGAGTGAAGGAAGACTTGGATTGGGTGCTTGGTTCCTGGAGTGGCCAGGAGCTCTCTGTGCCTTTGCCCTGGACCTAGCAGGTTGGCCTGAGTGACCCTCAAGGTCATCCTGGCTCTGCCCTTGACTGCAACTCCAGCTGGCAGTCTGGCAGCTTGTTCGTCTACTCTTATCAGTACCTGTGTTTGCTCAGGAGTGATAGGAGCCTCCCCCTGCCCCCTCACAAAACAACAAAACATGTTTTGCCAATGGTAGGGTGGCCTCTCTGGCTCCAGGCCGCCACCCCCCACCCCAATCCACACAGCCCGGCTGCCAGCAGGGCGGCCAGTCTATTATTGTTGGAGTGGACAGCCTGTTTCCTCCAGCTGTCCAAGCAGGGCGAGCTGGGGAGGAAGCCCTCAGTCCTGTCTGTGGGCCCCAGCCGAACCCCCTGTCACAACAAGGGAACAATGGCTTGGATGGGCTGGTGGTTGGATGGAAGGGCAGGCCCCCTCTGCTCCCTGTTTCTACCATCCACAGAAACAGATTGCGGGAGGAGGGGACAGAGCCTGCTCTCCCCTTACTACCCCCCATCCCCTGTCTTGTTTTCCACCTCGGTTGGGCACACTGTCTCCCATTTCAGGGGCCAAGGAAAACAGCAGTCTCAGGAAACCTGTCTAGTCTGGGGTTCTGCAGCTCTGAGAGACAGTGTAGCTGGAGGAGGGGACCAGAGAGGGCTTGGTAGATACAGGCTCCATTCTGCATGGGACTGTACCTGAGGAGTCACAGATCTGCTTGCCCCTGAGTATCCCGAGGACTGGCCTCTTGCATCTTTGTGTCTTCAGGCTCAGCATATGGCTGACCTGAAACAGATGGCAGAAACTGAATTAGTGAGAGAGCAGACAAGAGTGGGTTCATGTGCTACATGGTGGCTGTGTGACTGTCTGAACTTTTGCTTTTTTGGTTTTTCAAGGGACGGTTTCACTGTAGTCCACTGACCTGGAATTCACTATGTATTCTCAGGGTGGCCTCGAACTCATGGCGATCCTCCTACCTCTGCCTCCTGAGTGCTGGGATTAAAGTTATGCGCCACCACGCCTAGCCTTCAAACCTACTGTGAAAATTAAATGTAGCCGGGTGAGCTTGAGTAAGACCCTACCTCAAAAAACCAAAACAAAACAAAAAACGAAACTAAAACTAAATGTACTTCTGGCATCTTGACTTTGCAGTTAGGCTGGGGTGATGTAGAGACTGGCCGAGGGCATGTACATAGTACAGCACTCGATAACTCAATAAACCCGTCGATGTTAACTCGAGTCAGTACATGTTTGTCGGTATTGGTGGTGTCATTGTCAATGTGTGCTTCGGAGAAACTGCCACAGTACTTTTATTGGTGTGTGGGGGCATGCATGCATGAACGTCTGCATGTTTGCATATCATGTGCAGGTGCGTGGGCATGCCGGAGGTTGGCATCAGGTGTCTTTCTCCATTGCTCTTCCCTTCATCACCGAGGCAGGGTCTCTCACTTGAACCCAGAGCTCGCTGGTTCAGCCAGTCGAGCTAGCCAGCTTGCCCCTCTACCTCCTGAGTACTGCGCTCATATGCAGCTGCCACCCCCCACCAACATGTTCGTGCATGCTAAGGGTTCAAACACTGGTCCTCTTGCTTCTGTGGCAACCACTTTATCAATTGAGCCATTGCCCCAGCACTCTGGCCACAATACTTCTTTTCTTATTTTTTAAAAAATTTTTTATTTATATGAGTGGGGGCAGTACCTATGTAAAGCCAAATGCACAAAGTGCCACGTGCATCTGGAGTTCACTTACAGTGGCTAGAGGCCCTGGCACGCCCATTCTCTCTTTCTCTCCTTTCTCTCTCTCCTCTCTCAGCTTGCAAGGAAATAAAAACAAAAGCAAAAGATGTAAAAGGCATTGTTATCCCCTTCTTACAGCTGGTGACACTGAGTGACACCAACAGAGTCACATGGCCACAGTCACTGGACCAGTAAGTGTTAGAGGAGAGATTTTAGTCCTGGTCTCAGAAACACAAAGCTGTGCTCTTCCCATTGGGCCTTGCTGCCTACAGATAAAGATATGATCCAAGGGGCTGGAGTGATAGCTCAGGGGTTAAAGCATTTGCTTACAAAGCTTGCTGGCCTAGGTTCAATTCCCAAGCCACTCATGCAAAGGTAGATGGTCATTTGTTTATAATTCATACAAATGTACAAATTAATAATAATAATAATACTGAAGATATACTACCAAAAAATACCTTGGATTATCTGTGGGGATTTATCTCATGGGTGATTCTAGACTCGGGACTATAGCACTAGCAACTACTGAACTCTGATGGGTAAGATATGATGCTCTATAAAAGTGACTCTCGGGCTGGAGAGATGGCTTAGTAGTTAAGGCGCTTGCCTGCAAAGCCAAAGGACCCAGGTTCGACTCCCCAGGACCCACGTAAGCCAGATGCACAAGGGGGCACATGCATCTGGAGTTCGTTTGCAGTGGCTGGAGGCCCTGGTGTGCCCGTTTTCTCTCTCTGCCTGCCTATTTCTGTATCTCTCTCTCTCTCAAATAAAAAAATGAAAATAAAATATTAAAAGAATTCTCACTTAACCCAAGCAACAATTCTGTGAAGTAAGGTCCCTAGGGACATAAACTCTCCCACTCTTCAGGTCAGGAATCTGCTTTCTCTCACTGAAGTATTAGCTTCTATAGAATTTCCTAAATATAACCATGTAGCATGTTGTCTTTTGTTTCTGGCTTTTTTTTTTTCACTTAGGGTGCTTTTAAATAAAATTTTTTTTTGCCAGGTGTAGTGGTGCACGCCTGTAATCCTAGCACTCAGGAGGCAGAGGTAGGTGTATCTCTGTGAGTCAAGGCTACCCTAAGACTACATAGTGAATTCCAAGTCAGCCTGGGCTAGAGTGAAACCCTACCTTGAAAAACCAAAAAATATATATATTTATTTATTTGAGAGAGAGGGGGGGAGAGAGAGAGAGGGCAAATATGGGCACATCAGGGCCTCCTATCATTGCAGATAAACTCCAAACAGATACATGTGCCACTTTGTGCATATGACTTTATGTGGGTACTGGGAAATCAAACCTGGACCATCAGGCTTTGCAAGCAAGTGCCTTTAACCTCTGAGCCACCTCTCCAGCTCACTTAGCATGCTTTTGAGACCCATTCAGGTAGCTGATGATCTGTCTGCATTTCAGCCCTTCTAAAGGATTTTGTAGTGGTGCTTCATTGTGAAATTTCTGTTACCTTAATGACTGGCATTATTAAGGATCTTTTTATATCTTTTAGCTTACTTTTCTGGTGTTACATTTATCAATTTTTTTTTGTTTGTTTGTCAAGGTAGGGTCTCACTCTAGCTCAGGCTGACCTGAAATTCACTCTGTAGTTCCAGGCTGGCCTTGAACTCACAGCAATCCTCTTACTTCAGCCTCCCGAGTGCTGGGATTAAATGCATGTGCCACCACACCTGGCAAAAATAAATTTTATATAAAAGCACTCTAAGTGAAAAAAAAAAAAAGCCAGAAACAAAAGACAACATGCTACATGGTTATATTTAGGAAATTTTTGGGGCCACAGATTTTTTAAATTGTTATTCATTTATTTGAGAGAGAAAGAGATTGAGAATGGGTACACCAGGGCCACCAGCCACTGCAAACGAACTATAGACACATATGCCTCTTTATGCATTTGGCTTACATGGGTCTTGGGGAATCGAACCTGGGTCTTTTGGTAAGCACCTTAACTGCTAAACCATCCCTCCAGCCTTTCTTCTTTTTTTTTTTAAATTGCAAGTTTAATATTTTATTTACTTATTTGATAGAAGGGCGGGAGAGAGAGACAGAGAATGGGCATGCCAGGGCCTCCAGCCACTGCAAACAAACTCCAGGCGCAGGTACCACCTTGTGCATCTGGCTAACGTGGGTCCTGGGGAATTGAACCAGGGTCCTTTGGCTTTGCATGCAAACACCTTAACTGCTAAGCCATCCCTCCAGCCTCTTCATCCTCCACATCATCGTCCTCCTCCTCTTCTTCTTGTTCTTCTTCTTCCTCCTCCTCCTCTTCCTCTTTTTCTTCTTCTTTTTTTTGGTCTCACTCTAGCTCAGGCTGACCTAGAATTCACTAAATCCTCTCAGGGTGGCCTTGAACTCATGGCAATCCTCCTACCTCTGCCTCCCAAGTGCTGGGATTAAAGCATGCACCTCACACCCGGCTCCCTTTTTTTTTGAGGGGGGGGGAGAGTCAAAGACAGAGAGAGAGAGAAACAGAGAGATAGAGAATGGGCACACCAACAGCCTCTCAGCTGCTGTGAACCAATTCCAGATGCATGCACCCCCCTTGTGGGCAAGTGCAGTATTGTACCTTTGCATCACTGAGTCTGGCTAAATGTGGGACCTGGAGAATTGAACAGGCGTTCTTAGGCCAATTGCATCCAAAAGTATTAAGACCTCCTTTCTTTTCATCTCATTTCTATTCTGTTCTTTTGGCAGGGTCTCACTCTAGCCTAGGCTGACCTGGAATTTACTCTGTAGGCCAAGGCTGGCCTTGAACTCACATCAATCTCCTACCTAAGCCTCCAGTTTGCTAGGATTATAAGTGTGAGCCAACTATGCTTGGCTTTTACTAAGATTTTGTTGTTGTTGTTGGGATGGTATTTGTTTTTGCTTGTGTGTGTGTAATGTGGTGTGTGGTTTGTGTGTAATGTAGTTTGTGTGTGTAATGGTGGGGCTGTGGGGGTGTGTAATGTGGGGTGTGTGGAAAAGAAAAAAGCTCTGGTATGTTTTTCTTTTCTTTCTTTCTTTCTTTTTTTTTTGAATATTTTACTTTTATTTATTTATTTATTTATTTATTTGAGAGAGAGAGAGGCACAGAGAGGGGGAGAGAGAGAGAGTGGGCATGCCAGGGCATCCAGCAAACAAGCTCCAGACGCATGTACCACCTTGTGCATCTGGTTTATGTTGGATCCTGGGGAATTGAACCTGGGTCCTTAGGCTTCTCAGGCAAGTGCCTTAACTGCTAAACCATCTCTCCAGCCCCACCCTCCCACCAGTATCTTTTTCTTGTGAATTTCTTAAGATTATCTAAGCCAGGTGTGGTGGCTCACACCTTTAATTCCACCACTTGGGAGGCAGAGGTAGGAGGATTGCCATGAGTTTGAGGCCACCCTGAGACTACATAGTAAATTCCATGTCAGCCTGGGCCAGAGTGAGACCCTACTTCGAAAAACCAAAAAAAAAAAAAAAAAAAAAAAAAAAGATTATCTAAATAATTTTGTAAGTTGTAAGCAGAGATTTTGACTTCTTCCTTTATAAAATGTATGTCTTTATTTCTTTTCCTCTGCTTCATTGCGCTGGCTAATACGATGTTAAATAGGACACTGAGGATGTTTCCTAGTGGCAGAACACTCGCCCAACAAGTAGGCCCTGGGTTAAATTACAAGCACCGAGGAAAAGAACAAAGATTTGGGGCTGGGGATATAGCTCAGTGGTAAAACACTTATCTATCATGCACAAGGTCTTGGATTTGATCCTAACCATCACAAACCTAAATAAGACATTAAATGAAAGTGACCTGATTAGAGAGCATGAACAAAGCCCTGGGTTTGATCCCCAGCATGGGATAAATCTGGGTGTGGTGACATCCTTACCCAATTCACTATTTTTTTTTAATTTATCATTTATTTATTTGAGAGAGAGAGATACAGAAACAGGCAGGTAGGTGCCAGGGCCTCCAGCCACTGCAGACACTCAAATTTTGTTTTTTGCATCTTGTTGTGGGTCCTGGAAGGTAGGGTCCTTAGGCTTAACAGGCAAGTGCTTAACCGCTAAGCCATGTCTCCAGCCCCCAATTCACTATTAAGTATGACGCCAGCTATAGGTTCCTTTTATATAGACATTCTTTTGTTTGTTTGTTTTGTTGTTTCAAGGTAGGGTCTCACTCTAGCCCAGGCTGACCTAGAATTCACTCTGTAGTCTCAGGGTGGCCTCGAACTGATAGAGAACCTCCTACCTCTGCCTCCCAAGTGCTGGGATTAAAGGTGTGTGCCACCATGCCTGGCTCTGGTGACTTTTTTTTTTTTTTTGCAATTTTTTTTTTTAATGAGAAAGAGGGAAGGTGCGAGAGAGAATTGGCATGCTAGGGCCTCCAGCGATTACAATTGAACTCCAGATGCATGCAGCACCTTGTGCAGCCTTGCTTGCTTGTGTCACCTTGTGTGTCTGGCTTACATGGAAACTGGAGAGTTGAACATGGGTCCTTAGGCTTCTCAGGCAAGTACCTTAACCTCTAAGCCATCTTTCTAGCCCTGCCTGGTAATTTTTAAATTGAGCCTTTGTCATTGGAAGTTGTAATTTTGGGGGTCTGGATTTGTATACCTTCAAAGAAATATTGGACTTGTTAAGATGCAGTTATTTGGGGTGTCAGAACTTCTCCAGGACTGGCTTTTGGTTTTGTTGAGGTGGGTCCAGAGGATCTTTTTGGGTGGGACTAACTTAGCTCCCTGCTACACATGACACTCTCATGGGGAATTTATCCAATCCCTGTTGTATTCCCTATTGTATTATGAGGGTTCGCAGAGTGGAAAGAGGGAACATGAACTATTCCTAGCCCTGTAGAGCTCTAGGATCTGTTCAGCTTATAGTGTCCTGGAGAGTCTTACTCATCTTTCTATTCATGGAGTTTTGTCCCCTATGTGTCATCATCATTATTTAGCTAAGCACTCCAGGGCACCCTTCTGACAGTCTCTGGAGCTGTGTACACATGTACATGAATCCGTGTGTGTGTCTATCTATGCAGTTCTTTCTTCTGTGGTACTCTGGCCCACAAAGTCTAGATTTTTTTTTTTTTTTTGTGTGTACGTGTATACGGTCTGCATGTGTGTATACATGTTCATATGTAGGGGGGTGCATGCACATGTGCTGGTGCATGTTCAGATGTGTGCAGAGGCCAGAGCACAACCTCAGGTGTCATCCTCAGGTGTGAAGGCCACCTCTTTCTGTGACAGGGTCTCATTGTCCTGGACCTCACCAATTAGGCTAGACTGGCTAGCCAGCAAGCACCAGAGATCTACCTGTCTTTGCCCCTCCAGTGCTGGGATTATGAGTACAAACTCCTATGTCCAGCATTTGCAGGGGTTCTGGGGACTGAATTCAGGTCCCCAGGCTTGTGAGACAAACACTTTACCCACTTAGCTATAGCCATGGCCTCCAAGGCTAGACATTTTTTTTTTTTTAATTTGAGAGAGAGAGAGAGAGAGAGAGAGAGACAGAGAATGGGCATGCCAGCTGCCTCTCAGCCACTGTGAATGAACTCCAGATGTGTGCGCCCCCTTGTGCATATGTGCGACATTGCACGCTTGCATCACTTTTGCGTCTGGCTAAACATGGGACCTGGGGAATCGAACAGGTGTTCCTAGGCTTCGCAGGCAGGCGCCTTAACCGCTAAGCCATCTCTCCAGCCCAATTCTAGTCATTTTTGAACTCTAAATCTAATGGTTTCGGTTTAGGTTCTTCCTGGCTCTCAGCCTAGGAACTCTTCCATACAGTAAACTGGAGTGAAGGAGGAGCCACCTCCAGGTTCAGAACCCCTAATGGCCTACTTTCCAATATCTAAGAACAATTCTCTTTTAATTTTTAATTCCAATAACACCTAAACATTTCTATAAGTTTAATTAACTTATCTTTCTAAAGTGTGGGGTGGTGCACACATCCACGGCACATGTGTGGAGGACAGCCTTGTGATGCTGGTGTCCTCGCCATCCACCTTGTTTTTTTCTTTTGTTTTGTTTTGTTTTTTCGGTTTTTCGAGGTAGGGTCTCACTAGCTCAGGCTGACCTGGAATTCACTATGTAGTCTCAGGGTGGCCTCAAACTCATGGCAATCCTCTTACCTCTGCCTCCTGAGTGCTGGGGTTAAAGACGTGCGCCACCACGCCCGGCCACCATGTTTTGTTCTTTTGTTTTGTTTTGTTTTGCAAGGTAGGGTCTCACCCTAGCCCAGGCTGACCTGGAATTCACTATGTGGGTTTCTCTTGTTGCTATTGGAAAAGTCAGTCTAGCTGGCTTGTAAGCTTCAGCCACTACAAACGAATGCTCCCTTGTGCATCTGGCTAACATGAGTCCTGGGGAATCGAACCTGGGTTCTCTGGCTTTGCAAGCAAACGCCTTAAATGCTAAGCCCATTCTCTCTCTGTCTCCCTCTCTGTCTGTCAAATAAATAAATAAAAATAAAAATATTTAAAAAATAAATGCATGAATAAAATATTTTTAAAAACAAATACCCCTCAGCCCCAAAAAAACCCAAAAGAGTACTCTATGAGGTCATGGCCAAGGGTGTGAATGATTTATTTAATTATTTACTAGTCTTTTTCTTTTTTGAGGCAGGGTCTTGCTCTAGCTCAGGGAGACTTGGGATTCACTCTTAGTCTCAGGGTGGCCTCGAACTCATAGATCCTCCTGCCTCAGCCTCTCTAGTGCTGGGATTAAAGGCATATTTTGGGTTTCTTTTCTTTTCTTTTCTTTTCTTTTCTTTTCTTTTCTTTTCTTTTCTTTTCTTTTCTTTTCTTTTCTTTTTAGGTAGAATTTTACTCTAGCCCAGACTGACTTGGAATTAGTCTCAGGCTGGCCTTGAACTCACAGTGATTCTCCTACCTCATCCTCCTGAGTGATGGGATTTAAGGCATGTGCCTGGTTATTTTTGGAGGTAGAATTCTGCTGTATATTGCTTCGGCTTATTCTCACTCACGATGCATAGTTTCCTTCTGTGTTTTGTTAGGTTGGATTGTATGTTCAGGCACGGTGAGGAGTATTTTATTTATTTTATTGTTTGCCTCTACCTCCCAGGTATGGATCACAGGCATGTGCCACCATGTCAGGCTTGATGGGGGTTTTGTTTTTGTTTTTCGACATAGGGTCTCACTCTAGCCTGGGCTGACCTGGAATTCACTATGAAGTCTCAGGGTGATCTGGAACGCAGAGCGATCCTCCTACCTCTGCCTCCCGAGTGCTGGGATTAAAGGCGTGCGCCACCATACCTGGCTTAAGGTGTTTTTTTTTTTTTTTTTTTTTTTGGTTTTTCGAGGTAGGGTCTCACTCTGGTCCAGGCTGACCTGGAATTCACTCTGTAAAGCCGGGCGTGGTGGTGCACGCCTTTAGTCCCAGCACTCAGGAGGCAGAGGTAGGAGGATGGCCGAGTGTTCTACACCCACATGGATCCAAGCCTAGTCTCTTCAAAGCACCTCAAGCAATCACTTTGGTATCACAATACATACTTTGGGTTTAGGTTTTCTTTTTGCATTTCATTTATTTATTTATTTATTTATTTATTTATTTAAGAGAGAGAGAGAGATGGAGAGAGAGATGGAGAGAGAGAGATGCAGATAGAGAGAAAGAGAGAGAATATGGGCGTGCCAGGGCCTCCAGCCATTGCAAAGAAATTCCAGACGCATGAGCCACCATATGCATCTGGCTTATGTGGGTACTGGGGAATCAAACCTAGGTTCTTAGGCTTTGCAGGCAAGCACTTAACCGGCAAGCCATCGCTCCAGCCCTCTTTTCTTTTCCTTTCTTTTCTTTTCTCTTTTCTTTTCTTTTCTTTTCTTTTCTTTTCTTTTCTTTTCTTTTCTTCCCTTCCCTTCCCTTCCCTTCCCTTCCCTTCCCTTCTCTTCCCTTCCCTTCCCTTCCCTTCCCTTTCCTTTCTTCTTTTTTCTTTTTGGAGACAGAGTATCATGTTTTCTTCAGACTGGTCAAGTATTCACTATGGAGCTGAAGATTACCTTAAATTTCTGAACCTCCTGTCTCCACCTTTCCAAATGCTAGATTACAGGCATGCACCACCACACTCAGCTTATATGGTCCTGGGGATTGAACCCAGGGCTTCTTGCATGCTAGGCATGTACTCTACCAACCAAGCCTTCTCTTTAGTCCAGGCTTCTTTAGTTTTGCTGTATTTCTTTTCCTCTTTGCTATGTACCTGCAAGGTGTTTGTGAACCTGTCCAGCAACTCAGCTTGGTAGAAGAGGGTTTTCAGGTCCTGTCAGAAGCTGTGATGGGCTATTCCTCTTTTCCTGAATCCCCCATTCTCCGCCCACAACACCCCTTATACATAACCCAGGTCTCATTTCTTCTATAACCTCCAGGAAACTGGATAGCTTTTATTATTTTTCCCTCATGAAAAAAATTCCTTTCCTTCACGCCATTGAATGGATTCTGTAATCACACCTGCTTTATTACAGTTAGGTTAGACTACAGGCTTCTGACAGACAGAAGCTAGATTTTTTTTTTAACCAGTCTCTAGAGCTTAATATAGTGCTTAGCATATAATATGCCCTGAATAAATATTTGTTGAATGAACAGTCACGATGTTTAGAAATACCACATCATTAAAATTGTATGTGTAATATTTTGTTAGCCAAAGTAACTTCTGAAGTGTTGAACAAACATGGCTTCCAAAAGCTCAAGAAGTAAGAAGAGGGAGCATTCCTAGGGCCTGCTTCAGGCCTCTTACCTAGTTTCCGTTCCAACATATATAGCACACACCTTTAAACTCAGCACTCGAGAGGCAGAGGTAGGAGGATCATCATGAGTTGAGGCCAGCCTGAGACTACATAGTGAATTCCAGGTCAGCCTGGGTGAGAGTGAGACCCTATCTCAAAACAAAAAAAAAAAAAAAAAAAAAAAAAAAAAAAAGGGCTGGAGAGATGGCTTAGCGGCTAAGGCGCCTGCCTGCTAAACCTAAGAATGCTGGTTCCAATGTCCAGCGGTTCCAATCTCCAGGTCCCACGTTTAGCCAGATGCAAAGTGACGCAAGGGCGCAATGCTGCACTTGCCCACAAGGGGGCGCACACATCTGGATTTTGTTCACAGCAGCTGAGAGACTGCTGGCATGCCCATTTCTGTCTCCCTCTCCCTCTCTGTCTATCTCTCTCTGTCTCTCTCTCCAAAGATAAATAAAAAATAATTTAAAAAATTAAAAGAAAGAAAGAAAAGAAAAGAAAAACTGTTGGCAATCATTCTACCTCTACCTCCCAAGTGCTAGATTAAAGGCATGCACCACCACGCCCGGCATGCTCAGATTTTTCTTTTGATCTGGGTTCTGGCAACCAAACTCAGGTCCGCATGCTTGCAAGGCAAATACTTTACCAACTGAGCTATCTCCCCATCCCTGTTTTGGCTAACTTTTATTTCTAAAAATATTTTATTATTTATTTGCAGAGAGAGAGAGAGAGATTTATACCTGGGTCTCTTGCTACTGTATGCAAATGCAAACAAACCCCATAGGCATTTACTACTTTGTATCTGGCTTTACGTGGTTACTGGGGAGTTGAACATGGACCATCAGATTTTGCAAGCAGCACCTCTATTGAGCAATCTCTACAGCCCATGGTTAACTTTTTTTTTTTTTAATATTTTTATTGGGCTGGAGAGATGGCTTAGCAGTTAAGGTGCATGCCTGAGAAGCCTAAGGACCCTGGTTCGATTCTCCATGTCCCACGTAAGCCAGATGCACATGGTGGCACATGCATCTGGAGTTTGTTTTCAGTGGCTGGAGGCCCTGGTGCTCCCATTCTCATTTTCTCTCTGTGTCTCTCCCTCTCTCCTTGTCTCAAATAAATAAAAATAAATCTTTAAAAAATTATTTATTTATTTGTGAGAGAGAGGGAAAGAGAGAGTGAGAGAGAGAGGCCGATAGAGAGAAAGAATGGACATGCCAGGGCCTCCAGCCACTATTAGTGATCTCCAGATGTATGTGCACCTGGCTTATATTGGTACTAGGGAATCAAACCTGGGTCCTTTGTTTTGCCAGCAAGCAACTTAACCAGTAAGCCATCTCTCCAGCCCCTGGTTAACCTTTAAATCAGTGATTGATAATGGCATGTATGGGTTATGTCAAGAGTTATACAAGTTCTGTATCAATTAAGATCCTTGCCCAGCATGGTGGCACATTTTGGTGGGGTGGGGGTTCAAGGTAAGGTCCTGCTCTGGCCCAGGCTGACCTGGAATTCACTATGTAGTCTCAGGCTGGCCTCAACTCATGATGATCCTCCTACCTCTGCCTCCTGAGTGCTGGGATTAAAGGCGTGTGCTACCACACCAGCATATATAGCACACACCTTTAAACTCAGCACTTGAGAGGCTAAGGCAGGAGAATCACAGTTTTGAGGCCAGCCTGAGCAACATAGTGAGAACTTGTCTAAAAACAAAACAAAACAAAACAAAACAAAAACCACAAAAATGACTCTTGGTTAAAAGCCATAGAAATGGATTCTAATTAATTCTTAAATTGGCAAATAAATGTAATTGGGAAGGTATTTGATAACTTGTAAAATTGATAGAAAGACTGAGTACTGGGCTTGGCCAATATCCAAGGGAGCAAAAGCCCAGATGTTAGGATTTGAATGTTTGTGTTGCCTACAAAATTCATGTTGAAAGTTAAGTGCCAATGTCGTGGTATTAAGAGGTGAAGCCAGGCCTTGTGATGCAGGCCTATAATCCAAGCTACAGGGGAGGCTGAGGCAAGAAGATTGCAAGTTCAAGGCTAGCCTGGGCAATTTGGTGAGGCCCTGTATCAAAAAAGAGAGGGCTTGGAATGTAGCTCAGTGGCAGAGTGCTTGCCTAGTATGGGTGAGGCCTTGGGTTCAGTTCCCGGTACCAAGGGTGGGACCTTTAGGAAGTAAATCTTGAAGGAGATGCTCTTATGAAAGGGATTCACCAGCTGGACGTGGTGGCACACACTTTTAATCCCAGCACTGGGGAGGCAGAGGAAGGAGAATCACCGTGAGTTCGAGGCCACCCTGAGACTACATAGTGAATTCCAGGTCAGGCTAAAGTGAGACCCTACCTCAAAACACACCCCCCAAAAGGGGGTGATTAACTAGCCCTGCATCTCCGCCCCCCATCCGCCCTTCCATCTCTTCCACATATGAACATCATTTTTAGTCTCCTCTGGAGGATACAGACCAGACATTGAAACTGCTGGTACCTTGAACTTGGGACTCCCCAGCCTCCAGAACTGTGAAGGATAAATTTCAGTGCTTTATAAATTACTCAGAGAATTTGTTCCAGCAGCACAAACTGACTAAGACACCCGCCAAGGTGACACCATGGAATATTTTGTTTTGTTTCATTTTGAGACAGGGTTTCAAGTAGCCCAGGATGACCTTGAATTCACTATGTAGCCAAGGATGACCTTGAACTCCTGATCTTCCTGCCTCCATCTCATGAGTGCTGGGATGACAGGCATGGGCTACCAGAGATGGTTTTCTTAGGACTGCTGAGCTGGTGATGGTGCCCCTGGAACACCTTTGCTGTGTTCTTCGATTCTGCAGTCTCTGGACATGCACTAGCATATCCCATGCTCCTTACTGGCTCTGCATCTTTGCAGCATTCCTGGAGAGTCCTGAGTAGGAGTATCTGATTGGCTGAACAGAAGCCATGACCAATCTTGGTTACTAGGTATCTAGAGAGTTCCACATGGCCAGGATGAACACCCAAACCAGGCACAGTTTAGGGGAGGAAGGGATTTATTTCAACCTTACAGATCTGGGGGGAAGTTTCATCAGTGGAGGAAGAAGCTGGCTCCCATTTATAAATACAACACAGAGAGAGAAGCCACCACCAGCCAGCAAACACCAAAAAGCAGCAAGCAGAACTCTTGCCTGCCGAACTCACACTGCGCTCCACACCTTTGGGCTAGAATCTTGGATCCGCCTCTAGACCCACCTTAGGGCTGGAGTCCAGGATCCGCCCCCCAGTGACCCCTCCCTCCAGCCAGGCAGCTGGAGATCCAAGTTACAAGCTTAAGTTTAGCACCTGAGTCAATTGGGGGGTGGTGGGGGGGTGCGGTCAGGCATTCAAACTACCACACTAGGTTCCAGGGTGAAGGCTCTACCTCCCAGCTTTCGCTTCCATCACAGGACCCTGCCTTCGCCTTGTCTTAGGGCCATCTCGCCAACAGGCAGAGACTCAAATGTTTTCGAGGCACCTGCCAACCCAGAAAGAAAAGTTCTTTTCTACAGAACAGGTCCTGTTTGCCAGTCCCTCCCCCGCTGCCTCCACCCCAGGTCCCAGGGATGGACCTGCTGCCCTTCCCTTTTGTGCCCTGACCTGCCTCCCCGGCGGCCACGTCGTGGAGTTCCATTCGAAAATGGCTGTGGATGGAGCAGGGCTCTTCAGCCCTTTGCTGCTTCGCATTCTACAGATAGAAGCTAACCCACTTTACCCTTGAAAGGCTCTCCCCTGGGTTCTGTCAGAATCTCTGAGTTCAGTTCATTTAAACTCTACGAACTTAATGAACCCGTGTTCCTGGTTCAGAAAGGATTGCTTTTTGTAGGAATTGATTCCGGGCATGGGCGGCATCGTGGGGCCCTTGGGGAATTCTTGGACTACTGAGCAAGGCGTGGAAACCTAGAGTGTCGAGATCCTTGGTCCAGTTTGCCGGCTCCTTTCAAAGATGTTCAGATGTCAAGAAGCCTGGGTCACTTAACTTTTTTGAGGTGCTTTGCATGGTAAATAGTAAAGAATCAATACATTTGCAAAAAAAAAAAAAAAAAGTTTGTATGTTTCAAATATGTATTGCTTTTTATTTTTATTTTTTTTGTCGTACAAGGGATAGAACCCAGGGCCTTGTACATGCTTTGTAAATGTTCTAACACTGAGCTTCATCTCAGCCCTAATGAATGCTTTTTATTTTTTTTTATTTTATTTATTTAGTTTTGAGAGAGAGAGAGAGAATGGGCATGCCAGAGGCCTCTCAGCTGCTGTGAACGAATTCCAGATGTGTGCACCCCCTTGCGGGCAAGTGCGGCATTGCACCCTTGCATCACTTTACGCCTGGCTAAATGTGGGACCTGGAGAATCGAGCCGGATCATGAGCTTGCGACATAGAGAGACCCTCATCTTAAAAGACAACACAGGGCTGGAGAGATGGCTTAGTGGTTCAGGTGCTTGCCTGTGAAGCCTAAGGATCCATGTTCGATTCTCCAGGTCCCATGTAAGCCAGAGGCACAAGGTGGCACATGTGTCTGGAGTTCATTTGCAGTGGCTAGAGGCCCTGACATGCCCATTCTTTCCTTCTCTGTCTCTAATAAATAAATTAAAATCTTAAAAAAAAAGACAAAACAAAAATAAAAGACAATAGGACCTAACAAAACAGAGGGGAAAAAAGTCTCTCAACAAACAAAAAAATCTGTACCCGTCCCCCTCAACAATCAAACCCCAGAGGCCTCCACCACTCCCTGGCAGGACCCAGCATCGTCTCCACCAGGCCATGCCACTTACTTGTACTAAGCTCCTTAGATTTATCAGACGAAGGATAAATCAGATTGGTCAATGCTAGGAGTGGGCTAAGGCTTGGGTGACAGAATCCAGATTTAAGAGGCTGGCTCTTGTCAGTTGGACCCATGAGCTGAAATGGATGTGATGACACTTAATTGGTGCAGCTGTCAGAGTTGTCACTTTTATTGCCACATTCTCAGTCCTATAAACCCATGCTGAGCATAGCAGCAGCCTCTTATGAGAGGCTCTGTGGTTTTCAATGGAATGCTTTCCAATCTTATTACCAAGCCAGTGTGGTCTGGATTACAAAACATCTCCACTGGGTACCTATAGAAGCCAAGGGACAATTTTATTTAGGGCTTTTAGTTGACATATAAACAAAATGAGGAGATGTGGCGTGATGAGATAAAGCTATCGAGGCACTTAATTCCAATTGACATTTTATTTGTTTTAGGGATTTAAATTACTAAGATTCATGATGAAGGAAATTTAAATAGACACAGTTGCTAAAGAGCAAAAGGGCTTTTGAAGAATGACATACCAACAAATCACTGAGGCCAGATAGCTTTATTTTTTTATTTTATTTTTTTTTTTTTTTTTTTGAGGCAAGATCTCAGTCTAGCCCAGACCAATCTGGAATTCACTCTGTAGCTCAGGCTGGCCTCCAACTCACACCTTTTGTTTTCTGTAGGGAGGGCTTCCCCACTTCTGCATGCTATGTCTCCTTCCTAAGACTCTCTGGAGGACGCACTTCCATCTTTGCACAGGGCAGGGCAGGGGTGGCTGTCTATGCCCACGTGGAAGACGAGCTGCCTTGGGTCAGTGCTTCTATGTTATAGGAGTTGGACCCATGAGCTGGAGAGTCCTCACTCCTCTTGGAGGTCTTGGTACCCCCTCCCCAAACACACACACTTCTTGTCATTTTCTTGTGCTTTTCTGTGTTTGTGGATTATCTATCATGACACACTTTCACAACCAGAAAGAAAGCCCCTAAATTTCTTTCAGTTTCAAATTTCCTAGCTTTTGACCCTTGAATCTCATTTCTTGGAATATCTTTCTATCAAGGAAATAGAAACTTGGAAAATTCTTATGTACAGACATCTATCACACCATTTTGTTGTTGTTGTTGTTCTTTGAGATAGGATCTTGCTGTAGCCCAGGCTGACCTGGAATTCACTATGTAGTCTCAGACTGGCCTTGAACTCACAGAGATACAGCGATCCTCCTACCTCTGCCTCCTGAGTGCTGGGATTAAAGGCGTGCGCCATCACACCTGGCATAACTCCTGGATATTAGCAGTTGTTACCCTTAAATAGCAGGAGCTCATTGTGTACAATGATCATGTACCTGGAAAGAAAAACTATGTTAAAAGGAAAAAAAATAGGAAAGTTAATGTGTTTCTAGTTTGCATTAGAAGTTTTAGGGTGAGCTTGTCTTATGGGAGGGAGTTCATGCCTGGTACTGAAAACCTTGTGAAAAACCTGAGGCTGGAAGGTCATAGGCCCTATGAGGGAAGCTACTACTGTTTTTTGGCTAAATAGATATGTTGTGTCCATTAAATTACCCTCTAAATATTTTTTAAATTTTATTTATTCATTTATTTGAGAGAAAGTGAGCGAGCGTGAGAGAGGGAGAGAGAGAAAGAATCAGACAGAGAATGGATGTTCCAGGTCCTCTAGACTCTGCCAACAAACTCCAGATGTATGTGCAACCTTGTGCATCTGGCTTACACAGATACTGGGAAATTGAGCCTGGGTCCTTAAGCTTCACAGGCAAATGCCTTAACAGCTAAGGCATCTCTCTCCAGCCCTATTTTATTTTTTGAGGTAGGGGGGTCTTACTCTAGCCCAGACTGGCCTCAAACTCACAGAGATCCTCCTACCTCTGCCTCCCAAGTGCTGGGATTAAAAGCATGTGCCACCATGCCTGGCAAATATTTGTTTATGTCCATACAGTAGTGCTGCTGTCACCTTGGGTAAGAGAAGCTTCTTTTTGCAAATGATGGCAACTACTAAGGAGACTCAAAACTCATCAGAATTGCTGGGCATGGTGGCATACTCCTTTAATTCCAGCACTCAGGAGGCAGAAGTAGGAGGATCACCGTGAGTTTGAAGCCAGCTTAGACTACATATTGAATTCCAAGTCAACATGGACTGGAGTGAGACCCTACCTCGAAAAAACAAAAAAAAACAACAAAAAACAAAACAAAACATCAAAATGCTGAGACTAGGTGACTCTGGGGTAGTGAGGACTAAGTGTGAAATGACACATCTCTCTGGCACCCTTCACTGCTCAGGGAGCATTGTGAAAGAGGAGCAGAAAGAATGTAAGAGCCAGAGGGTGGGAAAGAGTGTTGGTGCAGTCTTCCAGACATGAAATTCACTGTTGCATTCATCACCTCACAGCAGCAGCTGTCCTTATCTGCATAAGACCTGCACTGTATTGGACCCATCAGCATCCCATTATGGATTGTAGAAGAGGACAGAACAGGGGGCTGGAGAGATGGCTTATCAGTTAAACCACTTGACTGTGAAGCCTAAGGACCCAGGTTCAATTCCCTAGAACATATGTAAACCAGATGCACATGGTGGCACATGAATCTAGAGTTGGTTTGCAGTGGCTAGAGACCCTAGCAGGCCCATTCTCTCTCTCTCTCATAAATAAACAAATAAAATAAAATAAAATACTTAAAAATATAGAAAAGGGCTGGAGAGATGGCTTAGCACTTAAGGCAATTGCTGGCAAAGCCAACAGACCCAGGATTCCTCAGTACTCATGTAAAGCCAGATGAACAAGGTGGCACATGTGTCTGGAGTTTGTTTGCAATGGATAGGAGGCCCTGGCACTGTCTCTCTCTCCATATCTGCCTCTGCCCTTTATCTCTCTCTCTCTCTCAAATAAATAAATAAATAAATAAATAAATAAATAAATAAATATTTAGAAAATAGAAAAGTTGGAAAGAAGGTTCAGTGGAATGGGGACAAGGGAAACATTAAAAAAGAAGGTAATGAGAGGGATTATGATTGAAACACATTAATACATGCATGACAGTTATCAATAAAAAGTAAAAAAGCTGGGTGTGGTGGTACACTCCTTTAATCCCAGCACTTGGGAGGCATAGGTAGGAAGATTACTGTGAGTTTGAGGCCAGCCTGAGACTACACAGTGAATTCCAGGTCAGCCTGGACTAGAGTGAGACCCTACCTTGAAAACCCAAAACAAACAAACAAACAAAAAAGTAAAAGAAAGTTTTGGGGTGAGGGGTCATAATATGAATCCTGCAGGCTGTTCAGAAACTTCTAGAGGGCTGGGGAGATAGCTGAATGGTTAAGGGAACTTCTTGCAAAGCTTGTTGGCCTGGGTTCAATTCCTCAGTACCCACATAAAGCCAGATGAACAATGTGGTTCATGCATCTAGAGTTTGTTTGCAATGACAAGAAGCCCTGACTCACTCATTCTTTCTCTCTCTCTCATTACAAATAAATAAAAATTTTGTAAAAGAGGGGCTGGAGAGATGGCTTAGCACTTAAGGCACTTGCCTGCAAAGCCAAAGGATCCTGGTTCAATTCTCTAGGACCCACGTAAGCCAGATGCACAAGGGGGTGCATGCATCTGGAGTTCATTTGCAATGGCTGGAGGCCCTGGAACGCCCATATTCTTTCTCTCTCTCTTTGTCTCTGCCTCTTTCTCTCAAATAAATGAATATATTTTTTAAAAATTTGAAAAAGAAATGTCTAGTAATCAGGGCTTGCTGCATGAATGGAAGGAGTGCAGACTCTAGTTTTTGTCTGCACGTGGCTACAATGCCCTGTGGAAAGACAGAATAGCCAAGTGTCATGTGGCTTCTAAGGTCAGAACCAAGGCTGTGGGGGAGGTTAAAGGTGGAGAAAGATGCTAGGCAGTTTTGTGATGGATATATCTTCCTGCACATGTCCATGGTCAGGTTGAGGTTGGTGTGAAAAGGAAATGAAGGGTGCCAGACAAGTCACTGGAGGTCAGCAGTAGAATCAAGACATCAGAGCTGGTGGCACACGCCTATCACAGTGCTCAGGAGGCAGAGGCAGGGAGATAATGTGTTTGAGACCCATCTGGGCTATCGAGTGAAGTCTAGGCCAGCCTGAGCTATGTAGCATGATCCTGTCTCAAAACCAGAGACAAACCAGAAACAAGAACGATGAAGTTGGAAAGCCAGCGAACCCAGCAGGTTAGATGGGAGGAAGTGTTGACATCACCCAGCCCGATAGCCCTCTGCTTTGTTCACGTGCAACTCAGAGCATTCACATGCTCCCATGGGTCACAGATAAGAAGACCCTGGACTATGCAAAATTCCCAGTGCACTCCATATAACCCCGTGCCTTTCCTACTCAGGAAGGCGGAGTAAATTCAAGTGACTGAAACTGATCTTTTGATAGAAATAACCATGTTCCCCCTTGCAAAGCCCCCCCCCCATGTCTAGCCACCCTAATTCTCACCCAACTCAGTCATTTCACAGTTGGGAAACTGAGGCTAGAGAATGGAAAGAACCAAAGTCAAGTGAGTGGGAGAGGTGGGAGGTAGGGAGATGCCCTGTCTCCTAACTCCAGATGTGCTTTTGGTGACTAAGCGCTATCTGTTATCCACATAGCTTTAGGTAGCAGTCAGGGACAGGCTGGTGGGAGGGAGGAGGGAGCGAAGGAAACAGATGTAAACCTGCTGTGCCCTGACCACACCCCCAAGGAGCTGCGTCACTTTCACATACATTTCACCCTCTCCTCAGTCTTCTGGTGCTTGGAGGTGAGGTGACTGGTGGGGTTCCAATCTGAGTCTAATTGTGTCCTCCCTCAGAGATACACTGAAGTCTTAACCGCTAGTCCTCCAAAATGTAAGCTTGGTGCTGGGCTTGGTGGAACGCGCCTTTAATCCCAGCACTCGGGAGGCTAAGGTAGGAGGATTGCTGTGAATTTGAGGCCAGCCTGAGACTACATAGTGAATTCCAGGTGGGCTCTACCTCACAAAACAAAACAAACAGGGAGAGATGGCTTAGCAGTTAAGGCGTTTGCCTGCAAAGCCAAAGGACCCCTGTTCGATTCTCTAGGACCCACCGAAGCCAGTTGCACAAGGGGGCACATGTGTCTGGAGTTCATTTGCAGTGGCTGGAGGCCTTGCACCCATTCTCGCTCTCTCTCTGCCTCTTTCTCTCTTTCTCAAATAAATAAATAAAAAATATATAAAAACAAACAAACAAAAAATAAAGGGAAATTTGGGCACAGATGCAGGGAGAATGTCATATGAAGGTGGAAGCAGAGATGGGGGTGGGGCCTCTTCCAGAAGCGAGGAAAAGATGGCCAGGAGTGAGACACAGCACAGATTCTGGCCTACAGCCCTGAGAAGGAAAGATCCCACAGTTCCCTTGATCCTGGAGGTGCAGCCTCCAGAACTGTGAGGGTTCACTGTGCTGTTTCAGCCCCTCTATCTGTGGTGCTGTTAGTGGCTCTGGCAAAGTAAGAAAGGTGGGATGGAGCTGCTGCTGCTCCTCAGACCTCCTACCACCCTCCCCAAGCTATGTGGTCCCACTCCACTGCACCATCCTCACCTTTCACCCTCAGCCCACTTATCCTTGTGTTTGTGTGGCCACCAGTTTGGGTCCCAACCCCAGTCTCACTGAAGGTTCAAGTCTTGAGCTCTGCCCTTGTGCCCGCCCCAGCATCAAGTTCAGAGCAAGGGTGGGGAAGCTCACCCCTCATTTGCTCCTCCTCCTCCTACCTTTCCCAGTTAGGTCGGATAGGAGACCGCAGGGTTGGTCCAAGAGACCATTGCCTCTGGCCTCTCCACTGGAGAGGAACTTAGCCTCCTGGGTCAGGCAGCTTCTAACTCTGAACTGACTCTTTTCTGATCAGTCTATGTCAGCCTCTCACTGTCGGTCAGAGGGTGGGCCTCTGGGGAATGAAAGTGTCTCTGAGGCAATGCTTAGAGCCTCACTGGGATGGATGTGTACCGAGCAGTGGGTCAGACTCTGAGAGGTTAAGAGGCCGTTGCTGGAGAAGTCAGGGAAGGCTTCCTGGAGGAGAACCTATGTTGCAGGCCTGGCTAGAAAGTGGGACTGAATTTGTACTGCTTGACTCTGATGAGCCAGGCATAATCATACGCTTTTATTTATTTTATTTTGCTCTCCTTGGGAGGCAGGTGATGTCATCACCTGTGTTTCACAGATGGGAAAACCACGGCTGCAGAACGTGGCTGAGACACGGGACCGAGCTTCAGCTCGGGACTCCAGTGCCAAAGCTCATCTTACTCTTCCTTCTGTGAAAACACTCTGCTTTTTCCAGGCCCACTAGCGCTTAGGGGCTGCAGGGTGTGACCAGTTGAGTCGAGAAGGAACCCTCTGGGCTACTGTTGAATTCTTGGAAAAGAGCTACCTTCAAGTTGCTGGTAGGCAGAGAAGAAAGGGTTTAGGAAGGCCACATCCTAAACTGTCCTTCTGAAATCCCCAAGGTCCCCAGATGAGGAGGGATGGGTGCATGGGGTATGTTGGATTTGGCAACAGGCAAGCTTGGGGAGCAAAATGTTCAGTCAGGAGCTGGAGAGATGGCTTTGTGGTTAAGGTACTTGACTGCAAAGCCTAAGGACCCAGGTTTGATTTCCCCAGTACCCACATAAGCCAGATTCACATGGTGGCACATGCGTCTGAAGTTTGATTGCAGTGGCTAGAGGCCCTGGTGTGTGTGTGCGCACGCGCGCACACACATATACACACACACACACTCTCTCTCTCTCTCTCTCAAATAATAAATAAATAAATAAATAAATAAATTTTTTGGAGAGAAATACAGAGAGAGACAGAGAGAGAGGGAGAGGAAGACAGATAGAGATGGGCACGCCAGCAGCCTCTCAGCTACTGCAAACGAAATCCAGATGCGTGCACAACCTTGTGGTCAAGTGCAGCATTGCGCCCTTGCGTCACTTTGCATCTGGCTAAACATGGGACCTGGAGATTGGAACCAGCATTCTTAGGCTTAGGAGGCAGGCACCTTAACCACTAAACCATCTCTCCAGTCCAGAAATAAAATATTTTTTTAATGCTTAGTCAGGAGGCATACATACTACAGGGAACAGCATGGTCAGGTAGCAGATGGGCATGGGGCAGGATGGGAAAAGACACTGGCTGCTCTGACCACCAATTCATGAGCAGACTGAATAATGGGACAGTTGAAAAAAGGTTGGGCAGGCCTGGGGCATTTCAAAAGGCAGAGCATCTGAGAGGCAGCGTGCAAGAGCTTTAAAGGGGTTGGCTGGAGTTGAGGCTGAAGAGACCAAAGACAGATAATCCAGGACTGGGGGGGGGAAAAAAAAAAAAAAAAAAAAAAGGAATGCCTGGGCAAAATGACTGCCCTGCCCCCAACCCAGTCACACCATGACAGCACCAATACACACCTAGCTGGTGATGGAGTCCTGTTTATTTTCGAAGCATCAACAGCGGAACTGGGAAGAAGTGATGGAAACAAGGCACTAACCAGTCCCCAGGACAGGGCCAGATCCATCCGGCACAGGCTGTCTGTCTGTCCCTGTGACCAAGGCTGAGCCAGCAGCCTGGATCAGCCTTTTCCTATGAGGAGAGGGTGTGAGGACAACCAGGTGACTCTTCCATAAGGGTGGGGTGAGTTATCAAGTTAGCTCTGTGTGCCTCTGAGTCAGTTGAAAAAGCCACAGAGTCTACAACACCCTTCACCATGAGCATCCCCAGCCAGCCAGCTCTGTTCTGTGCAGACATCACCTAGACAAGTTATAGTGCCCTCTGGTCACCACATGGTCCTCAGGTATTCCATAACCACTTGCAATCAGGGTCTGTGATGAGCGAGTGTCCACTTTCCTGGCCCAGTCTCTGCAGAGCCTTGGGTTGGGATGGGGGGTCAGCCAAGGCAGAGAGACTTCTCAGGAGTTCTTTGTGGAGTGACATGAACCCCCAGGCCCTTATACGTACTGTTTCTTGGAAGCTGAGCTGCTGGGGCGACTAGGGGACTTCCTAGAGGGTGGATTCTGGAAAGGAGGGGGTCTGGAAGAGGCAAGCCTCTCCTCTGTGGTCAAGTTGGCCCAGTTTTGCTGGGCGGATGAGAGCCCATTGTAGGTGGGGCATGGTGGGGATGAGGGCTCTTCGCCCATGGGGAGGTAGAAGAAGGCTTGTTCCGAGTAAGGGTCAGAGCTGCTACCCTGGGCTGGCGGGGCATCGTGGCCTTGCCGATGTCCTCTTATCTCCCGGCTGACACAGCGACAGAGCAGGTACATGAGCTCCAGCAGGTTGAGTCCCAGGGAGATCAATCCCACTACAAGCATGAAGATGATGAAGATTGTCTTCTCGGTGGGGCGAGAGACGAAGCAGTCCACTATGTAAGGGCAGGGTGCACGCTGGCATGCATACACAGGCTCCATGGTCCAGCCGTAGAGGCGCCACTGGCCATAGAGGAAGCCTGCCTCTAGCACGCTCTTGCACAGCACGCTGGCCACGTAGGTGCCCATCAGCGCCCCACGAATCCGCAAGCGACCATTCTCCGCCATTGAGATCTTGGCCATCTGTCGTTCTACAGCTGCCAGCTCCCGCTCCACCTGTGGGTCCTTGGAGGGTAGTGCCCGCAGCTCCCCCTCCTTCTGCCGCAGCCGCTCCTCTCTCCGAGACAGGTAAATGACATGGCCCAGGTAGACCAGGGTGGGCGTGCTGACGAAGAGGAACTGCAGCACCCAGTAGCGGATGTGGGAGATGGGGAAGGCCTGGTCATAGCAGACGTTGGTGCAGCCCGGCTGGGCTGTGTTACACTCGAAATCGGACTGCTCATCGCCCCACACCGACTCGCCCGCCAGGCCCAGGATGAGGATGCGGAAGATGAAGAGCACCGTCAACCAGATCTTCCCCACCACAGTCGAGTGCTCCTGGACCTGGTCCAGCAGCTTCTCCAGGAAGCCCCAGTCACCCATGGCTCCGGGGCCTCCGTCTGTAGGGGGACAGGGAACCAGAGCAATCAGTAGGGCAGCCAGCACCTTACTTTGCTCAGCACAGCCTAGCAACAAGACGGCCCAGAGGTTCTGCCAGGTGCAGCTAATCACACACTTGCGCCTCTTTTCCCAGGCCAGAGCCCCAGGATGACCTCAACCCAAGGTGGTCTGGATTAAGTAAAGGCTTTTTTGCTTATGGGAACAGAAAATCTGAGGAATTTATCCAAGGTTACACAGCTGTTGCCACACCTTCCTTTCTTCCCTTTTGCCCAAGGCTGGCTACCTCCAGATAATGGGAATAGTGGGAGAGGTGATATTGGGTGTGTTTGTGCGTGTGTGCATGTATGCATGTTCACATGTGTGGGGATGTGTGCATATGTAAGGGTGTGTGAAAGGCAGAGGTCGACCTTGGGTGTATTCCTCAATTGCTCTCAACTTGATTTCCCTCCCCCTTCCCCCAGGTAGGGTCTCACTCTAGCTCAGGCTGGCCTCAAACTCACAGCAATATTCAGCTCCACTTTACTTTGGTTTTTCGAGGTAGGGTCTCACTGTAGTCCAGGCTGACCTGGAATTCACTGGGAATAAAGGCGTGCACCAGAACACAACTCCTTCCTCTTTATTTTTTGAGGCAGGGTCTCTCAGAATCTACAGCTAACCAGTTTGGCTAGATTAGCTAGTCGGTGAGCCCCAGGGGTCCCACCCCCTGACTCTGCCTCCCCAGTGCAGGGATTAGCATGTGGCCATGCCTGGTTTTTTTTACGTGGGTGCTGGGGATCTGAACTCAGACTGTCATGATTTGTCCATTGAGCCCATCTTCAGATTTGTAGGGGTCCCTGCCCCTACCCTCCACCACATCTCACTCGGATGGGAGGCTCACTTTGATTTTTTTTTCATTTGCCTGTTGTGGTTGTGGAGGTGGAGATGAGATTAGGATTTAGCAGCTGGGGCAGTATGGTCCACGAGTCCCATCTTTAATAATTCCCACCTGTGACTTAAGTGGAGGTATTTGGTTGCGTTTTGCTTTCACGGCGTTTCCCTCCCCTCCAGAGCTGTGGCTTGCCATTCTAGACTTTTGTCAGGATCTATCCTGGCAGGGTGCAGGTACTGGGTCACAAAGTTCCCAGAACATTTAAGGGAGCGGGAAGGTGGGGAGATGCCTTTTTCCCAGGAGTAAGGCAGTTAAGAGCTGGGAACCTGACCTGGATTCCTTTCTTCTCACGCACCAGGCGCACGGATAGCTGGCAGCTTCTGGGAGCCTCAGGCTCTCCTCCTGGAGGATTCCATGAAAGATGAGGGAACCACACTTAAAGCATCAGGCCTGGCCCAGGCAGTAGGGGTAAGTTCCACTAACAAGCAACCCTCGGCCCCAGCAGTGTCCCCATCCCCCGACTCACCGCTCGTCTGCGGCCCTGCCCAGGTGGAGAGGAGGAGGAGGAGAAAGGCCGAAGCGGCGCCTGCGGGAGCGGGGCTGGACCGCGCCGGCCGCGGAGTGCCTTAAATATTGCCGAGGGAGGGCGGGCTGGGGGCAGGAAGCGCCGCGGGACGGGGCGGCGGGCGCTGGGGAGGCGCGGGGCGGGGACTGGGAGGCGCAGATTCCCTGGACCTGCCCCAGGGGGCGCTCCGTGGGTGGGTCGGGGGCTCCGCTGCCTTCTTTGCTTTCTCTGTTCCCCTCCGGCATCCCACAAACTGCGCTCTCCTTCGGTCTAGGGAACTCGAGCTCTCCAAGACCACGATCTTTTTGGGCGGGATGTGTAAGGATTAAAACTAGAGTCTAGGCTGGACAGGTCGCTCAGTGGTTAAGGCGCTTGCCTGCCAAGCCTAAGGACTAGGTTCGATTCCCCAGGACCCACGTAAAGTGAGAAGCACAAGGTGGCTCAGGCGTCTGAAATTCGTTTGCAGGGGTTAGAGGCTCTGGCGTGCCCATTCTCGCTCTATCTGCCTCTCTCTTAAATAAATACATGATTAAAAAAATAATAATAAAGCAAACTGAGTGTTAATCCCAGCACTCAGGAGGAGGCAGTGGTAAGAGGATCACTGAGTTCAAGGCCCCCTGAGACTACATAGTGAATTGCAGGTCAGCCTGGGCTAGAGCGAGACTTTACCTCGAAAAACAAACAAACAAACAAACAAACAAACAAACAAACAAACAAACAAACAAACAAGGCAAGCTAAGGCTAGAGAGATGGCTTAGCCGTTAAGGTGCTTGTCTGCAAAGCCAAAGGATCCCGGTTCAATCCCCCAGGTCCCACAAAAGCCAGATGCACAAAATGGCGCATGCATCTGGGGTTCGTTTGCAGTGGCTGGAGGCCCTGGTGGGCCCACTCTCTCCCTCTCTCTCGCCCTCTCTCTGTCTCTAATAAATAAATAAATAAATAAAAATAAACCAGAAAAAAAAAAGGCAAGCTAGAAGCTTAAGATTTGTAAAGGGTGGATGAAGATGAAAGGTTGGGACGCTGATGTGCCAACATTTGGCCACAGGAGCCACATTGGAAAGAGGTGACATTGTGCACTGGGTAAAACCCGGTGGAGCTGAGCTCTCCACTAAGCCACTCTTGGGCAGATAACACTGAGAGGTTACCAAGCGACTCCCTTGAACCCCTTCAGATGAGGGAAGCTCCTACCCTCTAGCTTGGCTCCCAGACTAATGTCTCAGAAGGCAAGGACCTCCCCCTCTCATTCATTCAGGCCTTACTCTACCAAGGAGCATGTCTGAGATTAAGGAGGATCACCTGTAGTCAGGCCTGCTGTTCAGCCCCAACACCTTCTGACTGGTGCAGAAATTGAGCAGATCAGCCCTTGGGTAACAATAAAGTTATGGCCATCGGACAGTGGGAGCAAAGGCCCCAGCTTGGGGCTATGAGGTCAGACAAGGTGCGGTCCAGGTGACAAGACATGATTCCAGGCTCCCATGATGAGACTGCTATTGCTTCTTGTGCCCTTAGGCAAATCCTGTAAGCCCCCAGAACCCCCATTCTATCTTCGAGGGTTGATGGGAAATTCTATAAAAGCACTCAATGTGATGTGGAAGGGTCTCAAGGGAGGGCCTGAGAACACTGTGATGTAATCTTTGCATTAGGCTGAGTAGGAGGATCAAGAGTTCAAAACTAGCCAGGACCACATAGTGAGATCCTATCCCAAAACAAAACAAAACAAAACAAAACAAAACAAAACAAAACAAAACAAAACAAAACAGAAGAGCCAGGCGTGGTGGCGCACACCTTTAATCCCAGCACTCTTTGGGGAGGCAGAAGTAGGAGGATCACCATGAGTTCCAGGCCACCCTGAGACTACCTAGTGAATTCCAGGTCAGCCTGAGCTAGAGTGAAATCCTACCTCCCAAAAACAAACAAACAAACAAACAAAAAAAAAAAAAAAAAGAGAGAGAGAGAGCGAGCGCGAGAGAGAATCCAGGTATGGTGGTACAGGCTTGCTATCCCAGCTACTTGGAAGGCTGAGGTAGGACAGAGAATTCAAGGCTAGCTTTGGGGACTTAGTGAGATTCTGTCTCAAAAGTTAAAAAACAAACAAACAAAAAAAAAAAAAACAGGAGAAGCTGGGCGTGGTGGCACATGCTTTAAATCCCAGCAGAGGTAGGAGGATCACTGTGAATTCAAGGCCACCCTGAGACTATATAGTGAATTCCAGGTCAGCCTGGGCTAGAGTGAGACCCTACCTCAAAAACAAAAACAAATAAAAAAGCTGAGGATATAGTCCAGTGGTAGCATACTTGCTGTTGGAGGCCCAAGGGTTCAGGCCTCCAGTATGGAAAACAAAACAAAATAAGACATAACAACAACAACAAAAAAATCTACAGAAAACACTGAGCTGGGCGGGGTGATGTATACACCTGTAATACCAGCATGTGGGAGGTGGAGACAGGAGGATCAGGCGTTCAAGGTTATCCTCAGTGACAGTCAGTTCCAGGCCAACCTGGGGTTCATTAGACCCTATCTCTGACAAAAATGTGACTGAAAGGGTCTGTGTGTTGTGCTTTAAGAGGGCAGACAAGTTGAGGGAGCTCAGGCCAGCGGGCTATCTGGCAGTGGCAGCTAAGGAAAGGGAAGGTGGTAAGTGGGTATGAGGCCTGGAACTGGAGACAGAAGGTCTCTGCCCCAAACAGGATTTTGTTTTTGGCCTCCCAGGATCCCAGGGTTGAATGGGCTCAGACTGCAGAACTGGAAGCTGGCTGCATCTGGGGTCAGACTGAACTGGCTTTCCCTTCCAGACTGTTCCCGAAGGGCCTGGTGAAACAGGGCCTCCTGGGATTTCAAAGTGGACAAGGGCGCCCACTGAGTTTTGACCCTTGAGGGCATGGGAACAGGGCCTTTGGAGACCGGCTGTCACCATAGCGTACGCTTTGCCTTGGCTCAGCCTTGCTCAGCTGTGCTGGCTGGAACCCCTTCTTCTGAAGCCCCCGGGAAGAAAGGGGGAGCTGATGGAGAGCTGGTGGAGGGTGGGGGTAGTGACGTCAAGGATGCCCTTACTCTGCTCCATCCTCTTCCTCAGAGACTCAGAGGTCAGGTTCAAATAGCCTAGCCTCTTCCCTGGAGGGAGAAGAAGCTGAGACCAACAAAGACAATCTTCACAACTTGGTCATTTGGAGGGACAATGTCCCTAGAACCCCTACACTTACCCTCCTCCCTTTCCTTTGTCTTGACCGTATTCAGACTGCCTCTAACTCAGTGAACCCCAAATGGTCCACTCAGCTGCCGCAGTTCCCTCGAATTGGCCATGAGTTCTCCCTGTTTCAAACCCTGCCACAGCCCCTCAGTAACTTCAGGCCAAGGCCGGAGCTCTTCACTTCCTGTGACCTTATCGCTTCCCCTGTGCACTCTGCCACCTAGCCATGCCCACCTGCTCTGGCTACAAGCTCTTCGTGTGCTCTTGCCTTTGTGTCTGCTGCTCTGTCTTCCTACAGCACGCCCACATGCAGATCCCCTTGCTGGCTCCCACTGGGTCAGGCAGACCTCAGTTCTCAATGCCTCAGGTGTTGCCCTGCGATACACTGTTCTAAAATGTTTATGCTGTGGGTGGACTTGGGAGGGGGGGCGGAAAGAGAGGGTGGTGGGAGGAGACTGTGGTCATGATATGTTGTCTATGTGTCTGGAAGTTGTCAATAAACAAAAGTTTTAGTGGTGGCTTATGTATAAATGTCAGACATGGTGGTAAGGCCAGTTCATTCCAGTGTACAGGAAGTAGAGTCAGGGAGAGTGCCAGCGACAGGCCAGCCTGCACAACCTGAGACCCTTCTCAAACAAGCACACACATATGCATACATACATATATTTCATATACACATACATGCAATATATTCAATGCAAAAACATAACTGTCACCTCAATTCTAATATTGTCATAATTTCATGAAGTTTTTATAGTAACAGAACAAAGAAAATTATAAATCAGGGAATTTAAAAAAATACATAGATAGGTGGGTTACAGCAAAGCTAGGAACTCTGTCATAGGCCTCGGATGTTATCTGATGGCCTTGTCAGCCTTTGGATAGTAGAAGGGAAGGGCCTGCTTGTGCATTCCTAAAGGGATTAATCTTATAAGAATAAGAATCTAATAAGAATGTATATTAGGCTGGGCGTGGTGGTGCACGTCTTTAATCCCAGCACTCCCGGGAGGCAGAGGTAGGAGGATCATCTTGAGTTAGAGGCTATCCTGAGACTACATAGTGAATTTCAGGTCAGCCTGAGCTAGAGTGTGACCCTACCTTGAAAAACCAAAAATAAAAAAATAAAATAAAATAAAAACAATGTTAAAAGAGGACGTTAGGTCAAACACAGAGGTGGGCAATAAATGACTAGTTAAGAAACTAACGCTAGCCTCAGAAAATTTTGGAGTGGACTTGCAACATTTCAGCTCTCCACAATCACAGATGTTCTACTCAGTCAGCCTTACAGAATCTTGAATGTGGTTTTTCTCTGCCTGAGAACTTCACTTCACTACATCTGGTTTTTGTTTGTTTGTTTGGTTGGTTTTTGTTGTTGTTTTTTTTCGAGGTAGGGTCTCACTCTAGCTCAGGCTGACCTGGAATTCACTATGTAGTCCCAGGGTGGCCTCAAACTCACAGCGATCCTCTTACCTCTGCCTCCCAAGTGCTAGGATTAAAGGCGTGTGCCACCATGGCTGGCCAGTTCACTACATCTGTCTCACCATGAAATGTACCACCTGAACCACGTTAGTTACATAGCCCAGCCCATGGTTGAATGTATTCATGTTGCTATGCAACGCATCTCCAGATTCTGCTCATCTTGCAAGGCTGAAGCCACTCATTGAATCCGTCCTTTTTCTTTCTTCCTCCAGGGTAGGTAGCCAGGACTTGTTTACATTCCCACCACTGAGCAGACATCAGGACTGTATATGAGGGTTATTTTTGTTTCTAATTAATTAGCTAACAACTAATTAATTAATTAATTTGTGTGCATGTGGGGTGGGGGTGCCAGGGTCTCTTGCTCTTGAAAATGAATGCCAGACATTTGTGTTACTTTTCTTTCTTTCTTTCTTTTCTTTGAGACACAGAGAGAGAGAGAGACAGAAAGAATGGGTATACCAGGGCCTCTAGCTACTGCAAATGAACTCCAGATGCATGTGCCACCTTGTGCATCTAGTTTACATGGGTACTGGGGAATCCAACCTGGGTCCTTAGGCTTCACAGGCAAGTGCCTTAACCACTAAGCCATTTCTCCTGTCCTTGTGTTACTTTTTGTGTCCAGGTTTTGTGGGTAGTTTTGGGATTGAATCCTGGACTGACAAGCTTTGCAAGCAAGCATCTGTAACTGCTGATCCAGAGGCCCTGGTGATCCCATTCTCTCTCAAATAATAATAATAAATATAATTTATTTTTTATTTAGAGAGAGAGAGAAAGAGAGAGAATGGGTGCACCAGGGCCTTCAGCCACTGAGAATGAACTCCAGACATGTGTGCCCCCTTGTGGCACATGTGTGACATTGCATGCTTGCATCACTGAGTCTGGCTATGTGGGACCTGGAGATTGGAACCTGAGTTCTTGGGCTTCTCAGGCAAGTGCCTTAACGGCCAAGCCATCTCTCCAGCCCATAAATAAAATATTTTAAAAAATTATTTGTATGTATGTAAGTAACGTGTGCATGCCAGAGTTTCTTGCCACTGCAAATAAATACCTGTCTAGCTTTACCTGAGCATCTGGAGAACTGAACCCAGGCCAGCAGGCTTTGCAAACAAGTGCCTTTTAACCACTGAGCAATCTCCTCAGCCCTTGTGAGTTTATTAATTCAACTAATGTTAAACAAGCACCTCTTGGTGCTGTGGCACTGTCCCAGAGGATGTCCTCATGGATTTCTGTTCTACCTGTGGGAAGACAAAATGCAATAAGACAGAGCTTGTGTTAGTGATCCATGCCGAGGGGAAAATACAGCATGGAGGATGGAGAGGACAAGGTGGCTAGCTTCAAGTTCAGACAGAAGAGGACTGTGTTCTATGCAACTGACGTGGGGTGAACTCGAAAGGAAGGAGGGAACCCCATGGCTGCCTGGGCATTCCAGGTGGAGGTAACATAGGGTGCTAAGGCCTTGAGGCAGTAGTGTGCCTGGTGTTTTCTGCTTGAGGGACAGTGAGGAGGTCTGCATGGCTGGAGCAGGGGAGCTGAATTCAGGAAGACAAAAGTGAGGTGTGTGGTGGGTCAGATCTTGCAGGGCCTGCATGAGATGTCTTTGGAGGTTTGGGTCCGAGGAGTGATATGGTCTCACTTAAATCTGTGATGCTCCTAGTGGCTGTGCTGGCAGTAGACTATGGAATGGGTGGCTCACTCAGACATTGACCGTCAGTATAGCGCTTGTTGCCCAGATGTGTGGGGTCTGCTAGCACGTTCAGGTCTGCTCCTGCTATGGGGTGGCCACACTCCTCCTGGGCTGATCCTAGACAATGAGTGACCAAGGGTGGGAAAGGCCCAGCCATTTCTGCCGAGCTCAGAGCTCCTCTCATGGCCAGTCCACATTAGAGCTCCCCGTGGCAGATCCGGCGGTTCCATTGGGAGTCCTCCCCTTTTCCATCTGTAGGTGCTGTTCCCCAATATTCCCATGTGTCGAACTACCAACTCCCCCACAGCCTGCCTCTCAGGACCAGGGACTGCACTTGGGGCTGCTCTAGCAGATTACTAATGGCTTACACAAAAACCTTCACTCTATGCACTTCTGAAGGCTGAAGTGGGAGATCCTGGGCCAGACTGCATGGTCAGGCTCTTAGTGAAGACCTTCTTTCTAGGGTGAAAGTGGCCACCTCTGTCCCATGTTTTGTGTGTGTGTGTGTGTGTGTGTGTGTGTGTGTGTGGTGGCATCCCATGGCATGCCTGTGGTAGCCAGAGGGAAATGCTGGGTGTCCTGCCCCATCCCCCCTGCCACCCAGTCTTATTTTGAGCAGGAGTGTCTTTGCTGGGCTTGCTGGAGAAGACTGGGATTGCAGGTGCACGTGGCCACTCCCAGCTGTCTACAAGGGGTCTGGAGGTGTGAACTCTAGTGGACTCAGGTTCCCTGAGGCCCTCGTGCTTATGCAAGAAGTGCACTTAACAGCTGAGCCATCTTTCAGTCCTTCACGTGCTTTTTGAGACAGTGTCCCACTATAGAGCCCAAGCCGGCCTCAAACTTGTGATTCTCCTACCTCCACCTCCCAAATGCTAGGGTTGCAAGTTGGTGCCACTGTGCTGGTCTTCTCCTATCTCTTCCCCACCCTCTCCTCTTTCTCCCCCGCCCCTTGTTTTCTGAGGTAAGGTTTCACTGTAGTCTAGGCTGCCCTGGAACTCATTCTAGTCCCAGGCTGGTCTCGAACTCACAGAGATCCTTCAACCTCTGATTCCTGAGTGCTGAATCTCCACCAAGCCCGACTATCTCCTTTTTCTTAGAGAGAGAGAGAGAGGTTGTGCATACATCTGTGTGTGCATGCATATAGAAACCAGAAGTTGCTGTCAGCTGTCTTCCTTGACTATTGTCTACTTTACTCTCACTTGAACCCAGGCTTTAATACTTCAGCTTCTCTAGCTAGCCAGCAAGCTTGCCCTGGGTGTCCTCTGTGTCCCCCTCCTGAGCATTAGGATTACAGGTAGGCTGCCATACCCACCGAGCAGTTACGTGGGTACTGGGGACCCAAACTCAGGTCCTCATGTTTGCATGGTTACCACTTTCTTCACTGAGTTATCTTGCTGTAGCCCAGGCTGACCTGGAATTCATTATGTAGTCTTAGGGTGGCCTTGAACTCATGGCAATCCTCCTACCTCTGCCTCCTGAGTGCTGTGATTAAAGACGTGCACTTCCATGCCCAGCTCACTTCTTTTTTTTTTTTTTAATCTTTTTATTTATTTATTTAATTTATTTATTTATTTATTTATTTATTTATGAGAGACAGAGTGAGTTATGGGTGCACCAGGGCCTCTTGCCATTACAAATGAACTCCAGACACATGCACCACTTTGTGCATCTGGCTTTACGTGGGTACTGGAGAATTGAACCCGGGCAGTCAGGCTTTGCAAGTACGTGCCTTTAACCATGGATTCATCTCTCCAGCCCCCTGTCACTTCTTATGAGGACACTAATCCCATTCTAGAGGATTCCACTCTCATGAGCTAAACATTTCCCAGAGGCCTCACCACCTATTATTATGACATTAATAGTATTTCAATATATGAGTCTGGGGGGAATCCCAAATTTATTTCATACAGGGGGTTTGGTATAGAGCAAATGCAGACAAAAAGATCTGCTCACCTTAGGCTACAGGGAGCTGTGGCTGTGTGTGGTAGACATGAACTTGGAGACTCCGTCCATTATCTACATGATTAAAGGAGGCTCATGCTGTGAGAAGGCTAAGGGGACATGAGGGCCACCTGGTGGTGACAGTGATAAGCCTGGGGAGTGGGTTGTGATCAGTGAGCTGCATGGCTCAGGACAGCTCAGATCACAGGATATGAACACAGGGCTGGGATGTCCCTTCCTCAGTGGTCTTGGCCTATGTGCTGGACAAATGTGAGCCGGACAAGAAGCTTGGTCCATGCTGAGCCCTCAGACCCTGTTGGGATCGCTGATGACTTTTACTGGTTGTTGTGACTTCTGAGTCATCCTTGGCCAGACATCTGGCATCACCCAGGAAGATACTGGAGGAGTTGGAGATGTAGCTCAGTTAGTAGAGTGCTTGCTGAGTATGCAAAATATCCTGGGTTCCATCCCCCACCTGCACTGTGTGGTGGTGCACACCTGTTATCTCAGCACTTAGAAGTTGGAGGATCAGGAGTTCAAGGTCATCCTTGTCCCCCCCCCCACCCCCCAGACAAACAGACAGACTTCAAATTGCTACTTCAAAGCCAGTTACCTGAGATCCTATCTAAAATTACAAAAAACAGAAAGGGCTGGAGAGATGGTTCAGTGGTTAAAGGTGTTTGCTTGCAAAGCCTGATGACCCTGTGTTAGATTGTCCAGTACCTACATAAAGCCGGGTGCACAAAGTGGCACATGTGTCTGCAGTTTGTTTGCTATAGCAATGAAGTCCTGGGACGCCCATACTCTCTCTCAAATAAATGAGTAAAAATATTTTTAAAAATTGCTGGGAAGGGGCTGGAGAGATGGCACATGGACCCTGCAGTTTGATTCTCCAGGACCTACGTAGCCAGATGCACAAGGGGGTGCATGCATCTGGAGTTCGTTTGCAGTGGCTGGAGGCCCTGGCGCACCCATTCTCAATCTCTCTCTCTTTCAAATCAAATAAATAAATAAATAATTAAAAAAAAGAAAAAAAAATTGCTGGGGAGGATGGCATATGCCTTTTAATCCCAGCACCCTGAAGGCAGAGGTAGGAGGATTGCTGTGAGTTCAAGGCCACCCTGAGACTACATAGTACATTTCAGGTCAGCCTGGGCTATAAACAAAACCCTACCTTGAGGGAAAAAATTTTTTTTAAAAAAATTAAACAAGGGGAAAGATACTAAAATGTGGCATAGCAGCAAGCAGATAAAAATCAATCCCTCCTGGGACCTTCGTAAGCACTTACCCTAGCTGAGGCCCTTCTGTGACATGGCTCAATAACCCTGCTGAGAAGCTCTCCAGCACTGTCACACCAGGGCATTCACTGCCTCCACCAGCACCAAGTGTGGCAGACAGCTTCAGGTTCGCTGAGATGAACTTCCAGACCAGGCACAGTTATGGAGGAAGGGATATTTTTATTGAAGCTTACAGATCCAGGGGAAGTTCCATAATGGCAGAAGGGCCAAGCAGAAAGAGAAAGAGAAGCCACAAGCCCCAAAGCCAAAACAAAACAGAACAAAACAAAACAAAACAAAACAACCCAAAAAACCCACATAGCAGGCTTCAGGAACTTCAGGTGTAACTAGGCACTTTACATATCTTTACATTGGAATTTCAAGCCCACCCCACACCTTAAGATCCGCCCAGTGACACCTCCTCCAGCCAGGTTGCTGTAGATCCAAATGACACACTAATAAAAGACTGAATATAGGGGGGCCATCTATTCAAACTACCACACCATGCCACTGGTGTCTCCTTTGATCTTTACAGCGGTCCTCCCAGGACAAACTGTTCAATGCTGTGCTGTGTACAGTTCTTCTGCCCTCAGAGCTGTTCTCCATCCTGTTGCCCCATTGCACCTTGCCCTGTTCCCTGGAAGGCAGGCTCATCTACACCCATAGCCTCAGCAGGGCCCCTGGCATTCAGCCTTCTGGATGAGTTGGGTCAATGGGAGCCATAGTCAGGTGACTAGGAGGTAGGAGAGTGTCGTGGGCAGATTACTGGCTCCATAGCTCCTGCCCATTGGCACCTTGGTACTAGCCCCCAGCTGATCGCACCAGCATTAGGGCACTGAAGTATCTATCATGGTTTTCTCATTCATATTCATAATTTAAAAAATTATTTATTTGAGAGGCAGATAGAGAAAGGGGCAGGCAGAGAGACAGAGAGAGAGGCAGATAGAGGGAGAGACAGAGAATGGGCACGCCAGGGCCCTCTAGATACTGCAAACGAACTCCAGACACATGCATCATCTTGTGCCTCTGGTTTACATGGTTACTGGGAGACTAGAACCTGGGTCCTTAGGTTTTTCAGGCAAGCACCTTAACCACTAAGCCATCTCTCCAGCCTTCATATTCATACTTAAAAATATTAAAAAATATTTTTATTTATTTATAAGACAGAGAGAGAGAAAGAGAGAGAATGGGTGTGCCAGGGCCTCTAGCCACTGCAAATGAACTCCAGATGCATGTGCCACGTTGTGCATCTGGCTTTACATAGGTACTGGGAAATTGAACCTGGGTCCTTTTGGCTTTGCAGGCAAGTGCCTTAACTGCTAAGCCATCTCTCCAGCCCCATACTCATACTTAAAAAAATTATTTATGTATTTATTTATTTATTTGAGAGAGAGAGAGGAGGAATGAGCATACTAGGGCCTCTAGCCACTGCAAACGAACTTCAGATGCATGTGCCTCCTTGTGCATCTGGCTTATGTGGGTCCTGGAGAGTCCAACTGGGATCCTTTGGCTTTGCAGACAAACACCTTAACCGCTAAGCCATCACTCCAGCCTCCCATACTTGTACTTTTGAAAACAGTCTCTCTCTTTTCCTTTCTTGCTCCCTCCAGCATCTCACTATGTAGCCCGGGCTGTCTCAGCCTTCCAAGTGCTAGGAATGATAGGCATGCACTATTATACCTGGGTATAGTAACTTGGTATGAATATGCTGGGCTTTTTCTGCTGGGCCCCTGACTGATAGAGTTCCCATTATGTTGATGATAAGACTAAGGCCCTTGGAGCTGTCTCAAGGTGTAGAGAGGTAAAGTTGTTTGTAAAATGGTCAATGATTTAATGCTAGGGACATGGAAGACAATGTCAGCCCAGTCCTAGGCTGTTAAGTTTGGCTGGCTCACCCATCTTTTAATGGCCACAATGAGAGCAAAGGTGACCTGTTGTGTTACATGGTGCCCTGACTTCTCCTTGCTGGCACTGCCTTTCAGCTCATTGGCTTCTGACTTTCTTTCTTTTTTATTTATTATTTTAATTTTAATTAAATTTTTTTTTCTTCAAGGTAGGGTCTCTCTCTAGCCCAGGCTGACTTGTAATTCACTGTGTAGTCTCAGGGTGGCCTCGAACTCTCATGGTGATCCTCCTACCTCTGCCTCCCAAATGCTTGAATTAAAGGCGTGCACCACCACACCTGGCTTTGTTTTATTTGAGAGCCTTAACTGCTAAACTATCTCTCAAGCCCTTATTTTTGTTTATTTATTTTTTTTGTTATGGGTTTTCAAGGTAGGGTCTCACTGTAGCCCAGGCTGACCTGGAACTCACTATGTAGTCTCAGGGTGGCCTTGAATTTATGGAGACCTTATTTACTACCTTCTGCTATTTCTGCCTCCCAAGTGCTTTAATCCCAAGGGATTAAAGACATGCACTGCTGGGCGTGGTGGCGCACGCCTTTAATCCCAGTATTCAGGAGGCAAAGGTAGGAGGATCGCTGTGAGTTTGAGGCCACCCTGAGATTACATAGTGAATTCCAGGTCAGCCTGGGCTGGAGTGAGACGAAAAAAAAAAAAAAAAAAAGACATGCATCACCATGTCCAGCTAGCTTCTGACTTTCTTGTTCCTGGCCCTGGCTTTGGTGGTTACTAACTATTCCTCTGGGGTAATAGATCCGTGTACTCCATTTTGCTTCCCATTCTGGTATGGCTTGGGATGTTGGTGTCCCCTACACTGTGCTTAGAATGGGGCTGTGAGCCATTCTTGTGGGGGGGGGGTGGCTACTGCAGAAGGTGAGCTTGTAATTTTTTTTTTTTTTTGAGGTAGGGTCTTGCACTAGTCCAGGCTTTGCTTTGTTTTATTTGAGAGCCTTAACTGCTAAACTATCTCTCAAGCCCTTATTTTTGTTTATTTTTTTTGTTATGGGTTTTCAAGGTAGGGTCTCACTGTAGCCCAGGCTGACCTGGAACTCACTATGTAGTCTCAGGGTGGCCTTGAATTTATGGAGACCCTATTTACTACCTTCTGCTATTTCTGCCTCCCAAGTGCTTTAATCCCAAGGGATTAAAGACATGCACCGCTGGGCGTGGTGGCGCACGCCTTTAATCCCAGTATTCAGGAGGCAAAGGTAGGAGGATCACTGTGAGTTTGAGGCCACCCTGAGATTACATAGTGATTTCCAGGTCAGCCTGGGCTGGAGTGAGACGAAAAAAAAAAAAAAAAAAAGACATGCATCACCATGTCCAGCTAGCTTCTGACTTTCTTGTTCCTGGCCCTGGCTTTGGTGGTTACTAACTATTCCTCTGGGGTAATAGATCCGTGTACTCCATTTTGCTTCCCATTCTGGTATGGCTTGGGATGTTGGTGTCCCCTACACTGTGCTTAGAATGGGGCTGTGAGCCATTCTTGTGGGGGGGGGGTGGCTACTGCAGAAGGTGAGCTTGTAATTTTTTTTTTTTTTTGAGGTAGGGTCTTGCACTAGTCCAGGCTGACCTGGAATTCACTATGTAGTCTCAGGGTGGCCTTGAACTTTTAGTAATTCTCCTACCTCTGCCTCCCAAGCACTGGGATTAAAGGCATGTGCCACCATGCCCACTCTTGTAATTTTTTTAAAATCATTTTATTTATGTGTGTGTATATGTGTGGGTGTGCATGTCACAGTACACGTGTGGAGGTCAGAGGACAACTTTGAGGTGTCCATCTTCTCCTTGCAACTTCCTTGAAACAGGGCCTGTCATTTTGCTGCTGTGTGCACCAGTCTAGCTGGCTTGTGAGTTGTAGAAGCTCCATTGCTGGAGGTATTTTGTCGTGGTCCTGGAGGATACAATTCTAGCTGGCAGGTTTGTAAGCAAGCTCCTTTAACCACTCTACCATTGCCCCAGCTTCTGAATTCATTTTAATTTTTAATTTTTTTTTATTATTATTTAAAAAATATTATTTATTTATTTATTTATTTATTTATTTATTTATTTGAGACATAGAGAAAGAATGGCCATGGTCTCTAGCCACTGCAAACGAACTCCAGATGCATGCGCTACCTTGTGCATCTGGTTTATGCGGGACCTGGAGAACTGAACCTGGATCCTTAACTGCTAAGCCATTTCTCCAGCCTGTAATTTTTTTTTTTTTGAGGCAAGCACAACAGACTTGCCTCTTCTCTTTATGACAGAGAGAGAGAGAGAGAGAGAGGGAGGGAGAGAGAGGGAGAGAATTGGCATGCCAGGGCCTCCAGCCACTGCAATCAAACTCCAGATGTGTGCGCCACCTACTGCGCATGTGTGACCTTGTGCACTTGTGTCACTGTGCATCTGGCTTATGTGGAACCTGGAGAGTCAAACATGAGTCCTTAGGCTTTGCAGGCAAGTGCCTTAACTGCTAAGCCACCTCCAGTCCCATTTTTAAAATATTTTTAAAAAAATGTATTTGCAATCAGAGACAAAGAGAGAAAGAGAGAGAAAGGGAGGGAGAGAGAAAATGTACATGTCAGGGTTTCTAGCCACTGCAAATAAACTCCAGACACATGTGCCACTTTGTACATCTGGCTTTACCTGGGTACTGGGGAAGTGATCGTTAGATTTTACAGACAAACACCGTACCTGCTGAACCATCTCTCCAGCCCGAGTTCATATTTTTGTTTCTCCCATACTGAGCATCTTAGGCTTAGATCTACTTCCTTTGGCAGTTCCAACATTCTTCCATTCAGCCTGGTGTGAGGATGCAAGGTGGGGGTTGGGGGGGGGAGGGGAATGGACTGAGTTGAATAAACCTCTAAGTGAGGTTGGAACTACCCAGTCTCTGGAGCAGGCTATGTGGCTTGCTGAGTGCAGAAGGAGTATGAACAGTAGAGATTGTGTACCCAGGGTGGGGATGCGGATTATGATGGCAGTGATTGGGTGACAGAGGAGGGAGCTTGTTTGTCTGTAATGCAAGTGACTGTGATTTTGTGTATTCAGGGCAGTCTAATTTATGAAGGCTGGAGGTGCTGTTGTAGAAGGAGCACAGTGCCCTCTTGTGGCCACAACTAGAATCCTAAAGTGTGTATCCTCAGGTTCTCTGACCCTGGCTCCCATCCGGAACCCCTGCTTGTCCCAACCATCCCCCACCACAGCCTGGATCTCAGCTTGACCCTCCAGCCCCGGGGGTCCTTCCCCCTTCCCAGGGCTGCCTTCTCTGTCCTCAGGGACAGGATGGGCGTGAGGGAACGTGGAGGACAGAGCCGATCTCTATAAAACACAGCTTTATTACTTTCAAAGAAATTGCCTTTGGGTGTGTTCCCATCCACACAAGCCACCAGGTCCTGGTAACAGGATGCATCAGGCTAAGCACATCAGTGGGAGGAAGACAAGTATAGCTGCCTGAAAGGGGGCGGGACTAGGAGAGGGGGCAAGTGGCCACCCAGAATCATGGGTGCTGGAGCATTGAATGGCATGCCCAGAGACACTGCCTCTTTCCATGCTTGCTTTAAGGTCTCCAGAACTTTCCACCTGGGAACCTGGGTGGCTTCTCCTGAGACGGTAAAGATTCCCTTTGGCCAGCTGCCCCCAGCCCAAGGCAAGCATCTCTCTTCTTGTGTCCCGAGGCCTCTTTGCTGCTGTGATCTCTGCCAGGGGAACTCTGACTCATTTTTCTCTTCCGCTCTTTCCTAGGGAGCTCCTGATCCCTGCTTACTAACGCGGTGCTAAGCAGATTCATGCATGCATATTGTTAATTTGCTAATTTAAATGTGGGACTCCTCTGAGGGCTGATGCTATGTCTGCCATGTTTACCTAGATCAGGTAGCCAGCGCTGCTGGGCATGGTGGTTCACCTTTATAATCCCAGCACTTGAGAGGCTGAGGTAGGAGGATCACCATGAGTTCAAGTCCAGCCTGGGCTACAGAGTGAGTTCCAGGTTAGTCTTGGCTAAAATGAGACCCTGTCTCCAAACCAAACAAAACACCCTAAATAACGAAAACTCAGTTTAGTGTCCAGCATCCACGAATGGAACCGGCTAGCTTAGTGAGTTGAAAGTGGGGGCACCCGGCACCTGCAGGACTCCTCTGCCTGCAACACCTCCCTGCCTTGCCATGATCAGATGGGAGTGAGGTTGGGTGCTGAAGCCTTCAGCGTGGCATCGCCTGGGTCGGGAGCCAACTCCTCAGTCTCCAGCAGCTTGTGGTGGCAGCGACAAGTGGAGGCCCGGCTGGAGGAATTTGGGGAGATACGTTCTTTGGAAGGCCTGACCTTGCGCAGGCCTCGCAGGACCCTGTGGGAGATGAGGTAGCAGATCTCACAAATGGTGAGTACAATACAGACAGCAGAGGCACCCACCATGAAGTAGGTGAAGACCTTCTTTTCGGTGGGCCGGGCGATGTAGCAGTCCACGGTATTGGGGCAGGGCACCACGCTGGCACACTGCACCAGGCGGGGCATGGTGAAGCCATGCCAGAGCCTGTGCAGCACATACAGGAAGACCAGCTCAATGACGAGCTTGAAGATGAGGCTGAACAGGTAGGTCCACCACAGGCCACCGTGCTTTTTGCCTGTGTTGCTGTACAGCTTGGCACACTGGTCACCGTGCTTCTGGCGGTGGCGCCGCTCACGCTCCTCCCGGTAGGCCACATGCAGGATGACCAGCAGAGAGGGACAGGTGACAAAGATGAGCTGCAGGGCCCAGAGGCGGATGTTGGAGATAGGGAAGAAGTTGTCATAGCACACGTTGGTGCAACCCGGCTGCCTGGTGTTACAGTCAAAGTCCTTCTGCTCGTCACCCCACACGCGCTCTGCCGCCACCACATACACCAGGACACGGAAGACAAACACCACTGACAGCCAGATGCGCCCGAAGGCTGTGGAGTATTTGTTCACACCACTCAAAAGGGCCTGGAGCGTCTTCCAATCCATGGTGCCTGCTGGGGGCACAGGATGCTGTGCCCACCTGAGAGAACAAAGAGGGGGACCAGCATGTTAATCAATCATTCAGTGAATGTTTACTGACATCTTTAAAAATATTCATGTGTGTACGTATGCATGTGTGTGCTTGCGTGAGTGCCATGCCCACGTGTGGCGGTCAGAGGCGTTGTTTGTGCTTCACCTTCTCTGAGAAGGTGCTTGCCACTGAAAAAGCATCTGTCCCATGAACATCTTTAGGTGGGTGCTGGGGAACTGAATCCAGGTCAGCAGGCCTTGCAAGCAAGAGCCTTTAACCCTGAGGCATCTCCCCAGCCCCTACTGACATTTTAAAAAATAACTTTTTTTATTGACAACTATAATATGATCATAATCCCCTACCACCAGCCTACCTTTTCCCCCTTCCAAATCCTCCCTCCACTGAATCTTTTCTTTCCAACTAGTCTCTTTTCTAATTTGATGTCATCATTTCCCCCATCCTATTACACAGGTCTTGTGTAGGTAGCATCAGTAACTGTGAAGTCATGAATATCAAGGCCACTTTGCCTATTGACATTTAAAAATATTTTACTTATTTATTTATTTGGAGAGAGAGAGAGGGAGGGAAGGAGGTAGTGGCAGATAGTAAGACAGAGAGAATGGGTGCACTAGGGCCTGTAGCCACTGCAAACAACTCCATTCACATGTGTCACCTTGTGCAGTTGGCTTACATGGGTACTGGGGAATTGAACCTGGGTCCCTAGGCTTTGCAGGGAAGCACCTTAACTGCTAAGTCATCTCTCCAGCCCAGCACTTGGTTTTGTGTATGGCTCCTAAGAAACACAAAATAGCCATTGCTACTACCAGCCATGCATGCTAGCTGTGTAACTTGAGCAGCTTCCTAACCCTGGCTGAGCCTCCATTTCCTATGGGGCCATGGGAAGAATCTGAGTTCTGATCTCTTAGGGTCCTTGTGATGAACTGTACAAGTCCATTCTCTCTCTCTGCCTCTTTCTAAAAAAAAAGCAACAACAAAACCAAGTGTGCCGGGCGTGGTGGCGCCCGCCTTTAATCCCAGCACTCGGGAGGCAGAGGTAGGAGGATCGCCATGAGTTCAAGGCCACCCTGAGACTACATAGTGAATTCCAGGTCAGCCTGGACTAGAGTGAGACCCTACCTCAAACAAACCCAAGCGCTGGTATGTGCAGAATCACATTTAGCTTTTTAATGACCCCCCTGGGGTAAACCCTACTGTCTTCTCCATTTATGGATGAAGAAGCTGATAAGGGAATGGAGCTGACTGTAAAGCACAGAGTCCAGGAGGAGTGTGTGATAAGTGCAGCTGACTCATCAGCGTGGAGGCAGGGAGGCCAGGATCTTGCTGAAGATGCGGCTTGGATTCAGGCTGGCTGGTGTGCCAGGCCCATGCTCACTATTCCTTCTCTCCCCTCCTGGATGCTGGGGAGAGGGAGGGGAGAGAGAGAGAGAATGAATATGAACGTGTGTGGATGTGTATGGGTACACTGGGGACTCTTTGTGTGCCTGGTTTTACCTGAGTACTGGGAAATCGAACCCAGGCTGGCAGACTTTGCAAGCAATCACCTTTAACCACTGAACCATTTCCCTAGCCCTTCTTTTTTTAATTAACAAGTTTATTTTATTCCAGTTTTTTTCCTATAAAATGTGGGTTTTTTTTGTTTGTTTGTTTGTTTTTTGGTTTTTCGAGGTAGGGCCTCACTCTAGCTCAGGTTGACCTGGAATTTACTCTGTAGTCTCAGGGTGGCTTTGAACTCACAGCTATCCTCCTACCTCTGCCTCCCGAGTGCTGGGACTAAAGGGATGTGATTTTCTTTCTTTATATATACATATATATATAAATATTTATCTAGCTGGGTGTGGTGGTACATGCCTTTAATCCCAGCACTTGGGAAGCAGAGGTGGGAGGAACGCCATGAGTTTGAGGCCACTCTGAGACTACATAGTGAATTCCAGGTCAACCTGGGCTAGAGTGAGACCCTACCTCGAACAACCCCCCCCAAAAAAAATTCAAAAATTTTATTTATTTATTTATTTGCAAGGAAAGATAGAGAGAATAGACTAGATTAGATGCGCACCAGGGCCTCCAGCCACTACAAATGAACTCCAGATGCATGTGCCACTCTGTGCATCTGGCTTTATGGGAGTACTGGGAATTGAACCTGGGTTGTTAGGCTTTGCAGGCAAGTATCTTAACCACCGAGCCATCTCTCCAGGCTCCCCTTTTCTTAAAAAAACAAAACAGGCCATATGTGTATATATATATATATCAATGTAAATTTTATACACATATAGTATTGAAAAAAATAATGACAAGAAAAATAAACGTGTTCAGTTCAGATGCAGTGGCTGCTGCTTCTCCAGCCTCCCCAGCCCTCTTTTGCTGTGCCTTCGACTCTCTGTAATTCCTCTCTGTCCTTTCATAGCTCATGTGTTCTGAGGCCATGTTCTTGAAACTGATCCCTGGCTGATGCCTCAGCAGCAGCCTGTGAACTTGGGATGGTGAGTTTTCTCCACAGAGGGGAAACTGAGGCTGGCAGAGGAGAAAGGGCCAAGCAGGGTCACACAACCAGAGGTTGTGAAGATGAGGTGACTCAGGTGATGGGGGGGCACATGTGGTTGAGGAATGGGTCTGGGTTGGGTCTCACACCAAATGTCTTTCTCTTGTTTGGTCCTTGGTGACTCAGAGGGTGTGGACTGCTGAGTGCAGCTGGGACTGGCAAGCAACAGGGGTGTGAGAACTAGCACCTTTCCCGTGCCTGTATGGACCTGCGTGCACACTGGATGCCTGCGCAGACACCACCTTGGCCCAAGCCACAATCACCTTTGCACATATTTCTATCACTGCCCCCTCACCCCGACCTTTCTTCTTCTTTCCTGGGCCCTGCGGCTCCGCTCCTTAAGTCACAATTGCTCACCAGCTTAACCCTCTTCACTGGCTCTCATTGTTGCTCAGCTAAGAAGCCCCATGTCTACAGTCTCACCCCCTCTCCCACACTCTCACCCTGCCTCTCTGCTCAGGCCACAGTGCCTTTTCCTCCACACCCACGAATGCCAGTACCCTTCTCCTGACACAAGTCTCAGTTCAAACTAAATCAACTAAATCCCCCGAGGGTCTCCTGAAATTGCTTCCAGTCTGAACCTGCTCCAGGCACTGCTCCTGTCCCCTTTATTTTCATGGGGTTTAATCGCCATTTGAAACGATTCGTCATTTGTTGGTTTGTTTTTATTTTTATTTTTTGGTTCCTGTTTATCGTCCACCTTCCTAATTAGAATGCCAATTACATCTTGCTATCTACTTCATGCTTAATGCCCACTGCTTGGCATACTATAGTAGGTGCTCAGTACATGCTGGGTAGGAAACAAACGAAGGCTGATTCTCAGGAGGGCTGGGTAAGAGGGAAGAGGGGGGCAGCCTAGCCAGGAGTGAGGGGTAGCACCCACTTCAGCATAGAAGCCCTCCTTGATCCTAGTCCTTGGGACTCTGAGTTTTGGACAGGATGAAGTGAGAGGGTGGACCTCCAGGCTGCAGCCCCTTTTTCGTGCTCCCTCTAAGCCCTGGCCTTCCTTTGTGGCACATCATAGATTAGCAGCTTGATTTCCGGTCTCCCCCTGCCACTTATTAAGTAAGGCGCGGGCATCCAAGAGCTCCCGAAAGAAATGTGGCTGGCCCAGTTCCTTATCTCTAAGAGGAAAAGAGTCCTAATTTTGTTGCTGTGGCATGAATCTTGGGACTGTTTCCTTCTCAATCGGCCGGGCGGATCACAGAGGTGGAGGTGGGGGAAGGAGAGCTTTCGGCCTCTTCCACGTGGAACCCTCCATAGCTGCCCAGAGACCCTGGAGTCCTCCGCCCAGTGCAGGCTGCCAGGTCCCGCCTAAGACACACCCCAAGGCCAGACTCAGCGGTAAGGAATTCCCGGTCCTAGCCCGCATGGGGACTGGTGGAGCCGGTTCTGGGTCCCTTGCTGCCCCCCAACACCAATTCGTGGCCCAACTGTTTTTTTGCCCCAGCCCCAAGTCCCCCTGGACAGAACCCATCCAGCTTTTACAGCCCCCCCCCCAACTCTCCAAAGGTAGAACTTCCATCTCGCCCCCCCTCCCGCCAATTTCTTTCCCTTCCAGACAGCTTGGAAGTTTGTGGACTTTCCAGAACCTTCCAGCAGCGGGAACCACCACTTCGTGCAGAATGGAGGGGGAGAAGGAGGAGAGGGTTGGGGTGTTGATTGGGGGGGGGGGTGTCCCTCCACCTCGTGCATCACTCCACCTCCAGCCCAGCAACCGCAGGGGCTGACCAGAAGGGGTGCGCTGTCACCCGGAGGGTCATCCCTGCCCGGCACTTACCGTCAGAAGCGCAGCCACCGGTGGGTGGGTGGGGGGCGGCTGGCCCCGCGTCCCCAACACCCGCAGCGGAGGCGAGGGAGGTCGGAGTCCAGCCGAGCTCTGCAAACCTCAGCGAGTCAGGCAGCGAGCACAACCGGGTGGGGTGGGGGTGGGGGGCGGCTTGGAGGAGGACGGCCGGGGGGAGGAGCCTAGATGGAGCCACCTCAGAGGTCCCGGGTTCTAGTCCCGCCACAGCCTCGCGCTCCCACAGCTGCTGGCGGCTCGTCCGAGCCTCGGCTTGCTCACATGTGGAATGGGGACATCGGTGGCCATGGGCAAGACTTTTGCAAAGGCTCCAGTGACATTAGGGCGTGAGACACTCTGCAAACTGTTAAGTGTCTTGGCTGGAGACTTCAATAAATGACTCGCCTACGCTGGTTACCACGGATACCAGGGCCCGCGCCCTGCCCATCCCGATCCCTGCCTGGTGCAAGGTCTTAACCCTACGTTGGGCCAACTGTTGGGTGCCCTTAGTCCCAGTGCCCATAGCCGAAAGGGGTGCAGGGAGGCTGTGCCTGGAAAGTAGATGCACAGGGGATGAGGGCGGATGGTGGCGGGGGGGGGATTGGGAGAGGCCATTGCCTGGAGTGACTTCAGGGGACCCAGCTGGTTTAGGAGTGTGTGGAAATGGGAGGTAGAGGCCAGGTTCTGTAACCTTTGTGGAGAGTGGGGGTCTGCCGCTGACTTGCGTCCAGGCTGGGCCTTGGGGACCAGGAGCACACTGTGTCTCATTTACTACTGTGCTGTGACTCAAAGTCCCTGGAGCGCCAGCAGGGGAAACCCCAGGGTTTCTCTACTTTCCTGGGATCCTTGGATCTTAGTCACAATCATTCCCTGAGTCCTCACTGTCTAGACGGAAATGACTGTTTCCAGCACCATGGTGATTGTGGGCCTCTTTTTCCACAACTGTGTCCGTTTATGCTTGTGGTCCCAGAATGATTCACCCCCTTTTAATCTCAAAAGAAGATGCCGGGCGTGGTGGCATATGACTTTAATCCCAGGCAGAGGCTGTGAGCTGGTGCTAGAGCCAGATTCTACTTCAAAAAAAAAAAAAAAGAATTTTTGTTTGTTTGTTTTTTGGAGAGGGTGTAGAGAGATGGCTTAACGGTTAAGGCGCTTGCCTGTGAAGCCTAAGGACTAAGGTTTAGTTCCCCAGCACCCACGGGTAAGCCAGATGCACAAGGTGGCACATGCGTCTGGAGTTTGTTTGCAGCGGCTGGAGGCCCTGGTGCTTCAGTTCTCTCTCTCTGTCTATTTGCCTTTCTCTCTCTCCTTCTCTCTCTCAAATAAATAAAATATTTTTTAAAAAGTTTGCACTTCTCTCCCTCCCTCTCCCCCCGCCTCTCTCTGTATGTGTATAGGTATGGGCAAACCAGGATTTCTTGCCGCTTCAGATGAATGCCAGATGCATGAGCTTTTTTTGCATCTGGCTTTATGTAGGTGCCAGGGAATCAAACCCATACCAGCAGGCTTTGCAAGCAAGTGCCTTTAATCACTGAACCATCTCCCTGGCCTCTTACCAGTTGTTTTGGTGGGGAGCTATCACTGAATTGGCGGCCCAGAGGGACGTTTGTGTGTCTGGGCTGATGGTAGGGACAAGGATGCCTGCCCCATATGATACCTTTCATTCTCCTAGCAGCCAGAGGAGGTACCTAGCCTCATTTCTGCATTTTTGAATGAAGAAATGGAGGCACAGAGAGATTAGGTGACTTGCTCAGGGTCACACAGTGGGCCTCAGTGATGTTGGTTTGGGGTAAGGCAAAGCCATAGGGAAGAAGTCACCTTAAATATTTATTTATTTTTTAGCCAGGCGTGGTTGCACACGCCTTTAATCCCACACTCAAGGGGCAGAGGTAGGAGGATCACTGTGAGTTCAAGACCACCCTGAGACTACATAATGAATTCCAGGTTAGCCTGGACTATAGTGAAACCCTACCTCAAGAAAACAAACAAAAAAAAAAAATTTTTTTAAGTATTTATTTAAGCCGGGTGTGGTGGCACATGCCTTTAATCCCAGCACTTGGGAGGCAGAGATAGGAGTATCTCTGTGAGTTCAAGGCCACCCTGAGAGACTACATAGTGAATTCCAGGTCAGCCTGAGCTAGAGTGAGACCCTACCTTGAAAAACAAACAAAAAAATAAATAAAATTATATATATATACACACACACACACAAATATATATATGTATATGTATATATATATATATATTTAAAAGAGAAAAAGAAGAAGATAGAGAGAGAAAGGGCACACCAGGGCCTCTAGCTGCTACAAATGAACTCCAGACTCCAGACACATATGCCAATTTGTGCATCTGGCTTATGTGGGTCCTGGGGAATTGAACCTGGGTCCTTTGGCTTTGCCAGCAAGTGTCTTAACCGCTGAGCCATCTCTCCAGCTCTCGCTTTTTTACTTTCTACTGTTATGGCCCTTGAAAAGCTATGCTGAGAGTGGGTGGTGCCTGGACTGTTGGGTATTTCTGCTCATGTGTCTGCGTGTGATGGTGGGGAGACCCTGACTCTGCCATCTGCTTCTTACCACCTGTTGCTCTGCTACAAAACTTGCCTCACCTCCTACTCACTCTTCAACCCATCTGAGCAATGATTCTGCTCCTACCATGTCATTAAAAATGGCTTGCCAAGATCTCTGCTGATCTCCAAGTTGCTAAAGCACCTGGCACAGCTGGCTACACCTTCCCTCTCAGTGCATGTTCTCCCTTGGCTTCCTGGTTTCTGGGACATCTCCTGGCCTGTCCTTTACTGTGAGTGTCCTGGGTCCAGTGCCTCTCGCTGAGCTCACCTAGTTCTAAGGTTCTAACTACGGATCATTCATTGACATTTCCACATGTTTCTTTTCCCTCCCTCCCTCCCTTCTTTCCTTCCTTCCTTCCTTTTCTTTTTTCTTTTTTCTTTCTTCTTCTTTTTGTTTTCGAGGTAGGGTTTCACTCTAGTCCAGGCTGACCTGTAATTCACTATGTAGTTTCAGGGTGGCCTCTAACTCATGGTATTCCTCCTACCTCTGCCTCCCAAGTAATGGGATTAAAGGCGTGCACCATCACATTCCCCTCCCTCCCTCCCTCCCTCTCTCTCTCTTTCTCTCTCTCTCTCCCTCTCTCCTTTCTTTCATTAACATTACCACATGTTTTTTCTTCTCTTTCTTTCTCCCTCTCTCCCCCTCCTCCCCTCTCTCCCTTCCCTTCTCTTTCTTTCTTTCTTTCTTTCTTTCTTTCTTTCTTTCTTTCTTTCTTTTCTTTCTCTCTCTCTCCCTTCCTTCCTTTCCTCCTTCCTTCCCTTCCTCCTTCCCTCCCTCCCTCCTTTCTCTTTCTTTCTTTCTTTCTTTCTTTCTTTCTTTCTTTCTTTCTTTCTCTCTCTCTCTCTCTCTCTCTCTCTCTCTCTCCCTCCCCTCCTTTCTCCCTTCCTTCCTTCCTTTCTTTCTTTCTTTCTTTCTTTCTTTCTTTCTCTCTCTCTCTCTCTCTCTCTCTCTCTTTCTTTCTTTCTTTCTTTCTTTCTTTCTTTCTTTCTTTCTTTCTTTCTTTCTTTCTAAGGTAGGGTCTCACTCTAGCCCAGGCTGACCTGGAACTCCCTCTGTAGTTAGTTCCAGGCTGGTCTTGAACTCATAGTGATCCTACCTACCCCAGTCTTCTGTGTGCTGGGCTTAAAGGTGTGTACTGCTCCAGTCCCACACTTTCAGGGCTAGTCCTGAAACCAGACTATGGGACCAAGGTTGCCTGCCTGCCCACCAGGTTACCAGCTCCTATTTGTTCTTCTGGAATCATGTGTGGATATTCAACTGTAGAGAAGTCTGCACATGAGGGCTGGGGAAATGGCTCAGTGGATAAAGTGTTTACTTTGCAACCATGAAGACATGAGTTCAGATCCCCAGAACTCATGTGAAATGCTGGGTGTGGTGGATCACTGGGTGGGGTGGAGACAGGGGAATCCTCAGGGCTGACTGACTGGTTAGTCAAGCCAAATCAATGAGAGACCCTGACTGAGGAAGACTCCTGAAGTTGACCTCTGGCCTCCACATGCATGTGCATACACATGCACACACATATGACCACATGCGTATGGATACTTATACACACACACACACACACACAAAAGAAAAAGAGAGGTGTCTTCATGTAATCTGTGGAAGGTTCAACATTTTTATTTGCTTTATTCTGGAGCTCTTTTTAAAAAAGAGGTGATAGCCGGGCGTGGTGGCCTTTAATCCTAGCACTTGGGAGGCAGAGGTAGGAGGATCACCGTGAGTTCGAGGCTACCCTGAGACTACATAGTGAATTTCAGGTCAGCCTGGGCTAGAGTGAGACCCCTACCTGAAAAACAAAAACAAAAACAAACAAACAAAAAAAAGAGGTGATAGCTGGGTGTGATGGCTCACACCTTTAATCCCAGCCCTCTAGAGGCAGATGTAGGAAGATTGCTGTGAGACCCTACCTCCCTACCTCGAAAAAAAAAAAAAATGAGAGAGAGGGAGACAGCGAGAGATAGATGAATGGTGGCATCTGTATTATAAGGCTAGCCGGTTCCATATTGTCGAACACTGGGGCTCCTTCCTGTCCTTCCTTCCAGGGCTGGAGATATAACTCACTTGGCAGACTGCTTACACCTCCCTCTCCCTCCTTCCCTCCCTTTTCCTCTCCCTTCTATTGCAACCGATATCCTTAGACAAGCACTATTTAGCCCATAAAAATTGTGTCTACAGAATTTTTCTATATTTCAAGAAGTGGAAATTTTGGATTTAAGTGGCATGCTCTTTAAAATTTTCATAGATAATGCCAAGTCCCCTCCATTGCTCTACCAGCCTGCTTTACCATGCTTTTACCATGAGGATTTCTTTTTAAAAAATATTTTCCTTTCTTTATTTGTGTGTGTGTGTGACAGAGAGAGAGAGAAAGAGAGACACAGAGATTGAGAGAGAAAATATGGATGAGCCAGGGCCTATAGTGATTGTAAACGAATTCCAAACATATGTACCACTTTGTGCATCTGGCTTTACGTGGGTACTGGGGAATTGAACCCCAGCAGCAGGTTTTTCAAGCAAGTGCTTTGATTGCTGAGCCATCTCCCCAGCCCCCATAAGCATTTCCTCATGTCTTTGCCATGAAGGAGCATTATCAAGCTTTATAATCATCGCCAGGGTGCCACACCATACTTGTAGTTTGCATTTCTCCTAGTATGACAGTAAACATCTTTGACTACATTAAAGAGACACTTTTATGGGTATTTCTGTGAACTCTCCTTTGCCCATTTCCTAAAGATGGTCAACTTTTTTTTTTTTTTGGTTTTTCGAGGTAGGGTCTCACTCTGGCTCAGGCTGACCTGGAATTCACTATGTAATCTCAGGGTGGCCTCAAACTCTCAGCGATCCTCCTACCTCTGCCTCCCGAGTGCTGGGATTAAAGGCGTGTGCCACCACACCCGGCTCAATGGTCGACTTTTTATTACTTATTTCTTAGGAACTCTTTATAAAAACATTTTATTTATTTACGAGAAAGAGGCAGAGAGAACGAGTGTGTGTGTGTGTGAGAGAGAGAGAGAGAGAGAGAGAGAGAGAGAGAGAGAGAATGAATGGGCATGCCAGGGTCTGTAGTTATTGCAAACCAACTCCAGTTGCATGTGCCACCTTGTGCGTCTGGCTTATGTGGGTACAGAGGAATTGAACCTGGGTCTTTAGGTTTCATAGATAAGGGCTTTAACCTAGCTAAGCTATCTCTCCAGCCCTTCTTAGGAACTCTTAAAAAAAGGGAAATCTTAAAAAAAAGAGAAAAATAATGTTAAACTGGGCATGGTGGCTCATGCCTTTAATCCCAGCACTTGGAAGGTAGAGGTAGGAGGATCACCATGAGTTAAAAAAAAAAAAAAAAAGGAACTCTTTACATATTGAGAAGATAATCGTGACCTCGCAGTGCCTGACACTATCTACACAAGACCTTCATAATAGGAGGAAAAGATGATGACATGAAAATAAAAGAATCTAATTGAGGGCTGGGAGATGGCTTAGTGGTTAAGATGCTTGCCTGCAAAGCCCAAGGATCTGGGTTCAGTGGTACATGTGTCTAGAGTTCATTTACAGTGGCTGGAGGCCCTGTGTATTTGCCTCTCTCTCTTTCTCTCTCAAGTAAGTAAATAAATGAGTAAAAATATTTTAAAAAATCTAATTGAAAGGGGGAAGGGATTTGATGGTAGGTGAATTTGAGAGGGGGAGAATAGGGGTGGGGGAGGGAATTAGCATGGTTTACTGTCTGTAATTATGGACGTTTCCAAAAGAAAATAAACTTTCTGTCTGTGATACAAATGGAATTTTCAGACTGGAGAGATGGCTCAGCCATTAAGGTGCTTGCCTGCAAAGCCCAATAACCCTAGTTCAATTCCCCAGTATCCTTGCAAGGCCAGATGCAGAGTGGCGCATGCCTCTGGAGTTCATTTGCAGTTGCTAGACACCCTGGCGCTCCCATTCTCTCTCACTCTCTCTGCTGGGTGTTGCCAGGTGTGGTGGCACATGTCTTTAATCCCAGCCCTCGGGAGTTGAGGTAGGAGGATTGCTGTGAGTTCAAGACCAGCCTGAGACTATACAATGAATTCCAGATCAGCTTGGGCTACAGCAAGAACCTACCTACCTCAGTAAACAAACAAACAAGCAAACAAACAAAAAGAATTTTTCCTTTCTGTTTAACACTTGTATTTTGACTTTGTATATGCAGTTTTTGCCATGCAGAATCAAGCATTATTTATCCAGTCTAATGCATTAATCTTATTTTTTATGACCCCTGGGTTTGGTCATAATTAGAAATGTCTTTGCTACTCTGAGAATGGACATAAAGTTTTCTCCCATGGCTTCCTGTAGTTTGTGTTTTAATGATATAAATCAGATCATGTCTCTTGTTATTAAAGCTATGCAGTGACGTGTTATTAGCTTTAGATTAATATCCACTCTCCTGGGGTTGGCCTCTAAGGCCGCAAATGACCTGGTGCTGTACCTCCTGTTCCACGCTGTCTCTTTGATCATTGCTCTTCAGTTATGGTGTATTAGGTCACTGAAGACACCGTGGTTCCTCGAACAAGCCACGTTCATGGTCATCTTTTGGCCTTCTCATTTGTTATTTCCTGCTCTGTACTTGGCAGGCTCCTTTTTTTTTTTGGTTTTTCAAGGTAGAGTCTCACTCTAGCCCAGGCTGACCTGGAATTTACTCTGTATTCTCAGGGTGGCCTCGAACTCATGGTCATCCTCCTCCCTCTGCCTCCCTGAGTGCTGGGATTAAAGGCGTGTGCCACCACGGCCGGCTTTGGACTCCTCCTTTTTTCCTTGTGCACCTTTGTCTAGGGCTTCCTTGGTTCACACAATAGACACCCAGTTTCTGATTGCCAAGGGCATATTGGGTGCACATAGGTTGTGTGTGGTGCGTGTGTGTGTGCATGCGCAAGCCTGTGCAACACGGGTGGTTGTATGTCAGTAGTGTGAGTTCTATGTGAGGGTAGGTTTCTCTGAGGGCTAATATTGTCAACCTGATGGAATTTAGAACCCCTTGGTAGACTACTATCTGGGCATGTCTGTGAGGGAGTTTGTAGGGTAGGTTAGTTAGGTCAACACTATTCCATGGCTGCGGTCCTGGCTGAACATCATTCTCTGTCCCAGCTTCCTGACTGTGGTCTGCGACCAGCTGCTTCATGCTCTATGCCTTCCCGGCTGTGAAGTGTGAGCTGAAATAAATCCTTCCTTCCCCAACTTGCTTCTTCTCAGGGATTTGGTCACAGCAAGGGAAATATAACTCACATAGGTTTGTTTATTTATTTACTTTTAGATATTTTATTTTTATTTATTGATTAGAGAGAGAGGGAAAGAGGCAGGTAGAAAGAGAGAGAATGGGTATGCCAGAGCAGCCACTGCAAATGAACTCCAGATGAATGGGCCACCTTGTGCATCTGGGTGGGTCTGGGGAATTGAACCTGGGTCCTTTGGCTTTGCAGGCAAGTGCCTTAATCACTAAGCCATCTCTCCAGCTCATTTATTTATTTATTATTTATTTATTTGATACAAGATCTCATTCTGTAAACTCTCAACAGTCCTCCTGCCTTCATCTCCAGGGCTGGGATTACAGATGTGTGCCACCATGCCAGGCTATGCTGATGGGTTTTGGTGGGTGTGGTTGTGAAGGTGTGTGGTGCCGTGGTCTGGATTATGTGTGTGGCTGAGTGTGAGGTGATGTCTGTGGGTGCAGCTGGGCTACTTTGTTCTGGTGACAAGGTGATTTCACACCACTGATCTTATCATTCTGACCCGACCATGGCCACCCCTTCCTCCTGGCATCAGGGGAGCGCCCCCTCCCCTGCCCTTTGCTTTTCTTGGCAAGAGTTGAGTCCATTCCCACAGAGAAGCTTTGAAGATTTGCAGGTTTGCTGCCCCATCCTACATTTCTGTTCCTTGAATAGGGGACTGTGTGGGTGGTCATCTAGGCCATCCTCCTGCCTCAGGGCAAGGCTTGGTTGCGCCAGGGCTTTGCAGGTGTCCCTACCACCCCCATATCCTTCAGGCCCTACACCTGCTATCTGGAGGTGGCAGGCCCAAAGCCACTGCACTGCTCCCAGCCCAGGCCTTGGCCCATTCTCGTCTTGCTCCCAGGCCACTCCCTCCGTCTAAAGCTGTGCCCAGGCCTCAGGCAGGGGCTTCCTGGGAAGGACAGAGCCTTCCTTCCCAGGCTGCACTGAGGCCTGAAAGCTCTCTTAGTTCTTGAATGGAGAGGTGGGGCCTTGGCCAGGCACTGGGAAGCAGGCCCTGCAGGAGGAGGGCCCAGGCTTTCCAGCTGTGTTCTAGCATGCCTGGGGTTGTGGCCAAGGAAGGGGGAATACCCCAGGACAAGGTGGAGTGCTGGATTTGTTCCGAGACACCCAGCATTGCTTGAAACTTCAGCCCACATCCCTTTGTCTTCAAGTGGAATGAATGCCAGCTTTTGCTGGTTTATGGTGGGGAACTAGGTACTCTACCAAGGCCCCACAGGCATGACTCTAACCTCCCTTTTATTTTCTTAAAAAAAAAATTATTTACTTATCTGCAAACAGAGAGGGATAGAACAGAGACAGACAGAATGGGTGTGCTGGGACCTCCAGCCACTGCAGACAAATTCCAGCTGCATGTGCCACTTTGTGCATCTGGCTTTATGTGGGTATTGGGGAATTGAACTTGGGTTGTTAGGTTTTGCAGGCAAGTACTTTAACCATTGAGCCATCTCCCCAGCCCTAACCCCTATTCTCCTTCATCAACCCTTTAAAAAATTAAAAAAATTGTATTTACTTGTGGGCTGGAGAAATGGCTTAGAGATTAAGGCATTTGCCTGTGAAGCCTAAGGATCCCGGTTTGATTCTCCAGATCCCACATAAGCCAAATGCACAAAGGGGTGCATGTGTCTGGGGTTCGTTTGCAGTGGCTAGAGGCCCTGGCGTGCTCATTTTCACTCTCCCTCACTCTCTTACCCTCTCTTTGTGTCTAATAACTAAAAAACTAAAAAAATAAATAAATAAATAAATAAATAAATAATTTAAAAATCCACACTACACATATAAGAAAAAAAATTGTATTTACTTGTAAGCAGAGAGAAGAAAGAGAGAGTGAGTGAGCAAGAGAGAGAGAATGGGTGGTGTGAGGGTCTCCAACCACTGCAAACAATCTCCAGATGCATGTGACACCTTGTGCATCCAGCTTTACATGGGTACTGGGGAATCCAACCCAAGTTGTTAGGCTTTGCAAGCAAGCACTTTAACCACGGAGAATTCTCTCCAGTCCAACTGTGTTTTTTTTTTTTTTTTTGTTTGTTTGTTTGTTTTGGGTCAGGGTCTCCCTGCGTGCTCCAGGCTGGCCTCTAACTCCTTCTCTTCCTACCTCAGCATCCAGAGTTTGGGGACCTAGGCTCATATGACCACCCCTGGCAACCTTTGATCTTTTTTTTTTTTTTTTTTGAGGCAAGCCCAACAGACTGGCCTTTTTTTTTTTTTTTTTTTTTTTTTTTTTTAATGTAAGAGAGCGAGAGTGAAAGAGAGAGAGAAAGAATTGTCAAGTAGGGGCCTCCAGCCACTGCGATCCAACTTCAGATGCATGCACCCTCCCTTGTGCACATGTGTGACCTTGCACTTGCATGACTTTGTGCATCTGGCTTACGTGAGACCTGGAGAGTCGAACATGGGTCCCTAGGCTTTGCAGGCAAGCGCCCTAACCACTAAGTCATCTCTCCAGCCCAACCTTTGATTCTTTACTGGATCTTTCTTCCCCATTACAATGAACATGCTATATTTCTCCATCTTAAAACAACATAAGAAAAGATACCTCCATTGACTCCATTTTTCCTTATGAATCTACTTCATTTCTTTTCACCTTTTTATAGGAAAATTCTGCTGGGCATGGTGGTTCATACTTGTAATTCCATCATTCAGGGGGCTGATGTAGGAAGATTTCCAGGAATTCAAAGCCTGTTTGAGCTACATAGTTTCAGGTCAGCCTGGATTATAGAATAAGATTGTGTCTAAAATAAAATGTAAAATATAATAAAATTGAAAAAAATAAAACTTTTTCCTAACTCCTGCTGTGATTATCCATTTTTCCCCCAAGGTAGGGTCTCACTGTAGTCTAGAGTGACCTGGAACTCTGTGGTTCCAGGCTATCCTTGAACTCACAGTGATCCTCCTACCTCTGCTTGGGATCAGTGCTGGCATTAAAGACGTGCACAACTATGCCAGGCTCCATTTTGTTTTTACTTCATGGTCTCTTGAAATTATCCTAATCTGGTTTATGTTTCCCATGTTACACCCCAAATGTCCTTGTTAAGGTCTTTATAAGCTAAATCCCACTGACAAATTCCAGCCTCTGTGGTTTCAGCCCTCCCCCAGCACTGAGAGAAGTCAGTTCCCTTCTCCTTGAGACACTCGGTTCATTGACTTCCAGGTCTTTCTCGTTCCTGTCTGAATTCTCTTTCTCAGCCTCCTCTGTGGGACCCTGCAGCACTGGGATATTCCTGGGTCTGGTCCCTGGATTCTTCTTATCTGCCTTCTCACTCTCTTGGTGCCACAATCCAGTGTTGGGGTCTAAAAACATGAAAATTAAGCCACTGTGGTAGCTAAAAGCCTGTTGTCCCAGCTACTGGGAGGCCAAGACAGGAAGATCTGGAAGCCCAGGTTGGGCAATATAGTGAGACTTTATGCTGAAATAAAAAGATGTGTGACTTGGGCTGGAGAGAGGCCTTAGTGGTTAAGGTGCTTGCCTGCAAAGCCAAAGGACCTTGGTTCGATTCCCCAGGACCCATGTAAGTCAGATGCATGAGGTGGCGCCTGCATCTGGAGTTCGTTTGCAGTGGCTGGAAGCCCTAGTGTGTCCTTTCTCTCTCTCTCTCTGCCTCTTTCCCTCTCTCAAATAAATAAATAAAGATGTGTGACTTAAAAGTCATCAAAGAGCTGTGAAGTGACAGTGGTTGTTCAGCACTAAGTGGATATCTCTATCACATCCTTGAAGACTCAGGGTCCATTGAAGAAGACGTGGTAGAAAGAAAGTTAGAATCAGGGCTGGAGAGATGGCTTAGTGGTTAAGGCGCTTGCCTATGAAGCCTAAGGATCCAGGTTCGATTCTCTAGGTCCCACGTAAGCCAGATACACAGGGTGGTGCATGCATCTGGAGTTCATTTGCAGTGGCTAGTGGCCCTGGCATGCCCATTCTCTCTCTCTGTCTCAAATAAATAAATAAATAAATAAATAAATAAATAAATGAGAAAGAAAGTTAGAATCAAAGGAAGGGGAGACCACTTACAATACTGTCTTCCATACACAAAGTCAAAGGACCTCGGTTGGATTCCCCAGGTCCCATGTAAGACAGATGTACAAGGTGGCCCATGTATCTGGAGTTCATTTGCAGTGGCTGGAAGCCCTGGCACACCCATTCTCCTTCCTGCTCTAAAATAAAAACAAATAAATAAAGTTAAAAACAAAACAACAAAAAAAAGGCAAATTAAAATTAAATTTTGTTTTGTTTTGTTTTTCGAGGTAGGGTCTTACTCTAGCCCAGATTGACCTGGAATTCACTATGTAGTCTCAGGGTGGCCTAGAACTCATAGTGATCCTCCTACCTCTGCCTCCCGAGTACTGGGATTAAAGGCATGCGCCACCATGCCCGGCAAAATTAAATATTTTTCCCCAGCCCAGACTCTTTCTCTGGATTCTGTGCTCAAGCATCCCAGCTACTAGTCAGCATGTCTCTATGGATGCTTAGGGTGGGAATCACAAAGTCAGCAGGTCCCAGGTTAAGCTCTTTATTAAGGTTGTCAGACACAGAAGCAAAGCAAAGCAAAACAAAGACAAAAATAGGCAAAAATCAAGGCTCCCAGTTAGATGTGAATTTCAGCTAGTGCATGGTACACTTGTATTAAAAAAACAAAAAACAAAACAAAACAAACTCTGGGACTGGGGAGATAGCTCAGCAGTTAAAGGCACTTCCTTGCAAAGTCTGATGGCATGGGTTCAATTCCCTGGTCCCCAAGTAAAGCCAGATGCACAAAGTGGTGCATGTGTCTGGAGTTCCTTTGCATTGTGGCAGGAAGCCCTGGTATGCCCACACACTCACTCATACTCTCTCTTATAAATAAATACATTAAAAAATCCACTGGAATTTACTTGAAATTAATAGGCCTGGAAACACACTCCTTATTCCTTTCCAACCTTCTCTTTTTACTGACTCTCTCAGAAATAGCATTTTAAATTATTTATTTATTTTATCAAATATTTTATTTATTTATTTGCAAGAAGATACACACACACACACACACACACACACACACACACACACACACAAAGTATGGGTACACTAGGGTCCCCAGCCACTGCAAATGAACTCCAGATACCTGTGCCATTGTGTATCTGGCTTTATGTGGGTACTGAGGAATTGAACCCAGGTTTTTAGGCTTTGCAGGCAAGTAACTGAACTGCTGAGCCATCTCCAGCCCTTATTTATTTATCAGACCCTAAATCTTTTATTTTTCATGTGTATGAGGCTGTGTATGCACTTGTATGTGTGTGTGTGTGTGCCATTTGCCTCTTTTTTTTTTTTTTTTTTGGTTTTTCGAGGTAGGGTTTCACTCTGGTCCAGGCTGACCTGGAATTAACTATGTAGTCTCAGGGTGGCCTCGAACTCTCAGTGATCCTCCTACCTCTGCCTCCCCAGTGCTGGGATTAAAGGCGTGTGCCATCACGCCCGGCTTCATTTGCCTCTTTTTGTGAGACAAGGTCTCTCATTGACCTGGCATTCATCAGTTAGGCTAGACTGGCACCAGTGAGCCCCAGGGATCTGCCTATCTCCACCTCCCCAGTACTGGGATTACAGGTATGTGACACCACACCAAGCATTTTTGTGTGGACACTGGAGATTAAACTCGAGTCCTCATGTTTGCAAGCCTAGCACTTTATTCTCTGAGTATCTCCTTAGCTCAGGCCCTAAATTAAAAAAAAAAAAATTATTTCTGGGTGTTGTGGCACACACCTTTAATCCCAGCAATTTAGGAGTTTGAGGCCAGCCTGAGACTACATAAGTGAATTCCAGGTCAACCTGTACTAGAGGGAGACCCTACCTTGAACCACCCCCAAAATTGACAATTTTTTTTTCAAAATTGACAATTTTAAACATGTTTATATTTTGATCATAATCACCTCCCTCCTCCTCCTCCTTCTTCTCCTTTCTTCTTCTTTTTGGTTTATCAAGGTAGGGTTTTACTCTAGCCCAGGCTGACCTGGAATTCACTATATAGTCTAAGGGTGGTCTCGAACTCACAGCAATCCTCTTACCTCTGCCTCCTGAGTCCTTCTTCTTTTTTCCATTACCTTATTTTTCCTCCTACCTCTCCCATTGAATTTCTTTTTCCTAGTTAGTCCCTCTTCTACTTTTTTTTTTTTAGGTAGGGTCTTACTCTAGCTCAGGCTGACCTGGAATTCACTCTGTAGTCTCAGGGTGGTCTGGAACTCACGGCGATCTTTTTACCTCTGCCTCCCTAGTGTTGGGATTAATGGTGTGCACCATCACACCAGCTGCCCTCTTCCACTTTGTGTGTGTGTGTGTGTATGTGTGTGTGGTGTCTGTGTGTCCCACTGAGTTTAATTAGGGTTACTCACATGAGCAAAGGTAGGGGATTATTTTCCAGAGCACATGCAACTTCTCAGTGGCTACACCACAGCAGAAAATGTCTTCCCCACCCCTAGAAACCTTTTATTGCCACTAACTCCTCAGGGAGGGACGGGGCCTCATGCTCTCGTCTACCATCCATGACAGAAGGTGGATGCAGGCCCCAAATCTTAAAGTCAATGTTGACCCTCCCCTCTTTTTATTTTATTTTATTTTATTTTTTAATTGTTAAAGATTTATTTTTATTTGAGATAGAGATAGACAGAGAGAGTGAGAATGGGCATGCCAGGGCCTCTAGCCACTGCAAATGAACTTCAGACCCATGTGACATCATATGCATCTGGTTTATGTGGGACCTGGAGAATCAACCTGGGGTCCTTAGGCTTTGCAGGCATGTGCCTTAACCTCTAAGCCATCTTTCCAGCCCTGACCCTCATCTCTTACATCCATATTCAATGGCAGACTCATTTCAGCGCTACTTTCAAATCATTTTCAGAATGTTTTTCTGGCCACTTGACTGCATTCATGTGGTCCTGGGAACATTAACCCATGATGACCCTTGAAGTAGTTTCATAACTGTTGTTCCTCCTTCTGCCCTTGCTGAAGCCATTATTGTTACACTCACCAGAGGGACTGTGTTCTTTCCTATTCAAACCACCCTACCTGCTTCCTGCAGACTCAGATGGTCAGTCAAAGGTATGAGGTCCAGAGCTAGAGAGATGGCTCAGACGTTAAGATTACTTCCTGTGCAAGCATGAGGGCCTGAGGCCATGAAATAGCTGGGTGTGGACATGAACAGCTGTAGCCCTAGTCCTGTGAATCTTCGGAATGACAATCTCTGGAATTAGTAAGCAACTCTGATACAAAAAACAAAACAAAAACAAAACAAACAAACAAACAAAAAAAAACAGGCGGGTGATTCATGCAAGGGGGACACCTGATGGTCTTTTCCAGCTGCCACAGGTGAGCACATGGGGGGGCTGCATCAGCACATACATGTGCATACACCACACTCACCACACCACACATTACATGCACATGCAACAAAAAGGGGGGTGTGGTGGGCGTGGTGGCACATGCCTTTAATCCCAGCATTCGGGAGGCAAAGGTAGGAGGATCTCCATGAGTTCAAGGCCACCCTGAGATTACATAGTGAATTCCAGGTCAGCCTGGGCTGGAGTGAGACCCTACCTTGAAAAACAAAAAACCAAAACAACAACAAAAAAGCACACGCGCGCGCACACGTGCGCGCACACACACACACACACATATGGCATGAGGTTGGCCTGGAAGACCCCACTTGGTTCTGCCTTCCCAGATCATCAGAACTTGGCCTGATTTCCATCTCTCTGGGACCCCTGGCTCATGGGCTTCCTTGCTGTTCTGAGTGCACACTGGGTCCAGCGCAGCCCCAGCGTGCTTGCTGTCTTCTCTCTGGTTGACTTCCTGGCCTCCCCTCCTGTCTCTCTCCACCGTCACCGGACAGCTCATTCACTGGTTCCCTTCCTGCTTAGCATCCCCACCCTGCCAACCTCTAGAAGTTCCTCCTGACCACTGGCTAGAAAGCCTTTGGGGAGTGGGTACGGTCTTGCTCTAGCTCAGGCTGACTTGGAATTCACTATGTCATCTCTGGTTGGATTGAACTCACAGAGATCCTGGATGCTGGGATTAAAGGCATGTGCCACCACACCTGGCAGGGAGAGAGAGAGAATGGGTGCATCAGGGCCTCCAGCCATTGAAAACAAACTCCAGACACATGCGTCACTTTGTGCATCTGGCTTTATGTGGGTACTGGGGAATTGAACTCAGGTTGTTAGGCTTTATGGGCAAGCTCCTTAATTGCTGAGCCATCTCTCCAGCCTTGGGGAGCCTCCCCGCCCCCATTAATCCTCATTTTTTCTCCCCACCTTCCCTCCAGCAGGCCTTGGTGCTCAAGGTCTGTGTAGCTGACTAGAGTCCATCTGTCCCCATCCAGCCTCTCTTCACCAGGGGGAGGTTCTGGGTTAGGCTGCCCTTTGAACAGAGAGGGTGGGGAATAAGGACAGCTGGGGAGTCCACCTTGCCATTAGACATGTGCAGTATGCCTTGAAATTAGCCTGTCATTCTGAGTGTGGAAGCTTTGAAGCCTTGATCCTGGGCTGAGCATTGGGTGCTAGATAGTGGAGAGGAGGGCTTAGGTTGGGTCTAGATTTCTGGGATGTGGTTCCTGTGTTCACTGTCCCTACAAATTAGAGCTCTTCACCTAAGCAACATAGTAGCCCAGCTTGCTATTAGTGGAACAGGGGAGCCCCAGAAAAGGGACATCCTGGGAGAGGCAGAAGAAAAGCAGGGGTCTTTGTGCCAGGGGCATGTATTGAAAATAGGACTCTGTAGGAGGATCGCCATGAGTTCAAGGCCACCCTGAGACTACATAGTGAATTTCAGGTCAGCCTGAGCTAGAGTGAGACCCTACCTCAAAACACCACCCCCCCAAAAAAAAAAGAAAGAAAGAAAGAAAGAAAGAAAGAAAGAAAGAAAGAAAGGATTCTGGAACTTCTTTCCTTCCCTTCATTCCTCCCTTCTTTTTTCCCCTTCCCCTTGCCTTCCTTCCTTCCCTCTCCTTTCTTCCCTTCCCCTCTCTTCTCCTCCTTTTCTCCTCCTCTTTTCCCTTCCCTTCCTCCCTTTCCTTACACTCTCCTCTCTTCCCTCCTCCTTCTCTCTTTCTCTCTCCTTTCCTCCCTCCCTCTGTCCCTTCCTTTCTTCCTTCTAACAGTGTCTCATTGTTCACTTGGCCTTAAGCTCAAGATCACCTGCCTTCGCCTCCCACACCAAGCTTGATGCAGCCATTTCCATCAGGGCTTTGGGACATTCTGACACAGCCTTGAAAAGACCCTTTGGGGACAGAGGAGCGCTCAGCACTGAAACATCTCTAACACACCTTCCAAGGTTCAGGGTCCATTGCAGAAGAGGTGGCAGAAAGAATGTAAGAGCCAAAGGAAGGGTAGGAGTCCTTACAACGTGATCCTCCAGACACAAAATGGCCTGAATATCCATGACCTCACAGTGCCCGACACTACCTACACAAGACCATCACAATAGGAGGAAAAGATCATGACATCAAAATTAAAAGAGAGACTGATTGAGAGGAGAGGATATGATGGAGAGTGGAGTTTCAAAGGGGAAAGTGTGTGTGGGGGGGAGGGAAGTACCATGGGATATTGTCTACAATTAAGGAAGTTGTCAATTAAAAAAAAAGACCCTTTGGGGGCTAGAGAAATGGCTCAGTAGTTAAGGCACTTGCCTGCAAAGCCTAACCCACCCATGTTCAATTTCCCAGCACGCACGTAAAGCAGATGCACAAAGTGGCACATTCATCTGGAGTTTGTTTATATTGGCTAGTGGCCCTGGAGTATCCATTCTCTCTGTCTCTATTCTATCTCTTTCTGTTTGCAAATAAAAATATTTTTAAAAAGATCTTTTGGTAGAAGGATACAAAAGTGCACACTAGGGAGCTTTACCCTGTCCCACTCACCCCAGCCTCATCTAATCGCCACACACAGCCCATCGCAGAGCCACAGGCATGGGGTGTGGCTCAGGACTGGCTCTTCAGAGCCAAATTATCCTCTGCATCCCAGTGGCTTGTTGTGACTGGCTCTGCGCTCCTTTAATACACGTGGGGACACCCAGAAGCAGCTGCATGGGTAGGACTACACCTTGAATCGGAACCTTCATGAATTTCTGGTGGGGATGTGAAATGGTGTAGGGTTTTTTTTGTGTGTGTGTGGGAAATATGTTGGTAGCTCCTCAAAAGGTAAACACAGACTTCCCGTTTTTGCACCTAAATGTTTATTGCAGTACTAGTCACACTAGCAGAAAGATGAATGTGGTCAAAATAGAAGAATAGATAGAAAAATTGTAGCATTGACATGCAAAGGAATTTCTTCTCCTTCTCCTCCTCCTTCTCCTCCTCCTCCTCCTGCTTCTTCTTTTCTTTTTCTCCTTCTTCTTTTCTTCTCCTTTCTTCTCCTTCTCCTTCTTTTCTTCTCCTTCTCTTTTCTTCTCCTTTCTTCTCCTTCTCTTTCTCCCTTCTCTCTCCTCCTCCTTCTCTTCTCTCTTCTCCTTCTCCTCCTCCTTCTTTCCTTTTTTTTTTTTTTTTTTTTTTTTTTTTGGTTTTCCGAGGTAGGGTCTCACTCTGGTCCAGGCTGACCTGGAATTAACTATGTAGTCTCAGGGTGGCCTCGAACTCTCAGCGATCCTCCTACCTCTGCCTCCCGAGTGCTGGGATTAAAGGCGTGCGCCACCACACCCGGCAACTCCTCCTCCTTCTTTTCTTCTCCTCCTTCTCCTCTTCTCTCTTCTTCTTTTTTTGTTGTTATGATGGCTTTAAGTTGGTGTTGAGATTGCAGGTGTGAGCTACCACACCTGACTTACAATGCAGTTTTTTTTTTTTTTTTTTTTTTTTTTGGTTTTTGAGGTAGGGTCTCACTCTAGTTCAGGCTGACCTGGAATTCACTCTGTATTCTCAGGGTGGCCTCGAACTCACGGCGATCCTCCTATCTCTGCTTCCCGAGTGCTGGGATTAAAGGCGTGCGCCACCACGCCCGGCTTACAATGCAGTTTTATTCAACAGTAAAAATGCTATAATGGACCATGCTATAATGTGGACGAATCTTGAAAACATTATGCTGAGTGAAATGGACCACATAACAAAGGACAAATGTATGATTCCACTTCTATGCAATATTGAGTGTAGGCAAGCTCATAGATGCAGGAAATTGGACAGAGGTGACCAGGCTCTCTGTGTTGAGAGGTGGGTGGGGGGTATTTATTTATTTGAGAGAGAGAGAGAGAGAGAGAGACAGAAAGAGGCAGTCAGAGAGAATGAGTATGGATATACCAGGGCTTCCTGCCATTTCAAACAAACCCCAGATACATGTGTCACTCAGTGCATCTGGCTTTATATGAGTCCTGGGAAACTGAACCCATGCCATCAGGCTTTGCAAGCAAGTGCCTTTAACTGCTGAGCCATGTCTCCAGCCCAGGGTTACTGTTTAATAGGCATAGAGTTTTTATTAGATGCAAAATTCTAGAGCTAAATAGTGATGGTTGCACCCCATTGTGGACTTAACAGTACTGCATAGAATGGTTGAGATAGTGATTTTCATGTTATGTATGTCCTAGCACAATAAAAAAGTTAAAGAAGTAGAGAAGATTAAGGCCATGTCAAAGGACATCATCACCCAGGAACCAGGAACAGAGGCCCAGTCCCTTCTGGGTTCCGGGTGGGCTCTGAGGATGCAGAGGGAGTTGTGGGGAGAAGGCTGGACAAGTGTTGTTGCAGAAAGAATTTGAACACACTTTAAAAAAAACAACTTTTTTTGCCATCCTGGAACTGAACCTAGGGTCTCATGCATGCTAGGAAAGGACTCTACCACTGAATTATACCACCCTTTCCCTTTGAGACAGGGTTTCATGTATCCCAGGCTGGTTTCAAACTCACTTGATCCCCCTGCCTCTACCTTCTGAATGCTAGAGTTACAGACATGCAGTGCAATACTGGGGAATAAATAGAGGGCTTTGTGCATGCTTGGCAAGCACTCTGCCAACTGATTACATCCTGAGCCCTGGTCAAGACTTTTATAAATTTTTTTTAATATATTAAAAAATATTTTATTTATATTATTTATTTATTTATTTGATAGATAAAGAGGGAGAGAGAGATAGAATGGGCATGCCAGGGCCTCCAGCCACTGCAAACAAACTCCAGACACATACGCCCCCTTGTGCATCTTGCTAACATGGGTCCTGGGGAATCGAACCTGGGTCCTTTGGTTTTGCAGGCAAACACCTTAACTGCTAAGCCACCCCTCCAGCCCTATTTTTAAATATTTTTCAAACGTTTTTTAAAATTTGTATTTGCTTATTTGCATGTGTATGTGTATGGGTGCCTCAGGGCCTTTTGCCACCAGACACTTTTTTTGTTGTTCTTGTTGTTTTTTTGTTTTTCGAGGTAGGGTCTCACTCTACCTCGGGCTGATCTAAAATTCACTATAGAGTCTCAGGGTGGCCTTGAACTCATGGCAATCCTACCACCTCTGCCTCCTGAGTTCTGGGATTAAAGGCATGCACTACAACGCCCGGCTTGTACCACTTTAAAAAAATATTGTATTTTAAAATAATTTATTCATTTATTTGCAAGCAGAGAGAGAGGTAGAAGAGAGGCAGACAGTGAGAGAATGGGCATGCCAGCGCCTCTAGCCACTGCAAACAAACTCCAGATGCATGTGCCCCTTGTGCATCTGGCTTACATGGGTCCTGGAGAATTGAACTGGGATCCTTTAGCTTCACAGGCAAATGCCTTAACCGCTAAGCCATTTCTCCAGCCCAATATTTTATTTTTATTTATTTGACATTGAGAAAGAGGCAGAGAAAGAGAGAGAGAGAGAGAAAGAGAAAGAGTGAGAGAGACAGATGGATGTGCCAGGGACTCCAGCTGCTGCAAGCGAACTCCAGATGCATGTGCCACCTTGTGCATCTGGCTTATGTGGGTCCTGGGGAATTGAACCTGGGTCTTTTGGCTTTGCAGGCAAGTGCTTTAACTGCTAAGCCATCCCTCCAGCCCTATTTTTTAGCATTTTAAATTAAATTTATTTATTTAAGAGAGAGGGAGGGAGGGAGAGAGAGAGAAGGAGAGAAAGAGAATGGGTTTACCAGGGCCTTCAGCCACTGCAAACAAACTCCAGATGCATGTGCACCTTGTGCATCTGGCTTTAATTGGGACCTGGGGAATCAAACCTGGGTCCTTTGGCTTTGCAGGCAAGTGCCTTAATCATTAAGCCATCTATTCAGCCCAAGACTGTTTTTTTTTTTAAATTGTTTAATCTCCATCTGGCTCATACCTTTATTTATTGAGTGAGTGAGTGAGTGAGAGAAAGAGGCATATGGAGAGAAGAGCAGAGAAAATGGGCACGCCAGCACCTCTAGCTGCTGCAAACAAACTCCAGACGTATGTTCCACCTGTGCAGCTGGCTTATGTGGGTCCTGGGGAATCAAACCTGGGTCCTTTGGCTTTGCAGGCAAGTTCCTTAACCGCTAAGCCATCTCTCCAGCCTCCTGGTCAACATTCTTTTTTTTTTTTTTTTTTTTTTAGTTTTTCGAGGTAGGGTCTCACTCTGGCCCAGGCTGACCTGGAATTACCTATGCAATCTCAGGGTGGCCTTGAATTCACGGCGATCCTACCTCTGCCTCCCGAGTGCTGGGATTAAAGGCATGCACCACCACGCCTGGCTGGTCAACATTCTTAATTGCAAATGACAGAGATGCAACTTGACTGTGTTTCCCACAAAGGGGAATTTATTGGTGTGTAAGAACATAGGAAGAACGGTAGTGGACCTTGGATTCCCAGGGGCACCTTAGTGAGGTCAAGGGGGTCCAGGACCCCTCTCCCGCTTGCTGGCCTCTGCTCTTCTCGGACTGTTGGCTTCACCCTACAGATGTCATACAAGATGACTAGCCACTCACGCCTTCCCAAATTTTGCCAGTACATGCTTTCCTTAGAAACAGTGGAAAACACAGATCTCTGACTGGCTTCATCTGGGATACGTGTCTGCCCTGAGAACAAGGGGCCAGGATAGGTGGCTGGTGACCACTTTTAGAAAACCCAGTTTAGAAAGGGGAAGTGCCAGGTGGATAGAACAAAGGGTCTGTGGCAAGGGAAAAGTTTCCAGAAGGAAGGCTGAGTATCCTTTATTTTATTATATTATTTATTTATTTATTTGAGAGAGAGGAAGAGGCAGAGAGAAAGAGAATGGGCACACCAGGGCTTCCAGCCACTGCAAACGAACTCCAGACGCATGCACCCCCTTGTGCATATGACTTATGTGGGTCCTGGGGAATCGAACCAGGGTCCTTAGGCTTCGCAGGCAAATGCCTTAACCGCTAAGCCATTTCCCCAGCCCAAGGCTGAGTATCCTTAAATGCTCCAACATGCAAGACAGAGCCTCTATTGGGTTGAATGACAAAGGACTCGTGGGTGAAGCTGGCACCAGCAGGGCTTGTTAAGTGGAATGGTGTGGCAGAGACAGATCACAGATGGTGGGCTGAGGGAGTGGGGAAGTGAGGATTAATGCTTGTGAAAGCCAGGAGAGGTAAGGAGATAGTTGGCAGGGGACACGGGGTCAAGTCTGGGCCTGGCTTTTGTTTGTTAGTATGGGAAAGAGTGGTGAACACTTGATTGCCCAGAGAGCTAGGAGAGAGATAGGGATCAAAGATCTGGGAGAACTGAGCCTAAGCATGGGTGGGGAGATTAGAGGATCAGTCCTCTCGGTGCTCTACTGGGAGGGAGGCAGGAGGGAAGGGACACTGTGTTAGCTTGGTGGCAGTGGTGGGAACGAGCTTCTTCTCTATTGAGAAATAGGATGTAAGTGGGTGGGATGGACCAGAAAGTTCGACAGTGAGGAAATGGAGAAGGCTGCCTGTCCCTGGTGGACAAAAGTGAGAAGGTGGGACTGTCAGTCAGCACCAAGCCTCTGGGCTGGGTTGGAAGTCGTGAGTCCACAATGGCTTTCCTCTGGGCTGTGTGAATTACTCCAGTGCAGCCCAGAGACACCAAGGTCCAGGGGGAGGGACTAGGGCTGGGAGTTTTGCTAGGCAGAAGGGACACAAGGATAGTGGGGATGCTGGTGGGACAGCGGTTTGTTCCCGTGAGTATGTCAGCAAGTATTTGTTACCCTTTGATTGCATACATGACGCGGGGCGTGTGCTGCTCCTGCCTTCCGGGAGCCTGCGGTCCTGGAGGGACGGTGGGCATCACTTGGCAAATCCCACGCGAGATGAGGGCGATGGTGACGTTTGGAGCGCAGACCTAGGAGGGACACAGAAGAAAGAGGAGGAGTTGCTGGATTGGCAGGAGTCCAGTAGGTCCTAGACAGACATTGAGGGATGAGCTATGCGTGAGAGGGCTGACCGGACGCTGCGGTCAGAGAGTGGAATGCCTGCTCTATACCTTGTACCTATCTGTCCCACCATTTCTTCCTGATCCACGTTACCAAAGGTGACCCGTCCTCTGGTTCAACTCTTTTTTTTTAAAAAATAATTTATTGTTTATCAACCCACTGGAAACACTCTAATTTTTAACAGCTTTTTATTTGTTTTATTTTATTTTATTTTATTTTATTTTATTTTATTTTATTTTATTTTATTTTATTTTATTTTATTTATTTTTTGGAGAGAGACACAGAGAGAGACAGACAGAGAGGGAGAGGGAGACAGATAGAAATGGGTGCGCCAGCAGTCTCTCAGCTGCTGTGAATGAAATCCAGATGTGTGCGCCCCTTGTGGGCAAGTGTAGCATTGCGCCCTTGCGTCACTTTGCATCTGGCTAAACGTGGGACCTGGAGATTGGAACTCGGTTCTTAGGCTTAGCAGGCAGGCGCCTTAACCGCTAAGCCATCTCTCCAGCCCTGGTTCAACTCTTAAATGCACTGGGCTCTGAATTCCATTCCCTTGGGCTCTCTCTTAGTCCCTCCACTGGACCTAACCCCTCCCATCCTAACAAAACTTCCTTGACTCAGCCTTCTCTTGTAACTAACACTCTGACCTTTCTTTTCCTACCCTGCTCGCATCTCCCCCCACCCCGTTAGCCTCCAGCTAAGCCTGGGTCTCACATCACCATGACCTGGACTTCTAGGGACAACACTTCTGCTTTGGGTACCAGTGCCCAGCTTGTGACTCCACTAAGCGACTTCGAGTCCTTATTGGACTTGACACCTCAGGCGGCCTTGAACTCACTGTGTTCCTCCTACCTCAGCCTCCCAAGTGTGCCACCACGCATGTGCCACCACGCGTGTGCCACCATGCCCAGCTATTTTTTTTGCATGTGGTGTGTGTGTATATGTTTATACTGTGCGGGTGTATGTGCATGTCTGTGCACATGTGTGTGGAGGCCAGAGGTCAATGTTGAGTGTCTTCCTCTGTTCCTTCTCCACCTCAGGGTTTTTTTCTTTCCTGTAGCACTTTAAAAAATTATTGACAATTTCCATAAATATGAGGAATATACTATGATTATTATCCCCCTAATACCAACCTGCCCCCTTCCACCTTCCATTTGAAGCCCTTCTTTTCAACTAGTCTCTCTTCTTGTTTGATGTTGTCAGATTTTTCCCTCCTATTTTGCAGGTCTTGTGTAGGTAGTGTCAGTTACTGTGAGGTCAGGAATATCAAAGCCACTCTGTTTGGAAGACGGTACTGTAAGCCCTCCTCCCCTTTCTTTGGCTCTGTAAGAATGTAATTCTTTCTGCCATCTCCTCTCCAATGGTTTCTGAGCATTGGAGGATGTGATAGAGATGTCTCACTCAGTGCTGAACACTCCACTGTCACTTTTCAGCACTTTGGTGACTTTTTTTTTATATTAAAAATATTTTTTTAGTCAGTCGTGGTGGCACACGCCTTTAGTCCCAGCACTTGGGAGGCAGAGGTAGGAGGATCGCCGTGAGTTTGAGCCCACCCTGAGACTATGTAGTGAATTCCAGGTCAGCCTGAGCTAGAGTGAAACCCTACCTCAAAAAACAACAAAAAAATTATTTATTTACTTGAGAGAGACAGAGAGAGAGAGACAGAGAGAGAGAGAGGGAGAAGAGAGATAATGGGTGCATCAGGGCCTTAGCCACTGCAGACAAACTCCAGACACATGTACCACCTTGTGCATCTGGCTTTACATGGGTACTGGGAAATCAAATCTGGGTGCTTTGGCTTTTCAGGCAGTGCCTTCAGTTCTAAGCCATCTCTCCAGCCTGAGGCTTTTTTTTTCTTTCCCTTCTCAAGGTGTGGTCTCACTCTAGCCCAGGCTGACCTGAACTCACTCGTAGTCCCAGGCTGGCCTTGAACTCATAGCGATCCTCCTTCCTCTGCCTCCCGAGTGCTGGGATGACAGAAGAGCACTACCACGCCTGGGTCTTTGGTGAGTTTTCGGTCACCCTTCTCCACCTTATCTTTGAGACAGTGTCTCTTACTGAATCCTGACCTTACTGATTTGGCTAGACAAGCTGGCCTGAAAGCCTCAGGGATCTTCCTGTCTCCACCTCTCTGCTGGACATGTTTGGCATTTTTACGTGGGTGCTGGGGATCTGAACTCAGCTCCTTATGGCTGTGCGGCAAGCACTTTGCTGACTGAGCCTCCTCCTCAGTCCCTGGGTGACGTGTGTTCACATGCTCTTGGCTAGCTTTCCTGCAGCCCCATCCTCGAGCAGCTTCCCACACCTCCTATCTCTGTCCAGTGTCAGCTGCTCTTCGGTCTCAAGTCACCACCTGCCTCCAAGTGAGCCACCCTCCAGTGAGGGTGCCCTGCACACAGCCGGGGAACTAAGCCAAATGTATACATTTCCACTGTAGCTGGAGTAAGACTGTATTCATTAACTTTGCTGTACATTTAAAATCACATGTTGTATGAATATATTAAGAAGTGCCTGGTATGGTGGCACACATCTTTAATCCCAGCACTTGGGAGACAAAGGTAAGAGGATCGTCGAGAGTTCGAGGCCATCCTGAGACTACATAGCAAATTCCAGGCCAGCCTGGACTAGAGTGGGACTCTACCTTGAAAAACAACAACAACAACAACAACAACAACAACAACAACAACAACAACAACAAACAACTTCGTTTTTGTCAAAGTTTTCTGTGATATAGTGCTTTTAATTAATTAATTTTGTTTTTCTTCAAAGTAGTGTCTTACTCTAGCAGACCTGGAACTCACTTTGTAGCCCCGAGGCTGGCCTGGAACTCACAGTGATCCTTCTACCTCAGCATCCCAACTACTGGGATTAAAGGTGTGTGTCACCATGGCCAGCAATAGTGCTTTATGAAAACATTACCTATTGCACATCAGTATTATATCACAGCCTCCTCCCATCACCTCAGCTTTTCCTTAGGTTTTCTCCTGCCCACTCCATAGAACACCTTCTTTTTTCTAGCTAATCTTCTACTGTGTGTGTGTGTGCACATGTGCGCACGAGAGAGAGAGAGAGAGAGAGAGAGAGAGAGAGAGAGAGACCTATTGAGTTTAGAGTTGCTTTCAGTGCATGGGTAGGGGTCATTTATCAGAGTGCATGCAACTTACCAGTAGCTATACCACTGAAGAAAATGTCTTATTCCCCCATCTTCATTTTTATTTTATTTATTTATAAGGAGAGAGAGAGAGCACGAGCAGAGACACAGACAGAGAGAATGGGCTGCATTCTCCATTCACAAATTGGATGCATGCTTCAGTTTGTGCACTTGGCTTTATGTGGGTACTGAGGAATTGAACCTGGCTTTTCAGGCAAGCGCCTTAGGTGCTGAGCCACCTCTCCAGCCCATTATCCCCATCTTTTTTTCTGAGACAGGTTTTCATTAGGCTAGAGTAAAACTCTGGATTGATTCTCCTATCCGTCTGCCTTAGCTTCCCAAATGCTGAGATTCCAGGCATGAGCCACCACGCTCAATAACATAGGGAGTTTTGAGTCTGTAAAAGAAACTGGGATTTATTTATTTATTTATTTTTGCCTAAAAGCTTTACTACATAAATTAAGAAAAAAATTCAGTAAATGTGTGCCATTGCCACAACCTGTTTCCTTTATTGTTTTCAATGTCAAGTTTTAAAAATGGCTTGCTTGCAAAGACAATACTCGTCATTGTAAGGGCCTGCCCTCAGGAATAATGATCCAATCTATGTGAAATATCATTGCCTCCATGATTTCTGACTATGCCAAATGACCTCCATGAATATCCCAACTTCATTGATTGAGGTTATTTCAGGCTAATGAGTTTCCCCAAAGACAGTTTGTTGTTCAAAGTACACTAATTGAGAGCATGCCCCACGAGGCAGGGGACTTTGAAAAGACCTGATTATAAGAAAGCCTCCTCCTGAGGTGCTCAGTGCAGAGAATCATAACTGGTCAAGTGCTCAGATTAAGTGACTGATGGGTGTTCATCCCTAAACAGGACAGAGACATCATCCCCTTCAGGGCTCAGGGAACATCACTGAAGATGGGATGGAAAGAATGACAGAGCAAGAGGATGGGGGGGTGGAGTGCTGTGGAGCCTGGTGGCCTGGATATGACAAGGCCACTGCACTGATGAATTCACACTAGCTGTGGTCACCTTCACAAGACCTGCACATGATGGGCCAGTCAACATTCTGTTACCGATGGGGAGGGGCTTGGGTGGCCACACCCCTCTCTACTGAGCTAATGGCAGTTAAAGGTTATGGGATGGGAAGGGGGAAAGGAGTCATTATATATATAATATATTAATATATAATATATTACATTATATATATTACTTTTATTATTTATTTGACAGAGAGAAAGAGAGAGAGAGAGAGAGAGAGGGAGAGAATGGGTGAGCCAGGGCCTCCAGATGCTGCAAGCGAACTCCAGATGCATGCTCCACCTTGTGCATCTGGCTTACATGGGTCGTGGGGAATCAAACCTGTGTCCTTTGGCTTTGCAGGCAAGCGCCTTAACTGCTAAGCCATCCCTCCAGCCTGTAGAGTCATTCTTTTTCATGGCATAGCCACAAAGTTGGTGATGAGAAGAGGGGGTACAGTGGAACTGGGGGGAGGGGGAGAAAGGAGAAGTTGATGTGGGGTACATATGTTCAAAATGTAATGTATATCTATGAAAATGTCAAAACAAAGCCTGGTGTGGTGGCACATGCCTTTAATCCCAGCACTTGGGAGGCAGAGGTAGGAGGATTGCTATGAGTTTGAGGCTACCCTGAGATTATATAGTGAATTCCAGGTCAGCCTAAGCTAGAGTGAGACCCTACCTTGAAAAAGCAAAACAACAACAAAAAAGTCAAAACAACACCAACAAAAATGACAACTCCCTACTAGTGGGGAAATGGTGGAGCAAAAGCTTGTTGATACTCCAGACCTCTGCTCCCTGGGTAGTCCTTCCCCTACTTTATGATAACAGGCTTCTAGCTGCTTCTACCTGGATGCCTGTCAGTCAGGTAGGTGACCTACTTTTTTTTCAAGTTTTTTTTTTTTTTTTTTTTTTTTTGAGGTAGGGTCTCACTCTAGGCAGGGTGACCTGGAATTCACTATGTAGTCTCAGGCTAGCCTCGAACTCACGGTGATCCTCCTACCTCTGCCTCCCGAGTGCTGGGACTAAAGATGTGTGCCACCACGCCTGGAGTTGACTCACTTTAATTGAGTGTCTATTAAGTGTGGAACACTGTCCTAGATGCTAGGGAAACACAGGTGAACAAATCAAAGTCCCTGTTCTCCACGTGCGCATGTCAGTGACACCCCAGCAAGAGGAAACACGTGAACGATGAGAGCATTTCCTAAACTAGTAATGCTGCGAAGAAAAGGTGACGTCATGCGATGGAGAGTGACCTGTGGTGTGTGCTTCTGGGGAGGGTGGGTCAGAGAGAACCTTTTAGAGTGGAGGGATGTGATGCGGACACTGAGGAGGAAATTGTGTGATGGGAGAGAGTGTGGCCAGCCAAAGCAGGCGCAAAGGCTCTGAGATGGGGGATGGCCAATGTAGGGGAGAGTGAGCAGAGGGGACAGTAGAAGGGTTTGGGAAGGTAGCCAGAACCCCAGCCACATATGGCCCGGTAGTGCACAGCAAAGAGCTGGCTTATTTTCTTTTTAACTTTCAATTAAAAAAAATTTTTTAAAATATGACTGAACATCATTGCACAGTCATATTTTTTATTTTATATGAGAAGAGGGGTACAGTGGAACTGGGGGGGAGGGGAGAAAGGAGAAGTTGATGTGGGGTACATATGTTCAAAATGTAATGTATATCTATGAAAATGTCAAAACAAAGCCTGGTGTGGTGGCACATGCCTTTAATCCCAGCACTTGGGAGGCAGAGGTAGGAGGATTGCTATGAGTTTGAGGCTACCCTGAGATTATATAGTGAATTCCAGGTCAGCCTAAGCTAGAGTGAGACCCTACCTTGAAAAAGCAAAACAACAACAAAAAAGTCAAAACAACACCAACAAAAATGACAACTCCCTACTAGTGGGGAAATGGTGGAGCAAAAGCTTGTTGATGCTCCAGACCTCTGCTCCCTGGGTAGTCCTTCCCCTACTTTATGATAACAGGCTTCTAGCTGCTTCTACCTGGATGCCTGTCAGTCAGGTAGGTGACCTACTTTTTTTTCAAGTTTTTTTTTTTTTTTTTTTTTGAGGTAGGGTCTCACTCTAGGCAGGGTGACCTGGAATTCACTATGTAGTCTCAGGCTAGCCTCGAACTCACGGTGATCCTCCTACCTCTGCCTCCCGAGTGCTGGGACTAAAGATGTGTGCCACCACGCCTGGAGTTGACTCACTTTAATTGAGTGTCTATTAAGTGTGGAACACTGTCCTAGGTGCTAGGGAAACACAGGTGAACAAATCAAAGTCCCTGTTCTCCACGTGCGCATGTCAGTGACACCCCAGCAAGAGGAAACACGTGAACGATGAGAGCATTTCCTAAACTAGTAATGCTGCGAAGAAAAGGTGACGTCATGCGATGGAGAGTGACCTGTGGTGTGTGCTTCTGGGGAGGGTGGGTCAGAGAGAACCTTCTAGAGTGGAGGGATGTGATGCGGACACTGAGGAGGAAATTGTGTGATGGGAGAGAGTGTGGCCAGCCAAAGCAGGCGCAAAGGCTCTGAGATGGGGGATGGCCAATGTAGGGGAGAGTGAGCAGAGGGGAACAGTAGAAGGGTTTGGGAAGGTAGCCAGAACCCCAGCCACATATGGCCCGGTAGTGCACAGCAAAGAGCTGGCTTATTTTCTTTTTAACTTTCAATTAAAAAAATTTTTTTTAAAATATGACTGAACATCATTGCACAGTCATATTTTTTATTTTATTTTATTTTTGGAGAGAGACACAGGGAGAGACAGACAGAGAAAGAGGGAGAGGAAGACAGATAGAGATGGGCGCGCCAGCATTCTCTCAGCTGCTGTGAACGAAATCCAGATGCATGCGCCCCCTTGTGGTCAAGTGCGGCATCGCGCCCTTGCATCACTTTGCATCTGGCTAAACATGGGACCTGGAGATTGGAACCGGGTTCTTAGGCTTAGCAAGCAGGCGCCTTAACCGCTAAGCCATCTCTCCAGCCCTCAATTAAAAAAATTTTTTAAAAAATTTATTTGCAAGCAGAGAGAGAGATAGAAGAGAGACTGTGCATGTCAGGGTCTCCTGCCACTGCAAACAGACTCCAGATGCAGGTGCCACTTTTTACATCTGGTTTTACATGAGTACTGAGCAATCAAACTTGGGTTGTAAGACTCTGCAGGCAAGTCCCTAAACCACTTAGCCATCTCTCCAGCCCCTTAACTTTCAATTTTGGGACAATGTCTTGCTAAATATCCTGGGCTGGCTTTGAACTCCCTCTACAGCCCAGGCAGACCTTAAACATGATTTTCCTGCCTCATCCTCCTAAGTAATAGAAGATTAAAGCCTATACTATTAGGACTGGCATGTACTGGTCTGATTAACTATTTATTTATTATTCTTTTCTGCATGTGTGTGGTATGCATGCATGTGTGTACATATGTTAGTATGCTTATGGATATGTGTGCAGGTACAGAGGTTGACAGTGAGTGTCCATGCCCGGTTCTATCTATCCATCTATCTATCTATCTATCTATCTATCTATCTATCTATCTATCTATCTATCTATCTATCTATCTGAGATAGAGGGGCAGATAGAGATAGAAAGAATGAGAGAATGGGTGTGCCAGGGCCTCCAGCTATTGCAAACGAACACCAGATGCATGCATCACCTTGTGCATCTGGCTTATATGGGTCCTGGGGAGTCAAACCATGGTCCTTTGGCTTTGCAGGCAAGTGCCTTAACTGCTAAGCCATTTCTCCAGCCCCTGTTTATTTTTATCTTTATTCTTTTGGTTTTTTTTTCGAGGTAGGGTCTCACTTTAGCCCAGGCTAACCTGGAATTCACTATGTAGTTTCAGGGTGGCCTCGAACTCACAGCAATCCTCCTACCTCTGCCTCCCCAGTGCTGGGATTAAAGGTGTACACCACCACACCTGGCCTATTTACTTATTTTTGACACATGGTCTTCCTAAGTAGATCAGGCTGGCTAGTCTTGAACTTGAAGTGATCCTTCCCACATTATAGGAATGTGCCAACACACCTGGCAGTTATTTTAATTTTTGGGGGCATGATGGGACATTACTTAGAGGTAGCTTTTTTTTTGTAAAAATATTTATTTATTTACAAGGAGAGAGAGAGAGAGAGAAAGAGAGAATGTGAATGTGTACACCTGGGCCTTTTGCCACTGCAAACAAATTCCAGATGAATATACCACTTTGTTCATCTAGCATTAGGTGGGTACGGGGGAATCAAAAGTGGTCCATTAGGCTTTGCAAGCAAGTGCCTTTAACTGCTAAGCCACTCCTCTAGCTCCTTATTTGTTGTTGTTTTTTCCAGACAGGGTCTCATGTGTCCCAGGCGATGTAGCCAGGGATGAAATTGAATTTCTGCTTTTCTACCTCTACCCTACCTCCTTAGTGCTGTTATTACAGGCATGTGTCACCTCTCTGGGTTCCAGGACTTCAAACACGCTAGCCAAGCACTTTGCCAACTGAACTACATCCCCAGCCCTTGGAGGTAGCTTTAATGAAGGGTTTTAATCCAGGGAGTGACTCAATTGCTTTGAATTACATGCCAGAAAGAGCTTTTGGGATCCTGTGTGGAAGAAGCATTTCCAAGGAGCAAGAATGGAGGCAGAGAAACCAGTTTCTGTGGGTGTCCAGATATTGAAGTGAGATAGCTTGGCCTGGCATTGAAGTCCTTGGAGGTGGCAAGATGTGACTGAATTTCGAATATCTTTTGGAATCACCACCAACATGACTTGTTAATGGTGTGCTCATAATGAAAGTGATACCTAGGTTTATGGGTTGAGCATCTGGGGTGGGGAGGAGGTTGTCTTCCAGTGTGGGGAAGACAGAGGAAACTGGAATCTGTTTTCAGTGAAGGGGTCGGAAGTTCTATGTTAATGACTGTTGCAGTCAGGTTCTCATTGCTGGCAGAAATCACCCGACCAAGAGCAGCTTATGGAGGAAAAAAAGTTTTATTTTGGCTTACAGACTCGAGGGGAAGCTCCATGATGGCAGGGGAAATGATGGCATGGACATCACCTCCTGGCCAACATCAGGTGGACAACAGGAATAGGAGAGTGTACCAAATACTGGCAAGGGGAAACTGGCTATAACACCCATAAACCCACCCCAACAATACACCGCCTCCAGGAGCTGTTAATTCCCAAATCTGTATTAGCTGGGAACCTAGCATTCAGACCACCTAAGTTTATGGGGACACCTGAATCAAAACACCACATTCTGCCACTGGCCTCCATAAACTGAACCATCCATGATGTAAAATGCAATGCATTCACCCAACTTTAAGTCCCCATAGTTTTTATCAATTCCAATGATGTTCAAACATCTCCGCAATCCAAGGTCTTTTAACTAAGCCACAATACCAAAAAAATTCCCCCAAAACCCACAATGGCACAGAATAAAACACACTGCAAAAGATGGCATTGGGCATAGCAAAAAAAAAAAAAAAAATTCAACTAATACAAGATTTAAACAGGGCAAACATCAAACTGTGTAGCTCCAAGTCCAACAACTCTAGTCAATGACAAGGCTCCAAGACCGATAATTCTAACCAGCAACAAGTCTCTGGAGTTCCAATTCTGCCCCTCCAGCTAGGCTACTCACAGTTCTGGAAAACTTCATCTGGGGTCATCAGCTTTCCTTAGCAGCCATCTCATGGTCCCAGCATTCTCCGCTGGGTTTCCACTGCAACCCACAGTCCATCCTCACGCCTCCATCGGGTCTCCATGCAAGCAAACCTGCTTCACACTGCCCATGGCTGTTTCCAAAACACAAGACCATGCTGCGAGCTCAATGGCCCTCTCTTTCCTGCATTTCTTATACTCCACAATACCAGGTACAGTGCTAATTTGTTAATCCAGGGGGGAATAAAGCAGACTTTGAAGAACAGGATACTCCTTGATCACTCAGACCCCTTTAAAAGAGTTGGCATTCTTCCTGTTGCCCCAGTGCAGGTCAGCTGGCTTAATCTCAATGGTTGTAATCTCTCATATAATTGCAGCTGAACAGGCAAAAGTTTCAGCCCAAAGATTTCATTTCTGTACCATATCCCTATGCTCACATTAGTCTGTTTTTTTTTTTTTTGGTTTTGCAAGGCAGGGTCTCACTCTGGCCCAGGCTGACCTGGAATTCAGTCTTTCGAACTCACAGTAATCCTCCTACCTCTGCCTCCTGAGTGCTGGGATTAAAGGTGTGCGCCACCATGCCCGGCCACATTAGTCTGTTTTTACACAAAGCAACCTTGCACAAGTTCTCAGGAAGGGGCATAACAGCAAGCCTCCCACACAAACTGCTTCTAGCCCAGCCCAAGCAAAGCTCTTTCTCCCACTCATAAGCTAAGCCTCACAGTCCATAGTTCTTACTGCATTCAGGTCTTTCAGCAATGACCAGAATAGTCCATCAAGCTGTACTTACAGCACTGCAAGGCGTCTCTTAGGCCAAAGTTTCATATCCTTCCACATTCCTCTTCAAAATCAGCTCCAAAAGGCCAAAGCCACACACATTTGTCTAACAACAAATGACCCCACTCTCGGTACCAGCATTACTATTGCAATCTGGTTTGCATTGCTGGCAGAAATCACCCAACCAAGAGCAGCTTGTGGGAAAAAAGGGTTTATTTTGGCTTACAGACTTGAGGTGACACTCCATGATGGCAAGGGAAAACAATGGCATGAGCAGAGGGTGGACATCACCCCCTGGCCAACATTGGGTAGACCACAGGAACAAGAGAGTGTGCCAAACACTGGCAAGAGGAAATTGGCTATAATACCCATAAGCCTGCCCCCAACAATACACTGCCTGCAGGAGGTGTAAATTCCCAAATCTCCATCAGCTGGGAACCTAGCATTTAGAACACCTAAGTTTATGGGGAAACACCTAAATCAAACCACCACAATGACAAATAGGAATTTGGATATATGAATTTGATACTTACAGAAGAGGTTAGGTCTGAACACACAAATGTTGGAGCCAGCAGCATATAGAAGGTTGTACGGATGGTACTGAGCAAGCTCACCAAAGCAAGGAGTATGTGGATGAGAAAAGAGTGAAGAGGCCCAGGAAGATGGCTCAGTGGTTAAAGGTGCTTTCTTGCTGGCCCTGGGTTCAATTCCCCAGTAACCACATAAAGCTAGATGCACAAAGTAGTGTATGCATCTGGAGTTCATTTGCAGTCTGGTAGGAGCTCCTGGCATACCCATTCTCTCTTTCTCACATAAATATTTAAAAAGAATGCAGAGACAAGGTGGCACATGCATCTGTAGTTATTTTGCAGTGGCTAGAGGCCCTGGCACACCCATTCTCTCTCTCTAATAAGTAAATAAAAACAAAATATTTTTCAAAAGAGTGGAGAGAATTGGGCCTGAGATATTTTGCATTTAGATAGTTGAAAGATGGAAAAGGAGATCCGAGGAGATCAAGACAGACACATGGGGAGGTCAAAGCTAGGGGAGGGTGCTATGAGAAAGCTAAGAGAAGACGGGACTTCAGGAGAGAGCTCTCAATGGCCAAACATTGCTGAGTGACATAAGGTAGAAGAACTGACCACTGGATTGGGGTCAGTGACTGGAGTGGAATGATGAGGAAGTGGAGACAAGCATACACAACTGGTTTTTGTTTTGGGTTATGTATGTATGTATGTGTGAATGTATGTTCATATATGTGTGGGTACACATGTATGTGTGAGTGCATGCACATGTGTGTATACATGCATGTAGAGGTCAGAGGTTGATTTTCAGTGTCATTCTCTATCATTTTCCACATCATTATCATCATTATTATTATTATCTTGGTTTTTCAAGGTAGGGTCTCACTCTAGCCCAGGCTGACCTGGAATTTACTACGTAGTCTCAGGTTGGCCTTGAACTCACAGTGATCCTCCTACCTCAGTCTCTCCAGTGCTGGGATTAAAGGCACGTGCCACCACACCTGGCTCCACCTTATTTTTATGGGGCAGGGTTTCTTGCTGAGCCTGGGATCTAACTGATTTTTCTAGTCTGGCTAGCAAGCAATTCCTGGGGAATCCTCTTGTCCCCACCTCTCCAGTGCTGGGCATGACATCCAGCATTTTCCATGGGTGCTGGGGATCTGAAACTCAAGTCCTTATGCTTGTGTGATAAGTGCTTTACCCACTGGGCCATCTCTCCAGCCTCTCTCTAGTTTTGACAATGGGGTAGGGAGCCAGAGAAGGATGTAATGTCAACAGAGAACTAAAAACAGGGGTGGGATGAAAATATTTAATCTATTTGTGAGACAGGTGAGAGAGTACAGTGTTGGGTAGAGGACAGGAGACAGGGCCTGGTGTCCAAATGGAGTAGGTATACCAGGCACAGGGATGCTTCATCCATGTTGCACGGGAGAAGGCAGAGCAATTGGGTACTCATGCCAAGAAGGTGGCAGGTGTGATAAGGGGGTGAGCTGGCATTTGCTCCTTGCTCTGAGTCCCCAGGGGATACTGTCTGGCTATCAGCTGAACTGGAAGATTGGCTGGAGTTGTGAGGAAAAAGGAGAAGGTATGACTGGAGAATTGGGTTTGTTTTAGGAAAATGTAGGATTTCTTAGAAATGCCAGTTGTGTCCTTGAACTTTGTGGTCAGAAATTTCAGTTGAGGGCTGGAGAGATGGCTTAGTGGTTAAAGTGCTTGCCTGCAAAAGCTGAAGGACCCAGGACCCACGTAGGCCAGATGCACAAGGTGGTGCATGAGTCTGGAGTTCATTTGCAGTGGCTGGAGGCCCGAGCATGCCTATTCTTTCTCTTTCAAATAAATAAATAAAAATAAACTATTAAAAAAAAACAAATTTCAATTGAGGCCATTTAGTTTAGTAGTTTGTTTCTCCAGATGGCCAGCAACAGGTGCCTCCAAGACAGGGTCATGCCAAGTGAATACTAGAGATTAAAGAATATGTGAAGGCAAGGGTGTCTTTAAGTTGGGGCCTGAGGAGTCTATGCTGGAGATAAGAGAGGCTGCGAAGGGAGGTGGTGGGCAGTGAGCAGTGGTGGGTCAACAGATGGGGCAGAAGGATTGCTGGAGTGGGAACCAGACCTAGTGAACTAGATAGATAGGAAATGATGCAGCTCTTGGTCTGGACAGGGTGCAGGGTGTGAGCTCCATGTGGGAGGCTTGATGGGTGGAGAAAAATCTTGTTGGAAGTAAGGAGGTCAAAGAACGGAGAGGCCAGACGGGTGGGTTGGCTGTGAAATCACTAAAAATGAGAACACGTGCTGGTAGAGAGAAAGACGATGGGATAAGGACTATGATGGTCCATGGAGGAGGGGAATAGCCAGGACATTTTATTTGTATCTCAAACTTAACACAATAGAAATCCTCCCCCGCATGGGGCTCTTGGCTCATAAAATGAGATCACTACCCAGCGCCCGGCAACTGAGGTGTCATTTTTTTTTGTTTGTTTTGATTTTTCAAGGTAGGGTCTCGCCATAGCTCAGGTTGACCTGGAATTCACTATGTAGACTCAGGTTGGCCAGGAACTCATGGCAATCCTTCTACTGCTGCCTCCCAAGTGCTGGGATTAAATGTGTGTGCCACCACACCCGGCTTAGGGGGTGTCATTTTGATTGTTTCTTCTACTTGATTCCACACCCAGCCAAATTACCAAATCTTTCTGATTCTATCTCATAAACAGTTCTTACATCCAGCTACTTCTTTCTATCTTCACTGTGCACACCCTGCCCAGATCAGGCCATTGTGGTTTCTTAAGGTGATTGCATCAGATTGCAAGCAGGTAACTCTGCCTCCAACCCTCTGCATTGCCACCACATACGTCACCTCTGTGCGAGATTTTTCCAGGCACTTGTTACTGTTTTTAGGATGACGTTCACAGTTGTTAGCAGGGATTTACAAAGAAAGCATTTCATGCTGTGGCCCATGCTCCCTTCAAGCTAACTCCAACCACTGGCGCCTCACCTGGCCTGGCCATCCTGAGTTTCTTTCAATCATCAGATTTGCTCTCTCTCTCTCTCTCTCCCTCTCCCTTTGTAGATACCATCTCATCTGTCCTGTGAGTGGGCCACCCAGGTCTTTGAATGCACACCCAGCTCAACTCAGCCTTTCCTGCCCTGAGTCCTTGCTCTATCCCTCACAGTCATCCTGCCTCTAGCTCTGCGTCCAGGGGACTTGACAGAAGACAGGTGACTCTCGGACCTTGTCCTTTAATCAGGGTGGGCATAAGACGGGTGTGGTGGCGCACGCCTTTTATCCCAGCACTTGGGAGGCAGAGGTAGGAGGAACTCTGTGTGAGTTCAAGGCCATCCTGAGACTACATAGTGAATTTCAGGTCAGCTTGGGCTGGCGTGAAACCCTACCTCAAAAAACAAACAAAAAAAAAAAAAAAAAAGAAGAAGAAGAAGAAGAAGAAGGAAGGAGGAGGGAGAAAGAGTGGGCATAAAGGCAATCCAGTGCATTCCCTATGCTTGGCAAAACCTTCCTTTTTCTCTCGGTGAGATGTCATTGTGAGATTGCATGGACCTCTTCTCTGGATGTCAAGTCCTCTCTCCTCTTTCTCCAAGCACCTAGTGCTTCCCCAGCATGCCACACGTTTGATAACCATCTTTTTCTTTAGAGTGCAAGCTTCATGCAGCTCAGGACTGATTATACTTGATTCTTCTGAGCATCTAGCACAGAGCTTTCACATAAAAATAATCAATCAATATTTGTGGACTCAAAACCTATGGGAGGCTCTAGAAGTGGAGCAGTTGTGGGGGATGACAAGATCTGGCATGTGGTCATGTGACAGGGCAACTAGATGTCTCAGAGGACAGGGAGTTCATGAGATGAAATGAACAGGGTGAAGTACAGGTAATCCCTGTGGTACCAGGTTACCGGAGAATGCCAGGAGGGGAAGCCCTCCATCCAAGGGCTTAGTCCTTTTTTTTTTTTTTTTTTTTCTTGATTTTTCGAGGTAGGGTCTTATTCTAGCTCAGGCTGACCTGGAATTCACTATGTAGTCTCAGGGTGGCCTCGATCTCATGGCGATCCTCCTACCTCTGCCTCCTGAGTGCTGGGATTAAAGGCATGCGCCACCACGCCCTGCTTTAGTCTATTTTTGAGGGGGGATGGCTCAGTCTTGAATGAAGTAGAATGAAGAAGTAGGGAGTAGTGATGGGAGCAGGAATGAAGCTTAAAGAGGAAGGCAGAAGGGTAGCAGGTGGGGTCTTCTCCAGAAGGCAGAGAGGTCCAAGAGGTGGCAAGGGCAGTGTGAAGGGCTTGAGACTGTGAGGATGTGGCAGTCTGACAACTGGAGTGTTGCTCAGCAGATTCGGCTCAGCCACCACTGGAGGCCTCAGCTGGCCAGATGACAGTTGACCTCCACCTGGCTCATGCTCAGGACGTGAGACTTATGGAATGTCATTCGTGGTAAGGACTCTGTGGGAGTTGTCAGGTTGCAACATGAGCTCACCACATGCTCAACCCAGCAGCAGCCCCTGGGGTGGGCTTCTAGACTTAGGGGGATTGTTTATGGCTTGTGTCCTGGCCTGGGTTTGGGAGCTGACTTTATCTGAGTAGTGTGGGGCCACCTGGATCTGTTGAGCGTGCCACCCTATTTTTCTGGGCTAGGTGGTCACAGCTCTGGTCTATTGGGTATAAGAGTCACTTTTGTGTCTGGCAGTTAGAAGTTCAGTAGGTGAGGGATGGAGAGATGGCTTGACGGTTAAGGCACCTGCCTGTGAAGTCGAAGGACCCATGTTCGACTCTCCTGATCCCACGTGAGCCAGACATATACACAAAGGTGAGGCAAGCACAAGATCACACATGTCCACTAGGTGGCACAAGTGTCTGGAGTTCAATTGCAGTGGCTGAGGCCCTGGTGTACCAATTCTCTTTCTCTTCCTCTCTCTCTCTCTCATACTCTCTCTCTCTAAAATAAAAATAAATAAATAAAAAGAAATTCAGTAGGTGGTACTGGTTCCTTAATCCATTCCTATATACCAGTGTTAGCTGCTTGTGTGTTTCCATACAGAAAGAAATGAACTTGCCTGTACTGAAGCCATCTATTTCTTCCTGCTAGTCCTCTTGCCATGGGGTGGTGGTGGTTCGAACCAATGGCTGAGGGAAGAGCTCAAAGACCCAGTACCTGGGTCTCCAGGAGAGGCAACTCCATGATGGCGTTTCTGATACCTGTTCTCCCTCGGAATCAAGGGTGCTCCAGGTCTTTGAGTGTATGCCCAGCCCAGCCCAGCCCAGCCTAGCCCCTCCTGCCTTGATTCCCTGCTCCATCCTTCACAGACCCCCACTCCTAGCTCGGCTTCCAGGAAACCTGACCACAGACGGACGACTTTTTGATTCTAACCTGGTCCTCTAACCAGGGTGGACATAGAGGCTACATGATGGGTCTGGAGGGTTCCCTCACCTCTACATGAGATGTTTACATTGGATTTAGTTAACATTAAGAAACCCAACAGAACAAAAACCACTTTACTGACCTCCCAGGCTAGGTGTGGCACAAGGTTCAGATAAACATGACATAGTTCTCCCCTGAGTGCCTATGAGAGCCCATTTACTCATTTAGCAAACATTTATTGAAGGCTTCAGAGACCTGGTGACTCAGCATCCTGCCTTTGAAGGGCCACTGGCTGATAGCTATACATTTAGGGACAGCGGCCATTCTAGCACAGGGAGACTGGCAGAGGAGGGGCCTGAGCTAGGCTGGCACATGGAGAAGTTGGTGAAGGCTGTCTTTGGGGTTTGAGGAACAAATTACAGAGGAGGCAGGGAGGCATTCCAGGCAGAGGGACCAGTGTGACAGAAGTTCAAGGCACATTCACATCATGCTATATCTGCTTGGGGAATTACTAGCACCTGGATGTTGACAGTGGTAAACTGAGGGAGGATGGGGAGGCCAGAGGGGCCAGCTTGTAGGCAATGGGGTTAGGAGTGAGCATGCTGAAAGAATTTTTAGAGCAGAAGAAATGACATGGTCATATCCACATACAGATTAATCATTCCATGTAGTTACGAAGGGCAGATCTGAGAGGCTTCAGGGCAAGATGGATGGAAGGCCATGGCGTGACAGAGGAGATGTCCTGGGAGGCCCTCAGAGGTTGGAGTCAGCGGACTTTGATGCTGTGTTGGGACATGGGATGTGAGAGGTTGAAGGAGCGGAAAGGCTGAAACTGACTGTCCAGCCCCTTGTTTGGATAGCTGCACGGTGGTCGTGTCCTTCATGAGTTGAAGGGGTTTCTATGGGGAGGACAGCTTTGGGGGAAAGCTGGTGGTATCAGTTAGGAGTTGATGGCTGTAAGATGTGTGTGGTTTCCTGGAGAGTTTTCCAGGGGCGGCAGCTCCAGGTGGATTCTGAGGCATGTCACGACTGGAGGGATGGCTATGGGATTGTCAAGGTCTGCATGGTGGCAGCAGAGCAGGGGGAGAATGAGGTCACTCAGGGAAATAATGTCAGTGGACAAATGAAAAAAATCCAAACATATGAAGATCTGTGTGGCAGTATGTCACCTGGTTTGGAGATTGACCCCCCAAACCTGATTAACTCTTAACACCATCCCTCCGACCCTCAGAGGGACTCCCCTATATGGGAGGACTAGGAAGGCCAGGAAGTGGAGGTAGAGGCCTCTTGCAACACACAACTATCTGGGAACTGGTTCCTGTGGGCAACAGAGTCTCCATGGCTCTCTGCCTTACTGTCTTGGCCAGCTGGCTATGGAGCTATGAGGGCCTTGGTGTAGAGGGCCTGTGGTGAGAGGGAGAAGGAGGGAGGAGAGAGAGAGAGAGAGAGTGTGTGTGTTTGATGGGTGGATCTAAGGTTTAGGGCTTAGGTGTGTGGCTTGGCTTCCTCCCACAGGCCCATCTCAACCTCTGTACTTCTCCACCTACCACTTACCACTCATCTTCAAAGTGCCAGGAACACATTTATTAAGAGTTTTGCGGTTTTTCTATTACCACGTACAAAATCCCCCACCAGTCATCAAGTTCCTGAAGTCTCAAAATCCAGGGAACCAATTGTGTCCACCCCCTCCACTGGCCCCTCTGTGAGTCTCCTGAGTCCCCCACAGCCACCCTCCCTACCTGTTCTGCTGTAAAAGATGCCACCTCCCTTGCTCATTCTCCCAGGGGCGCTTCAGGGAACAGGCAGGGAGACCCAGTGACTCTACCCTGTCCACCTTGCAGGTTATGGATACACACCTGTATCCACCGGGGCCAACCCGGCCTTCTTGAGAACTGAGTTCTCATCTTGGGGGTGACCTCCATGGGAGATCACATAGGGTGGGCACGTATCGGGTAGATGGTGCCTCCGAGAAGCCTTCCTGCGGCGCCGGGGACTGAACACTTCCAAACACCTTTTGCCCACCAGGTAGGTGACCTCGCTGAGGTTGAGCAGGATACAGATGACAGCCGTAGCCACCATGAAGTAGGTGAACACCTTCTTCTCTGTGGGTCGGGAGATGTAACAGTCCACGGTGTGGGGACAGGGAGCCACGGAGCAGGCCACCACGCGTGGCATGTCATAGTTCTGGTAGAGGCGGTGGAAAATGTAGAGGAAGCCCGAGTCCACAGCGGCCTTGAAGATGAGACTTAGCAGGTATGTCCACCACAGGCCACCTCGCTTCTTGCTCGGGTTGTCGTACAGAGACCGTGCGTTGGGCCCGTGTTTTCTTTGGTGCTTGCGCTCCCTCTCCTCTCGGTAGGCCACGTGCATGACCACGAGCAGCGAGGGACACGTGACCAGGATGAGCTGCAGGGCCCAGAGGCGCACGTGGGACACGGGGAAGAACTCATCGTAGCACACGTTGGGGCAGCCCGGCTGCTTGGTGTTGCAGATGAAGTCTTTCTGTTCATCGTCCCACACCTCCTCGGCGGCCACCACGTACACCAGCACGCGGAAGATGAACACGACCGACAGCCAGATGCGGCCCAGGGCCGTAGAGTACTTGTTCACACCGCTCAGGATGCCCTGAAGAAATGACCAGTTCATGATGGCTGCGTGGGTCCTGGGTACCTCAGTGTGGGTGGGTCTACACCGGGAATGCTATCGTTCACCCTCCCCACCTCAGGTCCCCCAGTGCCAAGGGGACCAGAGAGAACCTGGGAATGGGTGGCCTTATGGTGGCTCCAGCCTTTTCACAACCACTGGATCATCAGGTGTCCTCACTCACAACTTGAAGGAAGAGGGGTGGTCATTGTTCCCCATTGCATAAGGCAAGTCAGTTAAGAAGGCCCAGATGTGCGCCCCGCCCCCTGCCCAAGTGCCCCCAGCTGGAAGTAGCAGAACTGGTCTTGAATCACGGTCTTCGGTTTCGGAAATCGGCGTCTGTTTTCTTCTACAAAGTAATAAAACACCACGCATAGGTATAATCATCCTTCATGCACATCCAGCCAGCCTCTTTCATCCCTCCCCTCTCCCCACTGTTTCAGCCACAGGGGCCTATGACTTCTCAAGAGATTGGATCACCTGACCTCTCATCAGTTACCAGGGCTGGACCAGAGCAAGAGCGGATGGGGTGATGGTGGTACTCAGTTGTCACATCCATCCAAATTACACCCATGCCAGCATGGGCTGGGCCCCGTGCTGAGTATACCTACCTGGCCCATACGTAAATCCCAGAATAGCCTCCATCCTTCCTCTGCCGTGGCTCCGGAAACTTCCCCAGGCATCCCTTCCCAAACTGAACAGAGGCTCTTTGCAGTCATCCTGGCTTGGCATCCTCCCTACCCGCTGCGTCAGTGCTGGGGCCCCAGAGCTGAGCTGACTGTCTTGACCAGGGTGGATTTCTCTGGAATTCTAATCATTCCAGTTTCCGAGAGGGCCACTGCTAGGGACAGAGGCTGGATTCTGGCGTGGTCTTGCTGTCACTTTCTCTCAAGGGACACCCCTTTCTCTGTTTGGTGGTAGTTGGTTAGCCATATCTCCCATGATTTTTATTTTCTGTGCCCTAACTGTGCCAACGCCTTATCTGGAGTGCTCCATCTCAAGCTCTCCCTCCATGCCTGACTCAGCTCTCACCTTCTGCAGCCAATGTACCCCTGGGACATGTGCCGAGTCCCCTTCTGCCTTTCATGGCAGGATACATTGCATGTACCCAAACCATCTATTCACCTGTCTTGTCAGACTGGCAGCCACTGGAGACCAACACTACCGTTCACTCTTCTCTGTCCCCTGGGACCCGGCTCCTTGCCTGACCTGGCGAACTCTCTATAAGCATTTGCTAAACTACATCGAAACCTCATTCTTCCCAACCCCTCCTCTTTGATTCTTCTTTGGTCTCCAGGCATCCCTCCCGGTCTGGGTCTGGTACAAAATTCCTTCTCCTCCTTGGAGCTTCCCTGGGGCTCCTCCAGGGATTCTGCCCTCCCCATCCACTTCCTGAAGCCTGACTCCAGTCCCAGTGGTCCCTTTTGCCCAACCCTCTTACCAGCCCTACTTGGTCGTTACCTTTCGTTGGCCCAGCAGCTGCTTGCTCTCCTATTGCCAGCTTGTCTGTCTGCCTGAGGGCCTCCTGGAGGCAGCTTTTGTTCCACTCCCTAGTGGGGTGTGGCTTTCTGAGCCAATGAGCCAAGCAAGAGTGATTGGGTGGGTGGGTGTGCAGGCAGGGCAAACACCTGTGGGCTCTTTTCCTCTGGCCCACGCCTTGCTCCAGCCCTGCTGGGTTGGCAGGTATGTGGGTGGGACTTCAGTGAAGGGGGGGCAGGAGTCTAGTATCATCACACCCAGGCTTTAGGACAGCGCCAGTGCAATGGATCCTGTCCGTTCCCCCTGCCTCCCCCACCCAACATCTGGTCCCTAGCCTTCCCTCCAGCCCTGTCCTCTGGTAGCCTGGTTCCAAGCTGGTCAGCAGCTATGGAAAGGCAACTCCCCAGATTCAGTCAGAGCTCATGCTGGGGACTGGGTTTTGGGCTGCTCTCAGCTTACTGCGGCTTCTCTAGACCAGAGCACCTGCTGGCCTGCTGGACACAAGGAATGCAGGTTGGCAGCACGTAACACTGCTGTTGGCACGGGGCCAAGCTCACCCTCTCCATTTGCCCTCTGTGGTCCCGGGGCTGCTGTGATTCTGTAAATGCCTCTAGGGAAGCTGGACTGTGACCCAGTAAGGGCTACAGAGGGACCTCGGGCTTGTGCCTGGCAGGGACAGTGAAGGTTAATGTGCACCTAGGGAGGGGCCCTTCTGCCTGGGTTCACAGAAGCAGTTATTGAGCACTTCCTAATGTAATGATTCGCATTCATGTGGCCTTTTACAGCTGGCTAACCCTGTGCCCAGCTGGGAGTTCGTCCTCACAGCGACTCAGGCATTAGTAGAGCCATTTTGGAGGAGTTGAACTGGCCTAGGTTTCAATGCAGCCATGCTGACTCCAGCATCTGAGCAGCACAAGGCTCCCCACGCACCAGGCTCTACCACCACCGCAGATACCCATGGCCTAAACTTCCAAGTGTGGGGAAGGGCTAGCTTTGAACAGGAGCAATGGAGTGGTAATCAGAAGTGCTTGGGACCCTTTTCTCTCATTTGGTCTGCTCCAGTGCAGTGCCCCCTTTCCAGGGACATAGACTGACAGAGTGACCCAAGGAGGGTCACAAAGGCACATGACAAAAGGGCACCTTGAATCTGTGAATGCATTCACCTTTATTTAGCCCTGCTGTGGACCGCACATATCAAAGGAAGGCGCTTGCCCATCTGGTCTCTTCTTCAGCCCCTCCTCCGGCAGCCCTGGGAGGTGACTTCAGCATGTCCATTTTTTCAGAAAAGGAAAATGAACAAAGTGGTAACCTGGTCAAGGCCACACGGCCAGGGTCAGTGTTCCGAGTTGAGGAGCAGGGTCAGATCCCAAGCTGTGGCAATCCTCCCTTCTGCCTGCTTCCCACTTGTAACTCAGCTCCTCCTCCACCAGCTGCATCCATGTAGAGAGATGCTAGAACCTTCCAATCCAGGCCCTCCCACCCCACCAGTCCAGTCCAGGCACCCATCACAGGACAGTTTTTTTCACATGGGCTCGAGGGTGGTCTGGAAAGAGAGATGGGGGAGTGTCCGAGCCCAGAAAGATGAGGTCCCCCGAGAGGAGGTCTTTCTGTGTGTTGGGGGTGGTGACCCAGTCCGGGTAATGCTCTGAGTGCATGCCACGGGCTTTCCTTGCCGCCGCGCACTCGGAACACCGCTTGCCCACCAGGTAGATTAGCTCCACCAGGTTCAGCAGGATGCACACGATGGCTGTGACCACCATGAAGAGAGTAAAGATGTTCTTCTCCGAGGGCTTGGCGATGTAGCAGTCCACTGTGTTGGGACACGGAGCCTCGTGACACTTGACCATAGGAGGGAGGGTATATCTGGGGTAGATTGAATGGAACATATAGAGGAAGATGGCGTCGATGCTGGCCTTGAACAACAGGCTGCAGACATATGTCCACCAGAGCCCTCCTCGCTTCTTGCCAGGGTTCAGATAGAGGTGGCCACCTTCCTTGCCAACTGTCTCTTGGTATTTCTTCTCTCGAGCCTCGCGGTAGGCCACGTGCATGACCACGAGCAGCGAGGGGCACGTGACCAGGATGAGCTGCAGGGCCCAGAGGCGCACATGGGACACGGGGAAGAACTCATCAAAACAGGCATTGGTGCAGCCTGGCTGCCTGGTGTTGCAATCGAAATCCTTGTGGTCATCACTCCACACATGTTCGGCCGTCACCAGGTACACCAGCACACGGAAGATGAAGACCAGAGATAGCCAGATGCGCCCAAAGGCTGTGGAGTATTTGTTGACCCCACTCAGGAGCCCCTCAAAGATGCTCCAGTTCATGGTGGACTCAAAGGCTGGCTGCTCCTGTGGGGTGGGGTGGGGTGTGGGGAGGAAGAGATTCAGAGTCATCATTTCGCACATTATAGAGTTCTCAGAGCACTTCACAGAGACGTGTCATTATAGGACTACGGAGCTATTATTGTTCCCATTTTACAGATGAGAGAAACTGAGGTTTAGAAGTGCATAGGAGGTTACATGACTCTTAGGCACAGGTAATTAACTACTCATGAAAGTGGGTGGGTGAGGGTGCAAGGAGCCAGCTACCCTTTCAGGAGTCCTGCGAGGTAAAACTTACTGGTGGGACCCTTCTGCCTTCTCTCTGTTCTTCATTGGCCTGAGCCTTAAGGTGACTTTTCTCCTTTCTGACCACTGCTCTTCCCCTTCAGTAGCTCCTTTCCAGGAAAACCTGTCCTCTGCTGGCTCAGGGAATGGGGCTGGAATCTTCTCTCCCCAAGCCCTGATCTAATTCAACACTGTAAATATCCAGGCTGTTCAGGGGTGACCCACCCGAAGCCAGGGTAATGGCCATCTTGATAAAGTAGGAAGCCACTACTTCCAACAGGCTTCCTAGAGTAACCTGGTGGTCCAGTGTTTCACAAGCCAATGTTCCATGGAGCCCTATCCCATAGGCTGCCAATGGGAGGAGCGAGTAAAGGATTCTGTGTCCAAGACAAGCTGGCCAATCCTAGGCTCATAAATTTACTTTGTGACTCTGCCAAAGAAGGATGAAATAAGTTTCATGGCCCAAACCCTGTGGGCCACAGAACCCCGCTTTGTCCTGAGGCATTTCTGATCATCTTGTGTGTTCCCCCACCCAGAAGTCCTCTGGCTGATTCCCCCGGTGGGGGTGGGGAGAGGGCCAGATACTGTGATCTCACCCTGATATACACCTTAGGGCCTCATGTTCTAGTCTGAGGGGTCATGATGTCCTTCTACATATTGGACCTGAGTGGAAGGTCCCAGCCATGGTCACCTCTTCAGGATCTGCTGCAAAGCAGGGGGTGCTAAAAAAAAAGAAAAGAAAAAGAAAAAGGAAAAAAAAAAAAGCCAGGTGTAGTGGCACACACCTTTAATTCCAGCACTCAGGAAGCTGAGGTAGAGGGATTGCTATGAGTTCGAGGCCAGCCTGAGACTTACTCTGGGTCAGCCTGCGCTAGAGCAAGAAAACCATAAAGAATAATAAAATAATAAAAAGCAAGGAGCGCTAACAGCCAATCCCATGGGTGTTCATGCCACAGCAGGCCCTGCTCTACGTACTTTGCATAAATAACACTAACCCTTCAAAGCGACCTTAGGAAGGGGTATGAAAAATTTCATTCCCACTGTAAAGATGAGAAAAACAGAGGTCCGAGAGGTTAATCAATTTGCTGAGTGTTTTCCGGCTAGTCCGTGGCACAGCTGAGACTCAAACCTAGGCAGGCTGGCTCCAGAGTTCACTCTGAGACTGTCCATTGTCCTGGGCTGGGACCTTTTCCTCACGTTTGGGTGAACTACCTTCTCTTCTACAGATGCTGTCTTTTCCACCCGGCAGATCCTGGGTGAGGAGGTTTGCAGATGTTTCTGTTCTCCATTCTGTCTGTCTCCACCATGGGGTGTCTCTGTTATCCATTCTGTCTGTCTGCCACCCACCACTTGGCCTAGTGGCCCTTGCTGTGAGTCACCAGCTTCTCAGCTTGGTCCTGCCTCTTGTGGGTGGAGGAACCGGCAGCTTTTCAGGGTCAGCCCTCCTGGCACCCCCCCGCCCCGCCCCCAGGGTTTTGCATGGGGTGAGTCGGGCTCTGCAGGCCCAGGCAGCCCTGCTCTGCTGGTAGCCAAACTCCACCCACTCAGTCCCTCTCACAGCTCCAGCTCCTGGTCCCCACCAGTGGCTGAGAAGAGCAATAAGAACCCAGAGCGGAGAGGCACAGAGAGGGAGTGCTTTCTGTCACCAGCAGGACTCAGGGTGACCCGTGTGGCTAGGCCACCTCCCTTCACCCTCTTCCAGACAATTCTCTTGCCAAGTGTGATGAGGGCAGGGCACATCTGCACACCGAAGCCTTTACCTGAGCAGCTGCTCCTCAGGGCTCCCCGGTACCCAATCCCGGCAGCCAGCAGTGGCACTCAGCAAGCAGTGGAATGCATGTCAGGATCTGGGAAGGTTTCTGGGGAAGCTCATGCCGCCTGGGGCAGAGGCTGTGGAGCACCCTGGGTGTGTCCTACTGGACAAGGGAGGAGGAGGAGGAACGACTCGGGGCCTTTCTGCCATTGGCTGGGCCCTGGCCTCTAGACTGCCTCCCAGAAGAGACTCATCGCCTCCTCCCAGGGTGCTGAGCCCAGAATTTGGGCGGCTTCTCAGGAGGATCCTGTCTTTTCTTCCCATCCCCAGGCTTGTGTGGGAGAGACAGAGGCCAGTTCTGCCTCTCTTTCTCTCTCTCTCTCTCTCCTCCTACGTCCACCATGGTCCTCCATTCATTGTCATGCCAGTTCTAGCTGCATTAGAAAAGTTCACCCCTTCCAGCCGGGCATGGTGGCACACGCCTTTAATTCCAGCACTTGGGAGGCAGAGATAGGAGGATCGCCATGAGTTCGAGGCCAACCTGAGGCTTCATAGTGAATTCGGGGTCAGCCTGAGCTAGAGTGAGACATTACTTCAACCTCCCCCCAAAAAAGATAAAAGAAAAAAGAAAAAGACAAGTGCACCCCTTCCTAACAGGTTGACTCTGGCCCCATGCCTTCCCCTTTACAAGTTCCCCCACCTTCCCTCCTTACCTGGCTGACTCTTGTAACCAATTTGGAGTCCAATTTGGGACCCACATCCTGTACACACACTCCTACAGCTGGCCCCACGTACCTGGAACTGGGCTCTGGACCCCATGCCACTGCCCCTGCATCCAGGCCCTGCGTCCATCCATCCCTGCATCTGGGCTTCACACCCTGATTTGAATCGTATCCCTTCCAGTTCTAGTTTTCTTTGTTTTTGGGTTTGGGGGACAGGGTCTTAATGTACATAGCCCAGGCTGGTCTTGAGCTCAGGACCCTCTTGCTTCAGCTTCTTGAGTGCTGGGATTACAGGCATGCACCATCACACCTGTCCCTTCTAGTTTTTTTTTTTTTTTTGTTTGTTTGTTTGTTTTTGAGGTAGGGTCTTGCTCTAGCTCAGGCTGATCTGGAATTCACTATGTAGTCTCAGGGTGGCCTCGAACTCTCAGCAATCCTCCTACCTCTGCCTCCCGAGTGTTGGGATTAAAGGCGTGCACCACCACACCCCACTCCTTCTTGTTTTTTTTTTTTTTTGGTTTTTCGAGGTAGGGTCTCGCTCTGGTCCAGGCTGACCTGGAATTGACTATGCAGTCTCAGGGTAGCCTTGAACTCTCGGCGATCCTCCTACCTCTGCCTCCTGAGTGTTGGGATTAAAGGCGTGCGCCACCACGCCCGGCTCCTTCTAGTTTTTGAGCCAGGTAATTTGCCTGTTTCTCCTCTGTAGAGTGAGTCATCCTGCTTTGTTTATGAGGGATATCTTGGGAAGGCAGCGGGCACCATACCGGGCCGTGATGGGAGGCGCAGTGTGGCCTGAATCTTGACTCCTCTGCTTCCTCTCTGTGCCAAGCCTCAGCTTCCTTATATGTAAAACGGGGAAACAACAGCCTCCTTGTATCTTAGTAGTCTAAGATCCTGTTCCCAGGAATATCTTGGGTTGGATTGATGCCACTTTCCATAGATATTAGCCATTGAGGACCTGGGAACCAGGCTGCCAGAGGACAGGGCAGGAGAGAGGACTATGGGAGAAGGAGATGAATAGGATACGCCAGCCTTAGAGGTAAAGTGCTTAGATCATGGTCAGGCCTCCAGAAGCCCTTTCTACAACAGCCTTTACTGGCTGCGATCCACAGGCCTGGCATTTGATGGGCATTCAGAAAATGCAAGGCTGGGGGGTATGACTCAGTGGGTAAAGTGCTTGTGGTGCAAGCATGAGGACCCGAGTTCAATCTCCAGCATTCATGTGAAAATGTTGGGTGTGGTGGTATGTACCTGTAATCCCAGTGCTGGGAGTGTGGACACAGAGAATTCCTGGGTCTCAATGGCTAGCTTGTTTAGTTGAAATGTCTAGCTGAATTGGTGAGTTTTTGAGTTTGGGGATCAGTGAAAGACACTGTCTCCAAATAAATAAATAAATAAATAAATAAATAAATAAATAAATAGATAAAATAAAAGGTTTTTGGAGGTCACAAGCCCTCATGGGGAAGCTATTACTGTTGTGTGGCTAAATGGATATATTATGCCCACCAAACTGCTGGAGAGATTGCTCAGTGGTTAGTGCATTGGCCTACAAAGTCTAACGACTAGGGTTCGAGTTCCTAGTACCCATGTAAAGCCAGATGCACAAAGTGACGTATGTGTCTGGAGTTTGTTTGCAGTGGCTAGAGGCTCTGGGTATGCCCCCCCCCCTGTTTGCAAATAAATAAATAAAATCCTTATGTTGTATATTAATGCTACTCTCACTTTTGGTTGGGGAAGCTTCTCTTTTCAGATGGTGGTTACCACTGGGGTGACTCAAAACTTACCAAAGTTGGGACTGGAAGGGATGGCTTAGTGGTTAAGGTACTTGCCTATAAAGCCAAAGGATGCAGGTTCAATTCCCCAGGATCCATGTAAGCCAGATGCATAAAGTGGTGCACGCATCTGGAGTTCATTCAAAGTGGCTGGAGGCCCTGACATGCCCATTTTCTCTCCCTCTGTCTCTCTCTCTCTCTCTAAATAATAAATAAATAAATAAATAAATAAATAAATAAATAATAAATGCAAATCTTTAAAAAATTTACCAAAGTGCTGAGAAGGAACAGTGCTCCTCACTGAATGAGACATCTGTAGCACAGCCTTGGAGGTTTAGGGTCCATTGTAGAAGAGGTGGTGGAAAGGACGTAAGAGCCAAAGGAAGGGGAGGGGTGTTTTCAATACTGTCTTCCAGACACAAAGTGGTCACGGTATTCATGACCTCACACAAGACCTCAATGACACAATGATATCAAAATAGAAGACAGACTAGCTGGAAAGAAGGGATTCAGTGGAGGGGGGAGTTGGGAGGGGGAAGAGAGGGTGGTGAGAGGAGATTATGATCATGCTGTATTGTTGATATTTATGGAAGTTGTCATTTAAAAAGTTTAAAACAATAAAGTGAAGCACTATAGAAGACACCTGGCATGGACCTCTGGCTGCCACACTCATCCATATATGCATACGAACATGCACACCCAGCACACACTTCTGTCTCCTTTCATTATTTCTACACCTTTTCCTTAGGAGATGTGGGGAGGGCAGAGTAGAAGGGAGAGAAAGACAGAGAGACTGGATAGATAAAAATCTCATTAGGATGGATGCTGGAGATTGTCTTTGGGTTGAAAAGGACAACCCTGAGCCAGCCCAAGGTGAGTGAGGATGAGGAAGTACCTGGGAGGGATTAGGTGTGTTACAAGCATGGCTGGGGGTGCTGGTTAGTTTCCAAGACACCCCAAGTCAGCAGGTCACATGATCTGGAACTCAATTGATGGTGTGTCCAGGAGCCAGGAACACCATGTGTCCACAAGCAAACACGTGATTCCACATGTATGTACTCCCACACATAGGCCACGCATGTGGCAGAGTGGTACAATGCATACCCGGGGGCAGTGGCTTTATTTTGTTCTCTGTTGTACTGTTGGTGCCTGACACCAGTGAATGATATAGGAGGTACAAGGACCCTGCAAGGAGAGCCATCCATATCCTCATCCCTCCACACTCTTCTCCCAAACTATTGCTAAGGACAGAAGATGGCAGACATACCCATTCCAGTATGTGCCGAGGGTCAGAAGACACACAGGGAAGGGAATGACCCAGAGATGTGATACTGTAAAGTTGGATCTTGAAAGATGAGTAGGAGTTCACCAAGAGAGAGGCCTTCGAGGGCAGGCACATGATGTGCAAAAGACCCTTGTGAATGAAAATGGAAGACATTAGCATGGTCTTGGCCTTTGGTGAGCTACCACATGACATGAAAGTCAGCGTAAACCTCCCAGATGGTGAAGGGCTTGTGGAATGCCAGGCCAAGGGATCTGTGTTTGTCCTCTGCATGGAGGGAGATGTGTGTGTGTGTGGGGGGGTGTTCTTTTTTTAAACTGTTTTTTTTTTTTTATTGACAGCTTCCATAATTATAGGCAATAACCCATGGGAGTTCCCTCCCTCCTTTCCCCTTTGAAACTCCACTGTCCATCATACAACTTCCCCCTCTCAATCAGTCTCTTTTCAGTTTGATGTCATCATCTTTTCCTCCTATTACGATGGTCTTGTATAGGTAGTGTTAGGCAGAGAGGGAGACGTGGGGGTGTGTTCTAACCAAGGGAGTGACATGTAGCTTCATGTGGCTGATTCTTTTTTTTTTAATTATTATTCTTTTATTGACAACTTCTATACTTACAAAAAAAAACCACCACCTGCTATTTCCCTCCCCTCCCCCCATTCCACTTTAGAACTCCAATCTCCATCATATCCCCTCTCTCTCTCCATTAGTCTGTCTTTTAATTTGATGTCATCATCTTTTTCTTCTATTTTGAGGGTCTTGCGGAGGTATTGCTAGGCACTGCAAGGTCATGGATATCGAGGCCAATTTCTGTCTGGGCAGTTGCATTGTAAGAAGTCATACCCTTCCTTTGGCTCTTCCATTCTATCTGCCCCCTCTTCCACAATGGTCCCTAAGCCTTGGAGGGTGTGACAGAGGTGTTTCAGTGCTGGACACTCCTCTATCCCTTCTTCTCAGCACTATGTTGCCTTTTGGGTCATCCCAGTGGTCATCGCCATCTGAAAAGAGAAGCTTCTCTAACCAGAAGTGAGAATAGCGTTAATATGTGAATATGAACATTAAGTGTAGTACTTTCAGGGTAGCTTGGTGGGAATAATATACACATTTAGTCAGACAAGAGCAGGCTTTATACCCCTAAGGCTCATGACCTCACCTACCATAGACTTTTGCTTAGGTTTTTCAGTACCAGGTATGTATTCCCTCCCGTAGAGAGGGCCTTCAGTCCAATTATGGAGCAGTTGGTTACCCCAAGAGTAGACATTCCACTATTGTACCCGTTCAGTCATTGGGCCTGTCTGGCCAAATTTGAATTTTCAGTGTCCACTGTTTTCAGTGCTGATGACTTCTGTCTCCCATACGGCTGCATGCAGTGCAGCTTGTTTCCAGCTTTCAGTTGGCTGGTCTACAGGGAGAAGGTTTTCTGCTCAGCACCAGCTTGCTTTCTCAGTGACCTTGCCTCTCAGGCAAGAGTTGTCTTCAGCAATAGGGTCTTATCATCTGTTTCTCAAGGGCAACCAAGGGCTTTGGCAAAAGCCTTTAATGTTTTGGAGGCTACCAGGACTGGCTGATTCTTACCACTCTAGGTCAAGTTGTCATGAATGTCAACCTAATGAATAGTGGCATTGCTCCTGGGGGAAAAGACAGGGCTAGGTTCCACTAAGAGTCTGCAGCTGACTGGTGTAGCATCTTGTTTTAGGTGTGTTTTGGTAGGGTTTTACTGTAGTCCACACTGACCTGGAATTCACTATGTAGTCTCAGGGTGGCTTCAAACTCATGGTGATCCTCCTACCTCTGCCTCCCGAGTGCTGGGATTAAAGGTGTGCACCACCATGCCTGGCTAAAGACCCCTTACTGAATATAGCTTGGGGATCCATTAACACTGATCTCACAGCCAGCACCACTGTAAGCTTATGGCTGCTTGAAGCTTATCTACCATATACTTTTTTTTTCCTCCCTAAGACACACTGCAACCTTCTTGTGCTTTGGGGAACTAGACAGCATTTCAGCCCTGTGCTTGGGGGCCATTTTAATCAGCAAAAATCACCAAGAATCACAAAAATAAGGGTGAGGATATATTCAGTGGAGTGTTGCCTAGCATACACAAAGCCCTGGCTTTGAACTCCGGCACTGCATAACACTTTACGTGGTGGTGGCTGTCTGTGATCCCAGCACTCAGGAATCAGGAGAAACCAGGAGGATCAGGAGTTCAAGGCCATCCTTGGCTGCATGGCAAGTTTGAGGCTAGCCTGTGACAGATGAGACTCTGTCTCCCCCCCCCCCACACAAAATTGAGACAATATGTGCCACACAGACAATAAGACAAGTGTTGATAGAATGAGATGTGGAAGGATATGAACATCGTTTGATGTCAGTCATGGAAGTGTGCAGTGGGCGACTCAAAGTTTGTAGCAGCCCTTGTGGGAATAGCCATGGAGCTGCCTCAAGTCTGGAACTTTAGGGTCCAAACTCGTTGTTACGAGTAGGTGAGTTCTCAGCACGCAATCTGCGAGTAGTGTTGGACCAGACAGTTGTCGAGGCGCCCCCTGTCGGACAGGAGAGGCTTGCAAGACGGTGAGCCCATCAAGGCTGGGAGGAGTGGAGTGTTGCATCTGGGACAGTTTGCCAGTGCTCCTGGCAGTTTGGGGACTGTTCTGGTGACCAGACAGATGGTGGGGACACTGACAGAGAGCGGCGCTACAGAAGCAGTGGGCTGCTCTGAGGAGCGAGTGGGAAGGGTGTGGAGAGGGTTTGAAAGGGTTCCCAGGTGGCCGCTCACAGGGCAGTAAGGAGGAGGATGCTGCGGGGTGGCGGTGGCCAGCAGAGAGTTTGGGGAGCATTAGAATTTTGGGGAGTAGGCAGAGGCCAGGGCAAGCAAGGGAGGGGCATCAGGAAATACAAAGCACCCCGGGGACTTTCACCAGAGACATTTCAATAGAGGGGTGGGGACAGAAACCAGAGGGCGTGGGCGTGAGGAGTGCAGACTTCCCTCTAGCCGCGTGGCAAGAAAGACACCAGCAAGGGCAGCATCCCTCTTCCCCCCGCTGGGGGACCCCCGCCCCCACTGCTCTGGAGGCGGCTCTGGCCTCCTGCCCGTCCTTGGCATCAAGACCAGGTGGCTGTCTCTGGGAGATCCGCCATACCTGAGCTCCCCTAGGCACTCCCTTGGGTGCTCTGGTCCCACCCTTTTTGCTGACCTTGACAGACAACGCCTCCCCCTCCAAGAGCCATCTTTGCACAGTGGTGCCTGCTGTCTCCAGTCAGGGTGGAGCAAGAGTTGGAAACCTGTGAGGAGTAATGACATGGGTGTCATATATGTAACAGCCTCCTCCTTGGACCCCCTCCAGTCAGCTCTCTACACATAGCCAACCATATGTTATTTATTGTTTTGGTTTATTTTTATTTTCATTTTATTTACTTGAAGAGAGAGGGAGAAAACGGGCACGCCAAGGCTTTCAGCTCCTGCAAACAAATGAACTCCAGATACATGTGCCACCTTGTGCATCTGGCTTATGTGGGTCCTGGGGAGTCGAACCTGGGTCCTTTGGCTTTGCAGGCCAGAACCTTAACCACTAAGCAATCCCTCCAGCCCTGTTTATTTTTTTAATTTTTAAAAATTTTATTTATTAGAGATGGGGGGGAGAGAGGGGGGGGGAGAGAATGGGCTTGCTAGGGTCTCCAGCCTCTGCAAATGAACTCCAGATGCATGTGCCACTTTGTGCATCTGGCTAACGTGGGTCTTGGGGAATTGAACCTGGGTCCTTTGGCTTTGCAGGCAAGCGCCTTAACCGCTAAGCAATCCCTCCAGCCCCCTGTTTTGTTTTTTTGAGGTAGGGTCTCACTCTAGCCCAGGCTGACCTGGAATTAATTATGCAGTCTCAGGGTGACTTCGAACTCACAGTGCTTCCCAAGTGCTAGGATTAAAGGCATGAACCACCACACACCTGGCTCCTGAAAATCATACTTTTAAAAAATCTTTCTTTCTTTCTTTCTTTTTTTTTTTTTTTTTTTTTTTGAGGTAGGGTCTCACTCTAGCCCAGACTGACCTGGAATTCACTATGTAGTCTCAGGGTGGCCTCAACTCAAGGTGATCCTCCTACCTCTGCCTCTGGAGTGCTAGGATTAAAGATGTGCACCTCCATGTCCAGCTTTCATACTTAAAAAAAAAATCTATGTAAGACCTTTCATGGCTCTCCAAGGCCCTTGAAATTAAAATCCCATAATGCTGATAAGGGCTGCAGTAGCTAGTCCAATCTGGTTTCTGCCATCCTCTTCATCTCAGGTTTTCCTTTCCATCTTTGTGCTTCAGCTGTCCTGAACAAATTCCACTTTCTCCAGCATCAGGATCTTGGTCCCACCCCAGGGCCTTTGTGTTCTTCCTTATCTTCTAACCCTCCCTACCTCATCATCACTGAAGTGATCAGGCCTCAGGAAAGTTAGCCCTGCTCCTCAAACCGGGTCTGGTTCTGTGTTACGAATTCCCTGGGGTCACTGCTGCCACCTTGTGACTGTCCCGTTTGCTCTGGTAGAATTATTAGTGAGCTGATGTGCTTAATGTCTTCTCCTTTTTTTTTTTTTTTTTCTTTTTTTGGTTTTTCGAGGTAGGGTCTCACTCTAGCCCAGGCTGACCTGGAATCCACTATGTAGTCTCAGGCTGGCCTTGAACTCATGGTGATCCTCCTACCTCTGCCTCCCGAGTGCTGGGTTTACAGGCATGCACCACCATGCCCAGCCTCTCTTCCTTTCTATTGAGAGGTAAGAATCATGCTTATTTTCCCACCTCCGCTATCAGATAGGGCACCCAGCACACAGTAGGCTCTAATGACTACTTAAAGTCAATGAATGAATGGCTCTGTTTATCAGCAGCAAAGGAGTCCAAGCATGGTGGAATCCTTGGGTACCAAATGCCGAAATGGTATCCAGAGGCCCTGAATTCTAAGTGAGGCTCTCTTGATTACTGGCTGTGCAAGTCCTCATAGATTTTCTTACTTCTCTGAGCTTCGTTTCCTTCATCTGGAATATAGGGGCCTCCGTGGCTCCTACCATAGAGGATTATTATGTGGATGGAATGAGTGGGAAAAGGCAAAGCAGGCCTGTCTGGGTGTATGCTACTTCCCCTCTACTTTCCCCACGACAGGGCGGGGTTTGGAATGAGCCTGAGTCAAGCTCTGAGGGGAGTGGGGATGAGAGAAGACCGTGTAGGCAGTCACAATCCAGTCCTCCACTATGGCGGATCCATTCCTGCCTAGAGTCCTGTGTGGGACAGCCAGACACAGAGAGCTGGGCAAGGAGCCCGTCCCAGCAGAGCCATCAGCGGGCCATCACTGCTGGCAGAGGGCAGGTTTCAGAACAGCGACCCCCTCCTCCACCCAAGACTCCGTGGGGACCCATGACTACTGTCTGGCAGGGGGATGGGAGTTGGGGGATGTGGAGAGTCCCAGAAACTGGTGGGGGAGGGGGTGGAGGCTGGGAGGAAGGTATGACTGAGAAGTGGGGAGCTGCGTGACAGACTGCATGCAGAACTGGGCCGGTGGGCCACAGCTCCTCCTTAGATCCATGGCCCTGGGCTGTCCTCGAAGCAGTGAAGGGAGGAGGCTGTTGGAGGGCAAGGCTTCCTCCTTTCTGTTCTTTGGTTCCTAGGGTGGAGAGGCTGGTTTTTCTCTTTGGGGCTACAGGTGAGGACAGATGGTGTGGATCTCTTGATCTTTGACCTGGAGACCTACCCCACCAGTCCTGCCTCTGCTGTGAGCATAGCCAGAGGGAGCTGGGCTACAGGCTGTGTCATCAGGGCCTCTTCTAACTGGCCCTGGGGCTCAGTGGAGGCTAGGACATGTTAGTCATGTGAGCCACTGTATGACTTTTTTTTTTTTTTCACTGTGACAGAATACTAGACAAGAAGCAACCTCAGGGGGGTTAATTTATTTGGCTTCACAGTTTCAGTCCATCATGGTGGGTCCAGGCATGGGTCCAGGGGTGGCTGGATGTATGGTAGTGGCAGGAGCTTGCAGTGCCTCTTGTGTATCTCTTGGCAGATCAGGTTGCAGAAAGCTCTGGTTAGAACCAGAATCAGATATGAGCTTCAAGGCCTGCCCCGGGCGATCTATTTCTTCTAGCTGGGCCCGGTCTCAAAGGTTCCACAGCTTCCCCACACATCACCACCAGGCAGGGGGCAAGTGTTCATCCACACCAGCCTGCGGGGAACATTTCACAATCAAACCATGTCATCAAGGATCCCTGGGACTGGGGCCCAGTGTCTCCCCCTCCCTCAGCCAGGTTCCTACCAGGACTGAGCCCGTGGTCCCAGTCACCTAGTGCCAAGCTGTTGCTGGGAAGCTTGTCTCAGTCCCTCTGGAGTATGCTCATGGGCAGTTCCTGATGCTTTGGGCACTGGCCACCACACTCCCTGTTGCTGGTCAAAAGTTCCCTGGCCAAGGGCTGCTCTTCTTGGCTCTGGGTGTTCAGATCATTTTCTTTAAAAAAAAATTTTAATTATTTATTTATTTGAGAGCAATAGACAAAGAGAGAAAGAGGCAGAGAGAGAATGGGCGCACCTGGGCCTCCAGCCACTGCAAACGAACTCCAGATGCATGCACCACCTTGTGCATCTGGCTTACATAGGTCCTGGGGAATCGAGCCTCCAACCAGGGTCCTTAGGCTTCGCAGGCAAGTGCTTAACCACTAAGCCATCTCTCCAGCCCCAGGTCATTTTCTCAGGGATCACAGGATCCCTTAGCCTCCTTGAAACAATCAGATATGAGGGTTTCCAATTTTTGCTTTTGAGTGAGTGAGTGAGTGTGTGTGTGTGTATGTAGATGCTAGAGGACAGCCTTGGGTGCCATCTTCAGGAAGGGTGTCCACCTCTTTGTTGTGAGGCAGGGTCTCTCGTTGGCCTGGAGCTCACCCAATTAGACTAGACAGGCTGGCCAGTGAACCCAAAGGATCCACCTGTCCCCACTTCCCCAGTCCTGGAATAACAGGTGGATGTCCCTGTGCCCAGCATTTTTACGTGGGTTCTTGGGGGTTGAACTTAGGTTCTCATGCTTTCTAGGCAAGCTCTTTCCTCACTGAGCTATCTCCCTGGCCCCAAGAGTTTTGATCTTTGAGACAGGGTTTCATGTAGCCAAGGATGGCCGCAAACTGTCTTTGTAGTGGAGATTGACCTTGAACTCCTGCTCCTCCTCCCCCTGCCTCCCACGTGTGGTGTTTGGATTCTAGGCATGTACCATCATAGCCAGCTCAGACGTGAGTTCTAAACCTTGTTCTGTCAGTGATCAGATGAGATCACCACCCACCCCATACTTCCCTGCATGATCCACCTCTGAGATGGACAGAACCTGTGTGAAGCAGGCTGGTTTGCAGCAGCCAGGCCCAGTGTCCAGTTGCCACCTCCTGTTACACTGCCTGGGGCTCTCTGGGCTCACAGGACTTCTCTGCCTGCAAACACAGCAGGATGTAAGTGCCAGAACATGGATTCTCCATGGGGTGGACCCTCCGTCAATGGGTGATGGAAGTTAGGGAGCCAGTTCTCCAGCCTCCTCCCCCTCCCACCGCAAGAGACACGCGGCATACTTTACTGCTCTCCCGAAACCCCCAGCAAGATAGAGGAGAAAAAGGAGAAAAGGAACCAAATGGTGTGAAAGCACAAAGGAGACTAGGTTGGGGGAGGGCACAAAGCAGGCCTTCAGCAGCTGAGCCACCTCCCCAGTTCAAGCCGGTCTCCGACTTATGTTCTCTTTCCTCAGCCTCAGAGATGCTGGGGTTGCAGGTATGAGACATTACTTCCAGCTATGTAAGAACTCTCTAAGAACTGCCAGGGAGCAGGGCATGGTGGCGCATGTCTTTAATCTCAGCACTGAGCAGGCAGAGGTAGGAGGATCAATATGAGTTCAAGGCCAGCCTGGAACTACACAGTGAATTCCAGGTCAGCCTGGGCTAGAGTGAGACTCTATCTCATCAAAAAAATGAAACAAAAAATGAAACAACCCCCCCCAACCAAAAAACAAAACAAAAAACAAAAATCCCTCAAGCACCCCCCCAAAAGAACTAAAAAAACTGTCATGAAGTTGCACAAAAACTATCTTTTTAAAAACATTTTTTTTTGGTTTGTTTTTTGTGAGGTAGGGTCTCACTCTGGTCCAGGCTGACCTGGAATTAGTCTCAGCGATCCTCCTACCTCTGCCTCCCGAGTGCTGGGATTAAAGGCGTTCGCCACCACGCCCAGCTAAAAACATTTTTAAAATTGATTTTTATTTATTTATTTAAGAGCAACAGACAGAGAGAGAAAGAGACAGATAGACAGAGAGAGAATGGGCATGCCAGGGCCTCAAGCCACTGCAAATGAACTCCAGAAGCATGAGCCACCTTGTGCATCTGGCTTACGTGGGATATCTGGGGAATCGGGACCTGAGTCCTTAGGCTTCACATGCAGATGTCTTAACTGTTAAGCCACCTCTCCAGCACCCCCAAGGAAGCTTTTGTTGTCACCATTTTTCAGACAGACACAGAGACTCAGCTAGACCAAGTGACTGGCAGAAGCATATACAGACCAGCATTGCAGCTGGGATTAGAGGTTAGCCCGGCCTGCCTGTTCTTCCACTACTGAAGGGGCTGCCTCACAGTCAGATGCTGGAAACTCTGCAGGCTCAGCTGAGGTCAGTTGCTGGAGGACGAATTATCTCTGCAGCATGTGTGTCACTCACATTCCTCAGCATCTACTTGGGGCTCAGAGATGCCTTTGTGCTGTTTGGGAATCTATCTGAGACTGCAGAGTTCCCAGCCCCTTTGGTAGTGGAAGAAGAGGCAGGACGGACTAAACTCTTTTTTTTTTTTTTTTTTTTTTGGAGAGAGAAAGAATGGGAGTGCCAGCTGTGAACAAATTCCAGTGCAGCATTGTGCCCTTGCATCAACTTGCATCTGGCTAAACATGGGACCTGGAGAATCGAATGGGTGTTCTTAGGCTTAGCAGGCAGGCATCTTAACCACTAAGCTATCTCTCCAGCCCTCTTTTTTTTTAAAAAAAGTATTTATTTATTTATTTATTTGCAAGCAGAGAGAGAGAGATAACAGAGAAATAGACAGAATGGGCACATTGGGGCCTCTAGCTGCTGCAAACGAACTCCAGATACCTGTGCTCCTTTGTGCATTTGGCTTTATGTGGGTAATGGGGACTCAAACCCAGGTCGTTAAGCTTTGCAGGCAAGTGCCTTAACTGTTGAGCCATCTCTCCAGCCCAAGCTGGACTAAACTCTAATCCCAGCTGTAATACTTGTCTGTGTATATATCTTTGGTCTGAGCAGAGCAATAGTCATTTTCCTGTGACTCCTCCAGTCCTGCCTCTAACTGGACATAGTTCTTCACAGAGTTCACTTCCTAGTTGAATCTTGGCCCTAGGTCAGGTGGTCCACATTGAGTACCTCCCTCATGCTTGGTCCAGTGTGATGACTTAACTCATAGGGCTTGTTGTGGTTTGAGTGTACAATGTCACCCCATAGGCTTATGTGTTTGAATACGTAATCCCCAGCTGGTAGGCATTCCCCACTGTTTGTGAAGGTTGTGGACTCTTTAGGAGGTGGAACCTTGCTGGAGAAAAGGGATCACTGGGGTGGGTTTTGAGGATTTTTTTAAAAGCTTTTTTTAAAAAAATTATTTATTTATTTGCAAGGAGAGAGAGAGAGAGAGCGACAGAAGAGAGGCAGACAAAGAGAATGGGCATGCCAGGGCCTCTAGCCACTGCAAACGATACATGTGCCACTTGTGCATCTGGCTTACATGGGTCCTGGAGAATTGAACTGGGATCCTTTGGCTTTGCAGGCAAATGCCTTACCTGCTAAGCCATTTCTCCAGACCAGGTTTTGAGGTCTTATGGCCTTGTCTCAATTCCCGTTCCCCCTCTGCTTTCTGACTATGAATGTGAAGTGACCAGCTGGTCTTGTGTTTCTACCACCACACCTTCCCTGCCACAATGGAATGTAGTCTCTGGCATGGTGAGCAAAACCAGTTTCCTTCCTTCAGCTGCTTCTTGTCAGGCGTTTGGTCACAGCAATAAGGTAAATAACACAGGGATCTCCCAGGAGACCTTCCATGGGACTTTTGAACCTGGGATGGGAGAGTGTCTGATGATAGTGGCTCTGGATCTGTGGACGTCCTGCTGTGTGGAAATGTGGCTGTAATGGATCAGACAATGATTGAACAGGTGGGTATTCAGAAGGCCTATGAGCCTCTGCTGTCTTGAATGTCTCTTTGGAGCCTGGCAGTATTGTCTTCTCTCCTGTGTCCACAGATGTCCCTTTAACATCCCTTTGCCTTAATTTGTTTCTGTCACTTGAAACCAAAACTACTCTGGGTGGCCTGGGGTTATGGCTCAGTTAGTAAAGTGCCTGCCACAAAAGCATAAGGACCCCAGTTCAGATTCCAGTATTGGCATAAGAGCTGGGTGCAGCAGTGCATTACTGTTGTCCCAATACTGTAGAGACAGAGATGGAAGGATCCCTAGGGCTTGATGGATAGCTATTCTAGCTTAATTGGTGAGCTCTGGTTTTAGTAAGAGACTCTTCTTCCAAAAAAGAAAGAAAAGGTGGGCTGGAGAGGTAGCTGAGTGGTTAAGACACTTGCCTGCAAAGCCTAAGAACCCAGGTTTGATTCCCCAGTATCCGTGTAAGCCAGATGTACAAGGTGGCACATTCCTCTGGAGTTCATTTGCAGGGACTGGAGGCCCCAGTGCACCCCTTCTCTCTCTCTCTCTCTGCCCTCCTCTCTCTCTAATAGATTAATAAAATAAAAAATTTTTTTTTTTTTTTTTTTTTTTTTTTTTTTTGGTTTTTGAGGTAGAGTCTCACTCTGGCTCAGGCTGACCTGGAATTCACTATGTAGTCTCAGGGTGGCCTTGAACTCTCGGCAATCCTCCTACCTCTGCCTCCCGAGTGCTGGGATTAAAGGTGTGTGCCACCACGCCCAAAAAACATTTTTTAAAAGGTGAAGAGAAACTGAGGAAAGCATCCAACATGGACCCCTGGCATCCACACATGTGTGCCAACACACATACATACTTGCATGCACACCATACACACATACTCCTTGTGACCTTGGGTTTGCCATTTAGCAGTTGCTGATGCATAGCAGCAAGTGTTTGTCCACATATTCACCCCTCTGCACCCCACTTCTCTCATTTCCATGTTGGGACTGATTATAACAGCTTTGTAGGGGGTTGCATGGATAACATGAGATGATGGCAGGGAGAGGGCTGTGTTGGTGGGCTGCTGCAACAGAATACCACAGGTTGGGTAATTTATAAAGAATAGACATTCTCACAGTTCTGGAGGCTGGGAGTCCAAGGTCAAAGTGCTTTCTCTGGATGAGGGAGTGGCCTCTGCTTCCAATGCAGTGGAAGGGTAAAAAGGGAAGAACCGAGGATAGAGAGATGGCTTAGTGGTTAAGGCACTTGCCTGCGAAGCTAAGGACCCATGTTCGACTCTCCAGGTCCCACATAAGCCAGACACACAAGATGACACAAGTACACAAGATCACACATGCGCACAGGGTGGCACACATGTCTGGAGTTCAATTGCAGTGGCTGGAGGCCCTGGCATGCCAGTTCTTTCACTCATAAAAAATTACAAAAAAAAAAAAAAAAAAAAAGGGAAGAATGATCTCTCTTCAGCCTATTTTTACAAAAATATTTATTTACTTGCAAGTACAGAGAGAGAGAGAGAGAGAGAGAGAGAGAGAGAGGAAATGAGACAGAGAGGAGAGAGAGAGAGAGAACAAACTGCAGATGCATGCGCCACTCTGTGCATCTGGCTTTGTGTAGGTACTGGGGAATTGAACCTGGGTCATTAAGCTTTGCAGAGAAACATCTAAAGCACTGAGCCATCTCTCCAGCCCTCACTTCAGCACTTTGATGATGGCATAAATCCACTCCTGAGAGGGGAGGCGTCCCCAAAGGTCTCACCTGCCAGCACCATTGCAGGAGGGAGCGAGAGTTCTCAGTACCTTTAGACCCTAGTGGGTCTGTCCACTCTGAAGCACCAGAACCAAGCAGGGTTCCACTTTCTCCAGCAAGCTGGGGCTGGGGCTGGGCAGATTCCAGAGAAAACAACCTCTTGGGTGCTGAGCTTTGGGGGGCAGGCTGTGGATGGGGGCGAGGGCTGTGTGAAGATAGTGATGTTGAGGAGTTAGGAAACGGGCCGTGGCTTGAGAGACTTTTCTCCTTGGAGTGAATCAATACGAAGGGCAGAGAAGGGGAATTAATGCTTACCGCCTGCTGTAGCACGCACGCACGCACCAGCCTCACAGCCTTGAGTACATCACAGAGTGCAGACTGGTGACCCGGAGGCAAATGTTTTGCCTGGGCTTTCGTGACGCTAAAGAAACATTTTCATTTCACTGTGGACACATTCGAATCGAGAGATTCCATGTTCAAACATGTTTTTTGGGATACTCTTGAAAATCGGGGGCAATGTGGGTGGGGGCTTTATTCCATGTGTTATCAATATGGGAGGGGGGGTGACGTGTGAGGCATTTCTCTCCTGTTTTACAAGGGCCCTGCCAGGCCTCTTGTTGCATCTGCCCTGTAGCCATTTGAGATTGTATCTCTGGACATGCCTAGCTGAACTTAATGGCCCTGCGCTGTGCTGTGGGTATACTTCCTCCCCGTCTTATAGATAAGACTGGGGGTGGAGGTGAAATGACTACCCCAGGGCACACAGGCAAGGGGATGATGAAGCCGGAATGCTCTCACCCCATGTTCCCACGTTTCCCCTCCTGCTCCAGCTTGGGGACTGTGTATAGGGAAGGGACGGAGGGGGGTTGGTGACTGGGAAGGGGGATATGGGGCCACAGACAGAAGTGAGGAGGACTGAGGTGAAGATGGGAAAATGATGATCATTTGAAGGGTCCATGGGCTGTCCAGGTGAAGTATCCACTGCCAGGACTTGGGAGATGAAGCCTAGATGGTTGATTTGGGGACTTGGTAGTTGACTAGTCAAGGGGGCATCTGGTGGCTATTGCTTCAGGAGCGAGTTTTGGGAGCTGAAGGGAGGGGGTGGGCATGCATTCAGGCTTTAGGGGTACTGGGTTAGAGACCCATGGGGTATTTCTGGGAGCTGTTCTGAGGAGCTGGCTTTGTAGGCTACAGACAGTGAGATGAACAAACCTCTGAGGTCTTTTGTAGACAGGGCCCTGCATGGGGTGTCCCTGCCAATCCTTGCCTTCCATATTGGGTGGAAGTTCAGGGATGTCTCCCTCATCAACTCGATCTGAACTTCCATAAGGTAATGAGACTCCCCCTTCCCCAGAAGGCCCTTTTACAGTTGGCTCCCCCCACCCCCGGGAGGCTGTAGCAAAGTGAAGCGGGAGAGACAGGCAAGGCAGGAGTGGAGAAAGCTGGTTACGGCTTCCCCTCGGGCTCCAAGAGGATAATTATATGGCTCTCAGAGCCCCAGCACTGGGCCAGGCGGCAACCCATACAGACAGCCTCTCAAAATTAATGGGACTCCGAGGGGTTGAAGGTGGTGGTGCGGGGGGGGGGGGGAGGTGGGCAAGGCTGAGAGAGGCCGAGGAGAGAGAAATCAGACACAGGTAGAGACTGTCTGGCTAGCAAGAGCTCAACATGCAGATCAGAAATGAAGGTGGAGGGAAAGAATTGGGAAGTGGAAGCCCAGAGAGGTTACGCCACCTGCTCAGAGTCACACAGCAGTCAAATTGGTGCTCCCAGGTATACTGACATCTCCTGAGTTGCTTGACAAGCTAGCGGTGGTTAGAATTTTCACAAAGTCCTCTTTCATAGAGGAAGAAGCACCTGGGGCTCAGAGAGCTCAAGTAACTCGCCAGGACAGACTTTGTAAAGCTTTGTCCCCTCAAGGGGCATTAGTGTAGACAGAGCATGCTTTCCAGGTTTCCAGGCCTGGACTCTCTGGCTTCTGCCACTGGGGCTCAGTCGCCAGCCGGATGGGATTGGCTCTTAGCCTCTTTCTCCGTCTCTTCTGCTGAGTTCTCTAACCGATGCCTGTCCTCCCTCGCTCCAGGCTTTCCTGCTCCTCTGCCTGCATGTGCTCCGTTTCTCGTGTGTGCCCGCTGCTTCCAGTATGGCTCCTGTGGACTGGTTACCCCAGTCCCATGGCTGTCATGGGGACAGGCAGCACCTGTGGGGCTCTGCCGACCCATGGCTTGGGTTTGAATGTCGCCTTCGTCCTGGATGGCTTTGGGGAGATGGTGTCCTCTTCCTCACGCTCAGCTTATCGTCAGAGGGAATGATGCAGAATGCCTGGGCATGCATGTTGTTCTGTGAATGAACCCGTGCAGCGCTCGGCACAGCGGGAGCCTCCGCTCCTACTGGGTAGAGCTGTGGTCTCCATCTTAGAGCTTGCTGTCTGTTCTATGGGGATGTACAGATCTTCACACTGACAGCCTGCCCTAATGCTCATGCTAGCCTTTGGTGGGATCCTGGAGGTGGGTGGGAGATCACCCCAAGGGGCAGGCTGCAGAGTGTGCTACAATGCATACAGGGATCATTCAGATCCTCTCCCACTGCTGTGGCCAGTGTCATTCCAGCACGGGGGAGGGAGTGTGTGGGCGTGGGGGCCTCTTAGAGGGAAAGCGGGGGTTTTAGGAATCTTCTGGCATGGTAGAAGGCTCTCCGTGAGTCTGCCCCTGTAGCAAGCAGGTGGCGGATGGGAGAGGCAAGCAGTGTCTTTGCGGAAGTCACAGAGCCTGTAGCCTTCCTGCCATGCCCATCTGCGGAGCATTCTAGCTCTGAGCCCAGTCTCGAAGCCTCTCCCTGATGCGGGGTACAAGGTGGGAGTCATGGCCAGACCCAGAGCTGATGAAAGAACTTGTCCTCTAGGTCTGAGATCCAGGCAGAATGTGGTGGGGGAAGGGGAAAGGCAAGGAGGGGGTTGAACAATAATGATAATGAAGTGCTTACTTCACGCCAGACTCCATTCACTCACTCCCCAGAACAGCTCAGTGAGCAGCTAGGGTGGCTATCCTCACCATTTTGCACGTGGGGAAACTGAGGCTATAAGTGGTCACATGACTATTTTTCTGGATCCTTTGGACATCTAAGGTTACTTCCACACTCCTACCCCAGGGCTTTTGTGTTTGCTCTCTCTGGTCAGCATATCAGCGCTGTCCTACCATGTAACTAATTTTCCTCAAATTTGGGAGCTTCCATGGGCCAGGAATGTGGGAGCAACTTTAGAGCCACGTTATGATTTTCACGGGACCATCGGCGTGTGTGCCTTCATTGACTCCTAAGTTTTGTATTTAAAGGATACAGAAAGTTACATCTTATGATGGTGTTGATATAAATACATTAATATCAGATACTAAAGCACCCTTTGACTCAACGTCCTTTATTCTAGTTTGAAAATAAATCACAACATGTTCCCGAGCCCTCACGGTACTCTCGGGCTCAGCTTCTGTTTTTTTTTTTTTTTTTTGCATGTAGTGGGTAGGTGGGCCCTGACGACGGTGGCCTTGAAGTTAGTTTAGTGTCTCTTACGTGGCTGCTGTGAGATGTGGGCACAGGGCATGGTGGTCAGCTGGTCTTCGGGTTCTGCCATTGGCTTCTCTACAGGGCCACCTCAGTTCCTCATGACTGGCAGCTGGCTTCCCTCCAGTGAGAAGAGAGAGGTACAGTGGTAGAGAGAGAGAGGAAGGAGGAATCCACCCACATTGCAGGTCTTGCTCCATCTTGGAAGCCCTACGTGATCAATCTATCCTCACTTCTGCCACATATATATTTTTTTTTTGAGGAAGGGTCTCACTGTACCCAGGCTGCCCTGAAATTCCCTCTGTAGTCCCGGTTGGCTTTGAGCTCACAGAGACCCTCCTACCTCAGCTTCCTGAGTTCTGGGACTAAAGAAAAGCACGAGCTATTGTGCAGACTTCTGCACATATGTTTGATTCAATGCGAGTTCCTTAGTACACCCTGTGCTCAGGGACTTAAGAGGAAGCCAGTTAGACTTCACTTTTTGAAAGCAGTGAGTATGTTTCAAAGAATTTGGGGACAAGTACTCAAGAAGATGAGGTAGGAGGGTTGCTGTGTGTTTGCGATCACCCTGAGGTATATCGTGAGTGCCAGGCCAGCCTGGGCTATGGTGTAAGAATCTGTCTCAAAAAGCATATCTGGACTGGAGAGGTGGCTCAGTGGTTAAGGCACTTGTCTGCAATCCCTAACATCCTGAGTTTGATTCCCCAGTACCCACATAGAGCCAGATGCACAAAGTGGTGTATGCATCCGGGATTTGTTTACAGTAGCAGGAGACCCTGGCACACCCATTCTCTCTCTCTGCTGGGCATGGCCTTTAATCACAGCACCCCAGGGAGGCAGAGGTAGGAGGATCTCTGTGAGCTTGAGGCCAGCCCGAGACTAGATAGTGAATTTCAGATCAGCCTGGGCTAGAGTGAGACCCTACTTAAAAAACCAAACCAAAACAAAACAAAACAAAAATGTTCAAGTTTTGTGTTTTAATGCATCAGTAACATTTAAAACAAAAATAAAAATGAAAGACCAGAAACTTAAAATAAATGAGTACATTAAAAAAATCTATATATAGGTAAAACCATATTTAAAGCTATAATCAGGACATTTCCTATTTCCACATTTCGTTTTAGTTACCAAACTTAAAATCAGTTCCCTTACCGCAGCCCTTCCTGAAGTACTTTGCTCTCTGCTTGTTTTTGGCTCTATAGATGAGAAAAGCTACAGAAATATTAAAAATTAGACTTTTCTCATGTTGGAAATAAAAGAATCTGGGGGCATATTTTAAAACCATCACCCCCCCTCCAGCTTCAGAGGTCTTCCCAGATCAGCCAGTCCTGTCCCCACCACCACCCGCCAGCGCCCTCTGACACCGTTCAGTTTATCACTGTCTAAAATGCTTGCTCCTTGATCACCCTGTCTGTCTGCCCCACTGACAAGGTCATCTTCATGCCAGGACCTTGTCTGTCTGTTCACCGTGGTTGCCCCAGGGTCTAGTGCAGAGTCTGCACCCTCGAGGCTCTCGGTAAGTACTTGGTGAGTGGATGAATGAATGGGTGAATGAATGAGTGACTGAGTACAGTGAGTGATGAACCCGCCAGCACTCCATGCAGGTACAAGAGGGCTGGAGAAGCTGACACTTTACATTACAGGGTTTGCCAATCTGGGCTGGTTCCCAAGGCTCTGGGGTCTTGGAAGGAGGTCCTGTCATGAGCTGTGTGATCACAGGTGGACTTGTGCCCAGAGACTGCAGTTGGGCCTGGCCTAGCAGAGTGCCTGGCAGTCTCCCGGGGCTTCAGTACGGAGTTTGTTCCTGCTTCCAGACTCCAAGCTCTTGTTGCAGATGGAGATTCAAGAAGAGTGTACTGAAGAGGCTGGGGATCAGGGGCCATGCGATACTTTGTGAGCCCGGATTATAGGGGTCAAGTGGGGTAACTTATGTTGGTGCCTAATGAAGTATGATTAGGACCCATGAGGCTGGATCATGACACTCTCGCTGCCCACTGAGGCCAGGCTTTTGGTCTCTCCCTTGACTGGCTCTTGCTCACTAGTCAGGTGCTAGATTAACCGATCCCTAGGAGATGGGTTGGGCCATTGGTTCACCTGCCTGCATTGCCAGAGTCGGCCTCTGGGTGGCAGCAGAGGCCCAGGTTTGGCTGCAGCTTGGCGCTTGCAGCTTCCGGACATCAGCTCCAGGGCTTGCTCAGTTCTGTTACCAACTCTCCTTTCTGCCAGGTGGGGGCCGTTGGGTGGGAAAGAGAGGCACTCAAGCCAAAGGTTTGGGGGGTTCGAGATTGTGCTTCTGCTTCTGAATTCTTCTAGGTGGGTAGCAGGGGAAGCCTTCTGGGCAGGAAGCAGCTGGGCAGGTGTGCCAGATCTCAGGAGCACACCATTGCAAGAGACTTAAGACTCAGGGCCGGTTTAGAGGATCAGATGGGGCGGGGCCTGGTGGGGTCACCAGCCTGGCACCTGCTGCTGCCAGCCTTCGCTGCACCTGGCTCCAGGTCCTCTTCCTGGCTGTTATGAGCTGTGTGATCACAGGTGGACTTGTGCCCAGAGACTGCAGTTGGGCCTGGCCTAGCAGAGTGCCTGGCAGGCTCCCAGGGCTTCAGAAGGGAGTTTGTTCCTGCTTCCAGACTCCAAGCTCTTGTCGCAGATGGAGGTTCAAGGCAGAGCCTCGGGCAAGGCTGGGGTCTGCCAGCCTGTCCCCCTTCAGGAGCCTGTTACATAAATGGCAGCATCTCTGGCTGCCCACATTTACCTGGCAGGCTCTTTCTCATCTTCATGTTTCAGTTTAATATTTTTTATATTTTATTTTTATTTATGAGAGAGATAGAGGGAGAGTGTGTCAGTTTAAATGCCACTTCCTTAGAAACAATTTTAACACCCCCATTATTCTTTTTCAAAGTGCCCTTTGTTTTACCTGTAGGGCATTTATCACACTTGTCATTGTGCTGTGTGTGTGTGTGTGTGTATGTATGTATGTACATACTTAACATCCTGATCCTGTGTAGACTGCAAGCTCCCTGAAAGCAGTGGACAAGTCTAGTTTACTGATCAGTGTATTCCTAGACCCTAGCAGCTCCAAAAATACTTGTTGATTGAGAGAAAGAATGAATTATGGTGCTTGTGGGGACAAAGTGCTGGGAATTCCAAAAGCCTCAGCATAATCCTAGCATCTCTCTGGATCATCAGTTTTCCTTGTTGGAAAAGAATTAGAAGAGTTATATTCACTTATTAATTGGATATTTTACATTATAAAAGTATCCCATGTTCTTGTCAAAATGCAATCAGTTGGCATTATTTTTATATCAAAACGAGCTCTGACTCAACATGGAATGGAATGCAAAGTCTGCCTGACTATTCAAGAAAAGAGATGAGGGTTCAAAGGCATTTTGAGCCTGAGAGTCAGACTGCTTGTGGTGCAAGGCTTATCCCTGGGTGGTTTGTGAAATACGGAGGGACTGAGACCAATGCTGTGGGTGAAGAGCCTTAGCTGGGAGAGTAAGAAACTTAAAACAAAATTTTTTTTTGAGGTAGGGTCTCACTCTAGCCCAGGCTGACCTGCAATTCTGTAGTCTCAGGCTGGCCTCGAACTCACAGTGATCCTCCTACCTCTCTGCCTCCCGAGTGCTGGGAGTAAAGGTATGCACCATCATGCCCAGTGTAGAGAGACTTTTGTCAGGCAACTGCTGTGGATGTTGTGGCTGCAAAACATGGATGCTGGCTGGACTCAGAAAGCAAGAGCTAGCTCATTATACATGAAAGTTGGCTGGGCAGATTCCAGGGGCAGGGCCTTGAGGAATGGAGTGTTTTCATGGAGAACTGCGATGTTAGCAGGTATAGGGAGAGGACCAGGGAGACGAATTCCCTGATGGATGGAGCATTAAAAATAATTTTGGGGGCCAAAGAGATGGCTTAGTGGTTATAAGATGCTTGCCTATGGAGCCTAAGGACCCAGGTTCGATTCCCCAGTACCCACGCAAACCAGATGCACAATGTGGCGCACACTTCTGAAGTTTGTTTGCAGTGGCTGGAGGCCTTGGCACCCTTATTCTCTCTCTCTACCTGCCTCTTTCTCTCTCTCTCCTCCCTCTTTCTCAAATAGATAAATAAATAAATAAATAAATAAATAAATAATTTTTTATTATTTTATTTATTTTTGGAGAGAGAAACAGAGACAGACAGAGAGAGAGGGAGAGGAAGACAGATAGAGATGGGCGTGCCAGCAGTCTCTCAGCTGCTGTGAACGAAATCCAGATGTGTGCGCCCCCTTGTGGTCAAGTGCGGCATTGTGCCCTGCCTCACTTTGCATCTGGCTAAACGTGGGACCTGGAGATTGGAACCGGGTTCTTAGGCTTAGCAGGCAGGCACCTTAACCACTAAGCCATCTCTCCAGCCTTTAAAAAACGTGTCCAGGTGATTTTGTGTGTGGCAGAGGGGAGACCATCTGCAATAGATGGTCCAACTGCACTCTTGTGAGGGGCTCCAGCTGAAGAAGCAGGTCATACTTCCAGGTCACTCACAGCAGCCTTCTCCAGTGTCTGTGGCCTGTCACCAAGCAGCTAGTGTGCCACTTCTAACTGGACCATGTCCTCTTGTCTGCTCCTTAGTTTCCACCTGTTAGGGACAGGGTGCTGGAGGAGTGCACCCAGGGGCATGCAGCTGCCTTAGGTCCAGTGGCCTCAGGTGTGACAGATAGACAGTGACCCATAGGGAGAATGAAGAAGGGATACACATGCCAGGTCAAAGCCACATGACACGTCCACCTTTCTCTCTTTGCAAGAGAGACTTGAGCTATGTCAGAGCCCGTGGGTGGGGGAAGGGCTTACTGAAACGTGGGTTGTCCATGGGAGACTGTGGAGTTTCTGTGGAGAATTTGCATTTCTAGCACATCATCAGGTGATGGTCCTGGCTCCTGGAGTACACTTTGAGAACCACTGAGTTACACAGAGGACCAGAGAACCAGGCAGCACACAGGACAAACTGGGGATGAGGAAACCCAGACTGTATTACTTCCTTTGTCTCTGTGACCACGAAGCCTAACGGAAAGAGTTTCAGGGAGGAAAGGCGTCTTTTGGCTCACAGTGTCTAAGGGCTTCAGTCCATCATGGTGGGAAGGCATAGCAGGACAGCTCTGTGCATGAAATCCAGAGTGTGCGGTGGAGGTTTTACCATCACAGTGGACCAAGAAGCAGCGAGAGGTAGGAACTAGGACTGCATATAGCCTTCAGAGGCCCACCTCTTAGTGATCCACTTCCACCAGCTAGGTGCCACCTCCTAAAGGTTCCAAGCCTGCAAAAATAGTGGCACTGTTTGGGGGATCAGATTTAAGCTATTACATCACACGATATCCATCCACACATGTTCAGAGGCAAGGAGAGAGAGAGAGAGAAAGAGAGAGAGGGGGGAGAGAGGGAGGGAGGGAGGATAAAGAAGGAGAAGAGGAAGAAAAGAAGAAAAAGGAAGAGAAGGAGGGGAGGGGAGGAGTCATGAAGATCTATGGACATGTTCTGAGGAAGAGATGCTGAGGAGACACCAAAAAAAAAGGGGGGGGGGCTGGGGAAATGGCTTAGCAGTTAAGGTGTTTGCCTGTGACGCTTAAGGACCCCTGTTCAATTCCCCAGGACCCATGAAAGCCAGATACACAAGGGGGCGCATGTGTCTGGAGTTTGTTTGCAGTGGCTGGAGGCCCTGGTGTACCTATTCTTTCTTTCTCCCTATCTGCCTCTTTCTCATAAATAAATAAATAAAATATTTAAAAAATAGAACTGGAGAGAGGGAGGGAGGGAGGGAGAGAGAGAGAGATCCAAAGAAGATGAGAGGGCAACAGAAATACAGAGAAAGAAATGTACTGAATGAGGGAAAGAGAGGCAGGTGGATAGTCAGAGCCGGTGGCTAGTTGCTGGTGGGGACAGATGGCTTGCTTCAGGATGGGCTAGGAATGGTTCATACCTGCATGATTATTAACTATTCAGTAAAAATTCCAGCCAGTAGTAAAACCCTTGACCATTTGAAGTTGGCCCAAAGAGAAGATTCAGCCTACCTTAAGACCCTTGGGGAGTCTGATGGCTGGTGGCTTTGTGAGCAATAGCTCCTGGTTTCCAGTCTTGTTTTGGCCCAGAGGGGACTTTGCTCTTCTGTTCATAAGTCAGGCTGCCACCTCTTCCAGGAAATCTTCCCAACTGTCACCCATGCAGCTCCAGCCTCTTGGGCATCCTGTGGGCTCCTCAGGCTTTGGCTCATTGTTCTTGGAGATTCTTGATTCAGCGTGACCTCCTTCTTGGTGCCAGTGCCCCCTTACATATAATGTGGATTAGCAGTATGACTCCTAGGGCCACTTCTATTCCAAAACATGTCTCTTACTCCTTCCCTCTCTTCCACCTTTTTATTTTTAAAGATTTTATTTATTAATTAATTAATTATTATTATTATTATTTTGATTTTTTTGAGGTAGGATCTCACTCTAGCACAGGCTGACCTGGAATTCACTCTGTATTCTCAGGGTGGCCTCAAACTCACAGCAATCCTCCTACCTCTGCCTCCCGAGTGCTGGGATTAAAGCATGTACCACCATGCTCAGCTTTTTTTATTTATTAGAGAGATAGAGAGAGAGAGAAAGAGTGAGAATGGGTGCACCAGGGCCTCTAGGCACTGCAAACAAACTGCAGATGCATGCACCACCATGTGCATCTGGCTTACATGGGACCTAGAGAATTGAACCTGGATCCTTGAGTTTCACAGGTGAGCACCTTAACTGCTAAGCCATCTCTCCAGCCCCACCTTTTAATTAATTAATTAATTAATTAATTAATTAATTTTAAATTTGAAAGAGATAGAGAGACAGACAGAGAATGGGCATGCCAGGGCCTCTCAGCCACTGTGAATGAACTCTAGATGCATGCGCTCCCTTGTGCACATGTGTGACATTGCGCGCTTGCATCACGTCTGGCTAAATGTGGCACCTGGTGATTTGAACAGGCATTTTCAGGCTTTGCAGGCAGGCGCCTTAACCACTAAGCAATCTCTCCAGACCAATTAATTTATTTTTAATATTTTATTTTTATTTTATTTATTTGAGAGAGATATAGAATGAAAGAGGCAGATAGAGAATGGGCACAGCAGGGCCTCCAGCCACTGCAAATGAACTCGAGACACTTGTGCCACCTTGTGCATTTGGCTTATGTGGGTACCGGGTCCATAGGCTTCACAGGAAGGTGCCTTAACTGCTAAGCCATCTCTCCAGCCCTCTTCTACCTTTCCGTAGATCCCATTCCCTGTCTATGAACTGTTCTTCAGTGAGGCTCCTGGGTCTGTGTCTATTTATAAAATATACAAGTCATGAGGCATACAGAAAACATAAATTAAAGAGGATGAGCTAAAAGCATAAACAGAAATTACAATGAGTACCTATTTTCCTCTGCCAGGAGACCTCTGGTCTCAAGGATCAGCTCCCTGAAGCGGCCTCTTACCTCCCATATCCCTAACCAGTCTTGTTTGCCTCCGGCCAGCTGCTCTGGGATTATTCCATGATAGAATATTTACCCAGAACTCATTATGAGCTGGGCCTCATGCCAAGAGCATTACATGAATTAACTCTTTTAAGCCTTTCAGCATTAGTTCTTTCCAGGCGGGGAGGCTGAGGCACAGAGATGGTCACTAATGTGCCAATTACCACACAGTCATTAAGTGGCTGGGACTCGCAATCTTTTCCAACACCAATCTCTAAACGCCCATTAGAGAGTGAGGAAGGAAGTTTCTGCCTCTGAAGCTTGGCCCTCAAGCCTGGGTGCTCCCAGAAGGTGGAGGCCATGTCCTCTGTTTGGATGATTACCACGACCACCATATTATTTCAAGCACTGGTGATTGAAACCAAGGCCTTCCAAAGGGTAGGCAAGTGCTCTTCCATTGAGCGACATCTCCAGCCCTTTAACCTTCTATTTCGAGTTACCCTGGGTCTTGAACTACGTAGCCCAGGCTGGCCTCAAACTTGTTATCTCTCTGCCTCAGCTTCTGGGAGAGCTGGGATGACGGGCACGTACCACCACGCCTAACCTCTGCTCAATATTCTTTCCCTATCCTATGCCAGGGGGTCCCCTGGGTATTCTTTCAAAGCCTGAACCTGGGAGACGGTGACCTGAGACCTGGCTGGTCAGGAAAGGTGAAATTCCATCCCCCCATAAACACACGAAGAGATGCCTCAGGTTGCCCTAGAAACTAGATTCCAGTTAAGTGCCTGAAAAGTAATTATAAACTCCAGAATATCTTGCAGCAGAGCAGGTGGCTGGAAAATTAGAAATCTATTTCTGAAGACACCTTCTGCTTTCCAGCAAGGGTGAGGTGACTGTCTCCGGTAGGGTGATCGGTGGTGGCCCCGGTGGAGCGTGTGCGCATGTCCCCGCAATCCTCGGATCATGCACCGCGGTGCAGCGTGGCGGCTGCGGCGGCGGCGCGGGGCTGAGGGCTGCGGGGAGGGGCGCCGCGGGGCCCGGGGGTGAGGCGGGAGCGTCCGCCCTTCCCCGGCGCTCCGCTCGGTGCAGCGCGGAGGCGGCGCAGCGTCTCTTAGCCGGTGTCACCCCCCCTCCCCACCCCAGTCGTGTTGCTAGGACACCGGAGCCGAGGAGACGCCGGCTGATTTGCCAAACATTTTTTTTTCTTCTTCTTCCCCTTCCAATTAGGAATAATTAGAGGAAGGGAGAAAGTGTGCATGCGCTCGGATGGTGGCGCGGACGGGCTGGGAGCTTGGAGACCCTCCCCGCACCCCGAGGAGTCGTCCGGGGTGGAGGGCTTGGTGGCTAAGGAGACCCTCCCCAGGAGCCCAGGCACCCAGCTGGGGGAGGAGGCGGGGCGATCGCATTTATCAAATGTCTGCCACCTGTCACGCGCCGCATCTGCCGCCTCGCTTGCACGCTGCTGCCTGGCGCGTGCTCGCCTTGCCACCAGCCAGGGAGACAGACTAGCGCGTCCTACCATTGCGTGAACCTCACCCCCACCCTCGTTGCCCAAACTCCTTCCCTCTGCCCAGGATGCTTCCTGTCGTGCTACTGCGGGGCTCAACGTCGTTTCGTCCGTTTCCTTGTTTTCTCTCCTCTGTCTTTCTCCTGAGGGTGGGGCCCAAGGTGTGACTCACTCCGCGCTCGCATCCTAGCTCCTACGACGCTCTCGTGCATCTTGTCTCATGCAAAGGAAGCGGAGGGAGCTGGGGAGATGGTTTAAGCCTGGGGAGCTGAGTTAGGCTTCCCAGTACCCACACATAACATGCTGGGCATGGCGGCACACTTGGAATCCCGGCACTGGGGAGGCGGAGACAAGGCAGATTTGGGGGCTTGCTGGCTAAAGAGTCTAGCCAAGTCGGTGAGCTTGAGGTTCATGGAGACACACTGTCTCAAAAAAAAAAAAAAAAAAAAGTGGAAAGTGACTGAGGGCGACACCTGATGTCAGCTTCTGACCGCCAGATACATGAGCATACATGTGTATGGACATTCCCTTCATACATGTAGCACACATGCAAAAATAAATAAAAAAGGAAGCCAAAACCGAGCGTGGTGGCGCACGCCTTTAATCCCAGCACAGAGGTAGAAGGATCACCAAGAGTTCAGGGCCCCCCTGAGACTACATAGTGAATTTCAGGTCAGCTTGAGCCAGGACCCTACCTTGAAAAACCAAAAAAAAAGGAAGCCAAGGGTTCCAGAACCTGGAGTTCTTCCCTGTGTGGTATGGTATGTGGTAAAGGCATGTGGCTAAAGGGTGCTGGGCCTTGGGCCCATGTGCATGTTATTCTCAACCTGATCTTCTTCCCCAAAGAGGCTGGCACAACAGGGTAGGTGTATCATCAGGGCCTCCTACCGTCCTTAGATATGGGGATTCCCAAGAGTCGAGGATATGGCAGGGTAGCCTGGTGGTCCCTGGAATCAACTTGCCTTGCTCAAATTTCAGATCTGCCAATGGTTAGCTTTGTGACCTTGACTGGCCCTCAGTGTTCCCATCTGTAAGGTGAGGGTGACAAAGCGCCCGTTGCATGAGGACATAAGGAGCTGATACATGGGGAATGCTGGGAATGGTGCCAGGCACTGCTGCAGACATGTCCTACAATGGAAACTACAGAAAGCACAGGGTGACCAATTACTCCCATCTTTCCCACTTGTGCCTGGAATACATGAAAGGCCACATTGTATAGCCCTTTAAGTGCCTGGTATAAATGATTCATCCTGGCATCCGAGGCCTCAATTTCTCTCTTTCTTTCTCCCTTTGCTGTGGATTGAACCTTGGGTGTTGACTGCTAGGCAAGTGCTCTACCACTGAGCTCTGTCTTCAGCCCTGGAGTCCCCCTCCAGCTCTTAAAAAAAAAAAAAAAACAAAAAACACCTTTTTATTGACAGTTTTCATGCATGTGCATAATGTATTTTGGTCATAATCCCTTCCTACTACCTTCTTTTGTCCCCCTCCCCTGTCCCTTTTCACTGAATCCCCCCCCCCCTTTTTGGCTTTTTTGAGGTAGGGTCTCACTCTAGCCCAGGCTGACCTGGAATTCACTATGTAGTCTCAGGGTGGTCTCGAACTTGCGGAGATCCTCCTGCCTCTGCCTCCCTAGTGCTGGGATTAAAGGTGTGTGCCACCATGCCCAGCTTCTGAATCCTCATTTTTTTTTTTTTGAGAGTCAGAGAGAGAGAGAGAGAGAGAGAGAATGAGCATGCCAGCAGCCTCTCAGCCCATGTGAACGAAGGCCAGATGTGTGCGCCCCTTGTGGGCAAGTGTGGCATTGCGCCCTTGTGTCACTGCTTCTGGCTAAAAGTGGGACCAGGAGAATCGAAGGGGCGTTCTTAGGCTTAGCCTTAATCTCTAAGCTGTCTCTCCAGCCCTGAATCCTTTTTGTTTCCAACTAGTCCCTCTTCTATTTTGACTTTTTTTTTTTTTTTTTTTTGCCTTCCTCCATCATCATACCTGACCACATGTTGATGGGCCAGTACTGTGAAGGTTTTGTGTGGATAATGGCACCTGCTGTGGTGGCATCAGGAATGCAGTGGCCGCTTCCAGTCTACATGACAGCGTTCCACAGCACTCCCCCATCCTTTGGCTCTCACATTCTTTCCACCCGCTCTTCTGCAATGTTCCCAGAGGGAGTGATGCAGATTTCTCGTTGAGCACAGAACACTCAATAATCACTTTATTAGCAGTATTTTGACAAGTTTTGAGTCTCTCTAATAGTCACCACCATCTCTACAAAGAAACTTCTCTGACCCAAGGTGACAGCAGCACTCATCTATGGACATAAACACAAATAGAGGGAACTTGATGGACACGACATATCCATTTAGGCAAACCACAGTAACAGCTTCACCTTTAGGGTCTATGAATTTCCCAGCCATAGGTTTTTGAATAGGTACCAGGCACAAATTCCCTCCTGTGGGACAGACCTCATATCCCAACTCCCCCTATTTCTTAACAGCTTTCCTTTTGGGAAATTGCAGGAAGCTAACAGATATGAACAAGTGTAGTACAGTGTCTTACACAGAGTAGTTATTTAATAATTAAGCTTAGATAGCTAGCTAGATGTCTCACACATGACTGAAACTCTCCACCTGGAGGTGACACAGTCCCCTCTAATATAATAATAAGAATAGCTACAGAAGGGCTGGAGAGATGGCTTAGTGGTTAACGCACTTGTCTACAAAACCAAAGGACCCAAGGTTTGATTTCCCAGGACCCATATAAGCCTGATGCACAAGGTGGTGCATGCATCTGGAGTTCATTTGCAGTGGCTGGAAGCTCAACACGCCTGCTCTCTCCCTCTCTGTCTGCCCCCCACCCCCGCAAAAAAAAATAACAAAAAAAGCCGCTGGAAGGTATCCTGTGGCAGGCACTAAGTTACCTATGGATCAATGTCACTCTGCATTTGGCTATAAGCTCCATGGGGGTTGGCTTTTTCAAGCACATAGTCAGAATTCAACATACACTTGTTGAATGAACTAATGATCTTATCTATCTCCCCCAATCACTTTATAAGATTGATATCATTCTCCTCATGAAAGCTAAAGTAAGAAAGGCTAAGTTGCTCATTCAAGGTCACGAGTTAGCAGTGGAGCCTGCTTTGAACTACTGCTTTCTTGCTGGACGCCACACTCTGCTAGTGTGCCATGGACCCATCATCCTTGCCTCCTTTTTCCACTTCCTTAGCTGCCCCCTCAAAATGAAAAAGTGGGGCTGGAGAGATGGCTCAGTGGCTAAGGCGCTTGCCTGCAAGGCCTAATGAGCTGGTTTGATTTCCCCAGCACCAGATGCACACAGTGGCGCATGCCTCTGGGGTTCATTTGCAGCAGCTGGAGGCCCTGGAGTGCCCATTCTCTCTCTCTCCCCCCACCCTCTCTGTCTGTCTCTCTTCTATCTCTCTCTGCTTGAAAATAAATAAATAAAAATCTTTAGAAAAATGAAAAGGTGAGCAGTCAAACCCAAACCCTAAGCCCCTTATTGCTCCTCCCCTCAGAGTCCCATCACAGTCCCCTGTGCCCACCCTTGCCCCTCTCCACTTGATACTGAGAGCCAGATTTTTAATTTAAAAAAATTTTAATTTGTATTTATTTATTTGCAAGCAGGGGAGAGAGAGAGAGAGAGAGATAGAAGAGAGGCATACAGAGAGAATGGGCCTCTAGCCACTGCAAACAAACTCCAGATGCATGTGCCCCTTGTGCATCTGGCTTATGTGGGTCCTGGAGAATCGAACCAGGATCCTTTGGCTTCGCAGGTAAACACCTTAACCGTTAAGCCATTTAGCCAGCCTCAGAGCCAGATTTTTAAAAATGGTTCCGAGGTTATGCCACATCCCTGCTCCATTGCTTTCTCATGGAATGCTACCCAAATCCATCGGCATGGCCTCCAGACCCCATGTGAGCAGGTGGCTGCTCTTCTCTCTGTCCTCATCCTCTACCCTTCTTCTCTCTCTTCACTTTTCTGCAGCCACACTTTCATCCTGAAGCCCACTAATGTCATTCACGCTCCAGGTCTTCACAACTTCAGTGCTTTTGGTGTAGGTGGTGAATGGAAGATGACCACCTGTCATTGCTCTTCTTCCTAGACAGACAGATGGAGTCTCTTTCTCTGGCCCCTTGAATGAATCTGGTCTGGCTGATGAGTGCTTGAACCAGTAAGAGGTGGTAGAAAGGATGCTCCCTTCCGCTGGGGACCCAGTTCCCCTGCTGTGAGGGAGCTTGTGCAACCCACGGAGGTCCTTGTGGGGTTTGGTTGCCTCTCTCAGTTGATGGCCCCGGGTGAGCCCCGGGAGGCAGCTGGACCACCCAGTAGCCTGTGGGAGTGAATGCTGTTGGAAAGACATTCTCCTTCCCACACTGAACGGTCCCAGTTCATGCTCCAGGAAGGAGAGACGATGTGTTCCCACTGGGGTCGGCCAAGATGCAAAGGTGGGAGGCAGATGAATGGTGACTAGCCATTCAGCCACACAGTCTGTGGTCTTTCCCTCCCATCTTTGCCCAATTTCTCTTTGTCCCTCCAGCCACCTTCTCTGACAATCCCATCTGAGGGAGCTCCTCTCTGTAGCTAGCAACTTCTTTCTTTAGAGAGAGAGAGAGAGAGAGAGAGAGAGAGAGAATGAATCATAGAGAGAGAATGGGCATGCCAGGGCCTCCAGCCACTGCAAACAAACTCCAGATTCATGTGCCACCTTGTGCCATCTGGCTTTCCATGGGTCCTGGAGGAATCGAACCTGGATCCTTTGGCTTTGTCAGCAAGTGCCTTAACTACTAAGCCATCTCTTCAGCCCAACTAGCAACTTCTTTAATTGCCTCCCTCTCTTATGGCTGTCATGAACTTTCCACTATGTAAATAATTTGTCATTTGTCCCTGGAGGTGGTGGGGACAGGTATAAGGATAAGACCCCAACACTTCCTCCTCTCCTCCTCTTTCATGGCCAAGAAGGGTGTAGAGCAGTCTCCAGGGAACTCAGGCCTGTGGCTCCAAGGGAGAGAGCTTAGTCCACCTATTCACTGCGGGTCCCCGGCACCGAGTAGCACCTGCACAGAAGAGGTCTTTGGCAAATGTGTGCTGGTTTCATTGCTCTTGTGTGTGTTTGGATCCTGTCTCGGTGTCCTACTGGTGTTGTAACACATGTGGGGTTTAAAACAATGACAAATTTATTATCATGAAGTTCTGTAGATCAGAGCTCTTGGAATGGATTAGCAGGCTGCATTCCCTCTGAGACTCTAGAGAGGAGCCATTTCCTTGACATTTCTAGTTTCCATTTTTTTTTATTTATTTATTTATTTTTTCAGGGTAGGGTCTTACTCTAGCCCAGGCTGACCTAGAATTCACTATATAGTCTCAGGGTGGTTTCAAACTCACAGCAATCCTCTTACCTCTGCCTCTTGAGTCCTGGGATTAAAGGAGTGAGTCACTATGCCTCCATTTCTAGTTTCCAGAAGGTTCTAATATTCCTTGGATTATGGTCCTGCCTCACTTGGACTTCTGTTTCTGCCATCATGTTTCCTTTTCTGATTCTGGCCCTCCTCCTTCACACTTATAAGAATGCTTGCAATGACATTGGATAACCCTAGGTAATTTCCCCATCACACATTTTAATTTATAATATTAAAAATATTATTTATTTGCAAGGAGAGGGGGGGGGGTGGAGAGAGAACGAGAGAGAAAGAGAATGAGCATGGCAGGCCCTCTTGTTGTTGTAAACAAACTCCAGATGCATGTGCCACTTTGTGTATCTAGCTTTATGCGGTATTGGGGAATTGAACCTAGGCCATTAGCCTTTGCCAGCAAGAGTCTTCAACTGTTGAGCCACTTCTCTAGCCCAAGACCATTAATTTCACCATATCTAAAAGGTCTTTTTTGTTTTATATGGGCACATTGATGGAACTACATCCATTAAACTGTGGACATCTTGGGTGAGGGTGGAGCTCTTAGTTTGCCTACTGCAGAGCCTCTGCCCACCCATCCTTTCCAGTGACTGATGCTCTCTTCTTCCTTCCTCCTACTTACATGGTGGGTCCCCAGGGTCTCCAACACTGAGGCGCAACTTTCCACATAACTCTTAATCATGAGATCTGGGGATTCATCAACATTTAATTTAGGTTTTTTTTTTTTTTTTTTTTTTTTTGTGTGTGTGTACATGCATGTTGTTCCTCAGGGATACCATCCATCTTCTTGTGAGACAAGGTCTTTCATTGGTCTAGAACTCGCCAGTAGGCTAGACGGGCTGGCCAGTGAGTTCCAGGGATCCTTCCTGGGGTCTCCATCACCCCAGAGCTGGGATTACACATACATGTCACCCAAATGACTTTTATGTGGATTCTAGGGATTGAACTAGTGTTCTCCTGCATGCACACCAAGCACCTAGCCATATCTCCAGCCTCTCAGTGACTTTTTTTTTTTTTTTTAAAAATGTACTTGGGGGCTGAGAGATGTAGTCTCAGGGTGGCCTTAAGGATCCTCCACTTGCCTCCCAAAGACTGGGATTAAAGGACCACGGTTCACTTTTAAAAAGAACTTTGGGGGGCTGGAGAGATAAACCAGATGCACAAGACAAAGGACATGTGTAAACCAGTGTCAAGGCACATGTGTCTGGAGTTTGCAGTGGCTGGAGGCCCTGGCACGTCCATTATCTCTCTCTCTCTCTCTCTGCCTCTTTCTCTCAAATAAATAAATAAAAAAAAAAGCTATGTTTAAAAAGTGTACTTTACTGGCAGGCCTGGTAGTACACACCTTTAATCCCAGCCCTCAGGAGGCAGAGGTAGGAGGAACACCATGAGTTCGAGGCTACCCTGAGAGTACATAGTGAATTGCAAGTCAGCCTGGGCTAGAGTGAGACCCTACCTTGAACAAAAAAAAAAAATAAATAAAAAAAGTACTTTCCTAGTGTTCTGGTATATGACATTGTTGGTAAGTTCTGGTAAGTTCTGGAATGCAGGTGTCTTTGGTTTCATTATTTAAAAAAATCTGAACCGAGGGCATCTGAGGTCTATGCAGAGTTCCATGCTGCATTAAGATTTATGAGTGGACCAAGGCACGCTGGCTTGGAAAGCTGCTGGGCTTGGTGAGCCCCTTCAGAGGTCCTCAGTGTGACAGCAAGGATGCACAACTGAGTGCCTTTCCCCATGTGGGTCACTCGTGTGTCCCTCTAGGCCATTTTGGTCTCTGATTGTGTGGTGGTTTGAATGAAATGTCCCCCATAGGTTCATGTGTTTTGAATAGTTGGTCCTCAGCTGGTGGCAATTTGGGAAAGTTATGGGGTCTTTGGGAGGCGGGGGCCTTGTTGGAGAAGGTGTGTTACTGGGGACCTTGGGATAATACAGCCCAGCTCCAAGCCCAGTCAGTACTCAGACTACTTCCTTACTGTTGTGAAGATGTGATACCTGCCTGGCTGTTGGTTCTTGTAAAGCTTTCTCTACCATGATGAAACATATCCCCCCAAGCTGTAAGCTGAAGTCAACCCTTTCCTTCCATGAGTTGTTTATGGTTGGGAATCTTGTACAGCAATGAGAAGGAGGAAACTGTTATGAATGGGATCAGCCTTCAACCTGGGGTTGAGGGAAAATCTTTAAAAACAAGAATGTTTGATAATGGAACTTATAAAAACGGGGAAACAAGTGGCAGAGAGACTCCCAGATTCCAATTCTTGACCCCTCTCCAGTCACTTCATCAGTTTATAACACAAACCCACGTGTGCCAGGCACCTTCTAAGCACTTTGTAAATACTCATTCATATGCTCCCTCAAACAACCCAGGAAAAAGTCACCATCATTCTCCTTGCTTCATACATGAGGACACAGAGAGGATGAGCAACTCATTTGAGGGCATACAGCTGGCAAGGACTGAGCTGGGATGGGGTCCAGAAGGTTGCCATCAGAACTGGGAGTGAACCCCTGCATAGCACTGCACCACTCCCTACTTCTCTTTCTTCAGGACCAGCACCTTCCTCATGGCACCTGCTACCCCTTCTGGTCTTTTTTGGCCCTGAATCCTACCTGGGGATACTCAAGCCAGCAGGGTAAAGAAAGTTAAGTCATGGGTCCTGGCCATGGTGGGTTCAGTGCTGACCATAGCTGGCTTTAAACAACATTAGCTTTTTGGGGATGGAGGGATGGCTTTGTGGTTAAGGTGCATGCCTACAAAGCCTAAGGACCCCGGTTTGATTCTCCAGGTCCCATATAGGCCAGATGAATATGGTGGCACATGCATCTGGAGTTCGTCTGCAGTGGCTAGAGGCCCTGGCACACCCATTCTCACTCTCTCTCCCTCTCTCTGTCTCTAATAAATAAATATATAAACATAAAATCTTTTAAAAATTAGTTTTTCTTGAGAGAGAGAGACAGACAGACAGACAGAGAGAATGGGTGCACCAGCAGCCTCTCAGCCACTGTGAATGAACTCCAGACATGTGCGCCCCTTGTGCACATGTGTGACATTGTGCACTTGAGTCACTTTTGCGTCTGGCTAAATGTGGGACCGGGAGAATTGAATGGGCATTCTTAGGCTTCGCAGGCAGCCACCTTAACCACTAAGCCATCTCTCCAGCCCAAACACTAGCTTTTTTGATGTAAGAGCTGAAGAAAGGGTAGGACTGCTTATAATGCAATCGTCCAGACAGAAATTGGCCTCAATATCCATGATCTTGCAGTGCCTAGCACTACCTTCACAAGAACCTCATAATGGGAGGAAAAGTTGATGACATCAAAATAAAAGAGAGACTAATGGAGAGAGGAAGGGGATATGATAGAGTGTGGATTTGTGAAGGGGAAAGTGGGGGAGAGGAAGGAATTGTCATGGCTTATTATCTGTAAGTATGGAAGCTGTCAATAAAAAATAAACAAAAGGTGCATGCCTTTAATCCCAGCACTTGGGAGGCAGAGGTAGGAGGATTGCCATGAGTTCGAGGCCACACTGAGACTACATAGTGAATTCCATGTCAGCCTGGGCTAGAGCAAAACCCTACCTCAAAAAAACAAAAACAAAAACAAAAAGCTTTTTTTATATCACATAAACTTAATGACCGAAACACAAACATTGAGGGTTTTGTCCCTAAATCATAGTCAGTGGGTTAGAACTAGAACCTAGTTCAATCCTTGGGCCATCGGGACTATGATGGGATACACTATCCCTGAAAGACAGACAACTTTGGGATGAGTTGGGGACAAGCTGCTTTTCCACACATCTGACTCTAGTGGGTAGAGGGGAAAGGAGTCCTGGCCCTGCCAAGACAGTTTGATTAAGCTGCGTCTCTCTGCACGGCTCCACGGACACGCGTCCTTCCTTCCTCTCCTGACAGCTGCTCTGTGAGGCCTATTTTACAGCTGAGGAAAGAGAGGGGCGCAGGGAGGCTCAGCAATCTGTCAGTCACACCTTGCAGGAGGCAAGCTGAGATGAGGACTGGGAGGACAGGGTTTGTGCGTTCCTTGCAGTTGGCATTAACGTCTCCAAGGCCATGGGGGAGGGGGGACAGGCTGAGGATGAGACCCCCAATACCCCGTTCTCTCCTCCTCTTCTCATAGCCAAGGGGTGTAAAACAGCCTTTAGGGAACTCAGGTGTGCGGCCACTGCATTGCCTGTCTGTCACAGAAGCACCATGACTGAGAGAAAGGAGGAATGACAAGAAGTATGCAAGGAAGGTGGCATTTGAATGGGCCTTTCATATGTCAATGGTGTGTCTCCTTTCATGGATGTGTGCACACATGTGAGTTCGTACAATGAATAGTTCCAAAGCCTCTACTGTGTGCTGGGCGCAGCGTCCACACTGGTGAATAGAAGAGACATTGTCTTGCCTTCTTTGAGCTTCAGTCTATAGCAGCGCTGCTTCAGAGAACTTTCTGGATGATGGAAATGTCCATGCTGCCCAATAGAGCAACCACTGGTTACAGGCTGCCATTAAGCGCTTGAAACTTTTACAAGTTTACAAGTGGCTAGTGTGGCGGAGGAACTGGATTCTTATTTTTGTTTCATTTGAGTTAATTTAAACAGCCACACACGGCCGGTGGTTGCTGTATTGATCGGTGCCGGCTTAGGGGAGATTTATAATATACATAATGTAATGCTAACAGTCAAAAGTGTTCTGGAGTGCTGAGAAGAAGTGACAATAGAGTGTTCAGCACTAAGTGAGACATCTCTATCACACCCTCCAAGGCTCAGGGATCATTGTGGAAGAGGGGTGGAAAGAATGTAAGAGCCAAAGGAAGGCAAGGATTGCTTACAATACTGTCTTCCAGACACAAAGTAGCCTTGACATTCATGATCTCACAGTGCCTGATGCCACCTACACAAGACCTGCATAGCAATGACATCAAAACAGAAGAGATGGGCTGGAGAAATGGCTTATGGGTTAAGGTATTTCCCTGCAAAGCCTAAGGACCTGATTCGATTCTCCAGGACCCATGTAAGCCAGATGCACAAGGGGGCATGTGTCTGGAGTTTGTTTGCAGTATTTAGAGGCCTGGCATGCCCATTCTCTCTTTCTCTTTGTCTGCCTCTTCCTCTCTGTCTCTCTCTCAAATAAATAAATAAATAAATAAAAGAAAAGAAAAAAAAACAGAAGAGAGTCTAATTGGAAAGAAGAATTGGTTCAGTGGAGAAGGGATTTGGGAGGAGAAATGGGGGTCATGGGAAGGGAATTATGATCATGGTTTATTGTCTATACTTAAGAGGCTTTTCAATAAAAAGTAAGAGTTGGGGCTGGAGAGATGGCTTAGCGGTTAAGGCGCCTGCCTGCTAAGCCCAAGAACGCTGGTTCCAATGTCCAGCGGTTCCAATCTCCAGGTCCCACGTTTAGCCAGATGCAAAATGATGCAAGGGCGCAATGCCGCACTTGCCCACAAGGGGGCGCACACATCTGGATTTTGTTCACAGCAGCTGAGAGAATGCTGGCGTGCCCATCTCTGTCTCCCTCTCTGTCTGTCTGTCTCTCTCCAAAAATAAATAAAAATAAAAATAAAATTAAAAAAAAGTAAGAGCTGGAGAGATGGTTTAGTACTTAAAGCACTTGCAGGCCAAGCCAAAGGACCCAAGTTCTTTTCTTGAGAGAGAGACAGACAGACAGACAGAGAGAATGGGTGCACCAGCAGCCTCTCAGCCACTGTGAATGAACTCCAGACATGTGCGCCCCTTGTGCACATGTGTGACATTGTGCACTTGAGTCACTTTTCGTCTGGCTAAATGTGGGACCGGGAGAATTGAATGGGCATTCTTAGGCTTCGTGAGGCAGCCACCTTAACCACTAAAGCCATCTCTCCAGCCCAAACACTAGCTTTTGATGTAAGAGCTGAAGAAAGGGTAGGACTGCTTATAATGCAATCGTCCAGACAGAAATTGGCCTCAATATCCATGACCTTGCAGTTTCTAGCACTACCTTCACAAGAACCTCATAATAGGAGGAAAAGTTGATGACATCAAAATAAAAGAGAGACTAATGGAGAGAGGAAGGGGATATGATAGAGTGTGGATTTTGAAGGGGAAAGTGGGGGAGAGGAAGGAATTGTCATGGCTTATTATCTGTAAGTATGGAAGCTGTCAATAAAAAGTAAACAAAAGGTGCATGCCTTTAATCCCAGCACTTGGGAGGCAGAGGTAGGAGGATTGCCATGAGTTCGAGGCCACCCTGAGACTACATAGTGAATTCCATGTCAGCCTGGGCTAGAGCAAAACCCTACCTCGAAAAAACAAAAACAAAAACAAAAAGCTTTTTTGATATCACATAAACTTAATGACCGAAACACAAACATTGAGGGTTTTGTCCCTAAATCACAGTCAGTGGGTCAGAACTAGAACCTAGTTCAATCCTTGGGCCATCGGGACTATGATGGGATACACTATCCCTGAAAGACAGACAACTTTGGGATGAGTTGGGGACAAGCTGCTTTTCCACACATCTGACTCTAGTGGGTAGAGGGGAAAGGAGTCCTGGCCCTGCCGAGACAGTTTGATTAAGCTGCGTCTCTCTGCACGGCTCCACGGACACGCGTCCTTCCTTCCTCTCCTGACAGCTGCTCCAGAGGCCTATTTTACAGCTGAGGAAAGAGAGGGGCGCAGGGAGGCTCAGCAATCTGTCAGTCACACCTTGCAGGAGGCAAGCTGAGATGAGGACTGGGAGGACAGGGTTTGTGCATTCCTTGCAGTTGGCATTAACGTCTCCAAGGCCACGGGGGAGGGGGGACAGGCTGAGGATGAGACCCCCAATACCCCGTTCTCTCCTCCTCTTCTCATAGCCAAGGGGTGTAAAACAGCCTTTAGGGAACTCAGGTCTGCGGCCACTGCATTGCCTGTCTGTCACAGAAGCACTGTGACTGGGAGAAAGGAGGAATGACAAGAAGTATGCAAGGAAGGTGGCATTTGAATGGGCCTTTCATATGTCAATGGTGTGTCTCCTTTCATGGATGTGTGCACACATGTGAGTTCGTACAATGAATAGTTCCAAAGCCTCTACTGTGTGCTGGGCGCAGCGTCCACACTGGTGAATAGAAGAGACATTGTCTTGCCTTCTTTGAACTTCAGTCTATAGCAGCGCTGCTTCAGAGAACTTTCTGGATGATGGAAATGTCCATGCTGCCCAACAGAGCAACCACTGGTTACAGGCTGCCATTAAGAGCTTGAAACTTTTACAAGTTTACAAGTGGCTAGTGTGGCGGAGGAACTGGATTCTTATTTTTGTTTCATTTGAGTTAATTTAAACAGCCACACACGGCCGGTGGTTGCTGTATTGATCAGTGCCGGCTTAGGGGAGATTTATAATATACATAATGTAATGCTAACAATCAAAAGTGTTCTGGAGTGCTGAGAAGAAGTGACAATAGAGTGTTCAGCACTAAGTGAGACATCTCTATCACACCCTCCAAGGCTCAGGGATCATTGTGGAAGAGGGGTGGAAAGAATGTAAGAGCCAAAGGAAGGCAAGGATTGCTTACAATACTGTCTTCCAGACACAAAGTAGCCTTGACATTCATGATCTCACAGTGCCTGATGCCACCTACACAAGACCTGCATAGCAATGACGTCAAAACAGAAGAGATGGGCTGGAGAAATGGCTTATGGGTTAAGGTATTTCCCTGCAAAGCCTAAGGACCTGATTCGATTCTCCAGGACCCATGTAAGCCAGATGCACAAGGGGGCGCATGTGTCTGGAGTTTGTTTGCAGTATTTAGAGGCCCTGGCATGCCCATTCTCTCTTTCTCTTTGTCTGCCTCTTCCTCTCTGTCTCTCTCTCAAATAAATAAATAAATAAATAAAAGAAAAGAAAAAAACCAGAAGAGAGTCTAATTGGAAAGAAGAATTGGTTCAGTGGAGAAGGGATTTGGGAGGAGAAATGGGGATCATGGGAAGGGAATTATGATCATGGTTTATTGTCTATACTTAAGAGGCTTTTCAATAAAAAGTAAGAGTTGGGGCTGGAGAGATGGCTTAGCGGTTAAGGCGCCTGCCTGCTAAGCCCAAGAACGCTGGTTCCAATGTCCAGCGGTTCCAATCTCCAGGTCCCACGTTTAGCCAGATGCAAAATGATGCAAGGGCGCAATGCCGCACTTGCCCACAGGGGGCGCACACATCTGGATTTTGTTCACAGCAGCTGAGAGAATGCTGGCGTGCCCATCTCTGTCTCCCTCTCTGTCTGTCTGTCTCTCTCCAAAAATAAATAAAAATAAAAATAAAATTAAAAAAAAGTAAGAGCTGGAGAGATGGTTTAGTACTTAAAGCACTTGCAGGCCAAGCCAAAGGACCCAAGTTCTATTCCCCAGTGCCCATGTAGAACCAGATGCACAAGGTGACACGTGTGTGGAGTTCACTTGCAGTGGCTAGAGGCACTGGTGTGCCCATTCTCTCTCTCTAGCTGCCTCTTTCTCTCTCCCTCTCGCTAATAAATAAATAGATAAATAAAAAATATTTTTAAAAAAGTTTTTAGGGCTGGAGAGATGGCTTAGCAGTTAAGGCACTTGCCTGCCAAGCCTAAGGACTCATGTTCAATTCTCCAGGTCCCAAGTGAGGCAGACGCACAAGGTGACACAAACGTGCAAGGTCACACATGCACACTGGATGGCACACACGTCTGGAGTTTGATTACAGTGGCTGGGGGCCCTGGCATGACAATTTTCTCTCTCACTCTTTTATTAAAAAAAAATAAAGGCCAGATTGTTGGGCTTGCTTCAAAAAAAAAAAAAGTTTAAAAAAAAGTGCTATGGAGGAAATGAGACATCACACCCAAGAGTCATGAGGAGAGTCCTATTTAGATTGAGTCATCCCAGGAGACCTCTCTGAGGTGGCAACCTTTCAACAGAGCTCTACAGGATGAATGTGAGTCATAGCAAGAGTCAGGGAAGAGCACCCCAGCAGGGGAGTATAATAGGGTGTTAGGGATCCAGGAAAGTCCTTGAACCCCAAACTCTAGGTTCATTTCTAATTTAAATTTTTTTTGGAGAGAGTCAGAGAGAGAGAGATAGAGAGAGACAGATAGAGAATGGGTGTGCCACTGGCCTCTTAGCTGCTGTGAACAAACTCCAGAGGCATGAGCCCCCTTCTGAGCAAGTGCAGCATTGCGCCCTTGCATCACTTTGCTTCTGGCTAAACGTGGGACCTGGAGAATAGAACGGGCGTTCTTTGGCTTAGCAGGCAGGTGCCTTAGCCGCTAAGCCATCTCTCCAGCCTGGTTCATTTCTGATTTTAATCAAAGAATTGAATAAAAAGGAAGACTGAGAAGGATAATTATTAAATCATTATATTTATTGAGGGAAGTACAGAGCCAAGGAAAGGCACCCACATGGCTAGAGATCCCACATGGAGGGCCTGGAAAAAACAAAACATGAAAAGAAAAGAGAAAAGAAAATTCAAGGAGCTCCTGCCATGTGGGGAGCTGGAGGGCTAAAGAACCCATGTGGAGAGTAAGGGCTAGGGACCCTCCCAGCTGAGCCTGGGCCTAGGCCCACGTCGAGCCAACCCAGGCCCAGCTGAGGGAAGAACTCAACCACTGCTGGAAGTTCCCAAGTGGTAAGAGAGCTTGCCCTCCCCTTGCCAAGGTATTTATAACCTTATGGTGGTGGGCTGTCTTCCAGCTCAGGTGAACTAGAGAGACAGCTGGCTGGTTAGGGCTAGAGGCTGTCTCAGGAAAAGGCTAGCCCTGACACCAAGTTCCAGGGTTTGAATCCTATGAAAGACCTTCCTCTTAAGAGGAGTCCTGGTTGTTTGTGGAAAAACAGGTCTAGGAAACTAGACAAGAGATAAGAAGTCAGATCATCTTTGATTTCTAGCAAGAGTAAACTTTCCTGCCTTTTTTACCCTCAGGGGACCAGTCACCTTAACTGTACCCGCCCTCTCAGGAGCACTGAGTGGATGGAGTGGGAGAGGTCCATGTGGTAAGAGCACAGTGAGAGAGCAAGTGGGTGGAGGGTGTTTAGCCCAGGCTGACCTGGAACTCATTCTGTAGCTCAGGCTGGCCTTGAACTCAAGGTAATTCTCCTACCTCCGCCTCTCAAGTGCTGGGATTAAAGGCATGTGGCACTACACCCAACATGGGTGTGGTGGTTTGAATGAAATGTCCCCCACAGGTTTATTTTATTTTATTTTATTTTATTTTATTTTATTTTATTTTATTTTATTTTATTTTATTTTATTTTATTTTTGAGGTAGGGTCTCACTCTAGCTCAGGCTGACCTGGATTTCACTATGTAATCTCAGGGTGGCTCAAACTCTCAGAGATCCTCCTACCTCTGCCTGGGTTTAAAGTGCTGGGATTAAAGTCATGCAAAACCACGCCTGGCTAGGCTTATGTGCTTTGAGTACTTGATCCCCAGCTGGTGACAGTTTGGGAGGTGGAGCCTTTCTGGAGGAGGTGTGTTACTGAGGGAAGACTTTGTGGTTTATTAGTTCAGATCACTGGGTATTCAGTTTGCTCACTGGGCTTCTTGCTGGACATGACAAGATGTGGTGCCCTGGCTGCCAGTTCTGCCATACTTTCCTTGCCATGATTAAAGTTCCCCTGGAAACTCTAAGTTGAAATAAACCCTTTCCTCCCATAAGTTGCTTCTGGTTGGGGGTTTTGTCCCAGCAAGGAGAAGGTAGCTATTACAGAGGGTGTGGGATGAGGTCAGGGTAGGAGAGGAAGAGGACTATGTTCATGAAGACTTGTGAACTTGGAGAAGGAGTCTACGTTCATTTAAAGTGCAGAAGGAGCCATGGGAAGGTCTTGTTTTGGCTTCCATGTGGAGGACAGGCTCTGGGTGGCAGTGGTGGTCATGAGACACCGGGGTGGGGAGGGCATAGCAATAGTTCAGGTAGGAGATGGTGGCATGGAGTAGAGCGGTTGCTCTTGAGATGAGAGAAATGATCAGGCTGACTTTACACATAGATTGGCTGTGTAGAGAGAAGAGAAGCCCATTGGGGGTGATGCTCAGATTGTAGATGGAGCCACAGGCAAATGGTGGCACTGTTTCCAGAGAAGGGAATGTTAAAAATTAAGTTCAAGCTGTCGGGTGGTCACCCAGATGGTTGTGGAAGTCAGCGGGATGTTGATGCTTGTTTGATTGTACTGAACCATGCGGGTGGAGTATCTGAGCATGCTTCATGGGGGCGGCTGTGCATCGACGCTGTGGGCATCTTCGCTTTCGTCAAGTCAGTGCGTACAGCTGGTGTGGGCTGAGTGCGTATGCATATGTTTGTATGTTTATACTTTGGATGAGCATATGTGAATGCGTGCACACAACCGTGTAGCTGCAGGCAGGATCAGTGAGTGTGAGCACGTACGTTGGTGTGTATCTGTGTGTGGAGTAGTAATGTCTATCTCTGATCCAGGATGAGCCTGGGGCTGAGATCACCTTTGTGGGTTGTGTGCGCATGTGTGCAGGGTGAAGCCATGTCTGTGTTTGTGGGAGGGCATTGTGCATGAATACAGAAAATTCATAAATTATGGGTGGGGTTGTATGTAGGTTTCATATTTCCTTTGTGAGGTATAAGTGTGTGTGTAGGGTCTGTATATGCACATCTATATGGGGAGACCATGTGTCTAGATATATGTGGGCCCATCTGTGGGGAGAGAACCTGTGTGTATGTGCCTAGGTATGGGAGGAGAATGCCCCAAGGATGAGTGTGTGTGGGTGTGTGTGCCCATCTGCGTGCAGTGAATGTGTCTGCCTGTGCCCTTTGGGGCTCCTGTGCCTGCAAGTCACAGAGGCGGCAGCTTGCAGAGCGTGTTATGACATGTTTATAGGTCCCTCAACCTTAATGCATTTTAAATTTCTAACCCAAGGCAATCCCAGTGGATTGCAGAGCCATTTGTTTCTTGCTCTGCTTTAAAAAGAAAGTTTTCAGGGCTGGAGAGATGGCTCAGCATTTTAGGTAGTCATACCTGCAAAGTCTAAGGACCCAGGTTCAATTCCCCAGTACCCATGTAAGCCAGATGCACATGGTAGCACATGCAGCTGGAATTCGTTTGCAGTGGCCAGAGGCCTTGGCACAACCATTCTCTCCCTTTGCCTCTAACTCTTTCTCTCATAAATAAAATAAATATTAAAAAAGAATTTTTCCAGTGTTAGGATAAGCTCCCTTCTTCCTCCAGTATATCATATTCTCTAGGTCTTTTGGATCAGATGAAAGGAGGACACGGATGTGGGCTGTAAAACAGCACGGAGGGGTGAGTGGGGCATTAAATATAAGTTGCGGTAGGAAGGTCTTTGAGTGTGGAGGGGGAGGATAGAATCTGGTAGTGGGAAAGATGAGGTGAGAAGTAAATAAACCCTCTCCTCACTAGGTCAGACATAGGAGAAGATAGCCCAGTCTCTTCTACATACTTTTTTTTCTCTTCCATCTGCCCAGAGATTTGCACTTGGCGCTCTGCTTCTCACACTCCACGCTCTCCTTGGGGCAACTTGATCCCTGGCTACTCAAGGCAACTCCTGGGTTATAGGTTTCTTCCTGGGTTGTTCTGGGCGCCCCCAGGAGCCCTCAGGTACAATTTTGGTGACCATGCGTGTCCATCACTTCTGTCCTGGTCCACTCCAAGTGGCTGTGATAGGTGTGTGGTGGTGTCTCCCATCCCGGTGGAGGTCTAAGAGGGCCAGCTACGGTCCCTGGTTGGAAGCAGCCATGCTTTTTGCTTGTCACGGTATGCTTGGGCCCTGAGGGATTACTGCTGACTCAACTGCTTCCACAGGGCATCGCAGGAGAGAAATGGCTCCTCAAACTTCAGCTTGCTTCCTGGGAGGTCCCCAGGATGAGGTCTCAGGCAGGAGGCTGTTGGCATGAGCAGAGCTGTGTCCTCTACCCTGACCTTTGCACCACACCCTGCATCTCAAGGCTCCCTTCCCTTGGTAGATAAGTTACTTTCTTGTTGCTGGAAGGAAGGAAAGAGTTTATTTTTCGTTGATGGTTTTAAGGGGAAGATCTTAAAAAGGTGGGGACAGCATGGTGGGAGCAGGTCCCAGCATCACATTGTCAGATCAGCAGGGAGGAAGTGGAGGGAGTGATGGATGCTGAATGCTCAGTTAGTGTTCTCCTTTCCAGCCCAGGAGATGGTGCCTCCCACCTTAACTAACTTAATCATAATGAGAGGTTTCTTTCCAGGATAATTCTAGATGCTGTCAAGTTGACAATGAGAGATTAACTATCACACTTGAGATACTTCCCCGGGGACTCCCTTTGTCCTGTATGTCATCAGTTCCTGGGGGAGGAACTGCCTCTGCAGACATGCCCAGTTCAAGGATGCATCCAGACTGGGCTCTGGCTGGGACCTCTGCATCCTTTGATACGATCTCTTGGGGATTCTCATTCTCTAGGCTTGAGTTTGCAGGATCTGGGGGACTCTTTCTTGGTTTTTGGACAGCCCCAAACTGGAAGGATCCCACACTCACACAAGCGGCTAAGCCTCTCATCTGTGTCCTTAGACCTGTGTCACATCTCTTGGTTTTATTCTATAGGAATTTCCTCTATATATCCAGCAAGGTGGAAGGGCAGGAAAAACTCCAGGGAATGGGGGCCCTTTCTGGAAGCTTCCTTCCAGTCAATTTGGCACCTTTTTTGTTTACTCACCGTGGAGTGGGAGTGTGGACTCCTTTGCCATTTGCCTGCATTGGCTCCTGTTAGGCCTTTTGCTGATGGTGGGAAAGCTGTCTGACTCCTGTGTGCCTTACTATTTCCATCCTCTACAATGGAGATAATAAGTATTCACTTCATGGGATCATTATGAGACCAAGATGAGTTAACCACAGGTAAGTGATTTACAATGATCCCCAACATATAGACACCATCACTGTGAGTGTTAAACAATTTAAAGTTGAGAAATTAACAAACGTTCACACCAAAGACTACCCCTTATGGAATCCTCTTCCAGAAGTCTTTCTTTGGGCTGAAGCATATACACTTTTTTAGAAATGTGATTTATAAATATATGTTGTTCACTTATTTTTTTTTCACTTAACCATATGTCTTAGAGACTTTCCCCCATCAGTCCACATAGATCTAAGTCACTCTTTGAAAATTAGTATTAATGATCTACAATTTATTGGCCCAGTCTATCACTGACTTTGGGTGTGAAGACTGTTTTCAATTTTTCACTATGATAAACAGCACCATGGGCATATGTTATGCATATATCCTGTTTCATTTGGACTATCTCTTTGGGTTCCATTCTAGAAGTGGGAATGCTGGGTGAAGACTACGCACATTTTAGTGCTGGAGAGATGCTCAGTGGGTACGAGTGCTTGCTACACAGACAAGGGGGCCTGAGAGGGTCTGATTTGCCTTGAGTTTGGTTCTCCAGTGCTCATATAAACAGGTGGACATGGCCATGCGTGCTGGTAACCCCAGTTCTGTGGGTAGTGGATACCAGAGAATCGCTGGGGCTTGCTGCTCAGCTACTCTGACTAAAAATGGTGGCTCTGGGTTCAATGAGAAACTGTCTCAAGGAAACATGTGGATGAGTGACAGAGGAGGAGAGTAGGACACTGACATTCTCCTCCGGCCTCCATACATGTGTGCACAGGGTATGTACATCTGCACGCACGTGCATACACACACACACACACACACACACACACACACACACACAGATGGAGAGATGACTCAATGGTTAAAGGAATGGCCTGGCCAACACCCATGTAAAGCCAAATGCATGAAGTGGAACATGTGTCTGGAGTTTGTTTGCAGTGATAGGAGGACCTGGTGCATCCATACTCACTCTCTTTCTCTATCTGTCTCTCAAATAAAAAAACAAACAAACAAACAAACAAACAAACATATATTTAAAAAAGCAGGGTGTGGAGAAATAGCTTAGTGGTTAAGTTACTTGCCTGCAAAGCCTAGGGACCCAGGTTTGATTGCCCAGTACCCACATAAGTCAGATGCACAAGGTGGCACTTGTATCTGGAGTTTGCTTGCAGTGGCTTGAAGCCCTGACATTCCCATTCTCTCGCTCAGCCTCTCAGAAAGAAAGAAAAAAGAAAGAAAGAAAAAAGAAAGAAAGAGAGAAAGAAAGAAAAAAGTATGTACATTTTACACTTTGATATATATGGTTGAGTTGCCCTTTGGAAAGGTTGTACCTATTAAATTCTCTCTGTCCTCTAAAATGGTGTCAGTCTGATTCTGGGTCTCCCATCAGGTCTACCTTGTACCCTGGATGAGCCCATCTGAATACAGAAAACACACACACACACACACACACACACACGTTTCACATTACTCCAAGAGATCACCAGCTGCCTGGAAAGTGCTGCCACCAAGAACACTTGCTGCGTGTAGCCGCTGAGGTGTGTGGCACAGCCACACTGCGGCTCTTCCTGAAGCAGGAAGGGTGAACCATGAAGCATGAGGAGGCCTGTCGAAAAGTGACTTTGATGAATGTTAAGCGTTGTGCTCTCCAAGCTGCAGATTGAAGGAGTCAGGTTGATTTTACCAGATTTTGCAGGCGAGGAGAGGCTTCAAGTGACAGATTGCCCTTTTCAAAGATGGCCATAACACTAGCTCTCCCTCCCTCACGTTATGGGCAAGGAGTGAGGGGGCTTCCAGGGCCCCATCAGGATGTGGAATCCAATTCCTTCCTCTTCAACCTGGGCTAGCTTGTGATTGTTTTGTCCTGTAAAGTCTGGTGGAAGTGATTCCCTTCCCGACTTCTACAACCACACATTTGGGAGCAAAATGCAAGGCTGGTCGCTTTGTGCCACTGAGCACTGGGGGAATTTGTTGTGCAATCAAAATAGCTGGAGCATTTAGCCACTGCTTCCTGGGGAAGACAGTCCAGTGAAGTGCAGCCATTTCCAACCTAGGGAACTGAGAACCAACTGGAGCTCTTGTTAATGATTTAGGGACCCCACCCCAGAGGGTCTGATTCATTAGACAGTGAGGGGCCTGGCATCTACCCTTTTAATGCTCTGGAAAATTCTGACCACATTTACTACCTAACCCAAAACTCTGGCAAATCATTTAAAAGCAAAGGCTGTGGAGTGAGAACCATTTGAATTTAAATTCTGTGCCTTTGAGTTTGAATCCTTGATGCCTTTTCCCTTATCTGTAAAGTGCGGCTCTCAGACTCCCACTTTGTGGTGGCATCTAGGAGTCAAATGAGGTCATGCCTGCTCAGTGTAGTCATAATTGAGTTCATTATAACATTTTCTTTAAAAATATTTAAAATTTATTTATTTACAAGCAGAGAGAGCAAAAGCAAGAGTGAGAGCGAGAGAGAGATAGGGAAGGCTTCTTTCAGCTGCAAACTAATTCCAGATGCATGTGCCTCTTTGTGCATCTGGTTTAATGAGGGCACTGGGGACTTGAACCCAGGCCACTAGGCTTTGCAAGCAAGTGGCTCTAACTATTGAGCTGTCTCTCCAGCTTCTCATTATAACATTTTCAAACATACATATCATTGAACTTCGGTTTTATTCACGCTCCAAATACCCTCTCTTGTACCCTATCTTGCTGATTCCTTTCTCCAAATAGTTCCTTTTCATTTCTTTTCATATAGCAAACATATCTATCTATTTATTATCTATCTATCTATCTATCTATCTATCTATCTATCTATCTACCTATCTATCTATCTATCTATCTATCTATCTATCTATCTATCTATCTATCTATCTATCTATCTATCTATTGTGTTTATATCTAGATTCCATATGCCTTGTCTTTTGGCATTCAATGGGAATGTTGTGTTTCTGTGTTTCAAGTAGGAACGGGGTCTCTAGCTTTCACTAAATTTATCCACTGGTTGGTGTGCTTCTAGGCCTTCAGGTTGGAGCCTCTTGAACACACCAGTGAGTCAACTTTAACCCAGCCCTTGGACAAAGAAGGCTTTCCAAGCTGGTGGGAACAACTTGGACAAAGGCCATGAAGAGGCACTGAGCTGGAGTTCATAGGAGGCATAGCTGCTGTTAGGAGAAGGAAGTAGTTCAATGGCAGGCTCGGGAGTTAAGGCTGAGGGAGCTAGGAGTCAGGGCAATTTTGCTGACAGGAAAGTGGCAGGACCACCACTGTGATATAGTAAAATGCCTCTGGGAGGGTGTTCAGGGAAGAATGTGGCCAGGCTTGGTAAAGGCCAGGAAAGAGCTCTATATGCTCCTTCAAGGAAGTCTTTAAAGAGCTGGTCACAGCTTCCTACTTCCTTCCCCACCCACTGGTTGTTGGCCAATGAACAAGGATTCTGCTCTGAAAGCTTGGGCACTAATTCCTGGGTGGTGGTGTAGCAGAGAGAACTCGAAACACCTTGCGTGACCTTGAGCAAGCCATTCCAGTCTTGGCCTTGGGTTTCTCATTAGTAAAATGAGAGGTTAGGGGATCCAGGGGCTATGCTTTCAGCGTGATTGAAGTCCTGCTATCATACAATTGGATGAGAAGCCTATGCCAATGCTGCCTGACGTGCTATGTTAAGTTGGATTTTGAGTTGAATCTTCTAAGATGGGTAGGAAGGCGCTATGGTAGATTAGCAATGTCTATCCTGGTTATGACATGGGTTGTGGCCTTGTCTTGTCAGCACCCACTCAGATGGAAATTGTAGGTTCATACTACATGACTCAGACCCTGAACTTAATATTGTCAAAATTGTTGCTGTATCTATAATTTTGTTGCCTGATTATTAACTTAATTTTAGCTTAATTGAAATGATATTGGCTACTTATATAATTGTGAATCAAGACTATTAAAACATGTACAGGGCTGGAGAGATGGCTTAGCGGTTTAGGCGTCTGCCTCCTAAGCCTAAGAACGCTGGTTCCAATCTCCAGCGGTTCCAATCTCCAGGTCCCATGTTTAGCCAGATGCAAAGTGATGCAAGGGCACAATGCTGCACTTGACCACAAGGGGGCGCACACATCTGGAGTTCATTCACAGTGGCTGAGAGGCTGCTGGCGTGCCCATTCTCCATCTGTCTCCCTCCGTCTCCCTCTCTCTCTCTCTCTCTCAAAAAAAAATGAACAAGTGGGGGTTGGAGAGATGGTTTAATGGGCAAAGCACATGCTATGCAAGCGTGAGGATCTGAGTTCAGATTCCCAGCCCCCATATAAAATGCTGGGTATGGTGGTGCACACCTAAAATCTCAGTGCTTGGGAGACAAGGCAGGGAATGTCTGTGGCTCACTGGCTAGCTAGTCTAGCCTACTCTAGGTTCAGTGAGAGACTGTCTCAAAGACTAAGGTGGAGGGGGATTGAAGAAGATATCCAGTGTTAACTTCTGACACACACATGTACTTAGACACATACAAACATCTATACACACATGCACATACCACATGTATGCAAAAAAACCCAAGACAAAACAACACACATACATGCAAAGAAATGTAGTTTTTATCCTATTCCTTTCCCCTTCTCTTTCTGTTCTTCCTGCAGGTAATCATTTTTATTTACGTTTGCCTTCTCTTTCTATTGCTTCTGTTGAAAGTTACGCAATGTACTGTTATCTCTTTGGACTGTCTTTAGATCAATAAAAATGCCAAGACATTATTTATCTTGCTATACAAATTTCTTTTTTTTACACTAATCTTTTTATTGTAGTATAAAATATATACTGGAAAGTATGTGAAGCTTCCGTGTGCAGCTCTTTGATTTCACAATTTGGAAATCCTCAGAGTGAATCGTCCAGTAATCTCTTAAGTGAAGCAAGGGGACATGGCCAGGTTGCCCTAAGTACCCCTTGCACGGTGTGTGTTTATGAGATGCGTGGGTGTCTTCCTTATGTGACCTGTTTAAATCTTTGGCTCATTTTTCAACTGGGTTGTCTGTCTTTTTACAAGTGATGTCTAGGGCTTATTTATATGTTCTGGTCGTGAGTCTACTGCAGGCTAGAAAGATTGTAACTCTCATTCCTTTTTTTTTTTTTGAAGCAAGCCCAACAGACTGGCCTTTTTAAAAAAAATGTGCAAGAGTGAGAGCAAGAAAGAGAGAGACAGATTGAGAGAGAGAGAGAGAGAGAGAATTGGCATGCCAGAGCTTCTAGCCACTGAAGTCAAACTCCAGACATGTGCACCATCTTGTGCACCTACTTTGGACAGCAAGGTGTAAGTTCCAGGCTTGCTGTATTTCTGACAGATTGGCCACCTTGTGGGCATGTGTGACCTTGCGCTTGCCTCACTTTTGTGTGTCTGGCTCATATGGGATCTAGAGAGTTGAACATGCATCCTTAGGCTTCGCAGGCAAGCTCCTTAACTGCTAATCCATCTCTCCAGCCCTCATTCTTCTTCTTCCTCTTCTTCTTCTTCTTTTTTTTTTTTGGAGGTAGGGTCTCACTCTAGCTCAGGCTGACCTGGAATTCACTATGTAGTCTCAGGGCAGCCTCGAACTCATAGTGATCCTCCTACCTCTGCCTCCCAAGTGCTGGGATTAAAGGCATGCGCCACCACACCCAGCAGCTCATTATTCTTTATAAAAACATTTATTTACTTATTTGAAAGGAGAGAGAGAGAGAGAAATGAGTATGCATGGGTGTGCCAGGGCCTCTTGCTGCTGCAACGAACTCCAGATTTGTGCTCTACTTTGTGCATTTGGCATGGGGAAAACAAACCCAGGCTAGAAGGCTTTGCAAGAAAGCAGCTTTAGCTACTACTTAGCATATATGTGTGTATACACACACACACACACACACACACACACACACACACACACACACACATATATGTATGTTCGAGGCAGGGTCTCATTTAGCTCAGGCTGGCCTAGAACACCCTATGTAGCTGAGGGCTACCTTGAACTCCTGGTCCTCCTGACTCCACCTCCCAAGTGCAGGGATTAAGTGTGCACCATCACGCCCAGCTCTATGGTTTTTTTTCTTTAATACTTTCAGTGGCATCCTTTGAAGGTAGTCTGATATGTCAACCTTTCCTACATGATCAATAACTTTTCATTCTGTTGAAGAAACCTTTGACTCCACATTCATGGAGATTCTCATACGGGTATCATGTAGAAACTTAGTTGTATTATCTTAAATGTTTAGGATGCACAGAATTGATCTTTATGCATGGGCAGATAGGGGATCAGAATCACATTTTTCTCCCTAAAATGCATATCCCTCAGGCTCCGCTCTATGTATTAAAAAGACAATAATTTCCCCCTGCACTTCAGGAATTCTGCTTAAACAAACAAAAGAAATTCAAGTCAAATTGAATCATGAGTTTAATGTGCTAATTTAGTTTTGTAAAATATGTTTGGATGGATTCACACTTGTGAAAATGAAAAAATACTCAATCTGTATTACATCACCTGAAATCCTCTTATACACCACATTTTAGGAAGCCCCTGAGTGAGATATTGAAATCACAGCAGTGGATAAGGGAAGATTTTCTGTAGGAGTACATTTTAAAAAGAGCCTTAGGGATTTATTACATAAGCACTTCTTTGTTTTAGAAACAAACAGAAAATACAAATAAACATAAAGAAATACAATCAAGTCGCATATTCCCCTCAGGTAAACACGTGAATGCAGGTGGGGTCTATTCCTTTACAGTCATTTTCCCCATACACAAATAAATGTTGTATGTTATTTTAAAAGGGGATAATGAAATACCTACTGTAAAGCTGAGCATGGTGGCTTATGACTGTAATCTCAGCACTTAGAGATGTGAGGCAGTAGGATTGGTATGAGTTCTAGGCTAGCCTGAGCCACAACGTGAGACTCTGTCTCAAAAGGCCAAAACAAGCCGGGCGTGGTAGCACACACCCTTCATCCCAGCACTCAGGAGGCAGAGGTGGGAGGATTGCTGTGAATTTGAGGCCACCCTGAGACTACATAGTGAATTCCAGGTTAGTCTGAGCTAGAGTGAGACTCTACCTTGAAAACAACAACAACAACAACAAAAGGCCTAACATTTTCTTAACTCTTCATGTCAAAAAGTCTTATTTAAAACATTTAAAAAACCTTTTTGTATTGACAACTTCTATAATTATAGACAATAAACCATATAATTCCCTCCTTTATCATATCCCCTCTCCCTCTCAATTAATCTTTTATTTAAAAAAATATTTTACTTTATTTATTAGAGAGAGAAATAGGTGCACCATGTGCGTGTGCACACATACATAGATATATATGTATATATATATATGTATGTGTGTGTGTGTGTGTGTATATATATATATATATATATATATATAGAGAGAGAGAGAGAGAGAGAGAGAGAGAGAATGGGTCCACCAGGGTTTCCAGCCACTGCAAATGAAGTTTAGGCTCATGAACCACCTTGTGCATCTGGCTTATGTGGGTCCTGGGGAATAGAACCTAGGTCCTTAGGCTTTGCAGGTAATCACTTTAACCACTAAGACATTTCTCCAGCTCTCTCTTTTATTTTGATGTCATCATCTTTTCTTTCTATTATGATGATCTTGTGTAGGTAGTACTAGGCACTGCCAGGTCATGGATATCGAGGCCAAATTGTATCTGGCAGATTGCATTTCAAGCAGTCCTACCCTTCCTTTGGCTCTTACATTCTTTCCACCACTTCTCCTGCAATGGTCCCTGAGCCTTGAAAGGTGAAAGTTTCAGTGCTGAACCCTTCTCTGTCTCTTCTTCTCAGCACTATGATGCCTTTTGAATCATCCCAGTGATAACCGCCATCTGAAAAGAGGAGCTTCTTTAAACAAATTTGAGAGTAGGATTAATATATGGGTATGAGAGCTGGAGAGATGGCCTAGTGGTTAAGGTGCTTGACTGCGAAGCCTAAGGGCCTATGTTCTATTTTCCAGATCCCATGTTAGCCAGACACACAAAGGTGAGGCAAGTGCAAGGTTGCACATGCCCACTAGGTGGCGCAAGCATCTGGAGTTAGATTGCAGTGGCTGAGGCCCTGGCATGCCAATTCTTTCTTTCTAAAATAAATAAAATATATATGTGTGTGTGTGTGTGTGTGTGTGTGTGTGTGTTAAGAAAAGTTCTTAGAGAACAGTTTGGTGAGCACAATATATGCATTTAGCCAGACAACAGTTGCAGGCATTACATCCCTAGGGCTTATAACCTCCCCTGACATAGGCTTTTGACTAAGTTTTCAGTATCAGGCATGTATTCCCTCCCATGGAGCCGGCCTCCAGTCCAATTAGAGAGCAGTTGGTTTCCCCCATAACAGACATACCACTATTGCACTTACTGGGTCATTGGGCCTGGCTGGCCAAACTTGTCTTGCAGTGTCCATTGTTTATCACCACTGATGACTTCTTTCTCCTGTAAGGCTGCACGTGGCATAGCTTTTTCCAGCTTTCTGTCAGCTGGTCTGCAGGGAGGAAGTTTTCAGCTCAGCTCCAGCTTGATTTCTTAGTGACTGTGCAGCCAAAGCCTGTGGAGTCTTCATCAATATAAAACATTTTTTAATTTGGTGTGTATATATGATGCATGTGAGTGCAAGTACGTGTGCCACGACATGCATGTGAAGATCATAGGACTACTTTCAGGGCAGTCCTCCCTTTCCACCTCATTTGCCAGGGTACCTGGGGACATTCTCCTGTCTCTGCTTCCCATCTTGCTGTAGGTGCACTGGGATTACAGAAGCTTCTGGTTTTTATGTGGGATCTGGGGATCCAAACTCAGGTACTCAGAGTTGCATGGAGAGAACTTTATCTGCTGTGTCTCCTGAGCCTCATATGCAATAATTTTTAATTTTAATAGATACCTATGCACATGTTGCTAACTGGCACATAACCTCTATTCCTCTAAATAGACTCTTACTCTTCCCTCTAAGCTCCCTCCTTCTAGTCCCCTATTTTAATAGTCCCCACCAGTAGACCTCAGATATAAACCTAAATGTACCTGTGCCCCTTTTCTGATTCCATTTCCATTTCTCCCCACTCAGTCAACGTTATTCCGAAGCTAGTGCTTCTAAGGAATTCCAATTTAATTTGCAATGCATGGTGTATACAATTTTTGATATTCAAGCCAACACATTAACAACATATAGTTGCTTTAAAACTTTACAGATCTAAGTGATAGGTTTCTGTACACATCTTTTTGTAGATTGCTTTCAAAATTACATAATCTAGATTTTTCTCTATATTGCTATGTGTAACTTCACTTCCTCATTTTTGAACATGGCACGGTGTGACATTTTGTAAATATTCACAATGGGTTCACCCATTTCCTACTGATAGGAAAACTAAAGAATGATTCTCTCTTCCTGTATATATATAATTTTTTTTTTTTTTTGGAGAGAGACACAGAGAGAGAGGGGAGGAAGACAGATAAAGAATGGGTGCGCCAACAGCCTCTCGGCCACTGTGAACAAAATCCAGATGCATGCGCCCCCTTGTGGGCAAGTGCGGCATTGCGTCCTTGCGTCACTGCATCTGGCTAAACGTGGGACCTGGAGATCGGAACTGGCCTTCTTAGGCTCAGCGGGCAGGTGCCTTAACCGCTGAGCCATCTCCCCAGCCCCTGTTTATATTTTTAAGAGATTCTTCAGAAATTGTATTCAGGACCAGAATGGCAGGGTAGGTGCTTTAACTTTAGTTTCTTGCCAAATTGTTCTCTCAAATGGCTATAAGCTTACAATCCCTTCAGCAATATATAAAGTTTCCATTTGCTTTGAATCCAAACCAACCCTGGCAATGATTAACACACATATAGATTCCCATTTATGGGTGTGAAATATCATCTGTATCAGCCAGACCTCCATCAGGAAATCAGACACCACACATGGTATTTCAGACAGAGGGCTTTAATGCAGGGACTTGGCTACATTGGCACTGGGCAGTCGATAGAGCAAGAAAGGATTACAGAATAACTCAGAGCTAATGATTGCAGGAAATGCTGCTATCCACAGGGCTAGAGGAGCAAAAGAGAGAAGCTAGGTGGCTAATAGGACTTATGGGCTCAGACCCAGGATCCTGCATTGCCAATACTGTGACTCGTGGGAACAGTGGAATGAGGCTGGGCTGGGGAGTGCAGAAGGAAACAGAGGGCATGAGCCAATGGTTACCCCTGGGATGGTACTGGCAGGATGGGAAGAGACAGGAAGTAAGGTCTGGACCTAGGAGGAAGCCGGTTGGTTCTGCATCGTGTTCAGAGTTATCTTTTTTTTTTTTTTTCAAGGTAGGGTCTCGTTCTAGCTCAGGCTGACCTGGAATTCACTATGTAGTCTCAGGGTGGCCTCGAACTCACGGCGATCCTCCTACCTCTGCCTCCCAAGTGCTGGGATTAAAGGTTTGCGCCACCACGCCCAGCTCTCAGAGTTATCTTTTCATCAAGCCAGGTATGGTGAATTCAGGCCAAGAGACATGAGGTAAATAACCTGCATACCATCTCACTCTGTGAGGATTCATTCCAATTTTTATGTGTGGTTATTTTATATGTTTATTTATTTGAGACAGAGAGATAGAAAGAAAGAGGAAGATAGAAAGATAGAGAATGGGCACACCAGGGCCTCCAGCCACTGCAAACGAACTCCAGACGCATACGCTGTCTTGTACATCTGGCATTACATGGGTACTGAGGAATTGAACTCGGGTCCTTAGGCTTTGCAGGCAAGCACCTTAACTGCTGAGCTATCTCTCCATGTATGGCCATTTTAAATGTTGTTGCACACATACCCTTGCATACACATTTTCCTTAGAATAAGTTTCTGGAAGTAGAAATAAGCAAATGTGTGTATCTAAGATATATATATTTTTTGGTCCTAGCTGACAAGATTGCTAGAAGAGTAGGTTTTGAAAGAAAGGGGAGGCCTTCCTACAGTGGATTTCTGGAAATTGCATCACAGGGCCAGCAGCAATGGAGCAGACTGTCTTTGTACCTGGAGTGTTTTACCTGGGGACTGCTTCCTTCCCAAAGAAAGAAAACCTGGGATTGTAGTTCTGACCGTCCTGTGTCAGCAAAGGAGAGTGACTGCCGTAAATGTCATTATCTTTATACTAGTGATATGCCTCTGTGTTGTGCAGAAGTGATAGAAACATTTATTCTCCATTGACATCAGAACAGCCTCCGTGAATGAGGCAAGTGTATTCACAATTAGAATGGGCACAGATGTAATTCTATAGTTACATGCATGGTGAACTCTTACACTAAGGGCTTCATTAGGAGAGCAGGGGCGGGGGGAGGGAGAGAGAAACTGAGGAAGGCTTAGGCCAGAGGGAATGTATGTAGAGAGGGAGATAAAAGTTTGAGGGTGGCTGGAGAGATGGCTTAGCGGTTAAGGTATTTGCCTGCAAAGCCAAAGGACCTTGGTTCAATTCCCCAGGACCCATGTAATCCAGATGCACATGCGCATGTGTCTAGAGTTTGTTTGCAGTGGCTGGAGGCCCTGGCTAGCCCATTCTTTTTTTTTTTTGGTTTTGCAAGGAAGGGTCTCACTCTGGTCCAGGCTGACCTGGAATTAACTATGTAGTCTCAGGGTGGCCTTGAACTCTTGGTGATCCTCCTACCTCTGCCTCCCGAGTGCTGGGATTAAAGGCGTGCGCCACCACGCCTGGCTCATTCTTTCTCTCTCTCTTCCCCTCTTTCTCTCTCACTCTCTCAAATAAATAAATAAATAAAATAAAAAGAAAATAAAACATTTTTTTATTTTTATTTATTTTTATTTTTTATTTTTTTTTTGGAGAGAGACAGAGAGAGAGAGAGAGAGAGAGAGAGAGAGAAAAGGAGGAGGAGGAGGAGGAGGAGGAGAAGAAGAAGAAGAAGAAGAAGAAGGAGGAGGCGGCGGCAGAGATGGGCGCGACAGCAGTGTCTCAGCTGCTGCGAACGAAATCCAGATGTGTGCGCCCCCTTGTGGTCAAGTGTGGCATTGCGCCCTTTTGTCACTTTGCATCTGGCCAAATGTGGGACCTAGAGATTGGAATTGCTGGAGATTGGAACCAGTGTTCTTAGGCTTAGGAGGCAGGCGCCTTAACCCTTAAGCCATCTCTCCAGCCTGGAAAATAAAACATTAAAAAAAAAAACTTTGAGGCTATAGAAAGGCCAGGCATGGTGCGCATCCCTTTAATCTTGGCACCGGGCAGGCTGAGATGGGAGGATTGCCATGAGTTTGAGGCCAACCTGGGCTACAGAATGAGTTCCAGTTCAGCCTGGGCTAGACTGAGACCCTGCCTTGAAAACAATAACAGCAACAAAAGTCTAAGGAGTGGAAAAAGTTAGCACATTAAAAATTCCACAGGCATGCTGGGGGATGGAATGAGCAGGAAGGGAGGAAGGAAGGAAGAGTGGGGAAGGGTCTGGGTGTCCAAGGGCACTGATGAAGCGAAACCTCGTTAGCATCACAGCATAGAGGGAGGAGGCCTCTGCTTTGGCCTGTGCTTCTGCTGCCCTCTGTGGAGAGCATGAATCTTTAATCAGGTGAACGCATTCACGAGATGCCCCATGAGCAGGTAATCAAGAGGCCAGAGCCCCTGATCACTAGGCCCGGTATCCACCTCCCGCCAAGCTGCCTCTGCCGTGCTCACCTCCAAGCCGGACTCTGGCTCAGTTGAGTGGAATATGCAGCGTTGAAAAGTGGCCCTGGAAGAAAGCTGCTAACGATGTCTCCATGGGCTGGGGAAATGGCGTAGTTAGTTTAAAAAGCTCTTGCTAGGTAAGCCTGGCCACTGGAGTTCAGATCCCCAGGATCCAGGTAAAGCTGGAATCAAGTCAAATAGTGTGCATGTCTGTAATCTCAAGGTGCCTACAGCAATGGAGGCAGAGTTGGGAGAATCCTGAAGCTTACAGGCCAGCTAGCCTGGTGTTTGTAGTGGCAAAGACAACAAGGGAGACCATGTCTCAAACAAGGTGGAGGGCAAAGACCAATGCCTTGAGGTTGTCCTCTGAGCTCCACATTCATGCATGCCTTGGAACATGCATGCTCATGCATATACAGCAGACACACACACACACACACACACACACACAGAATGAATATGGGTGCAACAGGGCCTCCAACCACTGAAAATGAACTTCTGATACTTATGCCACTTTCTGTATCTGGCTTTACATGGATATTGGGGAATTGAATCTGGGTCATTAGGCTTTGCAAGCAAGTGCCTTAACAGCTGAGCCATCTCTGTAGCCCAGAACTCTTTTTTTTTTTTTAAATAATTTTTTTTTATTTTTTATTTTTATTTATTTGACAGAGAAAGAAGGAGAGGGAGAAAGAGAGAGAATTGGCATGCCAGGGCCTCCAGCCACTGCAAGTGAACTCCAGACACGGGTGCCCCCTTGTGCATCTGGCTAATGTGGGTCCTGGGGAATTGAGTCTGGGTCCTTTGGCTTTGCAGGCAAACTTCTTAACCACTAAGCCATCCTTCCAGCTCCAGAACTCTTTATACATATTTTATTTGCAAGAAGAGAGAAGGAGAGAGAGAGAGTGGGAGAGAGAGAGAGAGAGAGAGAGAATGAGAATGAATGGGTGCACCAGGGCCTCTAGCCACTGCATATGAACTCCAGATGCATGTGCCATCTTGTGCATCTGTTTTTACGTGGGTACTGGGGAATTGAACCTAAGTCATTAGGCTTTGCAGGCAAGTGCCTTAACCGCTTAGCCATCTCTCCAGCCCACATTTTTTCTTTTGGAAACAAAACCTCTTAGCAAACCCAGAGCTCACCAGTTCAGGTTAGACTAGCTAGCCAGCAAGCACCAAGGATTTTCCTGATTGGCCTCCTCAGTGCTGGCATTGCAGGTATGTGCCATCACTCCTGGCATTTTACATGGGTTCTGGGGGTCTGAACTTAAGTCCTTATGCTTGTGCGACAAACACTTTACCCTTTGGTGTCTCCATCGTCTTAAGAAGGGAGGCACAGTGATGGCAGGGTCATGGTGGGGGCGGGGAGAGGGATGGACTGAAGTCGGAAGGGCAATGGTTTGTCCTGAGCTGGGGCATCAGGGATTGATCTGTCTGTGAGACAGCACTGAAGCCCTGGGACCTTGGGATGGAAGCCCAATTGCAAGCTCCGATAGCGCTCAGCCAAGTGCAGTTGGTTATTACACAGCCAGGGACACAGCTTCTGATAGAGACATAGGTGTAGGTGAGCTCTTGCATACCAGCCCCAGGACAGTCTGTTAACAGGATCCTGTTATGTTTGCAAATGAATTTGCTGCGATCCCCACCTTTGATTCAAGCAGTCTTCCCAGGAGTGGAGCCCTTAGGGAGAACAGGCAGGCCCTGTAGACTTCCTGGGCAGGTGCACTGGCTGACCTCCGCCCGGACTGCCTTTCAAGTCTCCCCAAATTATCTAGTCAACTACTAGATGCTTAGAATGTCTCAAGTTCAAAGGCTAGCAGGCTGGAAACAGACGTCTGAGGGAACTGCAGACATCTTAGAGGGGGAAATATTAAGTCGTGGCAGGCTGGGCTGATCAGGAGGCTGGCTGGGGATCAGAAGGAATACATTTTTATCCTGTGAGCTGCCGGGCTCAAAAGTTGTCCTCTGATGTCGGGCCCTGTGGTGGATCTAACTTGCAGGCAGTTTCTTGGCCATGAGGTTTGGGTGGGGGAGAGAAAAGCAATAGTTGGGGGTTCCGATCCTTGGAGCCTCAAGGATCATTGTGTGTTGGGTGGGGAGCTGGCTGGGTGGGTGAGTGGGGATAATGGGAAGGTGCGCATGGGATACCGTTCCCTACCTCTGTCTCAAGAGGAGGATAAACTTCGACCTTTATTACTTAATAAATTGGGTTTCCCGTCTGTGTCAGTTAATCTCCTCACGGCTGCGACAAAATTCCTGACAAAAACAACTTAAGGAAAGAAATGCTTATTTCAACTCACAGTTCCAGGGTGCAATCTGCCATGGCAGGGAAGGCAGGGAGACCAGAGCACGAGGCCTCTGGTCACGCTGCATCTCACCTGCAGTCAGGAAGGGGAGAGAGATGAACGTGCGTGCTCAGCTTGCTCTGCCCTTTCTATTCAGTCTGGGCCCCCAGATATGGATCGTGCTACCCATAATACCCCAGTCTAGAAACTCCCTTGCAGACATGCCCAGAGATTTGTCCGCTAGATGATTCTAGACGCTGTCACTGTTAACCACCATATCACTTTAGTCCGTTTATGCTGCGATAGCAAAATGGTTTGTAAACAAAAAGAAAAACGCATCCCTCATATTTCTGCAAGCTAGGAAGTCCAAGATGGAAGGACAGGTAGGTCTACTGCCTGCTGAGGGCTGGCTCTTTCTGCTTCTAGGATGGTACCTCGTTAGAGTCGTCTCCAGTGGGCAAACACTGTGACCTCCACATGGCAGAAGAGCAGAGGGGCCCAAGGAGCCAACATTTCCCTTACATTTCTTTTATCCTTTTAGAAACACGTGTATGTGTGTGTGTGTGTGTGTGTGTGTGATTGTATATACATGTGCATGTGTATACATGTGCATGTGTGTAGAGACCAGAAATTGATGTGTGTTTTCTCACTTTACACCTTATTTTAATTTTATTTTTTTCTAGGTAGCGTCTCACTCTAGACCAGGCTGTCCTGGGAATGACTCTATAGTCCCAGGCTGGCCTTGAACTCCTATCTCTGCCTCACGAGTGCTGGGATTACAGGTGTGTACCACCATGCCCGGCTCCACCTTATTTATTTATTTATTTATTTATTTATTTATTTATTTATTTATTTTTTTTTGTCTTGTTTTCTTCAAGGTAGGGTCTCACTGTAGCCCAGGCTGACCTGGAATTCACTAGGTAGTCTCAGGGTGGCCTTGAACTCGTGGTGATCCTCCTACCTCTGCCTCCTGAGTGCTGGGATTAAAGGCGTGCGCCACCACACCCGGCCTACTTTATTTTTTGAGACAGGGTCTCAGACTGAACCTGGAGCTCATCGGTTTGGCTGCACTTGTCAACAAGCCCTCGGTAATCCTCTTGTTGGCTGTCACAGTGCTTGGATTGGAGGTACATGTTGCCACTACTCTTGGTTTTTATGTGGGTGCTAGAGATCTGAACTCAGGGTCTCCTACTCGCATGGCATGCATTTTACTGAATAAGCCATCTCTTTTACAGACTAGTAATCCCATTAATAACTCCCTATAGGCCTCCTCTTTTTTAGTTTTATTTTTTAAAGTTTTATTTATTTATTTGAGGGAGTCAGAGAGAGACAGACAGACAGAGAGAGAGAATGGACGCACCAGGGCCTCCAGCCACTGCAAATGAACTCCAGGTGCATGTGCCACCTTGTGCATCTGGTTTACGTGGGTCCTGGGGAATTGAACCTGGATCTTTTGGCTTTGCAGGCAAATGCCTTAACCGCTGAGCTATCTCTCCAGCCCCTAGTTTTATTTTGTTTTTTAAATTAACATGCTTTGTATGGATACATCATGTGTTGGTACCATCTTTTCCCTTCTCCCTGCCCCCATTCCGCTGGGGGTCCTCCTCAGAGGGGTTGCTGGTATTCCCCATGGGGTTGTAGGTTATACATTGTGACAGCAGCAGTCAGTTATTGGGGGAAGGCAATGCCTCTGGACATGATGTCCCAACCTGTGACTCTTACAATCTTTCTGGCCCCTCTTTCACAAAATTCCCTGAGCCGTGATGGGTGTGCTTTAAGTCTACTTCAGTGATGAGCTGTTAGGAGCCTCTGGATCTCTGCTTGGGTAAGTGTTGTGTATCTTCGGCGTCTGTCTACTTCATCCTGGCGCTGCTTTTCAGGCTTCCCATGGAAGCATTCTTTTTTTGTTTGTTTGTTTTGGTTTTTCGAGGTAGGGTCTCACTCTGGTCCAGGCTGACCTGGAATTAACTATGTAGTCTCAGGGTGGCCTCGAACTCACGGTGATCCTCCTACCTCTGCCTCCCGAGTGCTGGGATTAAAGGCGTGCGCCACCACGCCCGGCTGGAAGCAGCATTCTTGCTTATCTCCCCACTTCCTCTGTGGTTTCACCTGAGCCTTGACTGAGATGTGAGGGGTGGTTGATCCCCTCGGATCTCACTACCTTCTAAAAAAGAAAAAGAGTCTCCAGTGGAGAATGAAGTCAGCATAGGTAAATTGGATAAGTGTTATTAATTTAGGGTGAGTTTTATGGATATAGTCCCTCTTTTAGCCAAAGATTAGTGGGAGCTTGACATTGGAGAACACAATCTTTGTTTCCATAGAATTCTGACCTAGTTCCCAGTTCCAGATATAGGTTCCTTTCCACTGAGCAGATCTTGTAGCCAATCAGAAAGCCACTGGTTACTCACCAAGGCTGTGTGCCACCCCTGCACTGGTGTGTACCTCTTGTCAGGCTGGTGGCTTCTGAGTAGCTTAGACCCCTGCTTGCTCACTCCACTCTTGGTCACTTTCCTCAGTAGCTCATGTAGTGCTTTCCAACACTAAACAGGCTGTCTGGGGACTGGCTCTCTTCCAGATGCCAGCCAGGTCTCTACCCCACCTCTTAATATTATGTTGGTGAATACATTTTAGCACATGAACTTTTTTTTTCGAGGTAGGGTCTCACTCTGGCCCAGGCTGACCTGGAATTCACTCTGTATTCTCAGGGTGGCCTCAAACTCTCAGTGACCCTCCTACCTCTGCCTTCCAAATGCTGGGATTAAAGGCATAAGGCATGTGCCACCACGCCTGGCACACATGAACTTTTTTTTGTTTTGTTTTGTTTTTGGTTTTTTCGAGGTAAGGGTCTCACTCTGGCCCAGGCTGACCTGGACTTAACTATGTAGTCTCAGGGTGGCCTTGAACTCACGGTGATCCTCCTACCTCTGCCTCCCGAGTGCTGGGATTAAAGGCGTGCGCCACCACGCCCGGCTCACATGAACTTTTGAAGAAATTCAAAAGTATAGCATCCTCAAAGTCAAGTTTCACTAAAACACACACTCACGCACACATGCATGCACACACACAAAGCAAAAAGACACTTATGTTTTAAAAGAAATCTTCAAAGCAGTGGCAAAAGTTTGGCATGAGAAAAAACCAATCTGGATCCAACTATGTCTGTCTGTCTGTCTAACCCAGGTCCCTGGGTGGACCTGTGCAGTAACCATAACCATGCACTAACTGTAACTGAGAGAAACTGTGATACCCAGAGTGGGATGACGAGGTCTTCTTGATGGGGTTCAGAAGGCCGAGTGAGAAAACGAACCCCAGGGCCGAGTCTGACATGAAGGTGCTAGTGATGGAGAAGTCATTTCCTTTTAGACCCCAAGCGCCCAGTCTGTGGCCAGTGCCCCCAGGCTTGCTCTCATTCATCCTGGCTACCTGCCCCTCCCCAGGGCACGCTGCCTCTGCTCAGTCCACTTTCCACTGCACAGATGGAGCAGCCAGACTGAGAGGTGATGGGATTGCTGAGGCCAGCAGCTAGTTCGTGACAAGTGGAAACCCAGTAGGGGGAAGGGGCCCTGGACCATGTTCTGGGTGACACTTCTTTGTTGCTTATACATATTTATTGAACCCCTAAGAATGTACTTGGAACATTCTAGAAGAGGGACTTTGAGGTCACTGGATGATCACAGGAACCACTTAGCTTGTGATTCCACATTTTCTCCCGTCTTGCCCTTGTGTCTCTTTGTGGGTCCCCTTCTGTCACCTCCCCTTCGTACATGGGACCTGGGATAACAAAACTTCCCATTGCCCTTTGAAATCATCAGCATCTTACCCCACCTGCTCTTCCCAACTCTGCTACATCTTCCTTGTTCATCTCCTGATAATTTATTTTGTATAATTATGTTAGCAAATTTTTATCGTATTTCAGATTTTCTAAGTGTTTGCATTAACTTACCCAAGTTCACACAGCTAACTCCTGAGATAGCCTTTGGGCACTTTCTGATAGCAAGGTCAATGACTTGAACACAAAGTCACATGGCCACAAAGTCGGTGGTTATTTTGGGCTATTCTGGACTATCCCTGTTCTGTCAGGGACCTCATCCTACTAGATAATGGTCATTCATTTGCTGGCGTGATTTCTAGAAGGTGCTGAACAATCTAATGGACAGATTAGATGCTGATGGGATATAGCAAAGGTAATCAAGGCACCCATCACTGGGCCACCCTCTTTTCATGACAACGCGTAAGCTGTGATAGTGATTATTGCCATTTCCCATTGCAGCACCCTGAGGCTGCGAGAGCTGGGATAGCTTGTCTAAGTCCCACAGCTTGAAGAGCAGAGCTGAGCTCCAATATCACGTCTTGCTTATTCCTAGAGCTTACTTTCTTTTCTTTTTTCCTTTCTCTTTTCTTTTCTTTTCTTTTCTTTTCTTTTCTTTTCTTTTCTTTTCTTTTCTTTTCTTTTCTTTTCTTTCCTCTTTCTTTCTTTCTTTCTTTCCTTCTTTTTCCTTCTTTCTCTCCCACTTTCCATCTTTCTTTTCTTCCCTCCCTCCATTCCCTCTCTCCTCCCTCCCTTCCTTCCTTCTTCTCTCCTTCCTCCTTTCCTTTCCTCCCTCTGTCATTCTCTCTCTCTCTCATCTTAGACTTAGGACCTCACACATGTTATATAAGCCTTTGTCAATGTTCTACAACTCAGGCTCTTTTTTGTATTCTTTATTTTGAGACAGGGTGTCACTAAGTTGTATAGCCCAGGATGGCCTTGAACTGTTGATCCCTCTGCCTCCTGGATAGTTGGGATTACAAGGCAGAGCCATGAGGCCCATCTCAGAGTCCACCCTTGCTCTAATAGGACACTGCCTCTCCTGAGCATGTTTTATCTCCACCTGTCCTGGACATTACTCTATCTAAGGAGGTGGCTCTGTGTGTCATGGGACTATCAAGACAAGTGTCACTGTCACTGAGTGCCAACCTTCAAGGAAGTCCCCATCAACTGGAGAAGACAGACATCTTGACATGAACAGGTGCTCACAACACACATAATGCATGTGGCTCGGAAGAGGGAGGGAACCATTCACCAGGCAGAAGGGGTCCTGGGGAAAGAATTCATAGATAAAGGGATTATTGGATAAGAATTTGGAAGTTGAATAAGAGTCTTATAGCAGATAAGGAAGTAGAAGGACATCAGATATATAGAGCAGGAGAGAGAGAGAGAGAGAGAGAGAGAGAGAGAGAGAGAGAGACTGACTGGGTGGTAGAAAAACTTAGTGTTCAGAAATTGCCCCTGCCTGGCTCCCCTTTTTTGCCAGAAGCTGTGAGTCACAGCTGCAGACAGCTGGCTGCGCACACCCTGCTGGAGTTCCCATTCTTTCTCTCACACCTGTCTGTTAGAAAGGAGCCAGCAGGCCTTGCAACTCTGTGGGATAGGAGGAGAAATGGTGGGGCCAGCCTCAAATCCTACACCTGCTCCCCAGGCCTCTCAGCGGCAGAGCTCAACTCCCAGCATCACTGCCAAGGGAGGAGAGACCAGACACACTTGCCCTAGAGCATATTTGAGGTCTGTCAAGCCTCAGTGGCAGGGGGTCCTGAGGGCAGGGTGAGCCTGCCATCTATCTTTCTGCCAACAGAAGGAATGATGGCATACAGGGTCTGGCTGGCACATCCTACCCCCCAGCCTGATTCTGGTTGAGGAGCCAAAATGACAGGGGCTAGGCCAGTATCCTCTGTGCTCGTCTGAGATCTGGGGTTCCTAGACTTCTGGGGTCCCTGAGCCTAGTTCTCCTCTCATGGAAGATGTCTGAGCCAAAGAGTGGGGTCCTGGAATGACCCATTCTGTGTTAGAATGAGGCTGTGACATCCACTTTCACCCACTGAAGTTCTTTCTTATGGATCTTTTCTTGTCTCTGTTTCCAGCTGCAGACTGGGGCCCCATTTCTCTGAAGGCCCTACTCCCAGCCTGTGGAGATCCCTACACACTGTTTTGTTTTCCTGTCCGTACTGGACTCCAGGTGCAACCTCAGATTAGACTCAATTTGGCCACATCTTCTTGGCTCTATCCAGCAACATGGACTCCAGGCTACCCTCTGCCTACCCACCTGCAGAGCAAGGTCCATCTGCTGATCCAACCTCTTCCTCAGCCTCGGTGTGCTTGAGCACAAGTGTAGGTCAGCTATGGGCCTTTAGAAAGGACTGGCTTGACATGCAGTGGATGTCCTGTGTCTAGCTCATTGTGGTGCACATCTATGAACGTGCCTAGATGCCCTGCTGTGCTGGAGAGATCAGTGACTATCTATGCACATGTGTAGGTTCTTTTAATGTGCATGCACACATATGCCCATTCATGTGCACGTATACTGTGTAAATGTGTGTGTCTGCATTTGTCCTTGTCTGGGATGGGCCCTCTATACATTCTGGAAAGAAAGGGGCAGGTCCAGTCTCCATTCCTATAGTCCCAACAGGGACAGGGCTGGCTTGTGACTGAGTGGGGTCAGGTGAGTATCTCCAGAGTCTTTGAACTCATCCTGCCTGAGGCTCTGGGATTCTTCCCACTGTCCCCAGTTCTGTGGCCGCAGCTCTGAGTACTTCAGGACCATCTGATGCCTTGCTATACTTTGGAAACTGCAAAATGCCCAAGAGAAAGTCCCCTCCCCCATTCAATCTGGACAATGATGCCAGCCATTCTGAAGGCACCCCTGTGGCCTGTGTCAGTCCTCCTCACAAACTTCTCAAACCTGGCTGTTACTTTCCATGAGACAGAAGAGGAGGTCCTGGCCTGGTGTCGCTGTTCCCAAGGCCCCGGGTTCTCAGAGGCCTTCAGTGCTGGCGCAACCCTCAGGCCTGGTTGGAGGCACTCTCTGGGGCTCTTGGCATCATGGGAACATAGATGCCCAGAGCTTCTCTTTCCCATCCAGTTTCTGGATGGGCAGGGGATCACTTGTAGAGAAATTATCAATTTAAATAGGAAATGCAAGCAATTTGGATGGAACCCCAGGACGGCAGTTTGAGAGCTCATTCTCTGCCCCGTGGGGGTTTGATTACAACCAACTTGGCTGATAACATGCAGAGAGGGCCAGAGAAATGGTTTCCAAGGAAACTCAGATCTGTCTAAGCCCCTTCTGGCTCAGGTGGGAGCCAGGGCTGGCCAGGAAATCAGGTTGTGTTTGATTCTCCTGGGCTCCCCGCTCTCTGCCAGCCATCAGCACGCCTGCTCTGCTCCTACCTCGTACCTCCAAACCTATCACATACTTCTGTTTTTATCCACACAGTTTTTTCCCCTTGGTTGTTTGTTTCTTGACTCAACCTAGATCTGCACAGAATTAAACACTCAGGGAAGTTGTCAAACAGTGGTTGAAAAAATATTTTTAAACTAATGATTACTAATCATAAAACAACTACACCATCCAGAGACTTCTTGGGATTTACTTCTATCCTTTCTATTGTCACAGCAATCCTGCAAACTATATGTGCATCAAGTTGCCTTTCTTCTTTCCCTTGGAACTGCATTTCCCAGAATCCCTCTCTGCCAGGTTGAGTCACAGGACTGTTCTGGCCAATGGAGCATGGGCAGGAGTATTAGATGCTGCTTGCATATGTTGCCCCTGAAGAATATCAGGTGCAATCTTCTATGCATGCTTGCTCACTCTTCCTTCTGGGATTCTGAAGCATTTGGAGGACTCAGCCACCAGACAGAATTTCTATATAACCTTAGGCAATTGTCCCCTAGCTTGCGTTCATCTTCACTGGGCTGTAGTGTTAGGTTTGTTTAGCTATTGGAATTTGGGGAGTTGTGCAGGCTAATAATACAAGCCTGGAAAAGAGGTATCTATATCAATGTTTTTCCAGGGAGGAGGTGACTTATAGATAATAGGTGGCAATGCATATTTTTAAAAACATTTATTTATTTATTTGAGAGAGAAAAAGGAAATGTGTGTGTGTGTGCATGTGTGTGTGTGTGTGAGAGAGAGAGAGAGAGAGAGAGAGAGAGAGAGAGAGAGAAAGAAACAATAGGCATATCAGGGTCTGTGGCCACTGCAAACAAACTCCAGATGCATGTGCAACCTTGTGCATCTAGCTTTACATGGGTACTGGGGAACAGAACCTGGGTCCTTTGGGTTTATAGGCAAATGCCTTAACTGCTGAACCATCTCTCCAGCCCCTTTAATATATATTTTTAATATATATTTGAGACAGGGTCTCATGTAGCCTAGGCTGACTTCTAACTTGCTATGTAGCCAAGACTGACCATGAACGCTAGATCTTCCTGCCTCTGTCTCCCAAGTGATGGGATTACAGATGTGCCCATGGTATATCTTTTCCATTTTGCCAGGCTAGCCTCATGACTGCCCCTGCATAGACATGCTTGCCTCTTAAGGGGTCTCAGAAATTCCCAGAACACGGTAGAAGATGGAGAAGGTAGAGCCTTGGAGGGCAGCTGTGTACTGTGGCATCTCACAGCAGAGCAGGGAGGTGGAGCCTCAAGGAAGGGGTGTCAATTGTGTTTAATGAGACCCAGACAGGTGGAGGAGGAAGAGGGCTGGAAGAGACCGTTAAATTTAATGCCTTCAGTGACAGTTCCGGCTGAGTGATGGGGCAGATGCCAGACTGCAGGATTTTGGGAACAAGTCAGTGGCTGTGTTGAGGAAGAGAAGGAGAGAGTGGGTCTGTGGGGGCGGGGGGGAGTAGGAAGGAAAAGGATGGAGGGGCTGGGGAGATGGCTGAGTGGATAATGTGTGTATCCTGCAAGCTTGAGGGCTGGAGTTCAGATCCTTAGGACCCATGTAAATGCTGGGTGGGTATGTCGGCCTGCTTGTAATCTTAGCACTAAGGAGGCAGAGATAGGGGATCCCCAGGGCAAGCTGGCTAGCTAGACTAGCTGAATCAGAGAGCTCTGTGTTCAAGTGTGAGACTCTGCCTCAGTCAATAAAGAGTGGTAAAGGAAAAAACAAAACCCAACATTGACTTCTCAACTCCCCATACATGAGCATATACATCCATGTGCATTTCCCCTCCCCCAGTGCACACCACATATACACGTTTTAAAAAGGAAAAGGGGAATCATGGCTTCATGACTCTTCTTCCCTGTCCGGAGTGCATTTCCAGAGTGGCGCTGACAGCTGACCAGGAGGAGCCAGGCAGGGCCAACAGGTCCTGGGTTGTATTAACTAGGCTGTAGGGCTGTTTCCTGAGTGGTCAAGAGATGGCGGTCGAGGGGTTGTGGATGGAGAGCCTGAAATCCTCTGGGATCTTCTGAGATGATCATTTGACTGGAGTGAGAAATTCATGTGGATAGGCTGAGATGAGTCAGCGGCTTGCAGAACAACTCCTTAAACACCCTAAATATCTGTCTTCTCCTTCCTTATTCAAGACTTCCTGAGTTTCTTTAAAATTTAATTTAATGTGTTTATTTGATAGAGCAAGAAATGGAGGGAGGGAGGGAGAATGGGAGTGCCAAGGCCTTTAGCCACTGCAAAAGAACCCCAAATGTGTGCACCACCTTGTGCATCTGGCTTATGTGGATACTGGGAATTGAACCTGGGACCTTTGGCTTTGCAGGCAAGTACTTTAATGGCTAAGCCATCCAGTCCTAAGACTTCCAGACTTTTAGGAAAGATCACTACTACTTAGCTTGGGACCAAGTCCCAGGCTCCTTTGCTTCTTTAGTCCTTGTCAAAAGGGAGTGCATCACTTCCAGATCATGTCCTTACATGGAATAGACAACCTTGTCTATTTCCCCCCTTCCATGGCTGGAACTTGGAAATGCAGGTGATGAGCCAGCTGTGACATATGGAACAAGACAAGGCCCTAAGAGAGAGCCAAGTCACCGGATAGAAGCAGTTTCCTTGAGACTGCTGCTCTGGACCAGCTCCCCCCCTCTCTCTCTCTCTCTCTCTGTTGTGGGAAAGAAAGAGCTTTTATTTTTTTTAAATAAATATATTTTATTTAGGGGCTGGAGAGGTTAAGGTTAGTGGTTAAGGTACTTGCCTGAAAAGCCAAGGGACCATGGTTCGATTCCCCAGGACCCACATGCACAAAGTAGCACATGCATCTGGAGATCATTTGCAGTGGGTAGAGGCCCTGGCGCACCCAGTCTCTCATTCTCTCTCTCTCTCAAAAAAGTAAGAAATAAAATATTAAAAATATATATTTATATATATATTTGCAAGCAGACAGAGAGAGAGAGAGAGAGAAAGAGAGAGAGAGAGAGAGAGAGAGTGAGAGAGTGCAAGTGAGCCCCAGGGCCTAAGCCACTGTAAATGAACTCCAGATGCATGCACATTTTGTGCATCTGGCTTTATGTGGGTACTGGGGAATCGAACCCAGGTCATTAGGCTTTGCAGGCAAGTACCATAACCACTGAGTCTTCTCTCCAACCTGAGAAAGAGCTTTTCTTTTTTTAAAAAAATACTTTATTTATTTGCAAAAGGAGAGAGTGAGAGAGAGAGAGAGAGAAAGAGAGAGAGAAGAGACAGAGGGAGAGAAATGGGTGCATGAGGGTCTTTAGCCACTGCAAATGAACTCCAGATACATGCACTACTTTGTGCATCTGGCTTTATGTGGGTACTGGGGAATCGAATCCTGGTCATTAGGCATGGCAGGCAAACGCCTTAACTGCTGGACCATTTCTCTAGTCCCGAAAGAACTGTTCTAGTTAACCCTCAAATGCCCTTGCATTTGAGGGTGTTGTTAAGGCGGCTTCACCTGCACCTTAATTAATATTTCTTGTTCATCCTTCCAACATCTGTCCACAGTGCTCACCATTCCATGACTGCCCCTCCCCTCCTCTGTCCTTGTGTCCCCTCTTGCTCTCCCTTTCCTTTCATGGTCATGATCTGCTGCTGGTCTTCACACTGCAGACAGAAGTCCATCCCTTTTCTCTATTTCTTTGTATTCTATGTGTCCACTCGTCCTTCCCAGGGAGCCATGCTTCACCCTACAGTGCTTCCTGTCCCTGGGCTGGTCCGGGATAGATCTCAATGATTTCCTCAGCTTACATCCCTCCCGATGACACCAGAACTGTGTCTCCAGCTTGGCCCTTCCTCTGAGCTCCATCTACTGAATCACCTCAGCTCAATGGCCTGCATCACTTAAAATGTTGGGGCTGTATGTACCAGAAGTCTGACTCCACGTGACTTAAACAATAAGGAATTTGGTGCCAGGAGTCCAGCCTGGTAGTGGGAGTAGAACTCTTGCTTGTTACTTGCAAAGCCCTGGTTTGATTCCTGGTACTGCAAAAAGAGGGATGGTAAGGAAATTATAGTAGCTCACCTCAGAAGATAGGCTGATCTCCTGAGTTGTTTGAGCCAATGGTTTAGTGAAGTCATAAAGGACACATTTTTTTTTTCTCTTTTTTTCAAGGGTATGTGATGTGTGTATGTGTGTCCATGCACATGTGTGATGTGTGTATGTGTTTATGCACATGTGTGTCATGTGTGGCATGGAGGCCAGAGGTCGATGGTCGATGGCTGGGTGTCTTGCTCAGTTACCCTCTACCTTTTTTTTTTTTTTGGTTTTTGCAAGGTAGGGTCTCACTCTGGTCCAGGCTGACCTGGAATTAACTATGTAGTCTCAGGGTGGCCTCGAACTCTCGGCGATCCTCCTACCTCTGCCTCCCAAGTGCTGGGATTAAAGGTGTGCGCCACCACGCCTGGCTCCTCTACCTTATTTTTTGACACAGGTTCTCTCACTAAAACCTGGAGCTCACAGATTCGACTGGAAAAGCTAACCAGCAAGCCCCAGGGATACTTCTGTCTCTGCCTCCTCAATGTGGGAATTATAGGCTTATGCCACCATGCCCGACTTTTATGTGGGTGCTGGGAATCTGAATTCTGGTCCTCATGCATCGTTTTCCTTTTTTCTCACCAGGAGACAGCTCCCTTCTCTCCCACAGCTGTTGGGACAGGACAACGGGTGCTTTTCTTTGGCTTCAATAGGCCAACGCATGACCTCTCTACCAGTGAAATCACTAGGGGAACAGTGTGGATTCATCTGCTTAGACTCTGGCTCAGACCAGTCAGGGGCATCAGATACATGGGTCATCACAGTTGGCCTGTGTGGGTCAGCGCCCACCCTGGATCTGGAACAAGTCCTTTAAATTGCATTTCTGTGACAGATGGCAGAGGATCTAAATGGACGTTGGGTAATCAATTATAATGTCAACTCCAATATTAAAATCTAAACTCACCATGCCTACTCATTTCACTCAACCCACACTTCCTTCTGTATTTTTCTATTACAGTTAATGGTCCCACCATTAACTCAACTACTTAAACCATAAACCAGAGTCACCCTCGACTTTCTCTCTGTTGCCCCCACTCAGTGATTACTCAATCACCAAGTCCCAGTAATTTTATCATTTGTGGGTCCCTCTCATATCTGCTTATCACCGCTCTAATGGCTTTAAATTGGTTTCTTTTCTTCAATTCCAACACCCTCCAAACTACCCTCCCTGCTGCTTCCAGAATGAGCTTTCTAAAATGCAAATCTGGTCTTTATTATTTTTTTTTTGTTACTCCTTTTGCTTGAACCCCTCATTGGCTTTATATCATTTATAGGATAAAATCCAGGCTCTCCCTAGGTGGGTCAGGGGCTGAGTAGGACTTAAATGCTTGATGCTGGCTACAGAGGGACCGCAGCTAAAGCAGATCCCCAGCAAGGCCTGCACAGAATGCCCCATGCTGTGCGTGTGTACAGAAGGGCCTGCCAAGAGGGTGGGTGAGGGAGGCTGTAAGCCCAGGGAACAGGGAGGGACTCCATAGAGGGTGCCTTGAGTTTGTAAGGCTCAGGATTATACTGGCATGGTGAACTGCTCTGTTTTTAATTATCATGTGGTGTATAAGAGCTTCAAGTAAGAAGTCAGACAGCCTGGGCTGGGTTGGAACCCTGATTTGCCACTTTGGGTACGCTATTGAACTCCCTAGCTTCAACATCTTCCACCACAAGGGAGAAGAACAATGTTACATTAGTGGTGTCTCAGTGGTTTCTTGAGAGCCTGACGAGATGATGCTCAAAAACACTTAGCGCATGCTAAATACACGCCAAGTAGGGGTTGTTATTGTTATTCATCAGAATCCAAAATGAGCTACTAATATTTAAAAAAGGTTGTTATGCTTTTTTAACACAAGCGTATCCTATAAGAGCACAAGTTAAGGGATATTTCCTTTCAACTATGAATACACATTTTTCTACTGATTATGCTCAATGTGTTAAAATTTGGGATGGGCTATCCATAAGTGTGGATTTTTTTACATTAGTTTTTACTTTAGTTTATTTGCAGAGAGAGAGAGAGAGAGAGAGAATGAGTGCACCAGGGCCTCCAGCGGTTGCAAATGAGCTCCAGATGCATGTGCCACTTTGTGCATCTGGCCTTATATGGGTACTGGGGAGTTGAACCTGGGTAATTAGGCTTCGCAGGCAAACATCTTAAGTGCTGAGCAATCTCTCCAACCCTACATTAGTTTTTAAATAGTAAAACAAACCTACTACCATAATTTTAAAACCAAACATTTATAGAACATTTTTGGGAAAGGCTGAGTGGCATGAAATACAATTTAAAAACATGTAACTAGCCTCTGGCCACTTGTGACTACTGAGAAATTGAGTTTGGCTAGTCTACACTGAGATGTTTTATAAGTACCCCAAAGACCTAAGACATTTTGACAAATTTGAACAAAAACTATCATTAGTAGTTGTTTTACAAAAATGTTTTACATTTTATTTATTTATTTATTTATTTATTTATCTATTTATTTTTAAGACAGGGTCTCATTCTGTAGACAAGTTTGACCTGAAACTCACTATGTAGTCTGGGGTGACTTTGAATTTACAGAAACTTGTCTTAACCTCCAAAGTACAAGGATTACAGACATGAATCATTATGCTTGGCTTAATAGTTATTTTTTTTTTTTTTTTTTTTTTTTTTTTTGAGGTAGGGTCTCACTCTAGCCCAGGCTGGCCTGGAATTCACTATGTAGTCTCAGGGTAGCCTCAAACTCATGGTGATCCTCCTACCTCTGCCTCCTGAGTGCTGGGATTAAAGGCATGTGCAACCACACCTGGGTCAAACACATACATTATTAATATTAATTTCTGGCTACTAGAAACCATGCCATTATCTATCTATGTGGCTGCCATTACCTTTCTATTGAGCAGGGCTGATGTGGACTCCTGGCCTCACTTCTTTCTCTGGAATCCCCCCCTTTTTTTCCTGCGAGTTGCTTACTTTAGCACATTTCAAGGATCTTTGGCATTCCCCTTGGCCTCCCATGTTTTGTGAGTCATCTTCAGCAGAGGCTCATATCCTGCTCTGGCTGTCCCCTGCTGCGGGTGGTGCAGAGAGACTCAAGAGCACAGTCAGCTGTCTCCAGAGATGCCATTAGGACCAGTTCCTGTGCTCAGAACCTAGCTGATCCTTCCTGAGCAGGGGGTGGCTGGGTGTGCTCTGGGTGTCCCTGGGGGATGCTCTCCTCTAAATTCCTGCACTTAGGTTTTTGCACAGGATGGTTTACCAGCATAAAGTCATGCGTTGGGCTTGGAAGCAGGGAGCCTCTAATCCTGCTCCACCTTAAGAGCTGCTGAGCTTTCTTTCTCTCTCTGCACATGTGGAAGCCAAAAGTCAATGTCGGGAGTCTTCCTCAATTGTTCTCCACCTTCTTCTTTTTTTTTTTAATTAAAGTTTTTTGAGGTAAGGTCTCACTCTAGCCCAGGATGACCTGGAATTCACTATATAGTCTCCGACTGGCCTCAAACTCACGGTGATCCTTCTCCCTTTGCCTCCTGAGTGCTGAGATTAAAAGTATGTGCCACCATACCCAGCTCCACCGCCTTATTCTTTGAGACAAGGTTGCTTGTTGGACTTCGAGCTGACCACCTAAAATCATTGATCCCAGGAATTCCTTATTCCTACCTCCCCAGTTCTGGGGTTACAGGCATGTTCCACTCCTCTGGCTTTTTACTGGGTGCTGGGGATTTGAACTCAGGTCCTCATGTTCATGGAGCAAGCACCTTACTCACTGGACCATCTTCCCAGCCCCATGCTTGTCTCTACCTCTTTGTGCCTCTGTTTTCTCCTCTGTGAAACGGAAGCAATCAGAACCTCTGAGAGGTATTGATAACCTTAAATGGGATCTTGTATGGAATCTTCCTTGCCTCAGGCCTGGCATATGGGCAGGGTCTCAATGGATCACACCCCACTTCCTCTCCCTGACCCCATCTTTATACTTTGTGGAGAGTGGGTGCTGGCAGAACAGCAAGAGCAAGGAGAACTAAAAGGCTCAGGACAGAAGGTGGAGTATACCAAAAGAAGACTTCCCAACTGCCCATTTCTGCCCAGGGCTGGCCCGGAGGGAGGAGACAGGGCTGGGCCTGCTGGGAGCATCGGGTTAATGAAGAACGGGAGCCCACTCCAAGGCTGTCACCATTGATTTTTTGTTCCAGGCAGCTTACAAGCTGCTCTAGGAATCAATGTCGGAAGGTGAAAACAAATTTCTAAAATTAGCCTGGAATATATTGCAAGAAAAACCTTCTGCACGACAAATAGTAATGAAGCAAAAAACCCAAGGAGGGTGTCATTGTGGGACAAGCAGGGGACACAGGCAGTACCCCTCTGAGCTCACTGTCATGGTCCCGCCCTCTGAGAAATATACCTGTCACCAGTCATTCACCACGAGACATTGAGTTCCAACACCTTGTGAGTCCTATTATGTAGCCATGCAGCATGCAGGAAGGGGTGGTCTTGCTGAGAGCTGACCTGAAGGAAGGCAGGGAGGAAGGGGCTCACGTCTGTTCCTGTGGGTCTCGTTCTGTTCCCATTTTCCGGGTTGTTGGCCACCACCAATGTCCCGGGCGAGGGAGGGAGAAGTTGGGAGAAGCAGCAGGGTCCTTCCTGGAGCAGAGGGTGAGTGCGACAAGAGGACATGATGGGCAATGAGCACCCGGGAGACGGTCTGATGGACAGCACTCATTTATTCAAAGGGGGGTGGGTTTATAAACGCTTGGGGAAGGTTGGGATGGTACGTACAGACTATATGGCAATCGGATGCATAGTTTATGAGCTGTTATCTAGGTGGCGGAAGGACTAGTAACTTCAAAGCTATGGGGGAAGGATAAGGGAAGATAGGGGGAAGGGTGGAAGGCTGTGACTTCAAAGACTGTTGGGGATGAGAGAGAGATGGTGAAAGGCTACGTGACTGCAGCCACATGAGGGCCTCTTGGGCAGCTAGCCACAAGGTCAGGAACTATAAGGGGCAAAGTCTGACTTATGGATTGGTCAGAGCCTTTTAGGGTCTGGGGGGGAGGGCCTCGCCAGTTCTGCCCACTCTGGGCGATGACAGCACACTACAACCTACAACGTAGGGAAGGCCATCACCATCGTCAGGGACCCCTGACAGAGGGCCAGCTTCGACCCCACAGCCCAGGGTCCCTGGCCATGTCCAATAGTTCAGCTCAGCCTCCTCACAGGTCCAGCCCATTTCTAGCAAGGCCCAACATGTTCCCTGCTCATGATGCTGGAAAGCAGTCTGTCTCTCTAGAGGGCTCACATGGGGCAGGATGTGCCTCAAAACCATTTTGAGTTTTTGGCTAGGCCACTCTATGGGGTAGAGTCCAGTGTGACTGTCCAAAGCCATGTTCTTCTGGTCACTTTTCATAACCTGTTGCACAGACCCAATGTTTGTGTGTCTTATTTTGCAGTCTTCCACTGCAAGCTCTAGAAAACAGATAAACAATGAATTCCAGGAGAACCATTTTACGACAAGAACTCTCCTCTGGGGAGCTACTTTGCACTCCGTGGTGTGGCAACTGGGGGGCCTTCTGGAAGGGACTGTGATTGGGGTGCATTTGTCCTGGCTCTTGTGACCTGAGGATGATATAAAAGAGTGCAAGAGCCATCCCGTGGGCTTTCCATCTTAAGTAATCTCTGGAATGTTTTGGTACAATGAAGTGTCTGACTTAGAAGGCCTTTGGTCGGTTGTCTGCTTGAGGTGAGGGTGAGACATCATTGCAGTCCACAGCAGCTGGAAGGACTCGAGTGTAAGGGCCTAAGTCTGCCCTTGTGGAGAGTTACCAGCTGGGCAAGATAGTAATGGTTTCTTTTTTGCAAAGCAGACTCCAAGGAAATAACTAAGAGGGAAACAAATATTTGCATACGCATGTGTGTGGCTGTGTACTTCGTTTCTGATGTCTTACAAGATCAGCAATAGCTGGAAATGCAACTTCTGTACTTGGCTAAGAGGCACAGTGGCCCATGAGGTGCTGGGTGGGGCTTCAAGGGGAAACAGTGAGGGTGAGATGATATGGATGGAAAAGGGCACAGAAGGACCTGCCCGCTGGGTTAAGTGGGTTAAATGAAATTAATGAATCATGATGGAAAAAGATGTCTTGCCAGATGTGGGGGTGCATGCCTGTAATCCCAGCAATCCGGAGGTTGAGGCAGGAGGATCTTGAGTTCAAGATCAGCCTGGGCCACATAACAAGATCTTATTACTTGAAAAATGAAAACAAGTACAGTGGGCATGTTGGTGTAGGTCTATAATCCCAGCACTTGGGAGGTGGAGGCAGAAAAATGAGGAGTTACAAGGTCATCTGTGGCTACACAGCAAGTTCGAGGCTAGCCTAGGGTTACATGAGATACTGTCTCAAAACAAAAGCAAAGAAAAAAAAAGAAAGGAAAGAAGGAAGGAAAAAGGGCATAGAAATAAATGAAAACAATAGCTACTCTACAGACCTTGATTATAAAACCTGGTCACTTAGGGAACCTTGAAGAAGAGGCAGTGAAAAGAATGTAAGAGCCAAAGGATGGAGAAGTCACCCGAAGCACTGTTTTCTGGACACAAAGTGGCCACTGCATTTATAACATCACAGTGATTGCACACGTCCTGCAGAATACGGGGGCCATCAACATGTCATCATGGATGATGGAGGAGAACAAAAAAGGGGGCAGATAAGAAAGAGAGAGAGAGAGAGAGAGATCAAAATTCAAAGGGGAATAGTTGGCAAAAAGAAGCAGTTCACTGAAAGGGAGGTAGAGGGGGACAGGAGAAAGTAACGCGAGGGATTTTGATCAAATACATTATGGACATGAATGAAAACTGTCCATAAAAAAGTTTTAAAAATTGACCAAGATCCTATATAGACTCAATTGCAGAAGGGCCCTTGGTGGTAATCTAGTCTTAACTATTGATTCACTAATGAATCTTAAAAAAAATGATTTTTTTTGAGCACCTACTGTAATCCAGGTATGTGCCAAGCTCTGGGGAGAGAATATTGAGCAAACCTGCAGTCCTGACGCCCATGGCCTCCTGGGATCAGGTTGTTCTTCTTCTCTTCTCTTCTCTTCTCTTCTCTCTCTCTCTTCTGCTCTCTCTCTCTGCTCTCCTCTGCTCTCCTCTCCTCTCCTCTCCTCCCCTCCCCCTCCCCTCCCCTCCCCTCCCTCCCCTCCCTCCCCTCCCCTCCCCTCCCCTCCCCTCTCCTCTCCTCTCCTCCTTTGGCTTTGCAGGCAAATGCCTTAACTGCTAAGCCATCCCTCCAGCCCTGTCATTCCCTTTTTGATGTGTTTTATGGTGTGGGAATTGAACCTAGAACCTCATGCATGCTAAGCAAGTGCTCTACCACTGAGCTATACTTCCAGTCCTGTTCCCTTCTGGATAAGAATGAGCTAAATCCAAGTCCCCTGGAGGCTGGGTCAGGAGGATGTGACTTATTTTTTGCCATCATCATGTGCTAACATTCCTCATTCCTCTTTCCCAAACCAATCATCTCTCCTTCTTTGATTTCCTCAAACCTGAGAGTTAGAACTTTCATCACCTTTTATGAGAGAGGGTTTTAATTGCAGAGTCCAAAGATAGAACTTATCCAAATGATCCCAACATTCAATCCCATGGTGCCTTCTCAATTTATCCCAACAAGACTGGGCACAATTAGTCAGTCAAAGCCACTGGGAGTCAGCCCTAAAACAGAGTAGGCCTAGCTCAGGCCCACAGCAAGTGTATTTGCAGGAATGCCACCTCTTTCCAGTCTCCTTCTCCTAGTCTACTGTCTTCATCATGTCCTGCTGCTTCTGTTCATTCACTCTGGCTCAGAGCAGCCTTTGGCCTCTGTGACCCTCCTTTGTAACATGGAGAAACCACTGGTGTCTCTCTCATGGAGAGTCATGAGCTGCAGGGCCTACTGAGGGTGACAACCCATCTATAACCATCACCTTCTCATCGCTGGGAAAAAGCACCTACCTGAAACAACTTACGGAAGGAAAGGATTTATTTTGGCTTAGAGTTTCAAGGGGGAAATTTCATCATGGTGGGGAAATCATGGCAGGAGCCAAAAGTCGGGCATCACATCTCCACAGCTGCAGGGAAGAAACAGAGAGAGTGAGCTCGCTGGCACTGGCAAGCTGTGCTGGGCTATACAACTCCCAGGCTCACCCCCTCCCCAGCGACACACCTCCTCCAGCAGGCTCTACCTCCCAAAGGCTTCACCAGCAGGGAATTACATATGAGGCTTAATCACAAATCCACGAGCCCATGGGGGACATTTTATATTTAAGCCACCATGCCATCTAAACAGCCTGCACACTTCAGGCATGCTGGGAACACTTAGAAGCTTTCCCCTCATTATCCTTCACCAAATTGTAAGGTGAATCATCTAGAGCTGGATTTAAGATTTGAGTGTTTAAAAAAATTTTATGGGGGAGTTTTTTTTTTTTTTTTTTTTTTTGAAACAGGGCCAAACTGGCCTGGAACTCATTATATGAGGCTGGCCTTGAACCCTCAGCAATCCTTCTGCCTCAGCATGCTACATGCTAGAATTACAGGTGTAAACCACCACTAACAGCCAAGACCTGAGTCCCTGAGTCTTGATTTGCCAAAGTATGGCAGAATTCCCTTCATCCAATTTATTTGTTTATAAAAGAATACATATGTGTGTGTGTGTGTGTGTGTAAATATGTTTCTATATTATATATAAATATTTTTTATTTATTTATTGCAAGCAGAGAGAAAGAGAGAGAGAATGAGAGAGATGGGAAATAGCCAGGGCATTTTGTCACTGCAAAACCAACTCCAGGTGTATGTGCTGCTTTGTGTGTGTATGGCTATATGTGAGTACTGGGGAATTAAAACCAAGCTGTCAGGCTTTGCAAGCAAGCACCTTAACCACTGAGGCAACCCCAAACAAGTTATTTGTATTAGTTGTTATTCTTTTGTCACTGTGATCAAAAGTTTTGGCAGAGGGTTGAGGAGATGACTCAGCAGTTAAAGGTGCTTGCTACTAAAGCCTGCTGTCCCAGGTTCAATTCCCCAGTGCCCACTGAGAGCCAGATGCACAAAGTGGCACATGTGTCTGAAGTTCATTTGCATCAGCAAGAGGCCCTGGCATGTCCATTCACTCTCTCTCAATCTTTGCAAATAAGTAAATAAAAATATTTGAGGGGCTGGAGAGATTGCTCAGTGGTTAGTGTGCTTGCCTGCAATGTCTATTGACCTGAGTTCAGTTCCCCAGTAACCACATAAAGCCAGATGCACAGTGGCGCATGCATCTGGAATTTGTTTACAGTGGCTGGAAGCCCTGGCATGTCCATTCTCTTAAAGGTTCCACCACTTAAAAGTTATACTTCTGTTCAAAAGAATGCCATTAGTTAGGAACCAAGCCTTCAAAAATGTTAGCCTGTAGGGGACATTTGAGGTTCAAACCATAATAGTTTAGACACTAGCTTATATGTCTGAGGATTGCATTAGCATTCTAGCACCTTCCAAAACTGCACACTGACTGAGACCTCCCCCACCTCCAGGCCATCATTAATATCACATAGAAACTGCCAACTTCACACTTGGGTGTGCACCTTTTAATTTTTTTCAATCTTTTCTTTTTCTCTTTTTTTTTGGGGAAGGTTTGAGGTAGGGTCTCACTCTAGCTTAGGCAGACCTGGAATTCACTCTGTAGTCTCAGGATGGCCTTGAACTCACGGCAATCCTTCTACCACTGCCTTTTGAGTGCTGGGATTAAAGGCGTGTGCCACCACACCTGGCTCTTTTTCTCTTTAAATTTTTCTAATCTTAAAAAATTTATTGGGCTAGAGAGATGGCTTAGTGGTTAAGGTGCTTGCCTGTGAAGCCTAAGAACTCATGTTTGAATCTCAAGGTACCATGTAGTGATGCTTGTGTCCAATGTTGCACATGTGCCACAGGGGGCGCACGTTTCTGGAATTTGTTCACAGCAGCTGAAGGCCCTGGCGCACACATTATTTTTCTCTCTCTCTGCCTCTTTCTCTCTCTCAAAAAATACTATTATTTGCACAAGTGTGTTTGTGTGTGTGTGTGTGCATGCATGCACAAGTGTGTGCATTGTGCATGTGTGCACCAGGGCCTCTTTCCACCACAAATAAACACCAGATGCTTGCATTAGTAATTTTTTTTGCATCCAGCTTATGTGGTGGCTTGGGAATTGAATCCAGGCTGGCAGGCTTTGCAAACAAGTGCCTTTTTTTTTTTTTTGTTTTTTCAAGGTAGGGTCTCACTCTAGCTCAGGCTGACCTGGAATTCACTATGTAGTCTCAGGGTGGTGTTGAACTTGGTCCTCCTACCTCTGCCTCCTGAGTACTGGGATTAAAGGCATGTGCCACCATGCCTGGCTTAAGCAAGTGCCTTTTTAACCATTGTACCACCTCTTCAGACCTAATCTTTTCTTCTTTTATTTATAGTATTTTCAAATACAGTTTGTTTTAGCTGATTCCCACCCTCTGCCTTTTCCTTCTTTCTGTTTACATGTGACATATATGCTTTTGCAGTCTTCTCTTCTTTTATTTTATTTATTTATTTGAGAGAGAGGAAGAGGCAGAGAGAGAGAGGGAGAGAATGGGCATACCAGGGCCTCTCAGTCACTGCAAGTGAACTCCAGATAGAGGCGCCCCCTTGTGCATCTGGCTTAAGTGGGTTGTGGGGAATTGAACCTGGATCCCTAGGCTTCTCAGGCAAACACCTTAAAAACTAAGCCATTTCTCCAGCCCCTCATCTCTTCTTTTAAAAAAACTGCTTCTCACTGAAACACCTCTGTCACACCCTCCAATGGCTCAGGCAAACACCTCTTACAATGCAGCTGCCCAGACAGAAAGCTAATCCATTTCTCCAGCCCCTCAAAATAGAAGAGAAAGATGATGTCATCAAATTAGGAAAGAGACTAATTTTGATGGAGACGGAAAAGTGGAACTGGGTTTTTTTTTCCAATTAAAAGTCAATAAAAAAATAATTAAAAAAAAAAAAACTGCTTCTCCAACCAAGGGTGAGAGTAGTTTTTTTTTTTTTTTCTTTTTCTTTTGGTTTTTTGAGGTAGAGTTTCACTCTAGCTCAGGCTGACATGGAATTCACTATGTAGTCTCAGGGTGGCCTTGAACTAATAGTGATCCTCCTATGTCTGCCTCCTGAGTACTGGGATTAAAGGTGTGCACCACCACGCCCATCTGAGAGTAGTTTTTTAAAATAATCTTTGAATTTTTATTTATTTATTTGAGAGAGAGAGGGAGGCTGAGGCAGATAGAGAGAATGGGTGCACCAGAGACTTTAGCTGCTGCAAATGAACTCCATATGCATGCCCCACCCTGTGCATCTGGCTTACATGGGTTCTGGGGAATTGGACCTGGGTCCTTTGGCTTTATGGGCAAGAACCATAACCATTAAGCTATTTCTCCAGCCCCATCTCATCTCTTTTTAAAAATTTATTTATTTATTTGCAAAGAGAGGGGAGAGAGAGAGAGAATGGCCATGCCAGGACTTCTTCCCACTGCAAATGAACCCAAATGCATGAGGCACTTTATATATCTGGCTTTATGTGGGTCTGGGAACCAAACCCTGGCTGGCAAGCAGGCTTTGCAAGCAAGTGCCTTTAACTGCTGAGCCTTTTCTTAGGCCCCAGATCATCTTTTTTTTTTTTTTTTTTTCCCGAGGTAGGATCTCACTCTAGCCCAGGCTGACCTGGAATTCACTATGTAGTCTCAGGGTGACCTCGAACTCTTGGTGATCCTTCTACCTCTTGCCTCCCAAGTGCTGGGATTAAAGGCGTGCACCACCATGCCCGGCTTCTAGATCATCTTTTAAAATTCACTTTTGGTTATAGGTCTATGTTTACAGGTTTGATCCACATTTTCCCCTCCTATATATACACACACTTAGGGGTGTTACAAAGTTAGATCATTATATCATTATATTTGGGTCTTTCTGAGTTTGAATCACTTCACTTAATATGATTCTTTCAATCAACTCATTTTTCTGAAAATTTTATAATTTCATTTTTCTGTACTGCTGAACGGAATTCCATTGTGTACATGTACCACGTTTTCATTATCCATTCATCTGTCACTGGGCATCTAGGCTATTTCCAGTTCTCAGCTATTGTAAATAGAGTTGCAATAAGCATGGGTGTGCATATATCTCTATAATGGAGTGTAGGCATCCCTAAGGTATATGCCCAGGAGTGGGTTGTATGGGAAGACTATTTCTTTTTTTAAAATATATTTAATTAATTAATTAATTAGTTTGAGAGAGAGAAAGAGGCAGAGAGAGAGAGAATGGATGCTTAGGGTATCCAGCCACTGCAAATGAACTCCAGATGCATGCGCCCCCTTGTGCATCTGGCTTACATGGGTCCTGGAGAATCGAACCAGGGTCCTTTGGCTTTGCAGGCAAATGCCTTAATCACTAAGCCATCTCTCCAGCTCCTGGGAAGTTTATTTCTAATTTTCCGAGAAACCTCCATATGGACTTCCATAACACCAATCTTTTCTTTTCTTTTTTTTTTTTTTAAATTTTTTTTTTTTTTTTCAGGGCAGGGTTTAACTCTGGCCCAGGTGAACTGGAATTCATTATGTAGTCTCAGGCTGGCCTCGAACTCATAGTGATCCTTCTACCTCTGCCACTCGAGTGCTGGGATCAAAAGCACTATGCCTGGCAATCTTTTCTTTTTAAAAGATAAATATTGGTTCAAATCTTACATATTGCTTTATCAGCTACCAATTTTTTTAATTATTGTTTTTTTATTGACAACTTTTATACTTACATACAAAAAAACCCACCTGATATTTCCCTCCCCTCCCTCCATTCCACTTTAGAACTCCAGTCTCCATCATATCCCCTCCCTCTCTCCATTAGTCTCTCTTTTAATTTGATGACATCATCTTTTTCTTTTATTTTGAGGGTCTTGTGGAGTATTGCTAGGCACTGCAAGGTCATGGATATCGAGGCCAATTTCTGTCTGGGCAGTTGCATTGTAAGAGGTCATACCCTTCCTTTGGCTCTTCCATTCTATCCGCCCCCTCTTCCGCAATGGTCCCTGAGCCTTGTAGGGTGTGACAGAGGTGTTTCAGTGCTGGGCACTCCTCCATCCCTTCTTCTCAGCACTATGTTGCCTTTTGGGTCATCCCAGTGGCCATCGCCATCTGAAAAGAGAAGCTTCTCTAACCAGAAGTGAGAGTAGCGTTAATATGTGAATATGAACATTAAGTGTAGTGCTTTCAGGGCAGCTTGGTGGGAATAATCTATACATTTAGTCAGACAAGAGCAGGCTTATACCCCTAAGGCTCATGACCTCACCTACCATAGACTTTTACTTAGGTTTTTCAGTACCAGGTATGTATTCCCTCCCGTAGAGAGGGCCTTCAGTCCAATTATGGAGCAGTTGGTTACCCCAAGAGTAGACATGCCACTATTGCACCCGTTCAGTCATTGGGCCTGTCTGGCCAAGCTTGAATATTCAGTGTCCACTGTTTTCACTGTTGATGGCTCTGTCTCCCATACGCTGCGTGCAGTGCAGCTTTTTCTAGCTTTCAGTTGGCTGGTCTACAGGGAGAAGGTTTTCTGCTCCATACCAGCTTGCTTTCTCAGTGACCTTGCCTCTCAGGCAAGAGATGTCTTCAGCAATAGGGTCTTACTATCTGTTTCTCAAGGGAAGCCAAGGGCTTTGGCAAAAGCCTTTAATGTTTTGGAGGCTACCGGGACCTCCTTGGCCAACAACTCACTGGAAGGTATCCCATCCCAGGTACTGAAAATTTTCTAGTAACAGTTTACAGCTTCTAGACATGCCCTTATTGAAAAAAGTAATTTTACATATGTCTTATTCACAATATCTTGAATTTAGATTGACCCTCCCCCTGCCCTTCTTTTATGCATTCTCTTCCCATGGCCTCGCTTAGGCCATTCCCCTCCCTGTAATCAGTTCTTCTACTTACATATGTGCATTACCATACACTTAAGTCCTTCCCTTTCCTCCCTCCCTTATAGCCTTTTACCAGCTTACTGGTTTCTGGTACCTATTTTTGGTTCCAGTTCACACACAAGTCTATACAAAGCTACCAATTTTTTTAAAAAAACAAACTAATTGGAAAGAAGCAGTTCAGTGGAAATGGGGTTGGTAAAATGGGACAAAAGAAGGTATCAAGAGGAGATTATATCAAATCAGAGTATGTTCATGTATAAAAATTCTTGATAAAATATTTTCCTCATGTAATTAAATATATTATTTTTTGTGGTCTTTTTATTTATTTATTTTTTCGAGGTAGGGTCTGACTCTGGCCCAGGCTGACCTGGAATTCACTATGTAGTCTCAGGGTGACCTTGAACTCACGGGTGATCCTCCTATCTCTGCTTCCCAAGTGCTGGGATTAAAGGCGTGCACCACCTTATATATATTCTTATACTTCTGTTTGTTTTTGTTGTTGTTCCATGTTTTTGAGATAGTATATCCAAACTCAACCTCTCTATGTAGCTGGGAATGACTTTAAACTACTGATTCTCTCTATGGGAGGGAATACATACCTGGTACTGAAAAACCTAAGCAAAAGTCTATGGCAGGGGAGGTCATGAGCCTTAGGGGTATAAAGCCTGCTCTTATCTGACTAAATGTATATTTTATTCCCACCAAGCTGCCCTGAAAGCACTACACTTAATGTTCATATTTACATATTAATGCTACTCTCACTTCTAGTTAGAGAAGCTTCTCTTTTCAGATGGCAATGGCCACTGGGATGACCCAAAAGGCAACATAGTGCTGAGAAGAAGGGATGGAGGAGTGCCCAGCACTGAAACACCTCTGTCACACCCTACAAGGCTCAGGACCCATTGCGGAAGAGGGGTGGATAGAATAGAAGAGCCAAAGGAAGGGTATGACCTCTTACAATGCAATTGCCCAGACAGAAATTGGCCTCGATATCCATGACCTTGCAGTGCCTAGCAATATCTCCGCAAGACCCTCAAAATAGAAGAAAAAGATGATGTCATCAAATTAAAAGAGAGACTAATGGAGAGGGGGGGATATGATGGAGACTGGAGTTCTAAAGTGGAATGGGGGGGAGAGGAGGGAAATATCAGGTGGGTTTTTTTGTATGTAAGTATAAAAGTTGTCAATAAAAAACAATAATTAAAAAAAATAAACTACTGATTCTCCTGAGTGATGGAATTTCAGGTGTGTAACACCATGCTTTGTGTTGTGGGGTGCTGGGTGGTCAAACCCAGGGCTTTGTGCGTTCTAGGCAAGCACTCTGTCAACTGAGCCACACCCCCAGTCCCTGCCATCATTATTTCTAATGGATATAGAATTGTCAACTAGAAAGGTGAACCACAGCTGCTAGACACTTAGATTGTATACAGTGCTCTGCAATTATAAAGAATGCTGTAGCCGGGCGTGGTGGCGCATGCCTTTAATCCCAGAACTCGGGAGGCAGAGGTAGGAGGATAGCCGAGAGTTTGAGGCCACCCTGAGACTACATAGTGAATTCCAGCTCAGTCTGGACCAGAGTGAGACGCTACCTTGAAAAACCAAAAAACAAAAAAGCTGTAATGAACATCCTCTTTCTTTCTGATGTGTTATGGCCACATTGCCCATGTTGACTGAAGCTCCAGGTCTTATGAAGCTGCTAAATCTTTTTTTAATATATATATATATATATATATATATATTTTTTTTTTTATTGACAACTTCTATACTTACATACAAAAAATGCATGATATTTCCCTTCCCTCCCCCCATTCCCCTTTAGAACTCCAATCTCCATCCTTGAGCATTCATTCATTTTTTAAAATATATTTTATTTATTTATTTATTTGAGAGAAAGAGGGAGAGGGAGAGAGAGAGAGAAAGAGAGAGAATGGGCACACCAGGGCCTCCAGCCACTGCAAACGAACTCCAGATGCATGCGTCCCCTTGTGCATCTGGCTTATGTGGGTCTTGGAGAATCAAACCAGGATCCTTTTTGCTTTGCAGGCAAAAGCCTTAACTGCTAAGCCATCTCTCCAGCCCCTCATTCATTTAAAATTTTTATTTATTTATTTATTTATTTATTTATTTATTTATTTATTTATTTGAGAGAGTGAGAGAGGGAAAGAGGCAAAGAGAGAGAAAGAGAGAGAGAGAGAGGGAGAGAGGGAGAGGGAGAGAATGGGCACACCAGGGCCTCCAGCCACTGCAAATGAACACAGTGACACATGTGACATTTTGTGCATCTGGCTTATGTGGGTCCTGGGGAATTGAACCGAGGTCCTTTGGCTTTGCAGGCAAATGCCTTGACCGCTAAGCCATTTCTCCAGCCTCAAGTCATTCATTTTTTTAAATTTCATTTTATTTATTTGTAAGCAGAGTGAGATAGAGAGAAGGGAGACAGAGAATGGGCATGTCAGGGCCTCTAGAGTCTGCAAACAAACTCCAGATGCATGCACCACCTTGTGCATCTGGCTTTGTTGAGTACTGGGGAATTGAACCTGGGTCATTAGGCTTTGCAGGCAAGCACCTTAACCGCTGAGTCATCTCTTCAGCCTGAGCTGTCATTCTTTTGAAGCCAAGTTCAGGGCCTGATATTTACTCTTGTTTCATTTTATCTTATTAGATTCAGCTTGTCAGTCCAACCTGTCTAAAGCCATCTGGATTCTGTCAATGGTTTTCCAATCTGCCTGGCCTCCCTCTCTCTTTTTCTTTCAAATCAACTATAAATTTGGTAAACAGGCCTTTTATGTTTTCAACCAAGCCATTAATAAAAATGTTATACAGGTTAAAGTTGAGGCCAGAGCTCTGTGGCGGGCCCCCAAAGGTCTTCTTCTAGATTTATCGACTATTCCCTAGGATCCACAAGCTACATAGTTTCCTAACGGAGCCAGCATTCCGCTTACATCTTCCTATAAGTTTATAATCAAGTTCAAAAAAACAAAGTCAGACCAGATGGTTTCAACATCCAGGCTCAACCAAGGGGAACCATCCTTAGAAGCAGAAGCGCAGGTTCCGGATGGAGTGCTGGGCTCCCGTTGTTTCTGTTTTAACTGGGGCATTTGGCCACCTGCTCTCCTCACTGCTATCTCAGTGACCCAGGCTTAGGGCTTCCTGGGATTTCTGTCCCCACCATCAGTCAATGACAGCCCAGGGGAAATGGCTGACAATAACCAGCTGAGCCCAAGCAGGAGTGATGTCTGTTGTTGAAGGGACCCAGCTAGGGACTAGCACCCTTTACTACTGCATCAAAGTGTCAGGCCTCATTCACATGCAGTGCTGGGTGACAGACAACACCGATACAGGAAACCAAGTATTCCAGGCTTTCTTTTTTTTTTTTTTTTTGGGTTTTCAAGGTAGGGTCTCACTCTGGCCCAGGCTGACCTGGAATTAACTACGTAGTCTCAGGGTGGCCTCGAACTCTCGGGGATCCTCCTTCCTACCTCTGCCTCCCGAGTGCTGGGATTAAAGGCGTGCGCCACCACGCCCGGCTCCCAGGCTTTCTTATTGGAGGAAGAGCAACGTGGTGCTGGTTGGGTAGTTCAGGGCCTGACCAAAAGCACAGAATCTGCAAGGTCAAGGCAACTCTTTTTCTTTCTTATAATCTTAGCATATTATCACTCCATGGGGATGAGTATTATTTACCTGTGAGGGGCTGACATGTGAATTCCATGAGATATGATGGAAGTAACATACCAGGCTGCCAACTAATGCATTTTGTTTCACTTCATAACAATAAAATAACTTTGTCAGTCTTCAAAAATTAAGAGAGTTCACGCTGGAGGAATGGCTCAGCATTTAAGGGACTTGGTTGGAAAGCCTGCCAGCCTGGAGTTTGGTTCCCCAGTACCCACAATAAAGCCAGATGCACAAAGTAGTGCATGTGTCTGGAGTTCATTTGCGGCATTGATGTGCCCATACTCTCTCTCTCTCTTTTCTCTTTGTTTGCAAGCAAATAAGTTAATAAATAAATATTATATATATATATATATTTTTTTTTTTTTAAATTAAGAGATTTCACTTATTACTCTGGATCTGAAGTCTCTTGAAGAATTGAGCCAACTTCCCCAGCCTCTTACCCATGGCAGCAATGTGACAGGCTACTAAGGACTGCTCCTGTTGCATTTGCCACAGATTCTGCCACTTACACAGCATATGTCTGGATCCCTATGCCCAGCTGGTTGTGCCCACTGGCCTTACAAGCCTGAGTGCCCAGAGCATTTGAGTTTAACCATCGTAGTGTGACATGGCAGAGTGCTGGCTCAGGAACTGGATTTCTTAGTCTTCGAGTGACCCGTTCGGCTCTCAAGTTCCTTTTCTACAAAGATTGTGTCTGCTGGGGCCCTGGGTTGGTATTTTGTGGCGCTGTATAGTCTGACTGCTATCCTTGTGGCCTCAGTTGGGAGACAAGGCTTGGGAACTGGTAGGGGCTAAAGGAATTCCAAAGTACAAAGAAAGAGCAAGAATGGCAACTATGTTCTAGCCTCAGTGCTCAGGCACCAAAGCCCCCAAACCCTCTAGGGCAAGAGGGTTATCAGCACACAGCACCTACCACTGAGAAATGCCAGAAGTGGAGGAGTACCTGTCAGAGAGGAACCTATTGTGCAGTGCTGCAACCTCACCTTCTCATGTTCCCTTCATGCTAAAAGTCCCCACAGGCTAAACCACACCTTTCCTTCTTCCTCCTGGTGGAACCAGAACCCAAGGACCTCAGGGAGCAAGGAAGGCTTGGGAAAGAGTACAGCCTTGGGCTGGGGAGATGGCTTAACAGATAAGGCACTTGCTTGCGAAGCCTAAGAACTCATGTTCAAATCTCCAGGTTCCATGTAGCCAGATGCACAGATGCAAGCACACAATGTCACACATGTACCACAAGGGAGCGCTTGTGTCTGGAGTTTGTTCATAGCAGGTTGAGGGTCCTGATGCACCCATTCTCTCTCTCTCTGAAAAATAAAAATAAGTAAAAAATTAATTAAAAAGTGCAGGGCTGGAGAGATGGCTTAGTGGTTAAGGTGTTTGCCTGCAAAGCCAAAGGACCTCGGTTCAATTCCCCAGGACCCATGTAAGCCAGATACATAAGATGGTGTGTGTGTCGAGTTCATATGCAGTGGCTGGAGGCCCTGGCACACCCATTCTCTTTCTCTCTCTCTCTGTCTGCCTCTTTCTCTCTCAAATACATAAAAATAAAATAAAAATAAAACATTAAAAAAAAACATTAAAAAAAAGTGTAGCCTCGCCAGTCCACTCATTGCAAGTGTTGAACTGGTCAGCTTATAGTCTTTCCAAATCCACAGAGCAGACCTGGATGGTGCTTTCCAGGTGGTGGGGGTAGAGGTCATCATCTCTTGTGCCTGTCCAGAAAGTGCAGGGATGGTAAGCCAGCTGGCTCTGTCCCCAAAGTTTTGGCTCAGAGCTCTGGCCTGTTGTACACATTTGTAACTAACTTGGCTGCAAGTTCTGTGCAGATTTCAAGCTGTCTCCCATCTCTGTGTTCCTCTCCCTGCAGGCAGCCTTCTTCCTCTCGAGTGAGGATGTGAGGGGTGCTAATGAACCCCACCAGACCCAGCTGTTGGAGTTGCCAGGATCTGATTTCTGTCTGTCTTTCCTACTTGTGTGAGGCTGTCAACTTTATACCACTTAGTTTATTCCCTTTTCTGCAGAAGGTGAGAACCATTGCCCTGAACTCCCTAACTCAACAGTGCTCTTCAAGCTTACCCAATGGCTTCTTTTATCTTGCTGCTGAAGCCAGTAGCTCAGTGTTCAGTGAGCATGTACTATGTACTGGCATAGCCGACAGAGCACAGTGGCTGAGACCTCCCTACTCTCCAAAGTTGATTGCTGCTGCTCTGGTCCAAGCACCTCGGCACCTTGTGTTCTAGGTCAGGCCTCCATCCTCTACAGCCCGTGGTCTCAATCCAGCTTGCCACCACCACACACACACACACACACACACACACATTTTTAATAACTTTTTAATTTTAATTTTTATTTATTTGAGGGCAACAAACAGAGAGAGAAACAGGCAGATATATATATAGAGAGAATGGGCACACCAGGGCCGCCAGCCACTGCAAACGAACTCCAGGTGCATAACCACCTTGTGCATCTGGCTTACATGGATCCTGAGGAATTGAACCTCAAAACTGGGTCCTTAGACTTCACAGGCAAGCGCTTAACCGCTAAGCCATCTCTCCAGGACCAATTTTTTTAAACTTCTTTTTTGCCACCTCTATTTTTGTATTAATGAAGATTGAATTTTTTTTTTGAGGAAGGGTCTTACTCTATCCTAGACTAACTTGGAACTTACTTGATAACCCCAGACCGGCCTCAAATTCCTGTTGATACTCCCATTTCAGCCTCCTGAGTGCTGGGATTAAAGGCATGTGCCACAATGCTTAACTAAAGATAGATTTTAATCTTTTTTTTTTTTTAAAAAATGCATTTTATTGACAGTTTTCATTCATATACACAATGTACCCTGATCTCTCTCACTACTTTCCTTTGTTATCCTTCTCCTTCCTTCCTCTACGGAGCCTCTTCTTCTTTCCAGCTAGTCCCTCTTCTATTTTGATGCCATCTTTTCTCGTTTTTGACTTCATGTTGTACAGGTCTTTATGTAGCTATTGTCAGCCACTGTGAGGCCACAAATTCAATAGTCATTTAATGTCCAGAATACAGTAGTCGAAAGCACTCCTCCCCTTCGTTTGGCTCTTACATTCTTCGCACCACCTCTTTACACGATGGTCCTGGAGCCTTCGAGGGTATAATAGAGGTGTCTCAGTGTTGAACTCCACTGTCACGTCTTCTCAGTCCTTTGAGTTTTGAGCCTCCTGAGCCGTCACCACCATCCAACCAGAGAAACTTCTCTAACCAAAAGAGTAGCATTAATCTGTGAGCATCGACACAAATATTTGGAGGGTGACTTGGTACACATACTATGTCCATTTAGCCAAACGACAGCAGTAGCTTCCCTCCTAGTTGCCACCTGTTTTTGTAACTAAAGTTTTATTGAGACACAGCTGTGCTCACTTGTTTGTGTTTTGCCTATGGATGCTTTTGCACTGCTGTGGAGACTGGGCGGCTGTTGTTGGGACTCTGTAGAGCTGAAAATGTTTGCTCTCTGGACTTTGACAGAGAAAGCGTCTAGACCCTGCTGTGGGCCCCATGCTTTTCTGCTTCCCTTAACTTCAGGACTCATAATTTGAATTTGTCCTTTAAATTTCCATTGATTGCTTTCTTTCCTGGCCAGGCTGTGTGTGCCTATGTTCTATTCACCTCCTTCCTTCTGTCCATTGCCAGGGGGTCCCCAAAAAGCTGTCCATGTCTGACTCCATTGCCTGTGTACTTTATCTGCGGTCTCATTTTGCTAATATATCTTCAGACGAGAAGCACACAGGAAGTGGGGCTGGACTAAGAAACCTTAAGACTCACTCCCCCAGTGAGAAGCTTCACTTCTAAAAGTTATACAACCTTCCAAAACAGCGCTACCAGCTGGGGACCAAGTGTTCAAGCACCCGAGCCTGTGGGGGGACATTTCACATTCAAAGCACAACAGCCTGGCTGTGTGCACACGAAGACTGATGGCCATCGTGACGAAGCTGAGCTGGCCTCTGGGGGACTTCCTGCTGAAGCAACACCTTCTTGCAGGATGCACTCCCTAACTCTTGGTTCCTTTTGGCTCTTCTCAACAGTGATGCAAAGAGCCAGCTCTTCTCCCCTCTGACCTTTACAGTTCTCTGATCTCCGCAGTGGGGATGTGCTATCTGGCCTCTGGGTCATTGTGATGACAAAATTGCCTGGCACCTGCTATCCAGGACCCTCCTGCATCTTGCCACCCACCCTTTGTCAGTCCTACTTCAGTCTTGTCTTGGGGACAAGAGAAACCAGGGGGTGTTAAGCAGAATAGGCCAGGAGCTCAGAGGCCTTTGACCTGGCCCCTTGCTGGACTCTAGGTTCCTGCCACAGGTCCCTTCCTGGAGCCTGTCCTTTCTCCAAGTTGGGGGCTGAGAATGAGAGTGCCATGCCGTGGTGGACTGCAGAAGGCAGCAGCCACGAGAGCTGAGGGACTCCCAGAGACCCAGGTGCTGGGGCCAGACAGAGGAGGCCAGGCCCGTTGCTATGGAGAGAGAAATGTTATGCGGTTAACTTATTTGACTGGCGGCCTTGAGAAATACCCACGTCCCTCTGGGGCCTCGGAGCTATCCATCATTCCGAAAGGCTCCTTTCATGATGAGGGTTGTCTATGTGGCTAATAAAACCACACTCCAATCCCTTCCATGCAGACAGCCCTTCCCTTTTTACACACTTTATGGAGCCCTCTTCAGTTTATAAGACACCAGAGGCTTCATTCTAGTCAGCTCTGACTCTGCTGCTGTGACAGGCACTGGGCACGTGCTATGTCCTGCACACGCATGGAAGGACAGAAGGGTGGGCCATGAGCCTCACACAGCCCTAGCCTGTAGGGGCTCTGAATCTCACACAAAGGTGCCACAGCCTTGTCTACCCAGTCTGAGAACAAAGAAACAAGATCCCGAACAGAAGGGAAATGGGATGGAGGTGGCTTTAGATGGGCAGAAGGACAGCCTCATCTGGGATGGAAGGAAGGAGGCAAAGAGGGTAAAACTTGGGTTGATGAGACGGCTTAAAGGGTAAAGTGTTTGCTCTGTGAGTGTGAGGACCCAGGTTTGAATTCCCAGGACCCATTTAAAGGTGGACATGGTAGATTATGTCTGCAACTCCTATGCTGAGATGGGAGGCAGAGACAGGAGACTCCCTAGAAGCTTGGAGGCCAGCAAGCCTGGTGTATGCCGTGGGGAGCAGCAGAGACACTACCTCAAACAAGGTGGAAGGTAAGGACTGACTCCTGAGTTTGTCCTCTGATCTCTGCACCTGACACACACACACACACACACACACACACACACACACACACACACTTCTGGATTGGTATGAAGGAAACAAACAGTTATGCATCTGCTCCAAGCTGGGCCCTGGGCCAGGCGGCTGGCACGCATCGATTCATTTTTCACAACAATGGGATTCTTTGGATTGTGAGCAATAGCACCACAATGCTCACCAGCTGAGACAAAGGCATGATTCTTGTCTCAGGTGCCCAGATTACTGGCAGGGCAGTGTTGACAGGACATTAGAGTCACTTTTTCAGGCATGTAGGAAGGGGCCATGAGCTGCCTTGTCATGTGGTCTCTTGGGCAGGGGAGATGCTGCTCTCTTCCTGGCAGTAGTTGAAATATCCAAGGAAAGGACCTGATTGGCCCAGATCAAGCAGATGCCTGTGCCCCAGTCAATCCTGTGGCTGATGAAAGGGCTGTGTTAGCAGATGGCCGGTGGCTTCCTTTGCACAAAACTCAGACATGAGAATGCACCAGAGTAATTGTTTCATAGTCCATGCAATGTTATTTTTCACTTTTTATTTTTATTTAAAAATTTTGGTTTTTCGAGATAGGGTCTCACTCTAAGCCCAGGCTGACCTGGAGTTCACTATGTAAGTCTCAGGCTGGCCTCGAACTCACAGCGATCCTCCTACCTTGGCCTCTTCATGCTGGGATTAAAGGTGTGCGTCACCACGCCCGGCCATTTAGTTTTCACTTTTGACAAAGAATGTTATTTACATTTTTAGAATTAGATCTCACGTAGGCTAGGATGGCCTCAGACTCAGTATGTTACCAAGGCTGACCTTCAACTCTTTTTTTTTTTTTTGGTTTTTTTTGGTTTTTTTGATTTTTTGAGGTAGGCTCTCACTCTGGCCCAGGCTGACCTGGAATTAACTATGTAGTCTCAGGGTGTCCTTCAACTCACAGCGATCCTCCTACCTCTGCCTCCCGAGTGCTGGGATTAAAGGCGTGTGCCACCACGCCCGGCGACCTTCAACTCTTGATTCTCAAGCCTCTACCTGCCAAGTGTGGTGTGTGATGGCATATCCAGCCCTTATTTATACTTGTTTGCATGTGCAGTGTTTGGTGCCATGGTGTGTGTGTGTGGGGGTGAATGTATAGATGTGCTTACAGGTGTGTGGCAGCCAGAGGAGAATGTCAAGTGTCCATCTTCCATTGCTTTTATGTATATTTCCTTAAGGCGGGGGTCTCTCTCTAACAGAGCTGTCGTTTCATACCCCAGCCATTCTCTGTTCTCTGCTCTTCATAGGACTGGGGTTACAGACATGTGTGACTACACCCAGCTGTTTATGTGTGTCCTGGGGATTTTGCACTTCGTTAGTCTCAGGCCCTTAAGCTTGAAGCAAGTGCTCATACCTGCCAAACCATCTCCTCAGCCCCTTTTATTTACATTGTGAGGTGGTTGAAATTTACATTTCATACATATCTAGGGGAGTGGAGGTGATATTGTCACATAGAAATGGCCCTAGAGAATCATCTTAGTATTTTTTTTTTTAAATTCACTGAGCAAATCTGATGAGGTCTAGACATGTGCCAGGTATTATTTTATTTTATTTTTTATTTTTATTTATTTATTTATTTTTTTCGAGGTAAGATCTCGCTCTAGCCCAGGCTGACCTGCAATTCATTATGTAGTCTCAGGATGGCCTCGAATTCACAATGATCCTCCTACCTCTGCCTCCCGAGTGCTGGGATTAAAGGCGTGCTCTACCACGCCCGGCTAGGTATTATTTAATTGTGACAGCTGATGACAACAGACACAGTCCCTGTTCTCTTAGAGCTTAAGTTTTGTAAGGGAGACAGGGAGTGAGCAAGTAGAGCAATAAAACTTCAGGGACAGTTAAGTTGTGCAAAGACATTAAGAAACATGCAGGAAGCCGGGCGTGGTGGCGCACGCCTTTAATCCCAGCACTCGGGAGGCAGAGGTAGGAGGATTGCCGAGAGTTCGAGGCCACCCTGAGAATACATAGTTAATTCCAGGTCAGCCTAGACCAGAGTGAGACCCTATCTCGAAAAACCAAAAAAAAAAAAAAAAAAAAAGAAACAAAAAAGAAACATGCAAGATTGCAAAGTGCTCCTCCAGATACAAAATGGCCTGGATATCCATGACCTCATAGTGCCTGACACTACCTACATAAGACCATCATAAGAGGAGGAAAAGATCATGACATCAAACTGAAAAGAGAGACTGATTAAGAGGGGGAGGTGATATGATGAAGAGTGAAGTTTTAAGGGGAAAGTGGGGGGAGGGAAGGAAGTACCATGGGATATTGTCTACAATTAAAGGAGTTGTCAATAAAAAGAAAGGCAAAAAAGAAAGAAAGAAAGAAAGGAAGAAAGAAAGAAAGAAAGAAAGAAAGAAAGGAAAGAAAGAAAAAGGAAAAGAAAGAAACATGAAGGAGGTACTGGCTTGGATGGGGTAATGGGGGAAGACTGAGGAAACAGAATTGCCCATTGAAGGGATGAGCTGTATGGGGACCTGGTGGAGGGAAGAGCATGCGCAAAGGGCCCGAGGCGGGGAGGGGCTTGGTGTGTCCTGGGAGTAAGCAAAAGGCAAAGTGGCAAGAGTATCATGGTCCAGAGTGAGGGGCTGGGGGTGTCACATTGCACAGGGCCACCTCTGCTGGCCATGGCAAGAGGTTTGGATAAGTCAGCATCTTGAAGTGATGACCTTGTGAAAGATGAAGTAAGAGAGCCTCAGGTAGATGGGGCAAGGATCTCTCTGGAGCCAACTTTGTTTTCTTTCTTCTACCTCAAGTGTCTTCCTTTAGGTAGCTTTGGAAAATGTGGAGGGGCCAAGGAAAGGAATGGGCAGCTGCTGGTGATCCCTTCCTCTCCTGTAGAATGGGGCGGGGAAGCGGGAGAGGAATCCAGTGTCTCCCTTCCCTGGAAAGAAAGGGAAGAAATGATGCAGGTAGGAGCAGAGGGAAGTGCATGGACTTGGGAGTGGTCAGGAGGATTGTAGCATGTTAGAGAGCCCTGCCCCAGGAAGATGGAGACCGTGAACTTGTCATGGGGTTGACCAGCATGATTTGATCTCATCCAGCCGCACTGTGTTGGGAGCAGAGGAGGATAGATCTGTGAATAAAGATGGTGGCTGCTGGATAGGGCCATTTCTATGTGACAATATCACCTCCACTCCCCTAGATATGTATGAAATGTAAATTTCAACCAACTCACAATGTAAATAAGAGAGGAGGGGACAGACATGAGTTCCTCACACAACTAATCATGGATTTTGTTTTCCCTAGGGCTGATCCAATTATAATGTTATTTTTCATTTTCAGCAAAGGTTTTTTGAAAAATATTTTATTTATTTATTTGCAAGAGGGAAAGAGGGGAGAGAGAGAGGGAGAAAGAGAGAGAGAGAGAGAGAGAGAGAGAGGGAGGGAGGGAGGGAGGGAGAGAAAATGGGCATGCCAGGGCTTCCAATCACTGAAAATGAACTCCAGATGCATGTGCCACTTTGTGTATCTGGCTTACATGGGTCCTGAGGAATCGAACTGAGGTCCTTTTGGCTTTGCAGGCAAGTGCCTTAACTGCTAAGCCATCTCTTCAGCCCCTCTTTTCTTCAGCAAAGGTTTTTATGCACATGTGCAATTCATTGGGTTTAAAATTTAGATATTTCAAGCATTTTGCTTACAGATAATGTCACTGCTACAGTAGTTGTGTATCTCCAAAATTCATGAGTTCAGGTCTTAATACTTAATACCCAGTACTTAACACGTAGTACTCAGAATGTGATTTTTATGGGGATATGATCTTTAGTTTCCTTCCTTCCTTCCCTCCCTCTCTCCATCCCTTCTTCCCTTTCTTTGTGCTGGGGATTGAAACCAAGGCATTGTGTGTGCTAGGCAAATGCTCTACCACGAGCCATATACATAACCCCGTGTGGATAAGGTCTTTAACAAAGCGATTAAGTTAAAATGGGGCTAGTAGAGCAGGACGTAATCCAATCTGATTGATGTCTTATAAGAAGAGAACAATTCAGAAACAAAGAGTATCCCCAGGGATGTTCATGTACAGAGGAACCATACTGTAAAGAACCAGCAAGAGCTGAGAGAGGCCCTGGAAGAGTCCAAAGTCCATTGGCACCTCCACCTTGACCTCCCAGTCTCCAGAACCACAGGAGAGTAAGGCATCCCCTGGGTAAGCCACCAGTCTGTGGTATCTCCCAAAGACTTCACCAGCTGGGAATTCAAGCATAAGGGGCTTAATCACCAACACAGGAGGCTATGGAGGACATTGCACATGTAAACCACCACAGTGGCACCGTTCAGGAAGCTTATGGAGCCTTTAAGAGGCAGAGCCTTACTGTCGGAAGTGTGTCACTGGGGGAGGGTCTTGAGGCTTTCCAGCCCAGTCCCCCTTGCTGCTCTTGCTTTCACCACTTCCTTCACGTTGATGTGATGACGTGGGCTGGCTGCCTGCTCCTGCCATGCTTTCCCTGCCACGGTGAACCTTCCCCTCAAAACTGTCAGCCACAGTAAACCCCTTCCTTCCCTAAGTTGCTTCCGGGTATTTTTGTCCCAGCCAAGAAAAAGTGACTGAGAGACCTTGACTATGTTGTTTTCGATTGGTTCTTGGGTGGTAGATCCTAGGAAAGAGCAGTGAGTGCAGGAAGTTTATTGGGGAGCAATTTAGGGGTACAGCCCCCTGAGAGGATGAGCTGTGGGGAATGGGCAGGCGAAGCTGTGGAACTTTAATGATATTATACCAAAGAGTCAAGTCAGCCCCATGAGGAGCTAGGAGGCTGGGATGGTCCAGTGGTATAGTGGGACTGGGTTCTGAATCACCATGGAAACATACCTCAGTGCCTTTCATTGAACTGGGAAGACCCACCCTGAGAGTGGGCAGCACCATCCCATGGGTGGGGGTCCCCAACTGATAAAAAAGGAGAACGCAAGGTGAGCACCGGCATTCATTTCTCTCTCTGCTTCCTGACCATGGACACAATGTGACCACTTGCTTCTGACTCCTGCTGTCATGCCTTCCTGCCATGGTGAGCCATTTCCCTTCGAACTGTGAGCCAAAATTGGCTCGTAGCTTTAGGTAGTCACAGCAATGAGGAAGGTAATTAAATAAAGACAGCATGGAAGCCAGGCCTGGTGGCACACGCCTTGAGTCCCAGCTCTATGGGAGGCAGAGGCATGAGAACTGCGGAGAGTTCGAGGCCACCCTGAGACTACATAGTGAATTCCAGGTCAGCCTGAACTAGAGTGAGACCCTGCCTTCAAAACCCTCCCCCCCCCAAAAAAAAAGACAGTATTGACCAATCATTTGGGAGGACATGCCTTCAAGTATGGGGCCTGACTTTTGCTGGGTGCCTCATGGCAATTCCTGGGGGAGACTCAGATAAGTACTGCCAGCATCTGATCCTGATGGCACCTGGGGGAATAAGCGTCAGTCCTGGGAGGAGGACTGGGTGGGGGAGTGGGGAGACCCACTAATAACAACTGTCACATGTGCTTTCACGTTGTCCCTTTATAGCTGTAGGCACCACTTGATATTTCATTGATTTGTGTATCAGTGTTGCCTTCTCTGCTAGGTTTAGAACAGAGACCAGTGCCTTGACAGTAAAGCAAGGATGCATTGAGTATGCAGGAGCATGGTGGATGTGTCAATGGGGAGAAAGAAGGGAAGAAGTTAGGGCATCCAGAAAGTCTGGGAGGTGATTCATTGTGGGCCAGAGAGACTTGCTGTTGGTGGTTATTGCAGAAGGAAAGTGAGGGAGGGTGAGGGGAATGTTAGTTCATCCTGGCCTGCTATGTGCCAGGCCCTTTCCTATTTAATCCTTATAACAACCCTGGGACCAAGGATTGCTGCTGTTTGGAAAAGGTTGATGAGAGGTCTGACATGTCTAAGAAGAGGCCGAGTGGTTGGCTGTTAAGAGGCCTTTAAGCCTGGCAGGAAGTTTGTGAATTTATCACAGGATAAATCCAGCCAAGCCTGGCTCCTTGAGCTCTGCTTGTCCCCACTCCAGGATAGGCATGCTTTCTCTGTTCATGTAATTTTGTGCCAACCGACTTAGTTAATTAGTTTTCTGCTTACTCAATTACCTTCCCCTCCCCTCCAGCCTTACCTCCCTGTGACCATATCTGGGCCACCATGATTGGTGCTTGGGGTCTTCCTGGACTCTTGGATCACATCTTCAAACCAGCACTTGGTTTGTCCTAACAGATGGCATAGCTCATTATTGTGCATGGATTTCACTGACCTAACTCTCAGTGGGCAGCCTTGCCTGCCAGCTCAACCGTCACTCCCGTGTGCTACTGACAGGTACTGTACTGTTTTCACTGCCTCACAGTGAGCTCAGCGACAGGTTCAGTCACTGGTTCTGTGGAGTGAAGATTTGCTGCCAGGTTGTCTGGTTGGAAAGGCAGGGGTCGCAGGGCTATTGGGCAGGAAGGAGACCTAAGTCAATGGAAGGTTCAAGGCAAGAAGTTTTTTTTTTTTTTCTTTTTCCTAGTCTTGTAGTTAGGGTCTCCTAAGCCTTGAGGGAGTCAATGGCTGTCAGTACGGGCAAAAACCCATAGATTTTTGGGTCTTACAGACGCCCTGGGGACCTCGCAGAGCTGAGTGAGGCCATTGTAGTGTCCTTATGGCAATTGTTTATAGTGCTGTGGTCAGTGGGTGGGGAGGTTGAATGGAACAGGAGTGTGATGGGTTGAAATCCAGCCTGTTTTCCACTCAGCAATCTTTATGCCCTGGCACGGAACTGCTGTATCCTGCAGGAAGGCATACCTGCTCCCCATGGGGGGAGCACTGTTTTATAATTGTACCAGCTGGGTGGGAAGCCTTTGCCTGATTCCTACAAAGCCTGCCTGTGTGGTAGGGGCTCCACAGTTGTCCTTGTTCCCTTACGCCAGCTCCGTTTCTCAGATGTGAGCATACGGTCTGATACTTGACCATGAGCCCTGCTGGTGCCCGTGGAAGCTGTCCATGTACTTCTGTTGGCCCAGGGGTGGGTGTCATTCCTGCCTTGAAGTCAGTGGTGTGGGTTGTGCCTAGAAGGGCATGAGCTCTGAGCCCCCTCTCAAGTCCCCAGCTTTCTGGAAAGCCCTGTAGACGCAGCACAAGGTCAAACGCTTCTGCTACAGTGAATCCCTGCAGGGGGATTTGTTCCTGGAAAGGAATTACATTTCAATTTGATTTAATTCAATGAGAATGACACCAAATTGATCAGCTGGCAAAATGCCATTTGATGGGCAGGTCTGCTCTTTCCAAGTCGATAGGAGCCACCAGAAAAATTAGTCTTGCTGTTTTGCAGACAGAACCGAAAGTTTTACCCATTTCCTTTGCCTTTTAAAAAGGGCTTAGATTCCCTGAAGCCTTTTTCTGATAGCTGTGGGCAAGGTGATTACCCACCAGGCACCCAGGGGACACAGTACAATTTCTGTATCATGTGTGTGTTTAAATTTTAGAGATTTCTCAGATTCTTTAGGTCTTAGTTCTGCCATCTGTAAAAAATGGGCACAGAGCAGAGCATCCCTTGGCCCACTGTTGGCCCCTCCCTAGGGAGGAGTAGCCTTAGCAGCAACTATGGTACCTGATGACCTCTGTCACTGTCCCTACAAGTGAGCAGTGACTATATGCCAGGCATTTTGAAAACATCACATGCACCATACATAACCTTTGTAGTACTGGAAGACATGGCTAGTATTTATTTTCAAAGTGTGAATTTGTTTGAATGTGATTGATGGATTAGGGTACTCTGAGCATCATGTCAATTGTGCATCTGTTAATGCCTTATGTAATATGTATTATGTATTTTATCTATTGATATATATTACATATTTTATGTTATATATTTTATATGTTATATGTAATATATATATATAAACTAGGTGAGGGCTGGAGAGATGGCTTAGTGGTTAAGGTGCTTTCTTGCAAAGCTAAGGACCCAGAACCCACATAAGCCAGATGCACAAGGTCACACATGTGTACAAGGTGGTGCATGTGTCTGAAGTTTGATTGCAGTGGCCAGAGACCCTGGCACACCAATTCTCTCTCTCTTGTTCTCTCTCATAAAAAATAAAAGTGTCACCCCAATTGCTCAAGAAATAAAACCACAGATCAACTGCTGGAACCTCATGAAATTTACAAGGCTTTTGTACAGCAAAGGGCACTGTGAATAGAGCAAAGAGGCAACATACAGAATGGGAGAAAATCTTTGCCAGCTATACATCTGACAGAGGATTAATATCTAGGATATACAAAGAACTCAAAAAACTAAATAATAAGAAATCAAACAACCCAATTAAAAATTGGGCTGTGGAACTAAACAGAGAGTTCTCAAAAGAAGAAATACAGATGGCATATAAACATCTAAAAATAAAATGTTCTACATACCTAGCCATCAGGGAAATGCAGATTAAAATTATGTTGAGATTCTCACTCCTGTCAGATTGGCTACCATCATGAAAACAAATGACCATAAACACTGGTGAGGATGTGGAAAAAGAGAAACCCTTCTACACTGTTGGTGGGAATGCAATCTGGTCCAGCCATTGTGGAAATCAGTGTGGAGGTTCCTGAGACAGCTAAATATAGATCTACCATATGACCCAGCTATACCACTCCTAGGCATATATCCTAAGGACTTGTCTCACTACTTTAGAGAAACTTGCTCAACCATGTTTATTGCTGGTCTATTTACAATAGCTAGGAAATGAACCAGCCTAGATGTCCCTCAACTGATGAGTGGATAATGAAGATGTGGCACATTTATTCAAAGGAGTTCTATTCAGTGGTAAAGAAAAATGAAAGTATGAAATTTGCAGGAAAATGGATGGATCTGGAAAGGATTATACTTAGTGAGGTAACCCAGGCCCAGAAAGCCAAACATCACATGTTCTCTGTAATATGTGGATCCTAGCTCCAAATGATTGTACTTCTATTTGAGTAGGAATAAAACTCAGTAGCAGAGGCCAGTAAGCTAGAAAGGGGATATAAAGGGAATAGAAAGGGAGGGAGGGGGACTTAATAAGATAGTATTGTATATATGTAAGTAGAAGAACAGATTAATGGGGGTGAAAAGGCCTAAGTGAGGTCAGGGGAAGAGATTGAGTAAAGGAAAGGTGGAGGGAGGGCTAATCAAAATCTCAGAGGATATAAGTAAGTCATATAGAAACCTACTTTTTTGGACAATGGAGTACTCAGGAGCAATAGATTGTTACTAGAAAGTTTTCAGTGCCAGGGATGGGATACCTTCCAGTGAGTTGTTGGCCAGGGAGGTCACTGATGCTCTCAAAACATTACAGGTGATTGCTGAGGCTCTTGGTTTCCCACAAGAAATAAATGGTAAGACACTACTGCTGAAGACTCCACATACTTGAGCTGCAAGGTCACTGAGAAATCCTGTTGGAGCTGAGCTGAAAGTCTCCTCCAAGTGGACCAGCTGACAGAAAGCTGGAAAAAGCTACACTGCGTGAAGTTCAATAGGAGAGAGAGAAATCACCAATGGAAATAATAAACAATGAACATTGCAAGCCTTAAATTTGGCCAGCCAGGCAAAATGAGCCAATGGGTGCAATAGTGGCATGTCTGTTATGGGGAAAACCAGCTGCTCTTTAACTGGACTGGAGGCCTGCTCCATGGGAGCGAATACATCCCTGATACTGAAAGCCTACAACAGGGGTACTCATGAGCCCTAGGGATGTAACATCTGCTGGTGTCTGGCTAAAGGTATATACTATGCTCACCAAACTGCCCAGTAAGCACTTCTCTTAATGTCCATACCCATATATTAATGCTACTCTCAGTTTGGGTTAGAGAAACTTCTCTTTTCAAAAATGACCTTGGGATGACTCAGAAGGCACCATGGTGCTGAGAAGAAGGGACAGAGGAGTGCTCAGTACTGAGACATCTCTAACACACCTTCCAAGGCTCAGGGTCCATTGTGGAAGAGGGGGCAGAAAGAATTTAAGAGCCGAAGGAAAAGTAGGACTCCTTACAATGTGCTCCTCCAGACACAAAATGGCCTGGATATCCATGACCTCACAGTGCCTGACATTACCTACACAGACCATCATAATAGGAGGAAAAGATGATGACATCAAAATAAAAGAGATACTGATTGAGAGGGGAGGGGGTATGATGGAGAGTGGAGTTTCAAAGGGGAAAGTAGGGGGGAGGGAGGGAATTACCATGGGTTATTATCTACAATTATGGAAGTTGTCAATAAAAAAAAATAAATAAAAGTGTCACTGATGAAATTTTTGAGTGATGTGCTTCAAGTACATTGCTTCTATGAGCTGTGGGTGTATAGCGATGCTTTTTGTATGGGCATGTTCATAGATGCAGGGTTGTATGTGTGTGTCCACATACACATGCCTGTGCATGTATGTATATATGTGGAGGCTGGAGGACAACCTTTTGTTTTCCAGGCATCATCTACCCTTTTTGAGACAAGGTCTGTCCCTGGTCTGGAAACTGCTTAATTAAACTAGAGTGGCTGGCAGTCCCAGGGATCTGCTTGTCTCCACCTTCCCAGTGCTGGGATTATGACTGTGTTGTCACACCTAGCCTAAAACTTAGTGCTGTTTTGGAAAAAAAAATTATTTATTTGCAAAGAGGGAGGAAGAGAGAGAGGAGAGAAAGAGAGAGAGCAAGGGAGCATGGGTGTAGCCTCTTGTCGCTACACACAAACTCCAGATACAAGCACCACTTTGTGCATTTGGCTTTAAGTGGGTCCTGGGGAATCGAGCCTGGGCCAGCAGGCTTTGTAAGCAAGCTCTTTAACCACTCGATCTCCCCAGCTGCAAAATTCTGTACTGTTTAAACAATTCCATGTCCACCCTGCAGCTCTTGGTGACCAGCATTCTCCTCTGTGTTCCTGTGACTTTTGCTCTGCAGATGTCTCACATAAATGGAATCATGTGGTATTCGCCCTTCTACATTTGGCTTATTTCACTTTAACGCATGTCCTCGAGCTATATCCATATTACAGCATGGGCCAGAATGTTCTGTTTGTTAAGGTTTAGAGAGACTTTATTAGATTCAGTGAAGGAAAGAGGAGGAAGTACAGAAAGCTCCCACCATGAGGGAGGCAAGAGGGGGGTGAAGCCCATGTGGGAGTAGGGTCCCCACCATCTCAGCCCAGTCGGGCTGAGACAAGGTGTGTGTGGGGGGCGGGGGGAGTACTTACCAGAGCAAGGAACTTGAGGTTTAGGAGAAATGAACAGCAAAAAAAGAACTTCTTTTTTTTAAAGGCTGAACAAGATTCCATTGCAGGTAGGTAGAAAACACACTTGGTTCAAGCCTAGCATAGTGATTTTTTTTTTTGAGATTTACAAACTATTTAATTCTTTCATTTTTTAATTTTATTTTTATTTTTTGATAGGTTATACTCTTTTATCCCCTCACCCTTGCTCCTGTTACCCTGGGGCCCTCCTCAGTGGGGTTATGGTATTCACTGTGGGGTCATGAAGGCCTCAGTCAGTCCCTGGGGGGTAGCTGGGGGACCATGCCTCCAAGTATTCCTACCTACTCTGTGGCTCTTTACAATCTTTCCTCCCCCTCTTCCACGGTGTGTTCCCTGAGTCATGACAGGCCCCTTAGCAGTCTGATGTAGTGTTGAGTTATCTGTAGCCTCTGGATTTCTGCTTTGATAGATTTTGATTGATCACCATATCTGTTACCATCTCACTGGAGCTGGTTGTCAGGCTAGCAGTAAGAGCAGTGTTCATGTTGCCACTTCCTCTGCAACTTCTCTTGAACCCCAGCAGATGTTGTAGAAGTGGCATGTCTTGTGGTGGGCAGTCGGCTATCTTCTTATCTTATTGATGGATCTTGGTTCTCCTTTGTTTTATCTATCATCTATAAAATAAATCAGATTCTCCAACCAAGAGTGAGAGCAACTTGGGTTAAAGGGGGTATGCAAAGTTATTTGAGAGCCCACTCTTCTTCTCCAGAGAGCAGTGGGGGTTTCTCTCTGAAGTCTGAGTTTCCTGACCATGGGATTCTGACTTGGTTTCCACTACCAGATTTGAGTCCTCTTCCACTAAGCAGGCTTTATGACCAATCAGAGAACAGTTGGTTACCTACAGAGGCTGCGTGGCACTATTGCACAAGCATGCACTTCTTGTCTGACTGGTTGATTTCATAGTCTACAGGGTCCCCTGCTTATTCACAGTATAGCGATTTTTAAGAGTGCATATATGGCATTATAGCAGACTTGTATTGTCATTATTTCTATATTGAACAACATGAGGAAACTGAGGCACAGAGTGGACAGTGACTTTGGCTTTCATTGGATTAAAATCTTGGGATTTGAACTCAGCGCTAACCCCTCCCCAATTTTGCAGAGTGTGATTCAGAGACTCTATTTCTTTGCTTTCTTCTTTTCTCGTATTGTCACCAATCCAGATGATGTTGACTCCAAGTCAGTTTGGTTATTAATTTCCTGTTGTTAACAGACGCTATAGAGTCTGAAATATCTGCTGCACCATCTGGAATTTTTAATAAAAATTTGAGGAATTTCTAGGGGTTTGTGAGCATTGTAAATGTGTAATAGCAAGGGAAAAAATTACTGTTTAAAAACAAAAGTGCCTACAGCCACTTTTAAACTCCAGGTGGAGGTCTGGGGGGTGGTGCCTGACAGAAGGCCAGCTGTTCTTTTGTTTAAGAAAACACTATAAACAGGCTTTAAATGATTTTTTTTTTTCCAAAGGACAGCTCGCTCGCTAATCTCACCTGAAATATTCTGGAAAGAGGAGGCTGTAAATTAAATTGCTGTTTAGAACAAGCTAGCAAGAATTCCAGCAGCTCAGTTTAGGAGAGAGGATTTTTTTGGGGGGCGGGCAGAATCTGTAAGACTCTGAGAAGAGAGGAGATTAAAGAGAACTTGCGGTAAGGAAATTAAGGACCCTTGAACACGTGGTAGGGTGGGACTCCCAAGAGGTAGAACAGGGTAGTGCCATGAGAGATTTCCCTGAGTTCAGACAGTTGGAAAACTGAGGTAGAGAATCTCTTAAGTGTTTCCATGGGTGTGGTATTCTGTGGAACTTCTCTTGGTCAGGCTCAGGTGGGGATGTCTTAGGGCAGGGGTCTGGAGAGCCGGAACTCTGGAGAAATGCAAGGGGTAGGGAAGGAGAACAGAGGCAGGAAGGTGTAGGTGAGAGGGCTGGGGAAGTGGGATGAGGGCAGAGATGGAGCAAGAGGTGCCAAGCATAGAAGAAGCCCCCATGACACTAAGAGGAGCATGAGTAGGAGTTTGTGTGCCCCACACTTAGCTGGGATGGGGCAGAAGTGATTTCTGTGGTCATAGAGAAAGGAAAGGTCCAGAAGATACCAGGATACTTTCCAGGAAGCTGGACCATCCTGCTCGGTGTGGGCTGTTCTTGTACCTTAAGTGCTACTTGGGGTTATATCTGGTGGCCTCAGGGAACCCTTTGCACCGTGAGGCAGCCTTCTCAAAGTTTTTCTCAGGCTTGAAAAGTTAGTGGGACCATTTCCCCACAGATGACAGGATGTGTATATGTATGTTGTGGTGTGTGTGCGCAAGCATGGGAACGTGTGTGTGTGTGTGTAGGCCAGAGGTTGATGTTGGATGTCTTTTTTTTAAAAAATTGGTTGTGTAGGTTTATTTCTTATTTTTATTTATTTATTTAACAGAGAGGGAGAGAGAAAGAGTGAGAATGGGCACCCCAGGGCCTCTAGCCAGTGCAAAGGAACTCCAGACGCATGCGGCGCCATGTGCATCTGGCTTACGTGGGACCTGGAGAATCGAACCGGGGTCCTTAGGCTTCGCAGGCATGCGTCTTAACTGCTAAGCCATCTCTCCAGCCCTGGATGTCTTTCTTTATCACCCCTCCACCTTATTTTTGAGATAGGATCTCTCACTGAACCGGGAATTTACCTATTTGCCTAGACATGCTAGCCAGCAAGTGCCAGGGATCCTTTTGTCTCTGCCTCCCCATGCTGGTATTGCAGGCATGTGCCAACACACCTGTAATTTTAATGGGTTCTGGGGATCTGAACTTAGGTTCTTATGCTTGAATGGTAAGCACTTTACCCATTGAGCCATCTCCCCCGCACTTCAACTCATGTTTTTTCATGTATATCATTGCTTTAGATCCTCAGAACAATTTAACAAAGCTGGCCTTGTTTTAGTTTATATGGAGGAGGAAAGAGTGACTCAGAAATGTGGAGTCTGGCGCTTACTTAAGGCCCCGTGACTAGGAAGTGGCAGAGGTGGTATGTAAACCCACTTTCCTCTGCCTCTCAAGTCTGTGTTTATAGCCAAGGGCTTCTGTCTTTGTTCTTGAAGAAGATCGATAGGTTCTTCAAGCCACTCTTGTTGGCCTGTTACTCCCTTGTGCAAGGCCACACTGAGCTGACCACCAGAGTCCCCTGGAGGGTTTGTTAGGGGAGATCACTGGACCACCCCCCAGAGCTTCCCAGAGGAGGGCTGTTCTGTTTTTTAAATATTTTACATATTCATTTGAGAGATAAGGAGAGAGAGAGAGAGAGAGAGAACACCAGGGTCTCCCACCATTGCAAATTAACTCCAGATGCATGCACCACTTTATGCAACTGGCTTCATAAAGTACTAGAGAGTTGAATCCAGGCCATCAGGCTTTGCAATCAAGTGCTTTAAACCACTGAGCTTCTCTCAGCCCCAAGAGGAGGGCTGTTCTCACACCTTGTTGACCCTCTGAAGACTACAGTTGAGAAGTACCATATTCAACTGATCTAACAGGTGAGGGAACCACTGTGCCCAAGTCCCATGGTGTGTCTGGCCATAGGTCACAGACTCAAGCTGAGTGGGATCTCAGTTTGCCTTGCTGTCCATCTGGGTACCATTGCTATCGCTGTCATCCTGGCCAGCTGCCCAGGTCTGCCTGAGTCTGGCTTGTTCTCTTCCTTTTTCCTTGTGGGAATGTGCACACCTTCGATGACCAGAGCTAAGTATTAATGATGCTAGGGCCAGATGGACTGGAGGAGGGGGAGAGGTGGGGTCTGGGAGCTGATGGGACTAAGGGATGCCGATGTCATTTGTTTCTCCCTCTGAGGACAGGGGTGTGAGGCACAGAAGAGGCCCGATTCTCTCAGGGATTCTTGCATATCTAGCCCTTGCCTGGGAGGTGGAGTGGAATCCCTAGCAGAAAGAAAAACATCTTCATATATCAAGTGTCTTTTGAGAGTTGTTTAAAGGGCCCAGGAGGCAGTGTCAAAAAACAGCCCCTAGGTACCCAGATGGATATGCCTTCACTCCTGACGCACCTCTCTTCTGGCTGGCAGAGTTGAGTCGTGGAAGGTGTGTGTGTGTCTGAATGAGGACAAGTGTCATAAAGGAGGGAGTCGAGGAGCCAGCAGAAAGTTTGTAGCGGGCGAAGGCTCTATGGGTAACAGTGGGGAAGATAACCAGGGCATGAGATGGGAGACTCTCACAGGCACAGGAAGAGGCTTTGCCACCGTCCTGCTTTACAGACTCTGGGGCTGAGAGGTCCAGTTGTTTGTTTGAAGCTTTCGAGCTGGTGAGATGCACAGATGAGATTTGAACACACCTCACCACAGAAGGTATAAAGATGTTGGCACAGGGCTGGAGAGATGGCTTAGCAGTTAAGGTGTCTGCCTATGAAGCCTAAGAACGTCCATTTGATTCTCGAGGTCCCATGTTTAGCCAGATGCAAAAGTGACACAAGCATGCGATGTTGCACATGTGCACAGGGCGGCGCATGAGTCTGGAGTACGTTCACAGTGGCTGAGATGCCACTGGCACACCCATTCTCTCTCTCTCTTTCTCCGTCTCTCTCAAATCCAATAAATAAATAAATAAATAAATAAATAAATAAATAAATAAATAAATAAAAGATGTTGGCATAAGCATGTGACAAGATGCTTGATGTCATTAGTCACCAGGAATATGTAAATGAGAGACACAGTGGGAAACCACTACATACCCACTGATCCCACTAGAATGGCTAGCATTAATATCTTATTTATTTATTTGACAGAGAGAGAGAGAAAGAGAGAGAGAGAGGAAGAGAATGGGTGTGCCAGGGCTTCCAGCCACTGCAAACAAACTCCAAACACATGTGCCCCCTTGTGCATCTAGCTAACGTGGGTCCTGGGGAATCGAACCTGGGTCCTCTGGCTTTGTAGGCAAACACCTTAACTGCTAAGCCATCCCTCCAGCCTGAATGGCTAGCATTAAAAATCCAGACTGTGTCGGGCTGGAGAGATGGCTTAGGGGTTGCAGGTGCTTACTTGCAAAGTCTGACAGCCTGAGCTCAAGTCAGTATTTACATAAAGCGAGATGCACAAAGTGGTACATATATTGGGAGTTAGTTTGCAGTGGCAAGAGGCCCTGGTGTACCCACTCTTTTTTCTCTTCCTCTCTCTCTCTCTCCTTGCATAAATAAATAAAAATCCTGGGCTGGAGAGGTGTCTCATTGGTTAAGGCCCTTCCATGCAAAACCTAACAACCCCAATTCAATCCCCCAGTACCCACATAAAGCCAGATGCACAAATTGGTGCATACATCTGGAATTCTTTTGCAGCAGCCGGAGGTCTTGGTGCACCTATTGTCTCTGCCTGTGTCTCTTCTATCTCTGTCTGCTTGCAAATAAAGAAATAAGTACAATATATTAAAAATATCCTGGCTAAGTAGATGAGTCAATAGATGAAGCCCTTGCCGCTCCAGCCTGAGTACCCGAGTTCAATCTTACTACCCACCTAAAAAGCCAGAAGTCAGGGTGGGTTTCTGTAATTCCAGCACTCTGAAGACTAGATGGAAGGCAGAGGTAGTAGGATTTCCCAGAAGCTCTCGCTAAGCACAGCAAAATGAACACCAGAGCAAGACTGAGAGAAACCTGCCTCAGATGGGATGCAAGTTGTCCTTTGACCTCCACGTGTGTGCTGTGGCATGCACACAGCTAACACTCACACACGTGATTGAATACACACACACACACACACACACACACACACACACACGTAAAAATAAAATTTAAAAATCCTGACTGTGGGCTGGAGAGATGGCTTAGCAATTAAGGCATTTGCCTGCAAAGCCAAAGGACCCTGGTTCGATTCCCCAGGACCTATGTAAGCCAGATGCACAAGGTGGTGCATGTGTTTGGAGTTTGTTTGCAGTGGCTGATGGCCCTGGTGTGCCCATTCTCTCCTATCCTCTTCTCTCTCTGTCTCAAATAAATAAATAAAAATAAAAGTTTTTTTTAAAAAACCTGACTGTATTGCTGACAGGGAACTGGAGGAACTAGAATATTACTGCAGAGTAGATGGGGGAAATAAAATGGGGCAGCCCCACTTTGGAAAAACAGTTCAGCAGTGCCTTAAAAATAATCAAGCAGGGGACTGTAGAGATGGCTTAGTGGTTAAGGCATTTGCCTGCAAAGGATCCCAGTTCGATTTTCCAGGACCCACATAAAACCAGGTGTACAAGGTGGCGCATGTGTCTGGAGTTCATTTGCAGTGGCTGGAAGCCCTAGCTTGCCCATTCTCTCTCTCTCCCTCTTTCTCATAAATAAATAAATAAATAAAAAATATATAAAAAAATAATAATCAGGGGCTGGAGAGATGGCTTAGTGGTTAAGCGATTGCCTGTGAAGCCTAAGGACTCTGGTTCAAGGCTTGAGTCCCCAGTACCATGTAAGCCAGATGCACAAGGTGGCACATGAATCTGGAGTTCGTTTGCAGTGGCTGGAGGCCCTGGCACACCCATTCTCTCTCTCTCTCTCTCTCTCTGCCTCTTTCTCTGTCTGTCACTCTCAAATAAATAAAAATAAAATAAACAAAAAAAATAATCAAGCATACTTCTTCCATAAGATCTACCCAATACCACTCTTAGATATTTACCCAAGGTGGGAGATAGCATCACTCAGCACAAGGACTTGCACATGACGGCTCCCAGCAGCTTTAGTTTATAACAGTCCCCAAACTGGAAACAATCGACATGTCCATCTACAAGTGAACTGTTAAATAAAGAAGGGCAAATTCACACAGGAACAGTAAGCAGAGTGAACTATTAATGTTTGTGACCAAGTGGCTACATCTCCAAAGAATGAATGCTCCGGAGTGTGAGAAACCAGTGATGAAGGAAGAAGTGCACACTGCAGGACTTCATTTACAGAAAAATTCTAGAAAACACAGACTGATCGTGCCGGGAAGCACATTTGTGTTGTACAGATAGAAGAGTGGGGAGCATTTATTCCCAACTTGTCACATGGGATTCTTTCAATATGTACAGTTTATTGAGTGTCAAGCATGCCACAATAAAACTGTCCATAAAAAAAAGAACCCAGACAGCTCTTCTTCCCCGACTCAGCCTCTTCTCTCCTCACACTGCGTTGAACAGAACAGGACAGGCTGTGTCCACATGAAGAGGACGATAAGAGCGCTCTGTTCTCCCATCCACCAGGTCCGACCCTGCTTATCTTCCGAGATCAGACCAGATTACATTCAGGATGGTGTGGTCGTAGATAGCACTGTGTGTTGTGCTGGTACTTTAAAGCATTAGTCATGCTGCTTGTCTTCTTTGACCAGTTCCTATTTGCTTACATCTGTTTAATGGGAGTGACTTGGAGAACTTCAGCAGCAAGCTCAAGGTCATATGGATGGGAGTAGGAGACAGGCAGGTCCTTACTCTTCACCACTTATGCAAACATCACCTCTCCTAGAACGGAAGTGTCATCATTACCTTCTCATTGCTGGGACAAAAACACACATCAGAAGCAGCTTATGTAGGCAAGGGTTTATTTTGGCTACAGTTTCAAAGGAGAGTTTCATTATGGCAGGGAAAGCATGGCAGAGCAGGAAGCTGGGCATCACATCTTGTCATAGTCACAGTAGGAAGTAGTCTGAGTACTGGATTTATAGCTGACCTACATTATCGTAAAGCCAGCTTCCAGTGACACACCTTCTCCAGCAAGGTTCCACCTCCCAAAGGCTCAACAACTTTCCCAAATTGCCATAAGAAAGGACACAAAACACTTGAGCCTAAGGGGGCCCTTTCATTCAAAATACCACAGCAGATGAGGGAGGGAGCAGAAAGCCCAGCTTCCAAGGTCTTTGGTTGGGTTCAAGAGCAGGCCAGCCAGTACTGTAGATTTCTCCTTTTCTGAAGGGGTCAAACCCTATCAGGGTCTATTCAAGGAGTCTGTGAAATCAGACAACTCCCACTCCTTCAAAGGCAGCCACCTAGGTGGATGTTACTGTCTATATTTTAAAAATAGACCTGGCACTGCCATTATTCCTCCTATGACTTTCAGTATTTCCACTCTTTTTTTTTTCTTTTTTGAGGTAGAGTCTCGCTCTAGCCCAGGCTGACCTCAATTCACTATGCATTCTCAGGCTGGCCTTGAACTCACATTGATCCACCATGCCCAGGAGAGAAGGGTGGGGGAGAGAGAGAGTGAGCGAAAGAGAATGGGCATGTCAGGCACTTCAGCAGCTACAAACTCTAAACACATGTTCCACTGTGTGCATCTGGCTTTATGTGTGTACTGGAGAATTAAACTTTATGGGCAAGTACCTTAACTGCTGAGCCATCTCTCTAGCCCCAGTATTTCCACTTTTTGCCTCAGTTTCCTCTTCTATAGAATCAGAACTAACTGACAGGGGCTGGGACAAAACACATTGGTCAAGTGCTTGCTTCATAAGCATAAGGATCTGAAATGGATGTCCAGAACTCAAGTGAAATACCAGGGTGACATAAGTCTGTAATTCCAGTGCCTAGATGACAAAAACAGAAGGATCCCTGGGACTTGCTGGACAGGTAATCACACCTAGTTGGTGACCTCTACACCAATGAGAGACTGTGTATCAAAAAGGTGGACTGTGTTCCTGAATATGGCACCCAAAGTTGTCCTCTGGCCTCCACACACACACATACATGCATATGCACTCATACATATACCTGTGCCTGCACACATACATACATGCAAAAAATGAACCCTTGCTGGGGTTTAAGAAAGGATGCTATGGCAGGGGGTGTGGCTCAGTGGGTAGAGTGGCTGGCATGCATAAAGCCCTAGGTTTAGTCCTCAGCATGGCATAAGACTGGGCATGGTGGCATGTTCATGTAATCCTAGCACTCAGGAGGTGGAGGTAGGAGGATCAGTTCAGGGTCATCCTCACTACATTTCAAGTTCAAGGTCAGCCTGAGATACATGAAATCCTGTCTCAAAATTAAAAAGAAATAACAAAATAAAAAAAACCCTTAATATGTGCATGTGTGCACACACACACACATACACACATATATGCACACACACACACGCAGTAAGCTAAGAAAAATCAAAGTGTGTGGACAATGATGGATTCTAAAATAAGTCTGATCATGTTGACATCTCATAACTCACCATCTGCCTCAAAAGGGATCTGTATTTTTTTAAATGTGATAAAATATACACCACGCAAAATGTAGTGTTTTATCTGCTTAAAGTGTTTAATACCAAGACGTGAAGTACATTTGAAATGTTGCATGCCATTACCCAGTCTCCACTTCCAGAATTTTCAAATCATTATAAACCTTAGGTTCTGAACCTGAGGTAGGTTTGTCAGGCATGCGGAGAAAAGGAAATCTTCCCAGGGTCTGAACACTGATGACAACACAGCTGCATTACAGGACCACTGAAACCGGCCTTGCTTCATTCTAATGGCATCTGCATATCATTAGCCTTGCAAAATCACCTGCTTCTCATCATGCATATGACTATGAGAAACCCTATATAAGGACAGAAAAGGGGTGGAAACCCAATTACAGGAATTCTCTTTCTCTCCACCTTAACTCATTGTATAATTCTCTCTTCCCTCAAAGTTTTCCCTTAAAATGAACTAACCAAAATCCCAGCTATGTGGGGCTCTGTCATGAAAAGCCCTCACATCAGGTAGCTTTGGTATAGGGAATGGGTTCACTAAGAGAGAAAGCTTATGTCATATCCTCACCCCATCTATCTCAGCTCACCCAGCCTACCTCAGTTGCAGGACTTAGCATCTGGTCTCATTCAATTGGATCTCTCTCTCTTCCTACCAAGATGTGGGTGGACCCCTTCTCTGGGCCTAAGCCAGTCGGCTTACATACCAGACACAGGTGTGTCAATCTCTTCCAGAGCCCTGACTCAAGTATCTTACCTGGGTTCACAAAAGGGAACATCCTTTCTGGCTTTTTGGATGTTCACACCTCCACACCTGGGTCTCCACGCAGGTAAGACTATGTCCTTCCCACTCTGGCAGCTGGGAAGGGATATTTCATTGTTACTATTTTTTTTTTTGCGAGGTAGGGTCTCACTCTGGTCCAGGCTGACCTGGAATTAACTATGTAGTCTCAGGGTGGCCTCGAACTCTCGGCGATCCTCCTACCTCTGCCTCCCGAGTGCTGGGATTAAAGGCGTGCGCCACCACGCCCGGCTCATTGTTACTATTTTTAAAAAAGTATTTTATTTATTTGTGAGAGATAGATGAGAGAGAGAGAGAAAGACAGAGAAAGAGGGAGGGAGAGATGGGCACACTAGGGCCTCTAGCCATTGCAAACGAACTCCAAATACATGTGCCACCATGTGTATCTGGCTTGCATGGGTTCTGGGGATAATCCTGGGTCCTTAGGCTTTGCAGGCAAGTGCCTTAACTGCTAAGCCATCTCTCCAGTCCTCATTGTTACTATTTTTATGGCCTCTTAATTTCTTTGAACAATTTTGTTTCCAGGGCCCATGTTTGTTCTACCATATGGATGGGCTCACTGACCATGTGGGCGTACCCATTTTAAATTCTTGAATTAAATGTAGTATTTTGTAAACTATACTTCTCTGTCTGTTTTGCCCAATTCTTTAGTTAAAAACAGATATGAACTCAGGATTTGGAGTTCAAGGACTATTCCTGAACCTCCAAACCCTGTGACACACCTTTTTCTTAAGCCTCTCTTTTTAAAAAAAAAATGTTTTTATTTTTATTCATTTATTTGAGAGAAAGAGGCAGAGAGAGACAGAGAGAGAGAGAGAGAGAGAGAGAGAGAGAAGAGGAAGAACGGGCACGCCAGCAGCCACTGCAAATAAACTCCAGATGTATGCGCCACTTTGTGCCTCTGATTTATGTGGATCCTGGAAATTGAACCTGGGTCCTTTGGCTTTGCAGGCAGGTGCCTTAATTGCTAGGCCATCCCTCCAGCCCAAGCCTCTCCTTTATTTTCTTTTTCTTTTTATTTATTTATTTTTTTTCAAGGTAGGGGCTCACTCTAGTCCAGGCTGACCTGGAATTCACTATGTAGTCTCAGGGTGGCCTTGAACTCATGGCGATCCACCTACCTCTGCCTCCCCAGTGCTGGGATTAAAGGCTTGTGCCACCAAGCCCGGCTCCAAGCCTCTCTCTTTTAAGAAGCCTGCACTTCTCTTGAGTATGGTAGCTTTTTCTTAACAAACCGTGCACTTTTCTTTATTAAATAACCCCCCTTTACTTAAGTCCAGCTGTGCATCATGTTCGCTCATCCTGGAATTCTCTTCTGTGACATAAGTCAAAAATGCCAGCTGCACCTGAGCTGAAGTCTCCGAGAAAACTCCTCAGGCTACGCAGCCAGCAACACTGAGCTTCCTCCCCCGCTGCCTGAGACAGAATTGTTATAGGACAGAAGGGAACTTGTGCCGGGGATTGCAGAAGTAAAACCTGTGACTGGGAACTAACTCTCAGGCAAAAGCTTTAACTGTACAGAAAAGAGGCTGAGGACAAGGTGAGAGCACTGGTTTGGGGCACTCAGATGAGAAAAGAAATGGCATGTTTTTGAGTTCTTGGAATTTTTTGGCCATGGGGTTGTCATTTTCCTTTTAGAAATCTCTTCCTGGGCTGGAGTGAAGGCTAAGCTGTTAAGGCGCTTGCCTGGGAAGCCTAAGGACCCAGGTTCAATTCCCTAGTACCCACGTAAGCCAGATGCACAAGGTGGTGCATGCGTATGGACTTCGTTTGCAGTGGCTAGAGGCCCCTGGCGTGCCCATTCTCTCTCTCTCTCATAAATAAAATATTTTAAAAATCTCTTCCTCAAGGGTCAAGAGGATTGTCCCCTGTAAGATACAGATCAGTAGCTAGTTTTTGTCTCTGGGGTATCCTGGCACTGTCTTGTAACTGGTGATAAGGTAAGGTGATGAGTGACAGGCTTGTTCCATACTTGGTTAACAAGGGAAGAGGAGAACTGGGGGCATAAAAGGTGGTATGGATTAAGGGACTAATAGCTTTTGTGTCTTGTACCATGAGTGACCCCATTACGATTTTAGAACTGCCCGGGGATGAGGTGCTTTGTTATAGAAGCCTCAGGAAATTAACATGACAACATTTATCCCCCACGCTCATGTAGAGATGAAGTGTGTGTCTCTTTCCTTAAAATGGGGTGACTTCTGAGCTTGTTTTTTTTTTTTTTTTGGTTTTGCGAGGTAGGTTCTCACTCTGGTCCAGGCTGACCTGGAATTCACTGTAGTCTCAGGGTGGCCTCGAACTCTCGGCGATCCTCCTACCTCTGCCTCCTGAGTGCTGGGATTAAAGGCGTGCGCCACCACGCCCGGCACTGAGCTTGTTTTAACAGAGGGAACCTCACAGAAATGACACCCCGACTTGGAATCTAGGTAACAAAGAGAGAGAATGTGTCTGCCGGGCTGTTCAGCATACTTGCTCTTGAGACCATTGGTCACCACATCCATGGTGTGTCTTCCCAGGCTCTTGTGGTTTTGGGGTGGATGGGAGGCAGGCAACTAGATCTCTAGAGATGGGAGAGGGGGCATGCAGGAACTGCAATGGCAGAAAGTTGAAGACCCTGAGAGAAAGTATGGCAGGCTCTTTTTTTTTGGCGGGGGGGTGAGGCGGGTGGATTCCAGGTGGGGTTCCTTCTAGCTCAGGCTGACCTGGAATTCACTATGTTGTCTCAGGGTGGCCTTGAACTCATGACGATCCTCTACCTCTGCCTCCCAAGTGCTGGGATTAAAGGCGTGCGCCACCAGCTATGGCGGACTCTTGATCTCTGGAAGCCCTGCGGAGTCCATTTACTAGCTAATGAGAGCTCTGGAAAGGCTACTACAGCTCTGAGAAGGGTTCTCTGTCCTCCCAGGGGACCAGCTCAGGAAGGACTGGGCACACTCTAAAGAAGGCCCAGGGGAGGCACCTTCCCTAGGGAAGCACTGTGGCTGACTCCGAAATCCCAGTATCCGTGTACACCCCGAGCTTAGCTCCCCACACCATCTCTGATCCCTCCACTGAACTCTGCCCACTCACTCTCAGAATGGCTTGTCATTGAGTCCCATCCCTGTGTGTGCCAAGCACTTTATCTATCTGTGTTATGTCATCCTATCCTTCCAATGCTTTTGTCGAGCGGGTTTTATTGTCTTCCTACTCTGTTATTCACCTTTCAGTAAGGATCAATTAACCATATGAATGCTATAAGAAAAATCTCAGTGGTCCGCAAACATCTCGGGCAAAACAAATAAAAAAACAAACAAAACAAAACAAAACAACAAAAACAATAAGCTTTAACTACTGACCCCTTTAAAGAAGAAATGAGTGTGACCGGAGTTTGAGCAGGTTGTAAAATGTTGAAATGTGCTGAGGTCTGGGATGGAAATTTTCTTTCGATGTAGATGAGGCCTTGATTCAGGGGATGAAGAGAGTCTGGTACCTGCGGTTCCCTTGGCAACCACTCTCTGATTGGAAGGAGCTGGAGAGCGGCGAAAGGGACAGCTGGGAGGCCTGTGTGACTCACCTAGAGGTGGGCAGGAAACAGTTAAAAAGCAGGCACCCTGGGAAGCTGGAGGAGGGGGTGGTCGCTGACCCAGTCTTTTCTTTCTTTTAATCAACCTACCCTTGGTTAGGTAGAAAGTCGCTCTCTTTTTAGCAGAAGCTTAGACACCCCTGAGTGCTCTCCTTCCACAGCAGACAAAGGTGTCCCCAGAAGTTTCCCACAGCGGCACAGACTTAAGTGCAGAATGCTGACCAGAAGCAAAGCCAGACATTGGCATAAGTGCTTTTTGTTAGTAAGTGAGCCACAAAGAGAGAGAGAGAAACACAGGGGTCAAGGTTCACCTCAAAGTCCAAAGTCAGGAGTTGGGAGAGAGCCTGAGTTTGCACAGTTGTGATTCTAGCTGTCTGATGTGAGTAACAGAGCCAAGCTTGCAAAGGAGCCAGACTCCCTTCTTTGGGCTTCATGGATGCACTTGCTTTACTCGATTTACTCACAGAGATTTCTATTGCTGTCCCCTTGAACAGAGGAAGATGCCGAGGCTCACAGGAGACACAATCACAGGTGCACAGCGGCTGAATTCCAGAGGGGTTGGACCTGAGCCATCTTGGCTTAGTGGAACAGCACGAGACACAGGGGAGACGCTCCTGAGAGACCTGGACAGAGAGAGACCAGAGACGATCCTGAGGAGACCTGGACAGAGAGACCAGAGAGACCAGAGGCCTGGCAGAGAGAGCCAGAGATGGAGACCTGGACAGAGAGAGACCAGAGACGCTCCCGAGGAGACCTGGACAGAGAGAGACCAGAGAGCTCCTGAGGAGCTGGACAGAGAGAGACCAGAGGAGACCTGGACAGAGAGAGACCAGACCAGAGACAGAGAGAGACCAGAGATGCTCCTGAGGGACCTGGACAGAGAGAGACCAGAGACGCTCCTGAGGAGACCTGGACAGAGAGAGACCAGAGATGCTCCTGAGGAGACCTGGACAGAGAGAGACCAGAGACGCTCCTGAGGAGACCTGGACAGAGAGAGACCAGAGACGCTCCTGAGGAGACCTGGACAGAGAGACCAGAGACGTTCCTGAGGAGACCTGGACAGAGAGAGACCAGAGACGCTCCTGAGGAGACCTGGACAGAGAGAGACCAGAGATGTTCCTGAGGAGACCTGGACAGAGAGAGGCCAGAGACGCTCCTGAGGAGACCTGGACAGAGAGAGGCCAGAGATGTTCCTGAGGAGCTCCTGAGAGGAGACCTGGACAGAGACCAGAGATGTTCCTGAGAGACCTGGAAAGAGAGAGACCAGAGACGCTCCTGAGGAGACCTGGAAAGAGAGAGACCAGAGACGCTCCTGAGGAGACCTGGAAAGAGAGAGACCAGAGACGCTCCTGAGGAGACCTGGACAGAGAGAGACCAGAGACGCTCCTGAGGAGACCTGGACAGAGAGAGACCAGAGACGCTCCTGAGGAGACCTGGACAGAGAGAGACCAGAGACGCTCCTGAGGAGACCTGGACAGAGAGAGACCAGAGATGCTCCTGAGGGGCCTGGACAGAGAGAGGCCAGAGACGCTCCTGAGGAGACCTGGACATACCCTAGACAGAGTGAGGCTGGAATGCTCCTCAGCCCCATCTAGACTTGGTTATAGGTTATTATTATTTTTTTTTAGAGAGAGAGAGAGAATGAGAGAATGGATGCGCCAGGACCTTCAGCCTGCTGCGAACAAACTCCAGATGCTTGTGCCACCTTGTGCACATGTGTGACATTGTGTGCTTGTGTTACTGTGTTTCTGGCTATGTGGGACCTGGCAATTCAAACATGAGTTCTTAGGCTTTGTAGGCAAGTGCCTTAACCGCTAAGCCATTTCTCCAGCCCTATAGGCATTTTTGACTCCAGCTGACTCCAGCACTGTGTCCTCAGGGTGGCTCCTAGACTGTTCTAAATCAAGAATGAACACATAGATGTGGTACCAGCATCCCTTGCTAGGAAAGCATCCCTTATCTGTAGGATAAAGCACAGACTTCCTGGCCTGTCCTCTCAGCTGCTTCTTAACTATTTGTTGCTGTGAATAGAAAGGAAACAACTTCTTTGTTGAGGCTTGTGGTTTCAGTCCAGAGTGCCTGGCTGGGATGACTCTGGGCCCAGGGTGAGGCTATGGGGAATGGGTGGAGGAAGCTGCTCACCTCAGGGCAGTCAGGAAACAGGAAGGGAATGCCTGTGCTCATGGAGTCTCAGGCTTTCTCCCTTCAGCTTTCTTTTTTTTTTTTTTTTTTTTAATTTTAGAGTGAGTGAGAGACAGACAGAAAGAGAGAGAGAAGGAGAGAATTGGTGTGCCAGGGCCTCAGCCACTGCAATTGAACTCCAGACGCTTGCACCACCTAGTGGGCATGTGTGACCTTGTGCTTTGCCTCACCTTTGTATGTCTGGCTTACAAGGGATCTGGAGAGTTGAACATGGGTTCTTAGCCTTTTCAGGCAAGTACCTTAACCACTAAGCCATCTCTCCAGCCCCCTTCTGCTTTCTTATTGTATTCTAGCTTATGAGACAGAGCTGCCCACGGTCAGGGTAGGTCTTTCTCCTTTAGCTGATCCTCTTTGGACACACCCTCACACACAGTCCTCAGTGCTTTTTAGCCAAGCTGACAGGTTAGCCATTGCACCAGCCCTCTCTATCAGAACTGCCCAACCAGCACTATTCCTTGCTACCTTCCCTTTTCCAAACCCAGGTCTCCCCAGTCTCTCCTTTCTCCTAGCAGAGTCAGATCCAGGTCACCCTTACATCCTTTTCTTTAAAAAATGGTTTATTTTTATTTATTTATTAGCAACACAGACAGAGAAAAAGGGAGAGAGAGAGAGAGAGAGAGAGAGAGAGAGAGAGAGAGAGAGAATGGGTGCACCAGAGCCTCTAGCTACTGTGAACAAACTCCAGATGCATGCGCCACCTTGTGCATCTGGCTTAGGTGGGTACTGGGAAATTGAGCCTCGAACTGGGGTCCTTAGGCTTCACAGGCAAGCACTTAACTGCTAACCCATCTCTCCAACCCCTTTAAAAATTTTTGTTTATTTTTATTTATTTCTTAGCAACATCGACAGAGAGAGAAAGATTACCCTACATCCTTGATGGCCCCTCATATCAGGTGAGTCAGGTCTCCTCCAGGGAGCCATTGGACGATCACAGATACCACCACCGCCAGAACCTAAAATAACCATAAACTTCCATAATAATTTTAGCAACACTGGATAATTTACAAAGGAAGAGTGTTCATTTCAGCTTATTATTCTGGAGGCTGAGAAAACTCAAACAGCTTTTAACTAATAATAAATGGATAAATAAATTGAGTTAAATCCATACAGTGGACCAATATTAAGCAATGGAAAGAAATGAGCTAATATGTGAAGCGACATGGACAAGTCTGAAATAATTTTAACAAAGAAAAGGTGAGTAACAACCGTATGGTATTATATTATTTCTTTTTTTTTTTTTTTTTTTGGTTTTTCGAGGTAGGGTCTCACTCTGGTCCAGGCTGACCTGGAATTCACTATGTAGTCTCAGGGTGGCCTCAAACTCTCGGTGATCCTCCTACCTCTGCCTCCCGAGTGCTGGGATTAAAGGCGTGCGCCACCACGCCTGGCTTTGGTATTATATTATTTCATTTTTATAAAATTGTGTCTGTGTGTGTATTTGGTGTATGCTCCTGAATGTCCGCTTGTGCCCCATGTGCCCGCCTGCAGCAGAGTGCGCTCACTTATGGTGACTGGAGTGGAATATAAGGTGTCCTGTGCCATTGCTCTTGTTATGTGAGCTGGAGTCTCTTATTGGTCCGGGAGTTTGTCGCTCTCCCCATCCCCACCTCCCCTCTGCCCTGCCCTGTGAGCTCCAGCAATTCCTGGGTCCCTATGCCCTTACAGGACTGGGGTTACAGGTGCATGGGGTCCAGTTGTTTAATGTGGGTTCTAGAGATTTGAACTTGGGTGGTCTCAGGTCCCTCAGGTCCTCATGCTTGCTCAGGAAGCTTTCTTAACCATGGAGCCATCCCTCCAGCCCTGATTTCTATTTTTTTTTTTCTTCTTTGAGGTGGGGTCTTACTTTAGCCCAGGCTGACCTGGAATTTACTCTGTATTCTCAGGGTGGCCTTGAATTCAGAACAATCCTCCTACCTCTGCCTCCCGAGTGCTGTAATTAAAGGTGTGCACCACCATGCCCGGCCCTGATTTCATTTTTTCAAAAATATAATTTATTTATTTGAGAGAGAGGAAGAGAGAGAGAATGGGTGCGCCAGGGCCTCCAGCCACTACAAATGAACTCCAGACGTATGTGCCCCCTTGTGCATCTGGCTTACGTGGGTCCTGGAGAATCGAACCGGGATCCTTTGGCTTTGCAGGCAAGCACCTTAACCACTAAGCCATCTCTCCAGCCTCTGATTTCATTTAAAAAAAAATAATGGGTTAATGATTCTTTTTATTTAGTTATTTTAGTTTATTATTATTATTATTTAATTTGCAAGCAGAGAGAGAGATAGAAGAGAGGCAGACAGAGAGAGAATGGGCACACCAGGGCCTCTAGCCACTGCAAACGAACTCTAGACGCATGTGCCCCCTTGTGCATGTGGCTTACGTGGGTCCTGGAGAATTGAACTGGGATCCTTTGGCTTCACAGGCAAATGCCTTAACCGCTAAGCCTTTTCTCCAGCCCTGATTTCATTTTTTATGACTCTCTAGAAAGTACAAACATGTCTGTGTTGAAAAGTCAGTGGTCAAGGTAGGGAAGCAGGAAGGATTTGGGGCTGGGAGGGGAGTTGTGGTTGTGTTTGCTGTGTTGGGTTTTGTGGTTATTTAACAAGTGGTAAAAACTTACCAAATATATACATTATGTCTGCTGTTTATTATATTATTATCAATAAAATTGGTAAAAGCACTCAACAGTAGTAAAACAACAAAAAATTGACAAAGATTTGAGGAAATATCTCTTTAAAGAAGCTGTAAGAATGGTGTTTAAGCACAAGTTGCTCAGTATCAGTTATTAGAGAAACACAAATTAAAATGTAAGTGTGTATATAACTACCCAAATGGCTAAAATAAACTAAGAACCCCCTCCCCCCCCCCATGAAACAGTTGCCTTCTTGTTGCTAGGACAAAACAGCTAACTAGAAGCAGCATATGGAAGGCATGGGTTTGTTTTGGCAGCATCAAGGGGAAGTTTCATGATGGCAGGAAAGGCACAACAGGAACAGGAAGCTGGCTCACATCATCAGTATCAGCTTGGAGGAAGCAGCAGGAGAGAGTTAGCAGGCTAGCACTGGTAAGCAGGGCAGGACTGTAAAATCCCAAGGCCCGCTGTCAGCAAAGCTCTTCCTCCCACAGGCTCCACCAGCTCAGGACTGAGTATGAGGCTCAATCACAAACATAAGGTCATGGAGGACATTTTACATTCAAACTGCCCCAACACACAACCCTTCCCAACAAAAATACCAAGTGCTGGGCTGGAGAGATGGCTTAGGGGTTAAGGCGCCTGCCTCCTAAGCCTAAGAACGCCAGTTCCAATCTCCAGCGGTTCCAATCTCCAGGTCCCACGTTTAGCCAGATGCAAAGTGATGCAAGGGTGCAATGCCGCCCTTGACCACAAGGGGGCGCATGCATCTGGATTTCTTTTGCAGCAGCTGAGAGGCTGCTGGCACGCCCATCTCTATCTGTCTTCCTCTCCCTTTCTCTCTGTCTCTCTGTGTCTCTCTCTCAAAAAAAAAAAAAAAAACCCAATGCTGATGTGTGGAGCAACTGGAATGCGTAGACTTTGCTGATGGGAATGAAGATGGTACAGCACTCTGGAAAACATTTTGACAGATATTTGCGTAGATATCTGTATACTTACCCTACAACCCAGCTATTCCACTCTTATATCTTTAGAAAAATCAAAACTCATGCCCACACAAAAATCTGTACACAAATAGCCAATCTATTCACTATGTGAAGAATGGAAAAGCCCTACATTTCTTGCATGTATGAATGGATAAACACACAATAGAATAACACACAGCAATAAAAATGAACTCATGGCGGAGTCATGCAATAATATGGGTGACTCTTAGTGGCTTTATGCTGAGTGAAAGAAGCTGTTTTGAAAAACATATTCTTGGGTGAGTATGAGGAGATGACTCAGTGGTTAAAAAGCCTGCCAGCTCAGGTTTGATTCCTCAGCACCCACAGAAAGCCAGATGCAAAGTGGCACACATGTGGCTCATGTGAACACCCCCCACATACACACCCAAATAAAAATTTAAAAAATGCTTATATAAAAACATATGCATAGCCAGGTGTGGTGGCACATGTTTTTAATCCCAGCACTTGGGAGGCAGAGGTGGAGGATCCCCATGAGTTCGAGGCCACTCTGAGACTACATAGTAAGTTCCAGGTCAGCCTGGGCTAGAGTGAGACCCTACCTCAAACAACAACAACAACAAATATGTGTGTGTGTGTGTGTGTGTGTGTGTGTTATGGATCTACTTATATGATGTTACTTAGTCTTTGGTGTTGTTATAACATAAGACCATAGAGTGGGTGACTTTCAAAGAAAAAAGTTATTTTTCATAGCAAGGTGATTGCACTGAAGAAGCCTTCTTTTGCTGCTTTATCCCATGGTGGATGGTGAGAAAGAACAAGGCTCAATCCCTTTTAATCATCACTAATATATTCTCTAGGGCGGAGGCTTGATGAGCTAGCCACTCTCTATTAGGGCTTGACTCCGACCACTATTACACTAGGGATTCGGTCTCAATCCAGGCTTCTGTGGGCCATGTTCGAGCCTCAGTGTATTGAACTATGGAAGACTACAGCAATAGAAAGTAGTTGGTGGCTGCCCATTGCAGAGGGAGAGTTTGACCACAAAGGGACAGCCTGTGGGTATTTTCTGGGGCGATGACTGACACCAAGTTGTATCCTGGCTGGGGTGATAGTCACACCACTCTATATGTGTGCTTCAGCATATAGAGCTATACACCAGAGAGAGTCAGTGTATTTAAATTTTAAAAAATATTTATGGGCTGGAGTAAAAGCAGGCCTCAGCAGGAAGTTTTTAGTGGTAAGTGCTTTTACCAGAAAAGAAGAAAGCTGAATTAATAAGCTAGAACAGGGCTTCTCAGCTTTGGCACTGTTGACATTTTGGGCTGGATAATTCTCTGTTGCAGGGCGGTGGGGGGCGTGGCTATCTTGCTCATTGTAGGATGCTTAACAGACTCTTTAGAAATGGCATACTGGATGCATGGTCCTCCTGCCCACCCCACCCACCCCACTGGTGACAATCAACTAAAGTCCTCTAACATTGCCAAATGTCTCATAGAGGGCAAAATTGCCTTTGGTTGAGAATGCCTGAACTAGACAATATCCAATTTAACAATTTAAAAACAAGCCGGGAGGGAGGAAGAGGTAGGAGGATTGCCATGAGTGTAAGACTAGCCTGAGACGGCAGAGTGAGTTCCAGGTCAGCCTGGGCTAGAGTGAGACCCTACTTTCAAACACAACACACACACACACACACACACACACACACACACACAAAACCAAAACTTAAAAAAATTAATTTAAAAAGGCCCCCAAATTAGAAGTTAGGAAATATTTACAAGAGTAAATACTCATGGGATGGAAATCAAACACACAATAGAGAGACACAAGTCTGGGACAATTGCTCAGTGGGTAAAGCATTTGTCATACAAGTGTGAGGCTCTCTCTGAGTTCGGATCCCATCATCCACTTAAAATACCAGGCCAGGTGGTGCATGCGTGTAATCCCAGTGCCGGGGAGGCAGAGACAGATTGATTCCCTGGAGTGTGCTGGCTCGCCTGTCTGGCTGAATCAGTGAGCTCTGGGGTCACAGTGAGAAACTTAGTCTCAGGAAGAATAAGGTGCAGGGTTGGGGAGTTGGCTCAGTGGATAGGTGCACTTCCTGAGCAAGCCTGAAGGCCTCAGGGGACCTGAGACTGTCTGAGTTCAAATCTCCAGAATCCATGGTAAACAGCTAGGCTTGGTCAAGCAAACCTGTAAATCCAATACTGTGGGCGGGGGGGGGGGGGGAAGAGACCTGAGAATCACTGGAGCTCACAAAAATAGCAAGTTCCAGGATCAGCAAGAAACTCTGGCTCAAACATGAGCAGGCAGAAGAGAGACGGGGCAGGACACCTCCATTCTGCTTCCACCACTGCAGGTGAGCACACTCTGGTTCAGGCAGGTATGTGCTGCTCTGCAAGGTTACATACGTATGCTTGCACCACATGCACACACATGCAAAAAAAAAAATATTAAGGTGAAGAATGATAGTGGAAGGCATCTGACGTTGACCCTTGACCTCCACATACACACACAGTCACACACATGTGCATTTACTTATACAAACACACACGCACACACACACACCTGAAAAACCACACACACACACACACACACACACACACGCACACAGAGGTATGTATGCAGAAGGCAGACAGACAAAATAGTGTAAGGGACAAAAGAGGAAACATTTATAGATGCTATAAAAGACCCAAGAGCACCATAAACAACTTTATGCTAATACTTTGGAAAACTTCAATGATATGGAAATTTTCTAGTGAAATATAAACTACAGAAATCGACTTAAGAAGAAACCTAAAAAGCTTGCACAGTAGTGTAGTTATTAAACAATTGGAATGATTGGTTTTAAGATATACCCTAAAGAAAAATATCAGATCCTCCCAAATGGTCTTACTGGTGTGTTCTAGCAAACATTTAGGAAATTGAGTCTTTCCAAGCTTGCACAAAGTATTCTATAAACTAGAAAAAGAGGAAACATGACTCAACTCCTTTCATAAGGCTAACATAATCTTTTTTTTTTAATTTTTATTTTTTATTGACAACTTCTATACTTACAGACAATAAATCCTGATATTTCCCTCCCCTCCCCCACTTTCCCCTTCACAACTCTGCTCTCCATCATATCACCTCCCTCTCTCCATTAGTCTCTCTTTTAATTTGATGTCATCATCTTTTTCTCCTATTATGAGGGTCTTGTGAAGGTATTACTAGGCACTGCGAGGTCATGGATATCGAGGCCAATTTCTGTCTGGACAGTTGCATTGTAAGGAGTGGTGCCCTTCTTTGGCCCTAACATTCTTTCCGCCACCCTGAGCCTTGGAGGGTGTGATAGAGATGTTTCAGTGCTGAGCACTCCTCCGTCCCTTCTTAACACTATGTTGCCTTTTGTGTTATCCCAGTGGTCATTGTCATCTGAAAAGAGAAGCTTCTCTTTTGGGGGGCTTCCAATCTCACCAATGCTGAGTGCCCACCTTGATCCCTCTGTGTTGTGCTGTGGAGCTGAAGTTCTGTTCAGCTGTGTTGGATGCTTTATCCCCAGGGACTGAATGCCAGAGGTTCTCGGTTCTGATGGTTGGGGGATGGGAGAGTTCAGGAACCCTGGAGTTGCTCACGCAGTCCCACCGGTATCCCTTTCAGTAGCTCCTTAGTTGATATCAGCTGTCTTTCCTTCAGATTTCTTGACTTTGCAAGGAGGCTGATGAGGTTGGAAAATCCCCTTGTTTGGTCTCTGCTGCTGCTTGGCGCACCTGGTGGGTAGTACCAGGCAGAGGGCGCAGATTGGTGGCCGCAAGCACCTCCTTTCTGGTGGATCTTGGTCTCTCCTGCTTCTCCGCTATGTCTAAGAATAACCTGTACTCCTGCACTTTTCAGAAGAAGAGTGAATTTTGCTGTGGTTTTGCTTAAATCCCTCCCTAGCCTGGTTTGACATGGCTCCTATGCTGCCATCTTACCCAGAAGTCCTAACATAATCTTGATATGAAATCCTGACAACAGCAGCATGAGAAAGGAAAATTGTAGATGAACCTCACTTGGGAATACAGACATGATTCTCAGTCATATACAGGAAAACAAAATTCCATGCCATTAGCTAATTTTCCCAAGGTCTGCAAGGCTGCATTAATATTACAGCATAAAAAAAATCAATGTGTGTGGGGGTGTGTGTGTGGAGAGATGACTTAGGGATTACGGCACTTGCCTGCGAAGCCTAAGGACCCATATTCTACTCTCCAGATCCCATGTAAGCCAGATGCACAAAGGTGAGGCAAATGCAAGGTCATGCATGCTCACTAGGTGGCACAAATGTCTCGCATTTGATTGTAGTGGCTGAGACCCTGGCACCAATTCCTTCTCTCTTTCTCTCTTGCTGTCGCTTGCTCTAAGAAAAAAAAAAATCAATGTGGTTCCTTATATGAATGAATTAAAGAGAAGTAATATAATTTTAATAGATGAAATGTTAAATACAATTTAATACTGAGCTGAGGAGATGGCTCAGCAGTTAAAGGCTCTTTCTTGCAAAGCCTGATAGCCCAGATGTGATTCCCCAGTACTGGTGGAAAGCCAGATACACAATGTGGCACATGTTGTCAGGAGTTTGTTTGTAGCCGCAAGAAGCCTTAGTGTGTGTGCCCATCTCGCTCTTCTCACAAATCAATAAATGTAAATAAAATTAATACTTATTTATGATTGCTTTAGGCATGCGTATGTGTGTGGCATGTATGCTTGTGCCTATGTGTGTGGTCACAATTGTATGCAGGTGCTCGTGTATGTGTGTGCACGGGTGGAGGCCAGAGGTGCTCAGCACTTTACACAGGTGTTAGGTATCTGAACTCAGGTTCTCCAGCAAGCTTTCAAACCATTGAGCCATCTACCCAGTCTCTCATTTGTGATTGCTTATTTACAAAGCCTTTGCAAACCTTGATAGAGTTCCAGTATGAAAACAATCTATTCTAAATATCATTTTTAAAGGTGAAGCTCTGACATATTCTCTTTAAGATGAGAAAGAAAACATGGTTCCTGTGCCTGCCATCACCCCACCTCTTCAAAACACACCAAAGGTCCTAGCCAATGGAACAAGGCAAATACCATTCACAATAAAATTTCAAAAAAAGAAGAAATAAGCATTGGGCTGGATCATCCTACTTTCATTATTTTGAGATGATAGTTAATAAACATAGAAACCTCCAAAGACAAGGTAGATGTGTTATTAGAATTAATAAAAGTTCTCTGGATGTAAAACCAGTATAAAATTTAATTGCATTTTCTACATCAGCAATGAATAGTTGAAACTGTACTTAAAATAGACCTCATTTACAATATCTCCAATAAAAGAAAATACCCAGGAACAATTCTCAAACAATTCTTTTTATGGAGAAAATATAAAGGTATTAAACATATTTTTATAAATCATTAAATCATAGTGTACTAGGTTCATGGATTGGAAGGCAATAATGTAAACATGTCTGCCCTCCAAAATTGATCTAGAGATCTAATACAGTTATAGTAAATTCACTTTTGTAAAGCCTAAACAATTGTTATTTATTTACTTGTATGTGTGTGTGTATATATGTGTGTATGTGTGTGCATGTGAGAGTGTGGGAGTACACATGCCATGGTATGCATGTAGAGGTCAGAGGATAACTTTTTGGTGTGACCTTGCTATTCCACTTCATTTGAGGCAGAGTTTCTCTTGATCTCACTCTGCTGTTATTCTTTTTGCTGTGCTTGCAGAAACCTTCTGGAAAATTCTCTGTGGTAGTTTGAATATATGTCCCCCAATATATTCAGTGTTTTATTAGTTAAAGTTTGCTTCTGCAATCACCTTGCTAGAGGCAATGTCACTGGGGGCCAGTCTTAAGGTGTTAATGGTGGGTTTGAGATTCCGTTGTAAAGATATGCAAATGTGCCTAGCAGGAGTTCCTGAAGTGTGCTGTGTGACCTTTTGGCTGTAGTTTTGCTCTGTGTGCTGTGGTGGCTGGTTGGTTTTTTCTGTCTCTGCTTGGCCCTGTGGAGAGCAGGCCGCTTCTCTTGCCATTATGGAACTTCCCCTGTATCTGTAAGCTTCAATAAATAATATCCCTTCCTCCATAACTGTGCCTGGTCTGGAAGTTCATCTCAGCGAACCTGAAGCTGTCTGCTACATTCTCCCATCTCTGCCTTCCCATCTTGCATCAGGGTGCTGGGATTACGGAAGCCCACCACAGCTTCTGGCTTTTTGTGTGGGGTCTGAGGATGGATCTCAGGTACTATGGCTTGAGTGGCAAGCACTTTATTCCCTTAACCATCTCCCCTGTTTTGAATTTCTTTTTTTATAAGGATCTTGACAAACTTAGTTAAGATTCGTATGAAGGGATGGGGGATAGCTCAGTGGTGGAGTGCTTGCCTGACATATGGAAATTGGCTAGGTCACCAGCACTGCCTTCCCTAACATATATGCAAGGGTACAGGCCCAAAATCTGCTAGAGAAGAATAAGGTCTTTGCAATTATCATGATAGCATGACACTGTTAAGATGGAGTGGTACTGGCTTAGGAGAAGACTGGCAGGTGGAAGAGAAGTCAGAACACATTCCACACACAAATGGAAGCTTGTTATGACAGACCTGAGGACAAGTGACAGGTGACTCAATTTATTTTTATTTATTTATTCATTCTTTTATTTATTTATTTTGAGGCAGGGTTTCGCTCTAGCCCAAGCTAACCTGGCACTCATTTGGTAACCCCAGGGTGGCCTCAAACTCATGGTGATCCTCCTACCTCAGGCCTACCTCAGTCTTCCAAGTGCTAGAAGCTGAGGTCTCAGTTGAGAGCAGGGGAGACGGCTCAGAAGATAAAGGTGCTTGCTTGCAAAGCCTGCTGGCCTAGAGTTTGACTCCTCATTACCCACATAAAGCCATGTGCACAAAGTGGCACATGCATCTGGAGTTTGCAGTGGCAAGAGGTCCTGGTGTGCCCATTCTCTCTCTTTCCTTGCAAATAAATAAGTAATGTTTTAAAAGATGCAGTTAAAAAAATGTGCTGAGTAAATTGTATTCATATAAAAATGATGGACCTAGCTGGGCGTGGTGGCACCCGCCTTTAATTCCAGCTTTTAGGAGGCAGAGGTAGAAGATCACTGTGAGTTCGAGGCCAGCCTGAGACTACATAGTGAATTCCAGGTCAGCCTGGGCTAGAGAGAGAGCCTACCTTGAAAAACCAAAACCAAAACCAAACCAAACCAAACCAAAACAAAAAATGATGGACCAATACTTCATACCATATATAAAAAAATAAATTTAAAGTAGTTAAAGATTTAAACATAAAAGTGAATGTTGCCGAGCATGGTGGCACACACCTTTAGTCCCAACACTCAGGAGGCAGAGGTAGGAGGATCACTGTGAATTTGAGGTCACCCTGAGACTACATAGCGAATTCCAGGTCAGTCTGAGCTAGTGTGAGACTGTACTTCGAAAAGCCAAAAACTTTTTTAAAAGTCAATGTTTTGAAACTTGGTGTTTATGGCAAGCAGAGAACTTCTGACTGTTATGGCTCTCACCTTCCCTGTCAACTTGACGGGTTCTAGAATCACCCAGGAGATGCACCTCTGGGCTTTTCTGTGAGGATGTTTCCGGAGAGGTTCCATGGAGGAGGGATGACCCACCCTGAATGTGGGCAGCCCCACTCCATGGTCTGGGCTCCTGAGTTGGATAAAAAGTAAAAAGCAAGCTGAGCACCAACATTTATCTCTCTCTGTTTCCTGACTGGGGCTGCAGTGTGACTAACCATCTCACGCTCCTGCCACATCATGCTTCCCTGCCATGGTGGACTGCATTGCCTTAATCTCAGAGTCAAAATTAACCCTTCTTTCCTTAAGTTTCTTTGGCCAGGTGGTTTACCATAGCAACAAGAGAAGAAGCTAATATAACTACATGTACCAGAAAATCTTCTCACTGTTTTATACATATTAAATTATTGAGTCAAGTGCTGGAGAGATGGCTCAGCAGTTAAGGCACTTGCCTGCAAAGCCTAATAACCCAGTTTCAGTTCCTCAGTACTCATGTAGAGCCAGATACACGAAGTGACACATGCATCTGGACTTCGTTTGCAATGGCCAGAGGCCCTGGTGCGCCCATACTCCTTCTCTCTCTCTGCTTGCAAATAAATAAATAATTTAGCCAACAGAACAACTCTATGACATAGATACTGATATTATTTCCACTGGCAAATCAGTAAACTGAGGCACAAGGAGGTTAAGTAAGTTACTCAAGGCTTTACCATTAGAATCTGACTCTAGGAGTGGTATAGAGTCCATCCTCTTAAATCTCGTGACTACAGAAGCAGTAGGCAGATGTATTTATGACCTGAGGATACGTAAGGGTTCTTAAAACCCAAAATTTGCAGCCATAGAAAAAAGCTGGCAGCATTTTGACCACATTCAAATATTTGATTGACAAAAGACATCCTGACAAGTGAAAAAAAAAAACAAAACAAATGGAAGGGTGAGATTTTTAACACACAAAAGTAGCAAAAGATGCCTATTGAGGATGTGTTTAAAAGAAAAAAAACAACAAAAAAAGATAAAACCTCATAAAAATCAATGAGAGTCAGAAACAACCCAATAGAAAAACGGGCAAGAGACTTAAACACTTAATCAAAGGAAGCCTAGTTATCCAGACTGAAGGCGCAGTCTCATCAGGGAAATTTGGGGATTATTTATACTCATTTGCATATAAGATAAATTCAAATGCTTATAATCAGGGCAGTACAAATAAAACAAGGTATCATTGGACAACCGTCAGACTGCCAGACTGAAAAAAAAAGTTAGACCGAATGTTGACACAGACACACAGCCAGGGGAACTCTCCTGGTGACTGTGGGAGAGACATAATGGCTTTGGCACACATTCAGAATTATCTGGCAAGGTTAACACTGCCTGTACCCAAGGGCTCAGACATTTTACTTCTATGTCTCTGCTTAGAGAAAAAATCTACTGGTAGAATGCATCAGAAGACAAACCGGGAATGCCCATAGCAACATGGCTACTGAAAGCAAAGCACTAAATAATACCGACCAATAGCAGAATAGATAAATGCGTTTTGATGTTACGGACACTGGAATACTATAGAGCAACACCCAACCATTTATCTGCTTATGTGAAACTGAGGCTACTGATCTTGAGAAAGCAGGTCATCAGACAAGGTATAGAGGGAGAGAAAGTAAGTTCAAGTCAATATCCAATAAAGGACTGATATCTGGCTCATATAAAGAATTCTTAAAACTTAGCAGTAAAGGGGGCTGGGAGATGGCTCAGCAGTTTGAAGCATTTGTTTGCAAGGCCTGATGGCCTAGGTTCAATTCCCCAGTTCCCACACAAAGCCAAATGCACAAAATGGCACATGCACCTGGAATTCATTTGCAGCGGCAAGAGGCCCTGGTGAACCCATTCTCTTTCTGTCTCTCTTTGCAATTAAATAAAGATATTTTTAAAAATGTTAGCAGTGAGCCGGGCATGGTGGCACGTGCCTTTAATCCCAGCACTTGGGAGGCAGAGGTAGGAGGATCGCCATGAGTTTGAGGCCATTCTGGGATTACATAGTTAATTTCAGGTCAGCCTGGACCAGAGTGAGACCCTACCTCGAAAAACCAAAACAAACAAACAAACAAACAAACAAACAAAAAGTTAGCAGTAAAACAAAACAAGCCATCGGTTGTAGAACGCTGTCACCTGAGTTTGACAGCCATTACTGCCATCATCAGAGCAGTTGTGACTACCTGCAAGAGACCCTCAGGATTCCGCCTGTTGAATGCCTATCGTGGAGGCGATGGGGAGGGTCACTGGACCCTCACCTGAGATTTCAGCTACTCCTTCCTGCATTTCCCAGCCAGATGTCTATAATTCCACCCCAGCTGCCTGTATTCTCAATGTCTCGGGAGGGGTTAGTATATCTAATGTGTGGAAGGTTCATGACAAAGGGGACTCTGTCTATGCAGCTATGAGCAGGTGATGATTTGTGCTGGGATAAGATGTCTCAGTGATTGGTTGATGTGGGGTCACCTGCACTCCTCTGTAAGTAACACTTCACCCATGACCTATAAGGAAAGCCAATAAACTCACTGGTTCACCAAGCTAGACTTGGGTGGAATCATTGCGTTGGTCTACTATTGGTGCCCTGTCTGGGGGAGCTGTCTCGTTCATGTCTCCCCAGTGAACACTCAGGCATCACTATCTAGTTTGGACATGGGCAGAGGACATGAACAAAAGCTTCCCTGGGGAGACTAGGTTGTTTTTTGTGTGTGTGTGGGGGGGTGGGGTTTCCAAGGTAGGGTCTCACTCTAGCCCAGGCTGATCTGAAATTCACTCTGTAGTCTCAGGGTGGCCTCGAACTCACGTTGATCCACCTACCTCTGCCTCCCAAGTGCTGGGATTAAAGGCGTGCGCCACCACTCCTGGCATGGACTAGTTATTTGATAAGCTGGTCAATGTCATCGTCTTGCCAATGACTATTATGACAGCCTGTCTTTACACCTTTACCAGAAATGCTAGAACAAGACAAGACAAAATAGAACAGAACAACTCCACAGATTGTCAAAAGCGTAGAGAACCTGGATCACTCATGAGCTTCTGATGAAGTGTGAACGAGGGGAGGGCTGGAAACAGTGTGGCAGTTTTCATAATAAACCTTCACAATACCTAGAAATTGCACTCTGAATATTTATCCAGGAAATGAAAAATTTATTTCCTCACAAACACTCAGGAAGAGCTGGAGAGATAGCTCAGCAGTTAAAGGTGTTTACTTGTAGAGCCTCATGGCCCAGGTTTGATTCCCCAGGACCCATGTTAAGCCAGATGCACAAAGTGACACATATGTATGGAGTTTGTTTGCAGCCACAGGAGGCTCTGGTGTGCCTAACTCTCTCTGTCTCTCAGATAAATTCAAATATATATATATATATATATATATATATATATATATATATATATATATATATATATATATATATATATATATATATATATATAAAGCAAACTCTGGAAGCTTTATTTATAGAATGCTAATGTCCATAACGGACTTTTTTTCAGCGATAGTCAAAATCTGGAGGCAGCCCAAGTACACAGTTGAGCAAATGGTGGTGTGCACATGCAATGTTTCTCAGCCAGAGAAAGGAGCGTCCTGCAGACACACTCAACATGGAGGGTCTCCTGGAGCTCTCATTATGAGTGAAAACAGCAACCCCAAGTTACATGCTACAGGTATCAGTCACTTTTCTTGTTGCTGTGACAATGTGCCTGACAAAAGCAACCTAGGGAAGGCAAGTTTTATTTTGGCTCACAGTTTGAGGGGCTACAGCCCATCATGGTAGGAGGGCTCAGTGATGGAGCCCGAGACAGCTGGTCCCATTGTGCTCACAGTCATGATGCAGAGAGAGATGAATCACTGGTGCTCAGCCCAGGGCCCCAGCCTGCTCTGTAGTGCTACTTTCTCTTGTTGAGAATCATTTCATTGTGAGTTTGAGAACAGCCTGGGATTACAGAGTGCGTTCTGGGTCAACCTGGGCTAGAGTGAGATCCCGTCTCCAGGACCTGTAAACTCCAATTAAATAAATTTATCCTTGACGGGACAAGCTGTTACTACATGGAAAGAAGGCATCCATAACCACATGAGTCGACTTTCACCCATCAACAACATACTGATCAGAATAGAGGGCCATGAAGCAGAAACCATGGAATAAGCAAAGAATGCCCAGTGGGGTTTCTTCAGGGAGATAAAGAGGCTGGTATCAAGGAAGGGCACATGGAGAGGGGGTTCCAAGTGAATGGCCATGTTTCCTTTTCTTAAGCTGAATGATGAGATCCATGAGTGTCTTTTTTTTTGGAGACAGAGAGAGAGAGAGAGGAGGGAGGGAGGGAGGGAGGGAGACAGATAGAGAATGGGCGTGCCAGCAGCCTCTCAGCCACTGTGAATGAACTCCAGATGTGTGCCCCCTTGTGGTCAAGTGTGGCATTGCACCCTTGCGTCACTTTGCATCTGGCTAAACGTGGGACCTGGAGATTGGAACCGGTGTTCTTAGGCTTAGCAGGCAGGCGCCTTAACCACTAAGCCATCTCTCCAGCCCGAGTGTCTTTTTTTTATATTGTTGATCTTTATATAGAAGACATATCTGTATCTCTTGTATCTGCTCTGAAATGTATTTAGCAGACCATTTCAGGAAGTCTTTAGTTATTCATTTGTGTTTAGCCTTGTGTTTCTGTCTCCTGCGGCTGGCAAATTCTTTCCTACCAAAGGACATTTGCACTTGCTATAACTAATGCTGAGAAGGCTCTTGGCCTGATTTTTCTTTTTTGTTTGTTATAATTTTTACAATTTCTTTTGGACAATCTCATATAGGTGTATAATGTGTCTTGATCGTAGTTTTATCCCCCATGATACTAGCTTATCCCATTCCCACGGACCATATCCCCAACTACTCATCCTCCTCTTTTAACGTTTCTTCTTTTTTCCCCTGTGATCCACTGAATTAAATTAGGGGTGCTTGCATGAGCATGGGTGGGGCTTATTTACAGGGCCATGGTCAGCTTACCAGTGACTACACCACTGAAGAAAATGGCTTCCTCTCCCCCAGCCACCATTAACTGTCCCCAACTTCTCAGGGAAGGACAAGGGTCTTACAAGCCCCTCCTCCATCTATGACAGAATGTTGACCCTTGGTTCAGGTCTTGATGGACTTGGAGTCATTTCAGTCCAGCACAATGAAGTGAAGAGACTTTCGGACCAGTGCTTAAGTGTTCTGAAGGGATCATATTTGTTTTCTCGTCGATCTATCTAGAATGGGAACTTCTGACATCAGAGAGCCTTTCTGACTTGCTCACCCCAGCACCTGGACATGGGTTGACAGGTTGAATGGATATTTGCCAACGTGAGTGCAAGTTTTTTTTTTTTTTTAAGACATGCCAATGGAAAGTGTTCCCTTTTTAAGATTTTGTTTGGGATCCTGACATGCCCTTGAAAAATACATGGAAAACTGAGGGATTAACTAATTCTTAAAAATCATTGAAGACATCTGACTGGAGGATGTGGTTATGAAAAATGCCAATGGGCCTGCCTCCCTGAGAAGGACATAGATGACAGTATATAACAAGCTTAAAAGAGCTAAGCAGATTCAAGCTAAAGAGAGAATAAGCTTCAATTGGGTCATTTGTCCCTGGAGTTCATTGCCATTTTACAGGTAATGCTGCTCCCAAAAATGTGAGCTTTACCTTTAGTCAGTGAGGCGGTGACAGTGTGGAGCCCGTCATTAATCAGGGTACGGCATTGCAGATCCGAGCGCTATTACTTTAGGTTTGTTTGTGAAATGGATTTCTTTGCAGGGACCACTGACCTGTGACCACGCGATGTTTGCCTCGTGCTTTGGAGCAGGGATACCTGGCAAAGACTTTTGTGGTTTATAACCTATTTTATTTTCCACGATTGAATTTTGAAGTCCAATCAATTTCAGTTCTTTACAAGTATAATTTTGTTACCCGTGGCATGGTTTGGATTTAAGTTCCAGGGAAGTAAGTTTGTGTGCAGTTTGGGCTTTTAAAATTAATTTGGTTGGAAAACATTTCATTATTTGGAAATGTTGGGGATGGCAATTGAACGCAAGGGCTAGACCAGAACTGCTTGTTCAGGAACATGGCGATTACTGGATCTCCCTGTGTTTTGATTGATAGGTGGTAGAGGAGACACATCTGTAGCACAATGCTCTCTTTTGGGGGGCAGAAGGAGCTGGTGATTTGGGGTACAATCACCATGGAATATAAAACAGGACAAGTTAGAAGTAGAGAATTTAGTTCATGTCTCTCAGTGTAATTGATTTGAATACTTCAGCCAGAATGTGTGCTTATGGGGAATTAAGGGATCAGCAGTTTACAAACGTTGCCATTATAATCGGATCTGAGAAAGAAATGATAGGACCTGCTGCGTGGTGGGAGGTGATGGGAATCTGTCATTGACGGGAACCCAAATTGCCTGGGGTTTTGTCACAAAAAGGGAGGTAGGTGTGCTGGGCTGGGTGGAAAGCTGCAAATTCCAAGATCAAAATGATAAAAGAATGATAGTGGCTGGGAATGTAGCTCAGTTGGTAAAGTGCTTGCCTGGCATTCAGGAAACACGGGCTTCAATCCCCAGCAGCACATAAACTGGGTGATGTGGCTCATGGCTCAACATTCTAGAGGTGGAAGCAGAAGGGTCAGATGTTCAAGGTCGTCCTGGGCTACAGAGTGAGGTTGAGGCCAGCCTGGGCTACATGAGACCCTGCCTCAAAAAAAAAAAAAAAAAAAAGGCTAATAATTTTCAATAATAACTGTGTGTGAACCACTAGCTGTGTGTGGAACAGTGTGTTGAGAAATCACCTGTGTTATTTCATGTCTGCTAAGAAGTCTACATGGTGTGTTGTTGACTGTTGGCCTGGAGTCATTGGCACCCAGAGGAAGAAATAGAATCTATGTTTCCCCAAATTCTTTTCCCCCATGTGGTTCAAGTCTATGTAAGAGGTGCTCAAGGACTAGTTGGAGAGGGGAGAAGATGGTGGGGCCATAAATGAAAGACAGGGTTCGAGGAGACTTCTGGATGCACCCTTTAGGGTTCACCTGCTTCCTTGTCACAACTTGAGGTAAGGGTCACTTCCCAGGGCTAAGGCTCAGAAAGTCCACTGTCACGCTATGGCTGGGGTCCTCAATGGTGCGTCCCTGGAGCTGCTCTCCCAGCCCTCTTTGTACCCACTGTGCAAAGTTCTAACACACTTTCTTTTTTGTAATTTTTTTTATGAGAGAGAGAGAGAATTGGCATGCAAGGGAGTCCAGCTACTGCAATCGAACTCCAGAGGTGTGTGCCACCTTATGCACATGTGTGACCTTGTGCATCTGGCTTATGTGGGACCTGGAGATTCGAACATGGGTCCTTAGGCTTCACAGGCAAGCACCTTAACCTCTAAGCCCCCTAACACACTTTCTTTTCATCTTAGTCTTCTGACTTGGACTACAGAGAGTGGCTTCTTTGGTTTGGATTGAACCCTGTCTAACACACAGGTGTGAGGCTTCTCTGTATTTCAGAACGGTTCTCTGGGGTTCAGAGGGGGAGTCATCAGGAGCAGACACAGACAACAGGTGAGAAGGGAGAGTCCATCCAGTCCACTTCTTGTATGATTTGGGGGAGGGGCTGTCTTTTGATACAGCATCTCATAACCCAAGCTGGTTTTGAACCCTCCCTCAGTCTTCCTGCCTCAGCATCTCAAGTGCTGGGATTACAGGTGTGTGTACCACTGAATCCTGCCTGTCGCCTGACCTTAATCATAAGACTCCACCATTTCTGAAGTTCACTTGGAGATCTAGGTGCTCAGCCACGACTCTCAGTCTCCTGTGTGCTCCCTACCAGCACTATTGCTCCATGTCCACCCTCATGGCAGACATCTACCCCTCTTCAAGATACATCTGCCACATGGTGCTACCCTAAAACCACATGGTCCTTAGTCAACCCTGGTCATTCTTTCTTGACTGAGAGCCAAACAACCTTTGGTGGTTAACTTGGTGATGAAACAGTAAATATATTTTCATGACATATTTTTTCAAGGAAATATTTTTTATTATTTAAATATTTTATTTTATTTTTTTAAATTTATTTATTACAGACAAAGAGAGGGAGAGAAAGAGAGAGAATGGGTATGCCAGGGCCTCTAGCCACTGCAAATGAATTCCAGGCGCATGTGCCACCATGTGCATCTGGCTTACGTGGGACCTGGAGAATCAAACCTGGATCCTGCTTTGCAGGCCAGCGCCTTAACCGCTAAGCCATCTCTCCAGCCCTTTAAATTTTTTTTTTTTTTTTTTTTTTTTTTTGTGGAGAGAGACACAGAGAGAGACAGAAAGAGAGGAGAGGAAGACAGATAGAGATGGGTGTGCCAGCAGCCTCTCAGCTGCTGCGAACAAAATCCTTGTGGTCATATTGTTGATCTTTATATAGAAGACATATCTGTATCTCTTGTATCTGCTCTGAAATGTATTTAGCAGACCATTTCAGGAAGTCTTTAGTTATTCATTTGTGTTTAGCCTTGTGTTTCTGTCTCCTGCGGCTGGCAAATTCTTTCCTACCAAAGGACATTTGCACTTGCTATAACTAATGCTGAGAAGGCTCTTGGCCTGATTTTTCTTTTTTGTTTGTTATAATTTTTACAATTTCTTTTGGACAATCTCATATAGGTGTATAATGTGTCTTGATCGTAGTTTTATCCCCCATGATACTAGCTTATCCCATTCCCACGGACCATATCCCCAACTACTCATCCTCCTCTTTTAACGTTTCTTCTTTTTTCCCCTGTGATCCACTGAATTAAATTAGGGTGCTTGCATGAGCATGGGTGGGGCTTATTTACAGGGCCATGGTCAGCTTACCAGTGACTACACCACTGAAGAAAATGGCTTCCTCTCCCCCAGCCACCATTAACTGTCCCCAACTTCTCAGGGAAGGACAAGGGTCTTACAAGCCCCTCCTCCATCTATGACAGAATGTTGACCCTTGGTTCAGGTCTTGATGGACTTGGAGTCATTTCAGTCCAGCACAATGAAGTGAAGAGACTTTCGGACCAGTGCTTAAGTGTTCTGAAGGGATCATATTTGTTTTCTCGTCGATCTATCTAGAATGGGAACTTCTGACATCAGAGAGCCTTTCTGACTTGCTCACCCCAGCACCTGGACATGGGTTGACAGGTTGAATGGATATTTGCCAACGTGAGTGCAAGGTTGTTTTTTTTTTTTTTTTTTTTTTTTTTTAAGACATGCCAATGGAAAGTGTTCCCTTTTAAAGATTTTGTTTGGGATCCTGACATGCCCTTGAAAAATACATGGAAAACTGAGGGATTAACTAATTCTTAAAAGTCATTGAAGACATCTGACTGGAGGATGTGGTTATGAAAAATGCCAATGGGCCTGCCTCCCTGAGAAGGACATAGATGACAGTATATAACAAGCTTAAAAGAGCTAAGCAGATTCAAGCTAAAGAGAGAATAAGCTTCAATTGGGTCATTTGTCCCTGGAGTTCATTGCCATTTACAGGTAATGCTGCTCCCAAAAATGTGAGCTTTACCTTTAGTCAGTGAGGCGGTGACAGTGTGGAGCCCGTCATTAATCAGGGTATGCGGCATTGCAGATCCGAGCGCTATTACTTTAGGTTTGTTTGTGAAATGGATTTCTTTGCAGGGACCACTGACCTGTGACCACGCGATGTTTGCCTCGTGCTTTGGAGCAGGGATACCTGGCAAAGACTTTTGTGGTTTATAACCTATTTTATTTTCCACGATTGAATTTTGAAGTCCAATCAATTTCAGTTCTTTACAAGTATAATTTTGTTACCCGTGGCATGGTTTGGATTTAAGTTCCAGGGAAGTAAGTTTGTGTGCAGTTTGGGCTTTTAAAATTAATTTGGTTGGAAAACATTTCATTATTTGGAAATGTTGGGGATGGCAATTGAACATAAAAGGGCTAGACCAGAACTGCTTGTTCAGGAACATGGCGATTACTGGATCTCCCTGTGTTTTGATTGATAGGTGGTAGAGGAGACACATCTGTAGCACAATGCTCTCTTTTGGGGGACGGAGGGAGCTGGTGATTTGGGGTACAATCACCATGGAATATAAAACAGGACAAGTTAGAAGTAGAGAATTTAGTTCATGTCTCTCAGTGTAATTGATTTGAATACTTCAGCCAGAATGTGTGCTTATGGGGAATTAAGGGATCAGCAGTTTACAAACGTTGCCATTATAATCGGATCTGAGAAAGAAATGATAGGACCTGCTGCGTGGTGGGAGGTGATGGGGAATCTGTCATTGACGGGAACCCAATTGCCTGGGGGTTTTGTCACAAAAAGGGAGGTAGGTGTGCTGGGCTGGGTGGAAAGCTGCAAATTCCAAGATCAAAATGATAAAAGAATGATAGTGGCTGGGAATGTAGCTCAGTTGGTAAAGTGCTTGCCTGGCATTCAGGAAACGCGGGCTTCAATCCCCAGCAGCACATAAACTGGGTGATGTGGCTCATGGCTCAACATTCTAGAGGTGGAAGCAGAAGGGTCAGATGTTCAAGGTCGTCCTGGGCTACAGAGTGAGGTTGAGGCCAGCCTGGGCTACATGAGACCCTGCCTCAAAAAAAAAAAAGAAGGCTAATAATTTTCAATAATAACTGTGTGTGAACCACTAGCTGTGTGTGGAACAGTGTGTTGAGAAATCACCTGTGTTATTTCATGTCTGCTAAGAAGTCTACATGGTGTGTTGTTGACTGTTGGCCTGGAGTCATTGGCACCCAGAGGAAGAAATAGAATCTATGTTTCCCCAAATTCTTTTCCCCCATGTGGTTCAAGTCTATGTAAGAGGTGCTCAAGGACTAGTTGGAGAGGGGAGAAGATGGTGGGGCCATAAATGAAAGACAGGGTTCGAGGAGACTTCTGGATGCACCCTTTAGGGTTCACCTGCTTCCTTGTCACAACTTGAGGTGAGGGTCACTTCCCAGGGCTAAGGCTCAGAAAGTCCACTGTCATGCTATGGCTGGGGTCCTCAATGGTGCGTCCCTGGAGCTGCTCTCCCAGCCCTCTTTGTACCCACTGTGCAAAGTTCTAACACACCTTCTTTTTAGTAATTTTTTTATGAGAGAGAGAGAGAATTGGCATGCAAGGGAGTCCAGCTACTGCAATCGAACTCCAGAGGTGTGCGCCACCTTATGCACATGTGTGACCTTGTGCATCTGGCTTATGTGGGAGCTGGAGATTCGAACATGGGTCCTTAGGCTTCACAGGCAAGCACCTTAACCTCTAAGCCATCTCTCCAGCCCCCTAACACACTTTCTTTTCATCTTAGTCTTCTGACTTGGACTACAGAGAGTGGCTTCTTTGGTTTGGATTGAACCCTGTCTAACACACAGGTGTGAGGCTTCTCTGTATTTCAGAACGGTTCTCTGGGGTTTAGAGGGGGAGTCATCAGGAGCAGACACAGACAACAGGTGAGAAGGGAGAGTCCATCCAGTCCACTTCTTGTATGATTTGGGGGAGGGGCTGTCTTTTGATACAGCATCTCATAACCCAAGCTGGTTTTGAACCCTCCCTCAGTCTTCCTGCCTCAGCATCTCAAGTGCTGGGATTATAGGTGTGTGTACCACTGAGTCCTGCCTGTCGCCTGACCTTAATCATAAGGCTCCACCATTTCTGAAGTTCACTTGGAGATCTAGGTGCTCAGCCACGACTCTCAGTCTCCTGTGTGCTCCCTACCAGCACTATTGCTCCATGTCCACCCTCATGGCAGACATCTACCCCTCTTCAAGACACATCTGCCACGTGGTGCTACCCTAAAACCACATGGTCCTTAGTCAACCCTGGTCATTCTTTCTTGACTGAGAGCCAAACAACCTTTGGGGGTTAACTTGGTGATGAAACAGTAAATATATTTTCATGACATATTTTTTCAAGGAAATATTTTTTATTATTTAAATATTTTATTTTATTTTTTTAAATTTATTTATTACAGACAAAGAGAGGGAGAGAAAGAGAGAGAATGGGTATGCCAGGGCCTCTAGCCACTGCAAATGAATTCCAGACGCATGTGCCACCATGTGCATCTGGCTTACGTGGGACCTGGAGAATCAAACCTGGATCCTTAGGCTTTGCAGGCCAGCGCCTTAACCGCTAAGCCATCTCTCCAGCCCTTTAAATTTTTTTTTTTTTTTTTTTGTGGAGAGAGACACAGAGAGAGAGACAGAAAGAGAGGGAGAGGAAGACAGATAGAGATGGGTGTGCCAGCAGCCTCTCAGCTGCTGCGAACAAAATCCTTGTGGTCAAGTGCAGCATTGCGCCCTTGCGTCACTTTGCATCTGGCTAAGCGTGGGACCTGGAGATTGGAACCAGCGTTCTTAGGCTTAGGAGGCAGGCACCTTAACTGCTAAGCCATCTCTCCAGCCCTAAAAAAAAAATTTTTAATTATTAATTTTTTTATTGACATCTTCTATATTTACATACAAAAACATATATTTCCCTCCCCTCTCCCCATTCCACTTTAGAACAACAATCTCCATCATATCCCTTCCCTCTTTCCATTAGTCTTTCTTTTAATTTGATGTCATCATCTTTTTCTTCTATTTTGAGGGTCTTGCGGAGTATTGCTAGGTACTGCAAGGTCATGGATATCGAGGCCAATTTCTGTCTGGGCAGTTGCATTGTAAGAAGTCATACCCTTCCTTTGGCTCTTCCATTCTATCTGCCCCCTCTTCCGCAATGGTCCCTGAGCCTTGGAGGGTGTGACAGAGGTGTTTCAGTGCTGGGCACTCCTCTATCCCTTCTTCTCAGCACTATGTTGCCTTTTGGGTCATCCCAGTGGTCATCGCCATCTGAAAAGAGAAGCTTCTCTAACCAGAAGTGAGAGTAGCGTTAATATGTGAATATGAACATTAAGCGTAATGCCCCCAGGGCAGCTTGGTGGGAATAATATATACATTTAGTCAGACAAGAGCAGGCTTTATACCCCAAAGGCTCATGACCTCACCTACCATAGACTTTTGCTTAGGTTTTTCAGTACCAGGCATGTATTCCCTCCTGTAGAGAGGGCCTTCAGTCCAATTATGGAGCAGTTGGTTACCCCAAGAGTAGACATGCCACTTATGCACCCATTCAGTCATTGGGCCTGTATGGCTAAACTTGAATATTCAGTGTCCACTGTTTTCACTGCTGATGACTTCTGTCTCCCATATGGCTGCATGCAGTGCAGCTTTTTCCAGCTTTCAGTTGGCTGGTCTACAGGGAGAAGGTTAGGGTTAATATTTATTAAGAAATAGTTTTACTAAACCTTAAGCTTCCATATTTTTATTTAAGAGAGAAAGAGCAAGAGAGCTCATCTTGAACTTGTGATGATCTTCCTGCCTCAATCTCTTTTTTTAAAAAAATCATATATTTGCACATGTGAGTGTGTATATGGGCACATCTGGCTAATGTGGATAGCTTGGCAATGGAATCCTGGGCTGACAGGCTTTGCAAGCAAATGCTTTTAACTGGCGAGCCTTCTTCTCAGCCTCTGCCTCTCAGTCACTGCCTCTCAGCCTCTCGAGTGCTGGGATGATAGGCGTGGGTCACCATGCCTGGCTTCATGGCAGATTTTTGCATTAATGATTTTAGGGACAGCTGAAATTATTCATCAGAGGTGTCCACTTGAAGGTTACAGGACAGAGGCAGGATGCTAATGTTGCTTACATTAGAAGAGAGGTAGTTGCGGGAGACTTGGGAAAGCTATAATTTATAAATCTTTCTATTGCACGTTTCAGCTGTTACAATCAGCATATATTAATTGTGCAATTTGAAAAACATCCTGTAAACAAGTTGAATATAAAATTAAAAGATACGTCTGCTTAGATACAATGTCATGTGGCAAGATATTTCGGGTGGTGATGCCAAGTGACAAAGAATATCAATAATGTCACATGTTGCATTTGAAATGATGACACAGGGTTTGTGCATGGAGCAGGTGGGAGCAGGAGTTGTCAACTCTTTGTCTAGCTGGAGGATCCTCATGTAAATGAAATCCCACACGGAATCCTTATATGTCATACTGATAAGGTGGGAGCCACCCTGGTTGGAAACCTTCAGGAATGCCTGGAGCCTCAGAGACCTACATCTTGGTCCCAACCTTTCCACTTCCAGCATCCATCTATATATTATCTATCATCTATCTATCTATCTGTCTGTCTATCTATCTATCTATCTATCTATCTATCTATCTATCTATCTACCAATCATCTTTCATCTATCTGTATCTTTCATTTATCTATCACCTATTGTATCTCTACCATCTCTATCAATCTATCCACCTGTCTATCATATATCATTTCATCTATATATTTATCATCTTTTACCTATCATTTCTCATCTGTATTCTTCACTTATACATCATCTATCTATTATCTCTTTTTGTCATCTATCTGTTCATCTATCTACCTATCATCTATCTGTCTGTCTGTCACAAACTATGGGATCACTCAGGTGCCTCTGTCACCCAGAAGTCCTTGCAGCTTTCCCCTTCCCATACCCAACATCTCACCAGCTGTAACCTGAGCCAGCCCAGTGACCACATCTGCTGAGTTTAGGCCACAGTCTGTCCTGCCATGGTGAGTGGCAGAGGTGCAGTCTGAGCTGTCTGGAATGGCTGTGGTGTATGTAGATAGCAGGGGTACCAGACACCAGCCTTGGGATCTGGAAGAAGTATGTGTGATGTCCACAGGCTTCCCCTGAGACCAAATTTCACTTAGCTCTGGTGGGTGGTGGGGCAAGGGGGGGGAGGCTGGAAATAGAATCTATTGCTGCTAGGGTCTCTTGGGAAGCCCACTGTCACCCCACCAACCTGGGCTGGGACAATTAGGAGGTTGTAGGGAAAGCAGTCATGCTCGCTGGCTCAGGGTGGCAGGCTGTCCATTCCACCTTCTCAGTCTCCATCAGGTCCTCCCACTGCCGTCTCCTGCAGAGGAGGGGAGCACTGCAACCCACCAGGAGCTGTGGAGCACCCTGGCTACAGCTGGGAGGATGCATTCTGCAAAGAGGTGACACCCAGAAGGACCTCTGGTTTAGGAGCCTTGGAGACTGTCATTTGGGGACTTCTTCAAGGTAGCTACCTACCTCATTTCTGTGTCCTTGCCGAAAGGTGGACACCAAGGGAGTGTTAAGGAATGACCTAGGTGTGGTGGCACATATCTATAATCCCAGCATGCAGGGTGCAAAAACCAGTCCATGATTTGAGGCCAGATTTTGAGGGCTACATAGTGAATTCTAAGGCAGCCTGAGCTACAGTGTGAGACCCTGTCTCAAAAAAAAATTGAGTATTTGAAGGATAATTGAAAATACAGAGATATCTATGAATGCAGGAAGGAGGGGAGATCAAGTCAGACCACACTGCTACAGCTCTTGCTCCAAGTCCAGCCTGAGTGTTATCTTTACAAGAAGTTATTGGTCCCTTTCAAGTGCCAGGGCCCTGCGTAGGACTTATCCAGCTGGTTCCGTTTATTCAATTGTGGGAGTAGTAGTGGATGAAGACCCCAGATCAAGGAGAGCTCAGGGAAGTCTTGGCCTCAAACAGACTCAAACCTGGCTATTGAGAACCTAAATTAGGATTCCCTCTCTGGGGCATAGGCTAGGGCGGGGCTGGCAGCCAGGTTTGGTGCCTGGGTGAGGGCTGTGTGCCCTGGGCCTAGGCTAAATCCTGTTGGGTCCCTTAGGTTGTGGTAGGATTGATTTTGGGGCTGAAACCAGCTAAGGCTGCCTGAATGCTTACAGCCTTATCTGTGGTAAGTGTGGGGTGAGGAGAAATTTCAGGGGGTGTTGCGTGGTTCCTAGATTCTAGCTCTTTATTTTCTGCAGCCCATTAAGGTACTTTTGAAAGCTTTTCCCGACTCCTCATCCCCAGGAACCATCTCTTTCTCAGCCACCAGCTTTGAGACTGAAAACAACTTTATGGTTTTCTTTTTGAGGGAGGGCTTCGGTTTTCTCTTCCTCGTCTCCTTCATTACATCCTGTTTGGAGGTCGCCTTCACTGCTTCTGAAAACCTTTCCCTCCAGCGCCATACACTCAGCTGTCTATCTTGGCAGGTGGAGTTTGATGTCTGCCCTCAAGCATTGTTATCCAACCTTCCGTGTTGACAACAGGAGCCCAGGCGCTGGAAAGCTGTTGTGTATCCATCTCTCCAGAGCCTCCTGCCTCTTTCAGCAAGCTGTGTGGCTCTGGCCAGCCTCCAGCACCTCAGTGGGGCCCATAGAACTGGAGCTGATAGAGCCAGTGGCCCAGACTACATGGTGGGGCCTCACTTTTTCTTTTTTGGTAAAACCTGACGTGTCTTGTTTCTTTCCCTACCTCTGGCATTCCAGAGCCAGGACAATCCAGTGTTGGATGCACTTTTTAGTCTTGTCTCCCTCTTTGTGTGTGGGGACCTTCGTGCCCATCACATTTAAAAATTATTTATGGGCTGGAGAGATGGCTTAGCGGTTAAGGCATTTGCCTGCAAAGTCAAAGAACTCAGGTTCAACTTCCCAGGACCCATGCACGCCAGATGCACAGGTGGCACATGCACCTGGAGTTCATTTGCAGTGGCTGGAGGCCCTGGTGCACCCATTCTCTCTATATCTGCTTCTCTCTCTCTCTCTTTGGTTTTTTGAGGTAGCCCAGGCTGACCTGGATTTCACTATGTAGTCTCAGGTTGTCCTCAAACTCATGGTGATCCTCCTACCTCTGCCTCTCAAGTGCTGGGATTAAAGGCGTGCACCATCATGCCCGGCTCTCTCAAATAAATAAATAATAAATAAATAATACAAAAATTATTTACTTATTTATTTATGAGAAAGAGGGCGAGAGGCAGATAGAGAATGGGTACACCAGGGCCTCTAGCCACTGCGAACGAACTCCAGATTGTATGTACCAGCTTGTACGTGAGGAAAGCACCTTAACCATCTATCTGATTCATATGCTTGCCTTCTCCCACTAACTACCCTCTTGTGGAAATCCTGTTCCTCCACAGACTTTCCCGTCCCCAGGCTTCTGTCCCAGTTTCTGGGTACAGGACCAGCCATTCCCTGCTCCCTGGCATGTACGCTCATCTGTCCCGCCTTCTCCTTGTTGACAACGGCTCTGTCATGTTTATCCTGGTCTCTAGCCTGCAAAGCCCTGGTCCACAGTGGGAAGTAATCCAACAGGATTGCACTTAATCAAACAAAATCATTTGCCATGGATTTCTTTTTTCTTCTCAATTTGCCTTGAGATGTTAATGCCCAGTCTTTTGCAACTTGCTCTTTTGGTTTTGGTATTGAAAGTGTGCTCCAAACACCGCCAGCAGTGGGAGCAGCAACAGGAAGCATGTTAGAAATGCAGATTCTCAGATCTCACTCCCCAACCTTCTCCTCTCCCCCCCCCCCACCCCGCTGCTGCTGAATCAGAAACTACATTTGAACAGGACTTTGGTGGATTCCTATATTGTCTAGTCTACCTGCTTAGGGTTGGGGTGAAGGATACAGGGAAGGGATGGTCCAGTACAGCTGTGATGGGTAGACACTGTACCTGGCTGGATGCTAAGTGGGGGCTGAAGGCCCAGATGGGCTCCATTAGCCCAGTTGATTACATGAGCTGTCAGTCTAGAGGGGGGCCTTCTACAGACCACAGGAACGTTATAGGTGGGGGAGGCGGAGGGGGGAGGTGGCTGCTCTTTCTGAAACCCCCTGTCACAGCTTTGCTGGTTCCTAACTTCTCCCCTGACAACAACTCCCTGAATAGAAACGTGCATATGTTGTGTTCCAGCCCTTCTGACCTTTTGTCTTTCAATTCCTCAGATGTATCATGTTTCTTCCCTCCTTAGGCCCGTTCCAGGTTTGTCCCTTGGCCTTCTGTCTTCCTGTCTATTTTCCTCTGGTTGATTCCCTCACCCCCACCCCTCCCCATCCATCACCACCTCCTGTTTGAATCCTCCTGTCTCAGTGTAAATGTCACTTCCTCAGGAAGCTTCCCCCTTCCAGACGACATCAGATCCTGGGCTATTTGCTTCCAAGTACTCCCTCTGCCCCACATGGCATTTATCCCTAAGAACTAATTGCATAATTAGCCTGCTCCATGCCTGGTTCTGCCCTCTCCGTCATGTAGACACCTTAAGAACTGTTAGCTGGGTGTGGTGGCGCACACCTTTAATCCCAGCACTTGGGAGGCAGAGGTAGGAGGATCACTGTGAGTTTGAGGCCACCCTCGAACTACAGAGTGAGACTACAGAGTGACTTCCAGGTCAGCCTGGGCTACAGAGAGACCCTACCTCGAAAAAAACAAAAAACAAAAACAAACAAACAAACAAACAAACAAAAAGAACTGTAGTCCCAGATCCCGGTTTACAAATTTGACCTATCCAACAACATTTGTGAAATGAATGATTAACACCATAAAGATATCAGCCAGGAACACCTGAGTTGACCTGTCTGTAATCTGATTCTTCGACCAAAATGCCGATTCTGGGCTGGAGAGATGGCTTAACAGTTAAGGCATTTGCCTGCAAAGCCAAAGGACCCAGGTTCCATTCTCCAAGACCCACGTAAGCCAGCTGCACAAGGGGGCGCATGCATTTGGAGTTCATTTGCAGTGGCTGAACGCCCTGGAGCTCCCATCCTCTCTCTTTCTCTGCCTCTCTTTCTCTTAAATAAATAAATAAATAAATAAATAAATAAATAAATAAATAAATAAATAAAATCTATTTAAAATGCCGATTCCACCAAAGTTCACAATGGAGAACCAATGAGTTGATCGGGCTCCCTTATAGAGCGTGGGCGATGGGTTACTGACAGGGGCCTACAGACCCCAGAGCAGTCACAGCACTGAAAGGTCTCATCCCAACATGGATGGTGACTCCTCAGAGCCCCAAAGATGGAACTCCTTACTTCTTGCTCTTCCATCGTCTCCATCCTCTATCTCCTGGGCAAGTTGTGCCTAGGCATGATTGCATACAGCTGGCACGGGGGCACCTGAGACCTCAGGTGAGAGTCTGAGGACCCTCCCCAAAGCCCCGATCTTGACAATCTCCCCTGAGCTATCCCAGCTGCTTCTGAGAAAGATGACAATGGTTACTTTCCTCAGAGGAAAGCGTCACACAACACTGTCATTTTTCCCCTCCTTTTTCTCGTGCATGTGCTTGTGGTATGCATGCCTCATGTCTGTGTGGACACACGTGTGCACGTGCATGTGGAGGTCAAAGGTCGATGTCTGATGTCTTTCTCTTGCTGTCCACGTTCTTCTTTGAGATAGGGCCTGGTGTTTAACCTAGAGCTCACCGGTTCAGCTAAACTAGCTAGCCAGCGAACTCCAGGGAGCCTTCTGTTCCTGCCTCCCCCCAGCACTGGGTTTATAGGCACCCACCACTAGGCCCAGCATTTTTACTGGGGTACTGCAGATCTGAACATACTTACAGGGTAAGCACTTTGCTCACAGAGCCATCGCCCAAGCTCTGGGCCAACCTGTCCTTTTTCCTCCTTGTCATGAGATTTTCCCCGCACCTGGTGCTTGGTCCAGGTCACACTGGGATGTTATCCCACGTCTTCTGCAGTCTTTGGGATGTGCCTGGAAGAAGCTGCATGTCCTCCAAGTGAACAGAGGTGGTCTGGCCAACCCTGTTCCCAAAATAAGCCCGATATGGTTTCCCCCTGCCCCTTCCACTGGCTCAGTCTGGCTTTCTGTGTTTCATCTCATCAGGTGGTTAGACAAGATATCAACTTTCCCACTTTCTTGCATCGGGCTTTGTGTATAGGGAGGTCACATCACAAAGAGAGTCCAGAATTTGATGCTAAAGGACTCTAATCACCAAGCGACTTTTGGTAAGTTCCTCCTTTTATCCCCTTCAACAGGAAGGAAGTTGGCTGGATTAGGGACAGCAACTATATATACCACATGCACTATCATTCTTGTTGCTGTGCCTGTGGCAGACATTATTAATGGATCATTCAACCCTTTCTTGCTGAAGTTAGACAGGACCTTGGAATTCTTCCCAAGGCAGCGCTCCAGGCAGCCACTACCAGTTGATCAGAGCTGGCACTGAGGTTGAACTCCATGTGCCATTCTCTTATCCTCACTAAGGAAAATGCTTGTCAGTGCCCCGTGCTCTCAAGAGCCTCCAGCCTCTTACAGCCTCTCTCACAACCAGGCGGGAATTCTCTTTGCTAAGTGTTTTTGACTTTCCTCTTCTCTTCTGTGTGTCATGAAAGACAGCTGCCCCAATGTGTACAGGCTGGTCTCAGAGGTCCCCAGACCCATCAAGAATTTCAATCCAGTTCATTTGAGCCTGCCTGGTGCCACAAACCTTCACCTGATATTTAAAGAAAATGACTGGAGCTCATTCCTTCCTTCAGCGCCTTCCCCAAGGACTGTGCAAATTTCTGGGCAGGATTTGTTCTTCTGAATACCTTCCCATTTTCCCTTTTGTTTTCCTCAACTTCTCAGCCATCCACTCAGATCGTCTCTTCACTGTCTGTCCATTCACCAGCCCTTCCATGCTGGTGAATGAAGGCCGCTATCATAGATTTTTCCAGAAGGCTTGGAGTCATGGGTGGATGGAGGAGTGTGTGTGTGTGTGTGTTGTGTGTGTGTGTTATAGCACTGCATAGTATAGTACAAGACACTTCATTTCCCTCCTTCCTTTCCTTACTCCCTCTTCCCTCTCCTTTCTTTTCTTTGTTTTTAGACAGTCTTGTTATGTATCCCAGGATGGCCTTAAACTCTTGGTTTTGCTGCCTCAGCCTCCTGGTTTCTGGCATTACAGGTGTGCCACCATGCCCAGCATAAGGTACACTTTCAACCTGAATATATTTTTTAAATTTTTTATTTATTTGCAAGGAGAGAGAGAGAGAGAAGAGAGACAGACAGAGAGAGAATGGGCATGCCAGGGCCTCCAGCCACTGCAAACGAACTCCAGATCCATGTGCCCCTTGAGCATCTGGCTTATGTGGGTTCTGTGGAATCAAGCCTGGGTCCTTTGGCTTCGCAGGCAATTGCCTTAACCACTAAGCCATCTCTCCAGCACTCAACCTGAATACTTGACACCTTGCATCTCCAAGTCCTACAATGTCTCAGAGTTGCCGCATGCATGGTCCACCTTTACCCCTAAGGCCCTCAGCCTTCTTGTTGGACCCATCATCCCCTATAACATTTTTTTGCCGACTACTCACTTCCCTTTGATTTTGCATTCTTTCATCTGTTCTCTAGAGGCATGGAAACCTTTCCTCGCCTTATTCTGTGTCTTCTATCCCTCTTTTCTGACGTGCCTGTTCCTTCCAGGTGGCGCCTAGCAGGGCACCACATGCCACTACAAGAAAGCCCTCCACATAGCTCCTAAGGAAAGTACATGTCTTTGACAGGTTTTCTGTTGCCTTTTCACATGAGTTCAGCCCTTTTTCCACTTCCCAACTTCCCCAGCTTGTCAATTGTACTTTCCAGACATTACTGGGAGGAGACTCTGATCAGCTTGCCTGAGTCATGTGACCTCTGCTATCCAGTCAGTAGTAAGGTGGATGAAGCCAGGTTCTGCAATTCATGCCGCCATGGTCAACAGTGAAGGGTGTCTGGAGGGGGTCATAACCCCGAAGGATATGTCAACTATGCCGAGCCCTGGGTTTTACCTCTGTAAGTGGGAGGACAATGCTACCTCAGACGGTCTTGGCAAAGGTGCAGACAGGGGAGAAAGTTCTTTGTCAGCTCCACAGCACTGCATACGCATGACTGCCTGTGACTTGAGGTGGATGCTACCCTTCACCTCCTTTCCCGGCTGGGGGCGTCCTGCAGCTGAAGGAAGCTCAAGGGGCCAGGTGCTTGACTCCCCAGGTGTAGACTGTGTTTTGATCTTGGGAGAAAGGAGCTCTCCCCGGGGGTAGCTGTGTTGAACTGTGGCTCTGCCTTGGCTTCAAAAACTCTGGAAGTGGGCAGTGAGGTCAGCAACAGAAAGCCACAAGGTCTAAAGACCAGGAGCCAGAATGCCCAGGGCTGCAGCTCAGAAATTTTATAGACGTCTGCATTTAGGCAGCAAAGAACAGATCAAACACTGCTATGTCAGATTTTCCTGGGACCTTCGGAGCAGAGACCAAGCTTCTCCCCCTCCATTGCATGGTGGGGGCAAACAGACCCCCGTCCATCCTGTGGGACCCCAAGGCCATCCCATATCCCTGTTAGTGGGAGAAGATGTCTGCACACAGATGCTTCTTCCTGGGATGCAAGTGCGGTGAACGTTCACTCCTGGACCCCTTGCCTGCCCACTCATCTTCACCACCTTGGGAAGAAGTATGGCTTCCTACCTGCTAGGTAAGGCAAGAAAGAGCCAGCCCTTTTGGGAGCGAGCCAGGCTGAGGACATCCCAAGGGCTCTTCTCTACCGTGTGTCTTTCCTAACAGTTTGCCTCTTCTTGTGCCCTCAAGTGTAGGCTCCATTCCCAGCCCACTGCCTCGCATGCTCAGCTGTGTCCACCAGTATAGCCCTTGTCAGTCATCTGTCTCAGTCTGTTTTATTTTATTTTATGTGTGCATGTGTACGTGTGCTTGTGGAGGCCAGAAGACAAACTCAGGTGTCATTCCTCAGACACTACCACTTAAAAACATTTTTTTTGAGTTTTTTATTGATAGCTTCCATAATTATAGACAATAACCCATGGTAAATTCCCTCCTCTCCCCTCCCACTTTCCTTTTGCAACTCCACTCTCCATCATATCCCCTCTCCCTGTCCATCAGTCTCTCTTCTGTTTTGATGTCATCATCTTTTCCTCCTATTATGATGGTCTTGTGTAGGGAGTGTCAGGCACTGTGAGGTCATGATATCCAGGCCATTCTGTGTCTGGAAGAGTGCATTGTAAAGAGTCCTATCCTTCCTTTGGCTCTTACATTTTTCCCGCCACCTCTTCTGCAATGGATCCTGAGCCTTAGGAGGTGTGATAGAGATGCTTCAGTGCTGAGCACTCCTCTGTCACTTCTCAGCACTATGGTGCCTTCTGAGTCATCCCAAAGGTCACTGCCATCTGAAAAGAGAAGCTTCTCTAACCAACCAAAAATGAGAGTAGCATTAACATATGGGTATGAACACTAACAGAAGTGCTTACCAGGCAGTTTGGTGAGCATAGTATATACATTTAGCGTGACACAAACAGATGTTATACCCCTAGGACTCATGACCACCCCTGTCGTAGGTTTTCAGTATCAGGGATGTATTCCCTCCCATGGAGCTGGCTTCTAGTCCAATTAGAGAGCAGTTAGTTTCCCCCACAACAGACATGGCACTATTGCACCCGTTGGCTCATTTGGCCTGGCTGGCCAAATTTAAAGTTTGCAGTGTTCACTGTTGAGTACCCTCACTGGTGTTTTCTCTCTCCCATTGGACTGCATGCAGTGTAGCTTTTTCCAGCTTTCTGTCAGCTGGTCCACATGGAGGAGGTTTTCAGCTCAGCTCCAGCAGGATTTCTCAGTGACCTTGTAGCACAAGTATGTGGAGTCTTCAGCAATAGAGTCTTACCATCTATTCCTGGTGGGAAACCAAGGGCCTCAGCAATGGCCTGTAATAAAAAACATTTTTAAAAATTTATTTGTAAGAAGAGGGAGAGAGAGAGAGAAAGAGAGAGAGGGAATAGGCTCGCTAGGGCCTCTAGCCATTGCCTATGAACTCCATCCAGATGCTTGTGCCACCTTGTATATCTGGCTTCATGTGGGTACTGGGGAATAGAACATGGGTCCTTTGACTTGGTAGGCAAGTGCCTTAACCACTAAGCCAGCTCTCCAGCCTTACTTTTTATTTTTTATTTTTTTATGAGACAAGCTCTCTCGTTGGCCTGGAGCTTACCAATTAGGCTAGACTAGTTGGCCAGCAAGCCCCAGGGCTCTGCCTTTCTCCGCCTCTCAAGTACTGTGATTGCACACGCACTTGGCATTTTTACATGGATATTAGGGAGTCAACTCAGGTCCTCATACTTGCAAGGCAAGTACTTTATTGACTGAGCTGTTTCCCCAGGTCCCTATTTATTTTTATTTTATTTCTTTAAAAAATATATTTTAAAATATTTTTATTGATTATTTATTTGCAAGCACAAAGAGAGAGAGAGAGAGAGAGAGAGAGAGAACTAGTGAGAGAAAAAGAAAAGGTAAGAGACAGAAACAGTATGTGTGCAGCCATGGCTTCCTGCCACTGCAAAGGAACTACAGACACATGCGCCTCTTTGTGTATCTGGCTTTACATGGATGCAGGGAATTGAACCCAGGCTGGTAGGTTTTACAAGTAAGGCTATTTAACTACTGAATCATTTTCCCAGCCTCCAAAATATTTTTATTAATTTGAGAGAGAAAGAGAGAAAATGGGTATACTAGGGCTTCTTGCCACTGCAAGACACTCCAGACACATGCCCCACTTTGTACATCTGGCTTTACATGGGTACTGGGGAATCAAACCAGGGGCTGGCATGCTTTGCAAGCAAGTGTCTTTAACTGCTGAGCCATCTCCCCAGCCTTTGTTTTTTTTTTTTTTTTTAAATTTTTTAAATTATTATTTTATTTATTTTTGGAGAGAGAGACAGAGAAAGACAGAGAGGAGAGGAAGACAGAGAATGAGCGTGCCAGCAGTCTCTCAGCTGCTGTGAATGAAATCTAGATGTGTTCGCCCCCTTGTGGGAAAGTGTGGCATTGCGCCCTTGCATCACTGCATCTGGCTAAAAGTGGGACCTGGAGATTGGAACCCAGTTCTTAGGCTTAGCAGGCAGGCACCTTAACCGCTAAGTCATCTCTCCAGCCTTTTCTTTTTCTTTCTTTCTTTCTTTCTTTTTTTTTTTTTTTTTTTTTTGCAAGGTAGGGTCTCACTCTGGTCCAGGCTGACCTGGAATTAACTATGTAGTCTTAGGGTGACCTCAAACTCTCGGCGATCCTCCTATCTCTGCCTCCCGAGTGCTGGGATTAAAGGCATGCGCCACCACACCCAGCTTCTTTTTCTTTTTAAAAAAATATTTTTTATTTATTTGTTTTTTTAGGAGAGAGGGGAACGAGGGAGGAGAATGGGTGCACTGGGCCTCTAGCCATTGCAAATGAACTCCATACACATGCACCACCATGTGCATCTGGCTTACATGAGTTCTGGGGAATTGAACCTGAGTCCTTAGACTTTGCAGGCAAGTGCCTTAAACGCTTTTAATGTTCACTTAGTTTTGAGGCCGATCTCTCGTTCACCTCTGCATTTGATAGGCTGGCTGGCCCCATGCTTCTTGGCAATCTCCTGTCTCCGTCTCTCATTTTGCTGCATGTGCTACCATGTCGGGCTTTTTTTTTTTTTTTTTTTAATTTATTTTTTTCAAGGTTGGGTCTTGCTCTAGTCCAGGCTGACCTGGAATTTACTCTGTAGTCTCAGGCTGGCCTTGAACTCACAGTGATCCTCCTACTTCAGCCTCTCAAGTGCTGGGTCTAAAGGTGTGCACCACCATGCCTTGCCATGTTGTTGTTTTTTTTTTTTAGATTTATTTATTTATTGTTTGATTGATTGATTAAAGACAGAGCGAGAGAGAGCGAGAATGGGCATGCCAAGGCCTATAGTCACTGCAAACGAACTCCAGACGTATTCGCCACCATGTGCATCTGGCTTACATGGGACCTGAAGAATCAAACCTGAGTCTTTAGGCTTCGCAGGCATGCACCTTAACTGTTAAGCCATCCCTCCAGCCCCATGTTGGGTTTCTTATGTGAGTTCTGGGGATACAAATTCAGGTATTCATGCTTGCACAGCAAGTACTTTATCGGATGAGCCATCTCCCCAACCCTATTTTCTTTTTCAGTAATTTTGAGGGGCTGAGCAAATAGGAAGTCTGCTTCCTACTTGGGGGCCAATAGAGATGCCAGTGATACCTAATCACTAATAGCAGGGAGAGCGATAGCAGCAATATCAATGACGCAAACAGTTCCTGCATATGGAGATTTTGCTATGAGCTAGTATCCTTACAAGGACCATCTCAAGATTGTTGTCCCTTCCAAACAACCTCAGGAGGCAGGAGCTGCTGTCTCACTGGATAGTGAGGAAGGTGTTTAGAGTGACTTGGCTATGACGCAATTTGCCCAAGTCATTCAGCTAGCTGATCTGAGGTAGAACACCAGGCTCTCCAGGACAAAAGCCACACTCCATACTCCTCACCACCCATCTCTACTGTCCTCTGGAAATAAAACCCCCTCGCAGGGCTGGAGAGATGGCTTAGCAGTTAAGGCGCCTGCCTGCTAAACCTAAGAACTCCTATTCCATCTCCAGGTCCCATGTTTAGCCAGAGGTAAAGTGATGCAAGGGCGCAATGCCGCACTTGCCCACAAGGGGGCACATGCAGTTGGAATTTGTTCACAGCGGTTGAGAGGCCACTGGTGTGCCCATTCTCTTTCTCTCTCTGCCTCTTCCTCTCTGTCTCTGTCTCTCTCAATAATAATTAAAAAAAATTAAATTAAATAAAAAAAAAAAACCCTTGCAGATGGAGTCATCAGGGAGGGATTCCAAGAGGAGGAGAACCCCAGGCCCCAAGCTCAGTCTTGAAGGCCACATGGAGTGGATAACCATACTTCATGCTATTAGCTCAGCAACTGCGTTTTTGTTTTGTTGGGTTGGTGAATCCTAGTGGTGTGGGTCCCATAACTCCTGGGTGCTTCTCCCTTAAATTTAGACATCATTTGTTTAACTTGCTGAATAAGTAATTAGTACCTGGGAGTCTGCCTGCCTGGCAGAATATATTGGTGCAGCTAACAAAGTTTATGCCTTCAGGCCGAGCAGTGGAATTTGATTTAATTTGTTCCAAGGTTAGGGCAGACAATGGGAGACTTTGGCATCTCCTCCATCTCCGTCATGAGGTAATTCATTGCCAGATAGAGCTGTTCCCACATTAATGGGACTCCTGAAAGCTTCCCCACTGGGGATTGACTTGCTTTGTAGATGTAGCTGAGCGGGTCCCATGCAGGGAGGGGCTGGATCTCTGAGTCACAGCCACTGAGCCTGGGACAGGGACCCTCGCCAGCCTACCCTACTATTATGGCCATTGCAATGGCCTTTTGGGCATAAGAAAGAGCTCCTTGGGGAAGGAACTTTACCCTATTCTCCACCCGTGTGTCTCTGTCCCCGACAAGGCCTTATGTGGGTCCTTGCGTTCTACCAGCCTTTCCTGCCTCCTTTGGGTGGTGATTATCATCAGCTTGAGAGAGGACTAACGTCAACCCATCCATGGTCTGTGCGTCCAGGGCTGACCTGTCTCTGTCTAGCATGTGCAAGGCCCATCTGCACACGCTTTTCCATGCTGTTTCCCCGGAACCATGTTCCGTTTCTCTGCCTTCAAGCCTCTGAACTCTCCTACTCTTTTGGTCTCAGTCCTAACTTTGCTTCCTCTGGCCTGCCCTTGCCTGGACTGCTCCAGATGGTGTAGTGTTGAGAGAAAACGTTGTTCAGAGGGCATTGGCACAGGGTGTGAGGTCAGGCAGCATGAGTTCAAATACCAGTTGTGTTATTTGCTTTGGGAACTGGAGGAAGTTATCTAGCCTCTCCTTGGCCTGGTGGGCTCATCACTGAAATGGGAGGATAAGTGAGTTTGGGTCCACAGGTGAAATGCATGGAACCATGTGAGGCACACGGTACATGCTACCTGAGTGTCACCCATCCCAGTGCTGATCTCCCCCATGCTTTTGGGTCTCCTGGGGACTTTCCCTTAAGACACTGCTGAAGAGATGTTCCTTGTCCTATAGCCCCTGGCTCTGGCCAGAAGACTCCTTCTCCCTGCCCTTGTTCCCTCAGGGAGCTGAGTGAGGCATGAGGTTGCTGTTTTCTTTCTTTCTTTTTTTTTTTTTTAACTTTTTAAAAAAACTATATTTTATGTGAGAGAGAATGGGCACGCCAGGGCCTCCAGCCACTGCAAATAAACTCCTGACACATGCCCCCCCTTGTGCATCTGGCTTATGGGGTCCTGGAGAATTGAACTGGGATCCTTTGGCTTTGCAGGCAAAGGACTTAACCATTAAGCAATCTCTCCAGCCCGCTGTTCCCTTATTGATCACCCAGGCGAGGGGCTGGCTAGCAGGAGGCCCAGGTGGTCCATCAGCTTTTGTGGGCAGATGCTGGCTGGCCCTTACCGGCAGATAGAACCCTGCTATGAGCATGCTGTCCCACGAGGCTCAGGGGTCCCACCCAAAGCAGAGGTGTAGAAAAAGGACTACTTGCTGGGAGGAAGTAAGTGCCTTGTCTTCTAAGCTCCATCAAGTGCTGTAAGGACTGTGTCAGGAGACACCCAGACTCGGGGGGGGGGTGGCATCCTTGTCTCGGGGGATCTCTGCAGAACTTCAGGGGAGGAGGGCAGGGGCAGCTTCTAGCGTGGAACAAAGACCTGGGCCCAGGGACAGGGTGTGGGGGAGCAGAGATAAAGTTTGGGTTCAGTAGCCGGGGGACTAATCAAATATCTAGCATGGCCCAAAGTACCAGAGGCTTTGCAAGGTGCTGAGCTCTCCATGGCTGTGGAGGTTAAGTACAGCCTTGTGTGGGCCATGCTGTGGTCATAAAACTCATCAGAGCTTGCCATGGTAAACCTGATTTCAGGCCTTCATTATCTCCTTTAATCACCACCATACCTTTCCCAAAGTTGGTAAAATGATCTTGGGTTTATGTGACATGCCTAAGACTGACAGGCCAGTGTTCCTTCCTGGCTTGACCATTGAGTCCCTCCCTTTTTCATACTTGTGTTTCTGCACCTGAAAAAATCATGAGTGAGAAGTACCCAGCCATAGGATCTGCACTATCCTCAGCTGAGGTCATCTACCCAAGTGACCCCTGCAGGCTTCTCCATCTTCTCTCTGGATGGTCTCTGGGCTCCGCTCCCTTCTCTTACTTGCAGCTGCTCCTCCCTCAATCAGAGCAGTTTGGGAAACAATGGATTAAACTAACCGATTCGGTAACTGACTGAGGACTTCTCAGAGTTTTAATTTTTATATATATTATATATATATTATATATTATATTTTACATTTATTTGCAAGGAGAAAGAGAGAGAGAGAGTGGGGAAGGGGGAGGATGGGTGTGCCAAGGCTATCAGCCGCTGCAAATCAACTCCAGATGCATGCACCACTTTGTGGGTCTAGCTTTATGTGGGTACTGAAGAACCAAACTCCAGTTGTTAGGCATTGTAGGCAAGCGCCTTAACCAATGAGCCATCTCTCCAGCCCCTCTCAGCGCCCTGACAAGGTTCGTCATTGCAGAGACACTCTAGTATGCAGCTCTTCCTAAATTTATTCATCACCAGCATTTCCTTGACCATAGTTAATTAGGTCATTTAAATTTCTCAGGGTGTGTATTTCTGTGGTGTGGTGTGTGATGTGATGTGTACATAACGTATGCACACATGTCTGCACATGGATGCTTGCATCCTGTGTGTACACATGTGTGGAGGCCAGAGGAGAAGGTCAGAGGTCCGCCTCTGTCTGCTCATCTGCTTCTTTTCTTGAGGCAGAATCTCTCATTCAACCCACAGGTACAGTTTTCAACATTTATTTATTTTGTTGTTGTTACTTTGTTAGTTTCTGGTTAGCAATTCTCTTGTCTCCACTCCACCGCAGTACTGGGGTTACAGATGCACATGGGCATGCCAGCTGTTTATGTGGGTGCTGGGGACTCAAACTTGGACAGTCTCAGGCTCCCTCAGCCCCTCAAGCTTGTGCAGCAAGTGTTCTTAACTGTTGAGCCATCTCCCTAGCCCCTATTTTCATTTTATCTTAACTAATGAGTTAAATTTGGTGTGTGTACATGCATGGTCCAATGTGTGCCACAGTGTGTGTGTGTGTGTGTGTGTGTGTGTGTGTGTGTAGGTCAGAGGACATCTTCCAGGGTCAGTTCTTACTTTCCACCTTGCTTGAGGCAGGGCATTTGATGTCTGTGCCCAGCTGGCTTACCTGAGAACTTTTGGGGATTCCCGTTTCCGCCTCTCATCTCACTGTAGGGGTGCTGGAATTATAGCTGCATTCTATGTGCCTGACTTTATGTGGGTTCTAGAGACCCAAATTAAGCTCCTCTGGATTGCACAGCAAGTGCTTTACCCACGAAGCCATCTTCCCAACCTCGTTCTACCCTTTTCAAAGTTCTGGTCTCATTGCATAGGACTTTTATTTTTTTTCTTGATTTTTCAAGGTAGGATCTCGCTCTAGCCCAGGCTGACCTGGAATTCACTATGTAGTCTCAGGGTGGCCGTGAACTCAGTGATCCTCCTACCTCTGCCTCCCGAGGGCTGGGATTAAAGGCGTGTGCCACCACGCCCGGCAGGACTATTTGTTGAATCTTTGACTTCTGAAAAAGCTTATGCTCTCCTACTATTGGCCAATGAATTCTGGGACATCTTGTGGCTCTCCCACTGGTGTTGTTGTTGGTGGTGGTGGTGGTGTGTGTGTGTGTGTGTGTGCAGGCATGGTGGGAAGAAGGTGTGAAGAGTCATGCAGACAGGAGGCTGTCATCATGGCTAGCACCCAGTATGTGCCACAGACCTTCCAGGAAGACATCCTCCCCACACATCCTCCTGTGGTGACTGATGACAGGAGGGTAGGTAGGCAAGCACATGACTAGAATCCACAGACACTTGGTTACTGATAGAAGCAGCAACTATGGGAGGAGAGAAATGACCACAGGTGCGGTGCCTCAGACATTCTTGCCTCATTGATACCACTCATTCTTGCCCCATGTACATTTATTCCCTGCTCAGCCTATGCCAGGATCCTCTCTGGTTACGTACGACATGTCAGAATACTTCACTCTTCTCTCTGTCGTTTCTGGGTCACCAAGATGCTTACTGACTGAGATGTATTTTTCTTGCTGACCAAGATGTTTATTTATTCTACTGATTTAACACATCCCATGTCTACCAAGAAAACATAATAGATCAAATATTCCCAAGCACGCGGAACCACGGGCAGAACTTCTGACAAGGTACACTTCCCTTTCTTATTATCTAACCTAATTATTTCCCCTACTATATGGCAATACATTTTCCTCTAATCACTGGCCCATTTGGGAACACATCTTGAAGGCAGCTGGGGAGGAGGGTAGAGAGGCTGGCAGGGTGGAGTGTTCAAGGCCAATGTCTCTAGACTTCAGCATGGCAAAGCCCAGGGCTCCTTGGTTGGGGGGAGGGGATTTAAACTTTTTGCCAGGAAGGGTCCAGCCACCCACTTCTGACCCGATGGCCTCTAGGTCCTGTTGAAGAAGAAAAATGAGTCAGCATTGCCTCCCGCATAGTTTGCTTCTTTTCTAATCGGTGCCAGGGCCCCAGACACCGGGGCTGTAATTACTTATGCTGTCGAGAGAAGGGAGTTCTTTAGTGATTTATCATGGAGCCACGGGAAGATGACAATTGCTCATCACTTAAAACAATGAGCCTGCCAGCTGCTGACCGCGCAGGTGTGGGCACGTGGAGGTGGCCGCAGCATGTCTTTGTGGGACTTCATTGGCCAAGTTAATTAAAGATCAGCCCCCCAGGGACTTCCCCTCCAGGGAAAAGCACCCCCCCAGTCAGGGCTGAGCCTGCTGCAGAGCCTTCTGGAGGTTTTGAAAGCATGTATCCAAGCTTCACTACATCCGGCACTGCAGTAAGTACTTTTTGTGTGTTGTCTCATGACATGAGGCAGGTGTCACCTCCCAGGTGGGTTGGGGACCCCAGAGAGAGACTCGTCTCCACAGCTGGGCCACATGGGGGAAGGGCAGAGAACCAGTTGTCATGACCACTAGCCAGATCCATTTAAGCATCTGTTCTTGAAGTTGCAGTGGAAATTGATGGCATGGGGCCAGGGATGTAGCTAAGTTAGTAGGATGCTTGTCTAGCATGCACAAAGGCCTGGGTTCAATCCCTAGCACCTCGTAAACCGGGTGTGGTTGTGGGAGTTAGAGGCAGGATGATCAGGAGTTCAAAGTCATTCTTGGCTACATGCATACCAAGTTTGAGCACAGCCTGAGATACATTAGACCCCGTTTCCAAGAAAAAAAAGAAAGGGCTGGAGAGATGACTCAGTGGTGCTTGCTTGCAAAGCCTGACGACCAAGGTTCGATCACTCAGTACCCACATATAGCCAGCTGCACAAAATCGCACATGAGTCTGGAGTTCCTTTGCATCAGCCAGAGGCACTGGAGTGCCCATTCACTCTGTGTCCTTATCTCTCTCTCGCTCAAATAAATAGACACATATTTTTTTAAAAAGAAAGAAAAGAAAAAGAATCCAGAATCAGGCATTTAAGTTTGAAGGGTCCATTAAGTGCCTAGTAGCAAACATTTTCAAACATTGTTTTTCTGTATAGTTGGAGGGCTGGGCATTGGGGAAAGGCATCCCAGAGCCACTTTAAAAGGGGCCACGGGTTCAGTTACATTCCTCTCTGCCAGAAACATAAGCCAATCTTAACATAAAACACCAACAATTTAAATGGCAGTGCTGATTTTCTCCACAGTGAGAATTATGTGCTTTCTAGCTTTGTCTCTTTGAGTCCTCCCTCATGCTCAGCCCCCGCTGTCACTGCAAATTGAGGAGCCTGAAGCCCCTTTACCACTGTCATGGAAGGGACATGCCTCCCATCTCCTTGCATCTATAATGGCAGATTCACCACACAGGGACAGAACCCTTGCTGTACCCCCCATCTGACAGGCGAGGCAGCTGCCACACATGCAGGGTCAGGACTTGGCACAGAGCCCCACAGTGAAGAGTGGAGGGCCTGGGATGTAAGCTCCAGTCTTGATGATTTCCAAGGCCATGCCTGGGTTGGAGATGTTAGAATTTTATTAGCCAGGGTTAGTGCATTACCTGGGGTGACACTGAAAATCAGAAGGGCAGCTCTGGGATCCTCAGGCCAGGAGACAGGGCCATACATACTCTCCTGCCTTTGTCAGGGCTGGGTTGTTTTCTATCCTTTTTAAAAATATATTTTTTAAAAAATATTTCTTTTTTACTTATTAGAGAGAGAGAGAGAGAGAAAGAGAGGGAGAGAATGGGTGTGCCAGGGCCTCTAGTCACTGCAGACGAACTCCAGATGCATGCACCACCTTGTGCATATGGGGGGAATCAAACCTAGGTCCTTAGGCTTCACAGGCAAGTGCCTTAACTGCTAAGCCATCTCTCCAGCCCCGTTCCATCCCCCTTTATTTTTTATTTTTTGGTTTTTCGAGGTAGGGTCTCATTCTAGCCCAGGCTGACCTGGAATTCACTATGTGGTCTCAGGGTGGCCTTGAACTCACGGTGATCCTCCTACCTGTGCCTCCCAAGTGCTGGGATTAAAGGCATGTGCCACCACACCTGGCTTGTTTTCTCTCCTTTTCATTGATGGTTTTCACATATGTACATAATACATTTTGATGATAATCCCCTCCACTATCTTCTTTTTTCCTTCCCCTGCCAACCATCTTTCCACTGAACCATTCCTTTCCAACTCGTCCCTCTTCTATCTGGATGCTTTTTCTTGGGCTTGCCCTCCTCCATTGTCCATGACAGAATGTTCACGGACCCAATATTGTGCAGTTAATGAGGGCTGCAGTGAGGTCATGAATGCAATGGCCTCTTTGGGTCCAGAAGACAGCATCCCAAAGCACTCCTTCTCATCCTCTCGCTCTTATATTCCTTTGGCCCCTGATATAAAGGTCTCATGTAGTACTGTGCACTCAATAGTAGTCACTTATTCTCAGCACTTGGGTGAGCTGTGAGACCCCAAAGTAGTCACCGCCATCTGCAAAAATACGCTTCTCTGGCCCACGGTGAGAGCAGCACTAATCTATGGGCATAAACAAATATTTAGAGGGCAATTGGATGGACACAACATATCCATTTAGCTAAACAACAGTGGTAGCTTCCATTTTAGGGCCTATGACTTTCCCAGCCGTTGGCTTTTTGGCTGGGTTTTCACTATCGGGCATGAATTTTCTCCTGTGGAGTGGTCCTCAAATCCAATCAGAGAGCAATTGGTTACCCCTATAACATTAATGCCATTCTTGCACCAGTTGGCACATCTCGCCTGCCTGGCCAGTTGTGTAGCTCTCAGGGGCCATGGCTGGATAAGACTATTGATTTAAAAAAAAATTTTTGTTTTGGTTTTTCAAGGTAGGGTCTCACTCTAGTCCAGGCTGATATGGAATTCACTATGTAGTCTCAGTACCTTGAACTCATGGTGATCCTCTTATCTCTGCCTCCCAAGTGCTGAGATTACAGGTGTGCAGGCCACCACGCCTGGCTCTATTATAATTATTAGTGTGAATAGATTATTCATACTCACTGGGAAATTTCCATACATGTATACATCAGGCTTTGATCATTTTCGCTCTCCCTAACATCTTACCTTCTCCCTCCAGTTCCCTTCCCCTTCCGTAGTCCCTCTACTTACTTTCAGGTTATCTTTCTTTGAAATTCTAGTTTCTACATATGAGAAAGAATTTACAATGCTTGTCTCTTTATGCCTGGTTTATTTCCCTTAACATGGTGATCCATTTGTTTTCTTGAAAAATCACACTTTGAGCATCTGACTTTCTGTGGGTACTGGGGAGTTGAACCTGGGTTGTTAGGCTCTGCAGGCAAGTGCCTTAATCACTAAGCCATCTCTCTAGCCCAGCATTTTTATTTTTAATTTCCTGATAATAACCATTCTGAGTGTAGTAGGTTTTCTTTTGTTTGTTTGTTTGTTTGTTTTTGAGGCAGGGTCTCACTTGAGCCCAGGCTGACCTGGACTTCATGGTGATCTTCCTACCTCAGCCTCCTGAGCTCTGGAATTAAAAGTGTGTGCCCCCATGCTTGGCTTCAATGTAGCTTTGATTTGCATTTCCCTGAAGGCTAAAAATATTGAGCATCTTTTCATATACTTATTGGCCATTTGTAACTTCTTTGGAAAGCTGTCTTGTTTAGCTCATTTGCACATTTACTGATGGAAGTGTTATTGTTCATTTTTGAGTTTTTTTTTTTTTTTTTTTTTTTTGGTAGGGTCTCACTCTAGCTCAGGCTGACCTGGAATTCACTCTGTATTCTCAGGGTGGCCATGAACTCACAGCAATCCTCCTACCTCTGCCTCCTGAGTGCTGGGATTAAAGGCGTGCACCACCACGGCCATTTTTGAATTCTTTATATATTCTGGACATTAACCTCATGTCCGGTGAAGAGCCGGCAAGAGGTTGCTCTCCCATGCTGCCATCTGTCTTCACTCTAAGGACTGTTTCCTTTGCCAGGTAGAGGCTTTATAATGTATGTAACCCAATATATTCTTTCTTGTTTTTTTTGTTTGCTTGTTTTTTGTTTTTGTTTTTCGTTTTTCGAGGTAGGGTGTCACTCTAGCTCAGGCTGACCTGGAATTCACTATGTAGTCTCACGGTGGCCTCGAACTCATGGCTATCCTCCTACCTCTGCCTCCCGAGTGCTGGGATTAAAGGCGTGTGCCACCACACCTGGCCCCTTCTTGTTTTTATTCCTGACTCATGAGAGCCTCTGGAATGAGCGAGCTCCCTCCAGGCCCCCAGACTGCCAAAGCTCAATGGGGCTGCCAGTGACTCTGGCTCCGGTGTGCACACAGAAGCTTCTGGAGAGAACACAGCTGTGGCAGACAGCATACCCTTTACCAGCCTGGCAGAAACCCTGCAGCAGGGGTCAGTTTGCAAACCAGGATAGCTTACTTGTAGAATTCCAGCAGACTCAGCTGTGTCCTGCTCCTCCTGTCCCCATACAGATTCCCGTGTTTTATCATCGCTATCTCCTGTGTGAATGCTCAGGTGCATGGGGTGGCCAGAGTGTATCCTCAGGTGTCATCCTCAAGGAACATTGCCCACCTTTTTGGGATTTGCTCCATGGGCTAGACTGACTGGCCAGAGAGCCCCAAGAAACTACCTGTTTCTGCCTTCCCTGCCTTCCCAGTGCTGGGCTTACCAACATGCATCATCATGCCAGGCCATTTTTAATTTTTAATGTGGGCCTTGAGAGACTGAATTCACATCCTCATGCTTATAAGTGCTGTATCAACTGAGCTATCTCCCCAGCCCCATATTCCTGAACTAAAGGACGCAGAAGAAGCACCTTCAATCCAAGTACCACTGCTAGGAGGAAATCTTTGCATCTCTCCCACACGCTCTGGATCCTGCCCAGATTCAAGGGCCCGGTGGTTCTACTCAGTGTCGCCCTCGACAGGTGGCATTTAAAATTTATGATTGCTACCTGCTACCAATGAACCTGCTACCTGTGTGGTTCAACACTGTCCAGCCACCTGGGTCCCCCTGAGCCAGTTCTGGGGTAGCCTTTGCTTGGCTACCATGAAGAGAAAGTCACCATGTCCTGGGAAAGGCGAAAATGCCAGGCTAAGTTGGAACAGAGCTTAGGTCTGGAGGGAGCCAGGTTGGGCTTATTCTTACAATTCTACATGTGAGCACCAGGGGGCTCCCTTGAGTCTTGAGAGAGGAAAGAAGTTTGGGTCAGAAAAGGAAGTTGGATTTGCTTATCTTTGTCCTGAGGAGAGTTTGATGACAGAGAGAGAGAGAGAGAGAGAGAGAGAGAGAGAGAGAGAGAGAGAGAGGAGAGGGAGAGAGAGGGAGAGGCCTTACTGAAGGATAGGCTGGATCGAAAGACTTCTGACAATCTCAGTCTGTGCTTTGCTCTGGAGTGCCGAGCTGCAGGACTTCTTCCTCCTGGGAGAGCCACACCCCGTGGAGTCACCCGCAGGTTCAACTGCTGATCACATAGATCACAACCTCTTGGAGGTAAGCACGTCCTCCACCTACTCTACGATGAGGAAACTGAGTTTGGAGTGTTGGTAGCTAACTCATGGCCATGTGGTTGCTGGGTGTTGTACTTCAAGCCCAGTGTGCAGTATCAGGAGGAAGGCTTGCTCCACGGTGCCTTGGGTAAGCACTCTACGTAGGAGGCTGAAAGGTGTAGGAAATAAAAATATGACGATCCAGTTTCAAGACAAAAGTGCCTTAAATTGGCTTAGGCCCAATTACAGATCAGCAAGAGATAATGAGCCCCTATTGGCACTGTTTGTCAGGGCCTCCTAACTTCCCTAGAACCTCCCCAGCCTAAACTGAAGGTTGAGAGTGGAGAATCATTGACAGCCAACAGGCTAAAGCCCATGTGCCACGTTGGGGCAGGGATAAACTCACAAGGGCTTTGTTAAGAAATATAGACTTGGCAAGACATTCCCAAGTACCCAACCTATGGGGAAGAGGGAGAGGAGAACCGTCATGTTCAGGGACTAGAAAAGGTTACTTTCGGGGCTGGAGAGATGGCTTAGCAGTTAAAGACACTTGTTTGCAAAGCCTGATGGCCTGGGGTTCAATTTCCCAGTACCCATGCAAAGCCAGATGCACAAAGTGGTACAGGCATCTGGAGTTTGTTTGTAGTGGCTAGAGGACCTGGCATGACCATTCTCTCTCTCTCTTTCACCTCTCTTTCACTTTTTCTCTCTTTCCTTGCAAATAATTTTTTTTTGTTTTGTTTTTCGAGGTAGAGTCTCACTCTAGCCCAGGGTGACCTGGAATTCACTATGTAGTTTCAGGGTGGCCTCGAACTCACAGTGATCCTCCTACCTCTGCCTCCCAAGTGCTGGGATTAAAGGCGTGCACCACCATGCCTGGCTGCAAATAATTTTTTTTTCGAGGTAGGGTCTCACTGTAGCCCACCTGACCTGGAATTAACTATGTAGTCTCAGGGTGGCCTCGAACTCATGGTGATCCTCCTACTTCTGCTTTTCAAGTGCTGGGATTAAAGGCGTGCACCACCACGCCAGGCTTTTTTCAAGTTTTTTGAGGTAGGGTCTCACTCTAGCTCAGGCTGACCTGGAATTCACTATGTAGTCTCAGGGTGACCTGGAATTCAGGGTGATCCTCCTACCTCTGCCTCCCAAGTGCTGGGATTAAAGGCGTGCATCATCACGCCTGGCTCTACTTTTCTTAAGGGCTATTCAAGCAAGGCTCAAGGCTCAATCTTTCTGTTTGGTCTTTAAGAATCATTTGATCATTTGAAGTGTGTGTGAGTGTGTGTGTGTTTTTATTTCTTAGCGTTTAACCTTGCCAACTTGGGCCTCTCAAATACTAATTTCTTTTTGGGTTATGACAACTCTGCTTTCTTAAGACAGATTGAGGCTGCCCTTCCTGTCGGAGAGAGGCTAGTAGCGTGGCAGCCTGTGCACAGAAGGCCTCTGGACAGCACAGATTCTGAGGATAATTAGCTAAGAAGGGTGAGGTTCCAGGAGGAGACAAGGTGACTTGGGGCTGGCAGCCACTGTGTCTGTACAGTGCTGTCCGGGTGCTCAAGGCAGAAGAAGCTGCTGCTGCAAGCTGCTAGCCGGTTGGCCTCCTATGTTCTCAGGCCTAATGAGAAGAGACAGGCCCGTGGTGCCTGCTGGGTGAGGGGCAGGTGCTCTGCAGAGTCCCGGCAGGCTCTTTCTGGCCAGGCTGACAGCTCCACTGGCTCTTCAGTGCTGAGGGGAAATTGGCTTCCTCTTTGGGGGACAGAGTAGTTACCTGGCTTTCCTGTCCTTAGAGCCAACTCTGTTTTTTCTCCAAGACAGAGCCTAGGAATGGTGGTTTTCAGATGACTACAAATTCAGAGTCTGTCCTTTGAGGGCTCTGGCACGAACATCTGTGGGAGTTGGTTAAGAGTCATTCAAACCTCTTTCCACCCCAGCACCCCAACAGTGTAGGACAGTTCAGTGGTTACACTCTCAGTAGGGTTCAAATCCCAAGTTACTATTGCTTGAGAGGCAACGTGGCTTGTATCATGAGATGATTGCTCTTGCTCGGGGGGGGGCAGTCTGTGTTACCTTTATGGGGTGACTGGTCTTGCTTGAAGTGGGTGGCCTCATCATGGGGTGATGTGCCTGTAAGGCTCACTGTTGCTTGGCATGTTTAAGACAATGAAAATATGTTAAATCACATATGTTGAATGATAACCCCCAGTAATTGAGAACATGACCTTGGAGATGGGTTCTTTTCAAAGGGAGTCAAGTTAAAATGAGCTCTTTAGGTGGGACTGGGGACTTGTAGGTGCTATTTGGGATCATGGGGTGGGAACTGAGTCTGGTGATAGCTGACAAGTACAGTGTTCCGAGGTGTGGCTATGCGGGTAGCATTAACCTGACCCCTTTGAATTTCAGGTGGTATAAAATGGAGATCAAAACAGAACTGTAGGGGCTGGGGAGATGGCTCAGTGGATAAAGTGCTTGCTGTGAAAACATGAGTCTCTGAGTTCAGATCCCCCGAATCCACATGAAACTGGATCTGTAGGGCTAGTGTTTGTAATCCCAGTGCAGAACGGAGAGAAGGGAGTGAACAGGAGAATCATGTGGGAGCTCGCAGGCCAGCAAGTCTGGTCAATGCAGCTGGGAACAAGAGACTCTGCTTCAAGCAAAGTGGAAGATGAGGAGGTATACTTGAAATTGTCAGTAAATCTTTACATGTGCACCATTTCATGTTCATACCCACACTCGCACATGAACACGCCCATACTCACATGCATACCAAAGAAGAAGAGGAAGAGGAGGAGGAGGAGGAGGAGGAGGAGGAGGAGGAGGAGGAGGAGGAGGAGGAGGAGGAGGAAGAGAGGAGCTGAAGAGATGGCTTAGCAGTTAAGGCGCTTGCCTGAGAAGCCAAAGGACCTAGGTTCAATTCCCAGTACCCAGTAAGCCAGATGCACAAGGTGGCACATGCGTCTGGAGTTCGTTTGCAGTGGCTGAAGGCCCTAGCATACTCTTTCTCTCTCTTTCTCTCTATCTACCTCTATCTTTTCTCAAATAAATAAATAAATAAATAAATAAATAAATTTAAAAGAAGAAGAAGAGGAAGAGGAGGAGAACTGACTTGCCAGTATGCATGTCTGTCTCCAAATATCCCCTTCTTATATGGACATTAGTCAGTGGATTAGGGCCACCCTAAAAGAGCTCATTTTAACTTGACTATCTTTGTAAAGACCCTATCTCCAAGGTCATGTTCTGAGGTGTACTAAGGGCTATCATTCAACATATGTGATTTAATGTATGTTCAGCCCATAATAGAGATGTTGTATGCAAACCCCTCAGCCTGGGACATCGGGTGAGTTTGCTATAATGTAAACCATTATGGCTATTATTGTCACAGTCCCTGCTGAGTCATCTCCGTTCCCCATCTAACCATGTTCCCGCTCAGCCTTCAGAACTGCCTGTTCTCAGGGCTTCCTCCTCTCTTCTGTCCAACCTTGACCATACTTTCTATCCTCCATGGCCTGGGATAGAAAAGAATCCCTGGAGAAGTGACTTACGTTGGGTGTGTGAACCATGTGGTTGATCTGCTGGGCTGAGCCTAGTTGTGGCTACAAGTGGTGCTTGCCTACTGTGTCTTTGGTGGCCATGCTGTGCAACCTGCCTACTGTAATTCTAGAGAATGATGTGGGTTTGTTACTATGGTAGTTGGAATGTGAACTGTCTCCCATAGCCTCGTGTATTTATGATTTAGCATCGTATTCGATCCCCAGCTAGTGGAGCCTTTGGGAGGTGGAATCTTGCTGGAGGAGATACGTCCCCGTCACCAGGCGTGAGCCTTGAGGTTTATTAGTCAGCCCTACTGGATGTTCATACCTAGCTCACTCTCGCTGCTTCCGCCCGGCTGATGTGACGAGACGTGATACCCTGCTGTCTGCTCTTACCGTACTTTTCCCTACCATGATGAAACTCTCTCGTGAAACTGTCAGTGGAAATAAACCCTTTCCTCCCATGAGCTGCTTCTGGTCTGGGGTTTTGTCATAGAAGAAAGGTAATTGATACTGTTACTGAGTTGTAGGCCAGAGTGGAGCCTGACTTTGGGGAGTCTGAACAAATCACACAGGGCTGTTTAATCCAAAGACCCAACCCCTGCCTCCCAAAATGGTGACATCGTAAAGGAACTTCTTCATTAGAGTGATCCTGGGACCACCAGAGGACAAGAGTCCTCACCCTGTCTTCTGGGGTGCCATCATGAACTTCAGGTTCAAATGGGGAAATCACTGGGGCAGAGGGCAAGAGGTGTGCATGGCTAAGCAGGTCTGGGGGAATCTTCAGCTCAGGCCAGGTCCAGGAGATCATGGAGAAGTCCTTGTGGCTCGAGGGGGACACTTGGTTCATGCTCATTGGTTTATATTTTGGCTATGGCTGCATTTGATTTGACCTACAAACGTGAACACATCCACTGATTGGGCTGGTTGTGATGGGAAGTTTACCTGCCCCTGCCCTACCTTTGATGTTGGGACAACATCTTTACCACTTAATACTCGTCTCCCCATGAATCCATGAAGATGATGATGCCATTTCCCTTACAGGGGTGTCGTGACGATTACATGAGATGATAATATGGTGCTGCATCTATTAATATTATTATCAGTGATTGGTCGTGTAGCTCATGGGGTGCACTACTGGGGAAGACTGTTGATGACTTTTCTCCCCTAGACATAAGTGACCAGCCAGTCAAGACGCACCTGCTGGTGCAACAGTGGCATGACTGTTAGGAAAGTCACCAACTGCTCTCTGACTCCATAGGAAGGAATTCACACCAGGCACTGAAAACCTAGACAGAAGCCTATAGCTGGGAAGAGCATAGACCCTAGGAGGGAAATGACTATTGATGTTTGACTAAATGGATAAGTTGTGCCCTGTGCCCGTCAAGCTGCTTTCTAAGTATTCATGTTTATGCCCATAGATGTGTGCTGCTGTCACCTTGGGTCACAGAAGCTTCATTGCTGTAATTGGCAGTGGCTACCAGGGAGACTCAAAACGCTCAATGTGCTGAGAATAAGTGACTGAGAGCTCAGTGCTAAATGAGAAATCTATATCACTCATTCTAAGTCTCAGGGACATTAAGGAAGAGGAGACAGGAAGAATGTTAAGAGCCCCAGGATGGGGAGGAGTGCTTTGGAACGCTGTCTCCAGACATGAAGTGGCCACTGCATTCATGATCCCACAGTGACTGTTGTTGCCTGAATAAGGCCTGCAGGATATTGAGCCATCAACACTCCATCATAGATGGTGGAAGAGGGGAAAAAGAAAAGATGCCAGGCTGGGTGTGATGACGCACGCCTTTAATTCCCAGCTCACGGGAGGCAGAGGTAGGAGGATCACTGTGAGTTCGAGGCCACCCTGGGACTACATAGTGAATGCCAGGACAGCCTGGGCTAGAGTGAAACTCTACCTTAAAAACCACCCCCACACACACACAAAAAAGATGCCAGAATAGAAGAGGGACTAGTTGGGAACAAAGAAGGCATTCAGTGAAAGGAGGATGTGGGGGGAGGGGGCAAAGAGGGTAACAGAAGGAGAATATGATTAAAATACATTATACATTATATGTATGAATATTGTCCATAACAAAGTTAAATTGGAAAAAAAAAGTATTGTTCTACAAGTATCAGGTCTCATCCAAATACTATGTACCCAGAGCCATGTGCTGCCACCTGGGGATGTAATCAAGGCCAGAGATCCTTGGAAGGCAACCTCTCTAGTCTTATAGGGGCACCCTATCTGGGAAGACCTCCTCTGGCAATTTGCACAGAGCTGCATGCAGGAGCTATGACCTCCAGCTACCAACTTTCAGGTCTCACTCATCCTAGTCTATGCCACCTTCTTGGGTGACTTCATTGGGAACCTTATGCTTGCGGAAGCCTAAACTGGGCATCAGGGAGGCCATAGATGAACCAAGCATCATGGCTGCGCTGCACTGCCTTCCCTGAGATGCCCTGCCCTCCTTCTCTCCTTATGTAACCTGGTGCCTGGTAGAGACTACTTCCTTACAATTTTGGAAGCAGAAACTTATTTTAAACATCATGGCCAGGCTGCTGTCTTTAAGGAAGGAGACTGGGGGAGATTGTCTCTTTGTTCTTGGCAGACCCTCTGGAATGAGCCCTTGTAGTTATGTAAATGAGGAGCAAATGGTCTCCCTGATTCTCTGAGAAGACCTGAATGCCTACTGCTTCCAGTCTGAATTAGGTGTGCCTCTTAGTAATGTAAATCAGGAGGCGCCTGGGCAGAAATCACGTCTCTGCAAATTACAGTCTCCTTTAGAGAACCCTTTCTTTCTCTTTCTGGACCAAGACTGCCCAGTCCCTGGAGAAATGGCTGCATTTGAACCCAGCTGGGAAGATTTCTCTGCAAGGAGCAGGTACCCCTGGCTGTGCTCTTGCAGAGCCCGATTTTTGCTTGTGTATGATGAGAGTCTTCTTGTGTGCCTCGCTGGGTGAATCTCACTGTCCATGGGTGGGTGGGTGGGAGTCAGTTTAACTGGGGAAGGAGTCCTACTTTGGGGTAGGATTTCAGGACCTGGAGGCAGCCAGGAGGACTGGTCCAATAAGGGTTTTGGGGGTTGGATTTGGCTGGTACTTCCAGGGTGGACCCTTCTAATACCGTGTCCCCGTTGGCTGTGTTGCATTTTCATTTCCTTCAGAAGCTGGTCTCAGCAGTGACACTGGTGAGTCCAGGTGAGGGATGAGGGCCCAGGATTTGAAAGAAGCAGGCCATCCTGAGTGAGGGATTCGGGTATGGACATCCATGGTAGATAGGAGAGGCTTAGCAGCCTAGTGGCTTTATTGGAGACTGAGACAGTGGGAGCAGACATTCCCAGGGACTCATTCCAGAACACTCTTTTTGGAGTCACTGGAAAGTCTCAGAAGCTGCTGGAAGGACAGGGTGAGGGTAACTTTCTAGCAATTAGGGGATGATGTCCTAGATTAGGATAAGCTACCTGTCCTCCTGCTTTTCCTCACCTGTTACATGAAACCACCCAGCCATGATCTGTTCTTTCTTTCATTCTTTCTTTTTAAAAATGTTTTTATTTATTTGAGAGAGAAAAAGAAAGAGAGGAGAGAGAGATAACAGGTCCATCAAGGCCTTTAGTCACTGCAAACAAATTCCAGACATGTGCGCTCCTTTGTGTGTCTGGCTTTATGTGGGTACTGGAGAACTGAACCCTGGCCATCGGGCTTTACAAGCAAGTGCCTTTAGCAGCTGAGCCATCTCTCCAGTCCTGTACTTCCTTTTGCCTTGGAATATTTCTCTGTCATCTTTCCCTTGGTTGACATTCAGGATCTATGTAAATTTAATATCTGGTTGGCCTCTTGATGTTGGACATGACAGAGAACACTAACACAATACCACTGTGACAGCCTGTCCAGAACAACCTGAGCCCTTCACTTCCTATGAAAAGTTGCCCAAAGTCACAGATGCCAAGAGAGCACAGAAGGCCATGGGAAGGGACCTTCTAGGAGGGGTATCCTGGAATCAGGGGCACTGGCTATGATGGCCAGATGGCAGATGACCTTTTCTTGGTTATGGATATTGTATTAGTCAACTTCTCATTGCTGGGAAAAAAAATAGCTGACAAAAATAAGTCTAAGTCAGAAAGAGTTCATTTCAGCTCACGGTTTGAGGCTCCAGGTTTGAGGGAAGCCATGGCAGCAGGAGCCCAATGTTCAGTCCACAGTGAGGAAGCAGAGAGGGGTGAATACCAGTGCTCAGCCAGCTTTCTCTTTTATTTTTATTTATTTATTTATTTTTGTTTTGTTTTTTGAGGTAGGGTCTCACTCTGGCCCAGGCTGACCTGGAATTAACTATGTAGTCTCAGGGTGGCCTTGAACTCATGTCAATCCTCCTACCTCTGCCTCCCAAGTGCTGGGATTAAAGGCGTGCGTCACCATTCCTGGCTCTCTTTTATTAAATAGCAATTTATTTATTTATTTGAGAGAGAAGAAAGACGAGGAGGAAGAGGAGGGAGAGAATGGGTAAATCAGGGCCTCCAGCCACTATAAACGAAGTCCAGACACATGCGCCACCCTAAGCATCTGGCTTACTTGGGTCCTGGGGAATCAAACCTGGGTCCTTTGGCTTTGCAGGCAAACATGTTAACTGCTAAGCCATCCCTCCAGCCCTTTAGTGTTCATTTTTGAGCTTGGCAAGAAATACCTGTCTTCTAGATCACAGCTTCTTACACTGTGCCACCCCATTATGGTCATTATGCAATGACCAAAAACGAATTCAAAATTAATGCCCAGCAGATCTGAGGTGTTCTGGGTGGTGCTCACCCATGCTGTGTCACGCACCTTCACTGCAGCTTCGGGTCCGAATACACAGCATACTTGCTTGGCACTCTACGTGCCATCATGGCACACAGTGCCAACTGATATTACCTGAAACACCTGGCTCAGACCCCAAACTGGTGTGTTAGGGATTATAGTGTGTTTACTGTATATACAAAGTTTCTACTCCTATATTAATATAGTGGTTTAAAACCGGGCATGGTGGCACATGCCTTTAATCCCAGCACTTGGGAGGCAGAGGTAGGAGGATTGCCATGAGTTCAAGGCCACCCTGAGACTACAGAGTGAATTCCAGGTCAGCCTGAGCTAGAGTGAGACCCTACCTTGAAAAACCAACCAACCAACCAACCAAACAAACAAACAAAATAAACACCCCAAAATAGTGGTTTAATTATGGAAAATGAAGACTTTGAAGGTCTTTCTACCATCACTCCTCAGCCTGTATTCAATGTATATATCTTTGGATTGTGTTTTGTTACAATGTTTAATAAAAAAAAAAACTGGTGCTTAAGCTGTGCGTGGTGGCACGCGCCTTTAATCCCAGCACTCGGGAGGCAGAGGTAGGAGGATTGTCATGAGTTTGAGGCCACCCTGAGAATAGGGAGTGAATTCCAGGTCAGCCTGGAAAAACCAAAACCAAATAACAAACAACAACAATAACAACAAAAACCCCTGCTGCTTGATCTGGTAACTTGAGACACACACACACACACACACACACACACACACTATAGTCTGGGTGGGATTAGGACAGAATTCCCTCAATTTCTGAGATAACCCTAAATATACTTCTGCCAGTTTGTAGTGCATATTTATACAAGACAGCAGTCTCAGCACTGACAACTATAAAACCAAAGCATCGATCAGCTCTGAAATGGTGAAGACACTCTGTATCTCATAGTATCAGAAATTCGCCAAGATTTAATTCTTGGGCTGGAGAGATGGCTTAGCAGTTAAGGTGCTTGTCTGCCAAGCCTAAGGACTCATGTTTGATTCTCCAAGTCCCATGTAAACCAGACGCACAAGGCGATGTAAGTGTGCAAAGTTGTACGTGTGCACTAGGTGGTGCCTGTGTCTGGAGTTCGACTATAGTGGCCCTGGCCAATTCTTTCTCTCTCAAAAAAAGAAAAGGGAGGCAGCCTTTTGGGCTTGCCCCCCAAAAAGATTTAATTATTTATGTAAAAATAAACACATCCATCTCACTAGCATGCAAATTTGCCTCCATCTTTAATAAATGGCAAAACTATATGTACACTAAAGTATTGTTTTAAAACACAGTTGTCATTTATTATCAGTTAATGTTAAATTTGTACACCCATTGTGATGATTTATATTGACTGGGCCTAGAATTACCTGTGAGGGATTATCTAGATTAGGTCAACCACAGAGTGTATCTGTGGGGTAGTCTCTTGATTAGGTTAATTGAGGTGAGAACACTCACCTTAACTGTGAGTGCATGGGCCAGGGTCCTGGACTATATACAAAGGAGGGAGCCTGCTGAGCACCAGCATTCATGTGACCAGCCTCGTGCTCCTGCTGTCACGCTTTCCCTGCCAGGATGGACTGGAACCTGGAACTGTGAGCTGAAATAAACTAGTCTTGCTCAAACTAATTTTTTAAAAAAATATTTTGCTTTTATTTATTTATTTATTTATTTGACAAAGAAAGAGGAGGAGAAAGAGAGAGAGGGAGAGAGAGAATGGGTGTGCCAGGGCCTCCAGCCACTGCACATGAACCCCAGACACGTACACTCCCTTGTGCAACTGGCTAACGTGGGTCCTGGGGAATTGAACCTGGGTCCTTTGGCTTTGTGGGCAAACACCTTAACCACTAAGCCAACCCTCCAGCCCCCTGTCTCAAACCGATTTAAAAAATATATTTTATTTATTAGAGAGAGTGAGAGAGAGGAAGAGGCAGATAGAGAGAATGGGCACACCAGGGCCTCTAGCCACTGCAAACTAACTCCAGATGCATGTGCCACCTTATGCACATGGCTCTACATTGATACTGGGGAATCAAACTCAGGTCCTTAGGCTTTGCAGCTAAGTGCTTTAACCACCAAGGCATGTCTGTAGCTCTTAAACTCATTTTTGTCAGCTATTTAGTCCCAGAAATGAGTAAATAATTCAATTATTAACCTAGGATCATGTAAAAAAATGTTTCAGGCACAAAGGGACTATGAGTGGAAAAGTTTAAGAAGTGCTGATCGAGAGCCCACAGTGGGGGCTGGAGAGATGACTTAGTGGTTAAAGGCCCTTGCTTGCAAAGTTTGGCACCTTGGGGTTCGATTTCCCAGTGTTAATGTAGAGCCAGATGCACAAATTAGTGCCTGTGTCTCAAGTTTGTTTGCAGTGGCAAGAGGCCCTGGCACACGCATTCTCTCCCTCCCTCCCTCTCTCTGTTAACACACACACAAAGATCTGACAGTGGGTTATTCAACAAATCTCCAGGCTTGCATGAGTTAAGCACCCCACGTATCAGTAGTGCTGGTCCTAGGACTCTTCCCCACACAGGAAGGCAGCACTCTCAGGGCTGGGAGGAAGGGAGCTGGTTGCAGCAGACAGAAGATTCAAAGTGAGTCCCTTGGGCTGGAGAGATGGCTTAGTGGTTAAGGCACTTGCCTATGAAGCCTAAGGATCCAGGTTCAATTCCCCAGGACCCATGTAAACCATATGCACAAGGTGGCGTTTGCATCTGGCGTTTGCAGCAGCTGGAGGTCCTGGTGCACCCATTCTCCCTTTCTCTCTCTCCCTCTTCTTTCTCTCTCTCATCTAAATAAATAAAAATAAAAAAATTAAGAAAGCAAATTGAGTCCCTTTTAAGAGGATCCCAGGAAAGAGATCCAGGAGAAAATCCAAGGAGAAAAACATAGAGTGCTCAAACCAGCCACCCACTCCTCACTTCCAGAGCCCTTGAAGGCACACTGCCTTTGGGAAGAGGCTGCACCCTGGCCAGAAGCACTTGATTTGCATAGCATGATGCTTTTGCTCAATTGAGGACCATATGCCCCGTTGCTACGGACTGGGAGCTTGCTGTGACCCGTCTGTGGTTTGCGCAGGTGGCCCCGTCCTGGTGGGGATATGCTCAGTGATCTCTCTGGGACACTGAGAATCTCTACACAAGAAGATGCCCAAAGCGAGCTGGGTATGGTAGCATACACCTGTAATCCCAGCACTCAGGAGATGGAGGCAGGAGGATCAGGAGTTCAAAGCTAGCTTCAGCTACATGGCAAACTCAGGCAGCCTGGGCTATAATGAGACCCTGTCTCAAAAACAAACGAACAAGATGCTTCAAATGAGGACACAAGTACTGAGCTGAACGTCATGTGGTCTGGAGAGCGAGGTTGCCCGCTCAGCGGTTCTCAAGACTGGCTGAGGCTGTGAGTCCGTCCTCCCAAGCTGAGATACTTGTGATTCCAAGGACAAAGGAGAGGACAGACAGAACCAAAGGTGACACTGGCAGGTCTCCTTGGTCCCAAGGCTGCAGGGCACGGCAGGTGTCCTTTTTCAGACAAAGAGAGAAAGCACAACTTTCTCTCTGAATAGGAATGGAGTTTTCCACGGAAGGACATTTAATAAGTTCCACTCAGGAAGTCTCTGTTACCAATAAAGACTTAACAAAGTTAATTAGACTAAACAGCAATTATCGTGTCTCCTCATTGTTCAATTATCGGCTGAACTGGTGTTTCCTGATTAATTTTCTGATTAAAATGTATTAAACGGAGAAGACCAGCAAGCAGGCCCTGACAGGTTCCTACAGAAAGAGTAAGCTGCAGCCGCCTGCATGGGGCAGTGGGCACTGGGGGCACAAGGATGGGTCTAGGGGGCCAGGACAAGTGAAGGGATCCATGACAGGAGGAGAGGCATCCTGTCCACCTGCTTGGCCACAGGCACACCTGTCAGATTTCTTTTCCCTAAACTTGGACTTGCTCCTGGGTGGGAATGTCATGGGTGAATCACCAATGGTCCTTAACTCCTCCCTCACCGGTGTGCTAAGTTTGTCTGTCTGTGTGGGTCTACCAAGCCTTCTGATTCCACAGACACATCTTGCTTTGAATTCCTAACCACAAGCCCCAGATGGACATTTGACACTGCCTGTTAATGCGGTGACATTTTCTCTCTCTGTTCCCTTCTCCACCCTGAGACAGCAGGCTCTGCTCGCCCCTCCCTCACCTCCCTGGCTGTCAGCTGATGACCTTGTCTTATACTTCATCCAGCCGTAGAAGCAATCAGACAAGAACTCCTGTGTCTCCCCATCACAAATTGACAAACCTCCTATCGCAATGGGAGACGTGTCCTTACTCTTAACAGAGGCGACCACTCTGCTGGGGCCCCGGATCCCATTCTTCCTCACCTTCTCAAGGACTTTGTTCCTGTAAATATCCCCCCACCCTCCTGAATCATCAGTTGCTCTGTTCTCAACTGGCTTGTTCCTATTAGCATACTAGACGCTGTAGTGCCTCTCATCCCGAAGAAAGAAAGAGAAAAATCTCCCATCCAAGAGCTCATACATGCTAGATTTATTCTTTTGAATGTGCAGATACATTTTGCAATGAGAAGTTCGTAAAGCAAAAGTCCCTTCTCTTGACCCCACACCATGCACCTGGCTTACCCATCCTTGTGTGTGTGTGTGTGTGTGTGTGTGTGTGTGTGTGTGTTTGAGGTATGGTCTCATTCTAGCCCAGGCTGGCTTCGAACTCATGATGATCCTCCTACCTCTGCCTCCCCAGTATGAGTGCTGGGATCAAAGGTGCGCGCCACCACGCCTGGCCCTTCTGTGGTCTTTCACAGCAAGACTCAAGAGATGTGTTTGGAGTTCAAGGTCTTCATCTCTCTAACACCCATTCTCTCTTCTACATAGTTCAACTTGGCTTCTGTCTTCATGATGCCACAGAAACTCCTCTTATCATGGTCAACAACAGCCTCCATGTTGTCCAGTCCAATGGCTTCATCTCCTTTTTCATCTCCCCAAACAGAACATTGTGGCCATACAACACAGCTGATCCATTTCTCTGGCAAATGCATTGTTCTCATGGGCTGGCTGCATTTTCCTCCTACCTTGCTCATGGGGAATTCGCAGCCTACATCTAAACCCTGGGGATTTTAGGCCTTTCTTTGCTCCTTAGTCTATGTTCTTTTTATGTGACCTTGTAAGATCCAGGGCTTTCAACCTTGCTGTCCTGAAGTCACAGATCCACATGTCTAGCCTGGAAGCTCCTTTGAGCTCTGATGGAAATGTGTGGCTTGGATCTCAGCACGTTCACTGGATGTCCCACAGGCATTTCTAATAAACCCACTCAAAGGTGAGTTGGTACTCCCCTTCAATTGCCTGCACCTCACACAAGTCTACTTCTCCTCCAAGATTTTAGTTATTACACACACACAGAGAGAGAGAGAGAGAGAGAGAGAGAGAGAGAGAGAGAGAGAGAGAGAGAGGCAGAGAGAGAGAGAGAGCAGAGAGAGAGAGGGAGAAGCAGAAAGTATGGGTGTGGCAGGGCCTCCTGACACTGCACACAAAGTTCAACGCAAGTGCCACTTTGTTGTGCACCTGGCTTTTTATGTGAGCATCGGGGAATGAAACCTGGGCCTAGAGGCTTTGCAAGCAAGCATTTTACATTGCTGAGCCACCTCTCCAGCCCTCCCCCAAGTTTTTTATCTTTTGGTTTTTCAAGGTAGGGTCTCACTCTAGCCCAGGTGACCTGGAATTCACTATGTAGTCTAGGGCTGGTCTCAAACTTGTGGTGATCCTCCTATCTCTGCCTCCCAAGGCATGCACCAACACTCCTGGCTCCCCCAGCTTTTTATTCTTCTTCTTCTTCCTGGCTTCTTCTTCTTCTTCTTTTATTCTTATTCTTATTCTTCTTCTTTTTATTATTATTATTATTATTTTATTATTATTGGAGAGAGAGAGAGAGAGAGAGAGAGAGAGAGAGAGAGAGGAAGAGGCAGAGAAAGGATGTGCCAGTAGCCTCTCAGCTGCTGTGAACAAATTCTAGACGTGTGTGCCCCCTTGTGGGCAAGCACGGCATTGCACACTTGTGTCACTTTATGTCTGGCTAAATGTGGGACCTGGAGATCGAATGGGCATGCTTAGGCTTGACAGGCAGGCAGGCAGGCAGCTTAACTGCTAAGCCATCTCTCCAGCCCTCCCCCAAGTTGTTTCTTTTTTTTTTGGTTTTTCAAGGTAGGATTTCACTCTGGTCCAGGCTGACCTGGAATTAACTATGTAGTTTCAGGGTGGCCTTGAACTCACGGCAATCCTCCTACCTCTGCCTCCCGAGTGCTGGGATTAAAGGCGTGTGCCACCATGCCTGGCTTCCCCCAAGTTTTTAATGCTGTTAGTGTTTGCCCAATTGCTCATCTAAAATGGCGGCACCTTTCTTACATTCTCCCTTACTCTCATATCCACATCTTACCAGCACCTCAGATCCAGCCACTTCCCTCTCTGTATGTCACTACCATTGGGGACTGACTCTTGCCAGTTCTTGTCAAGACCAGTGTTACCTAGGGCCAGCTCTTATTTCTCCAGAACCCCTTTCCATAGTGCAGTGTATCAACTAGCTACTGCTGTGTAACAAGCCACCCCCACCTTGGTAGCACAAAATACTGTCCATTTTGTTTGTTTACAATTCTGTGGACCAGCAGTTAGGGCCCTTCTCTGCCAGGGTTGCTTATTCAGCTGCAGTTGGGTGACAGATCAGGATGGGGTTGGTGGGTGTGGGGACCTTCAGCTAGGACAGCATCTCTTTTGGCTACATGGTCTCATCTTCGAGTAGGCTAGCCTGGGCCTCTTCACACAGACCAATGATTAATTCCTTCCTTTGAATGTCTAAAGGTCACTGGGTGATGACACGGAAGGTCAGTGTCATTGGAAAAAAAAAAGAACACAATGTCACTCAGTTAAACTAGAAACAGATAACGGTGTGTCACTCATGACCATGGGAGCGTGGTGCCTGTCAGGAGGCAGTGAGAGGGGATGGGGAGGCTGAGCACAGCAGGCAGGGGAAACAAGGGTGGGATCCTTTGAGAAATCCTAGTGGGCTTTGGGGCATAGAGGATGTTCCCAGGGTGTCTAGTTAGTTCCTGGGTCTGGGTTGATTTAGGGCATGTAAATATTGTCACTGTGTGTGTGTTGTGTGTTTGTATTAGATAAAGGAGGTGGCTGGGGGTATAGATGTGGGATTGGTTGCTTTATGCCCACTGATAAATTATTTACTGTCACTAGGAATTAGGAAGGAACCATGTCTCTGTAGCCTGCAAGACCCCTCAAAGACATCAAAACACCATCAAGTAGGGAGAGTGAGAGAGAGGAGTCATAGGATGCCTCTTGAGGCGTAGCTTCACAGCCTCCCAAGTTACTTCTGCTGTCTTCTGGCCAAAGAGGTTTCACAAGGCCAGCTGAATTTGGGGGTGTGTGTAGAAGCAGGTTTGTCTTGTTGATGGGGGTGACAACATTCCATGCCAAAAGGACGCGAGTACAGGGCTGGAGAGACTCACTCGTAACCGTATGTGTGGCCTGGTGCAAACATCCAGAGCCTTGTTCTAGAAGTAGGAACCATAGGCTATTGGTATGTATTATGTGAAGCCCATGATGGCTTCTTCCTACTACTGTTGAAATCAAAACCCTAGTCTCTCCACCCTCCAGACTCTTTAGGATACAACATGTTCTTTGCCTTGGCCACACTGACCTTGCTGTTTCTTGCATGACTCTGCTGTTCTGGCTGTACTGGTTCTGCTATTTCCTGGATGTTCCTAGCTCACCCTACCACTATCAGGATCTTTCCCTGGAGCTTGGTCCTTTGCATTCCTTTGTACATCATTGAGGTTCAGGAGTAAAGAATCCAGGCCTGGGGAGATGGCTTAGCAGTTAAGGTGCTTGCTTGCCTGTGAAGCCTAAGGACCCATGTTCTACTCTCCAGATCCAACGTAAGCCAGACACACAAGGTGACGCAAGCATGCAAGGTCACACATGTGTACAAGATGGCACACATGTCTGGTCTTTGATCACAGTGGCTGGAGGCCCTGGCACACCAATTCTCTCTCTCATTAAAAAAAAAAATACAAAAAGGAAAAAAGAATCCAGAAAGGCCTTCCTCCACCTGCTCACCAGAGCAATCTTTACTGATGCACGATCCTGCATTGTTTTGCTCGTTATAGCAGAAAATACTGAAGTAGTGTTCGCCCTGGACTAGTGACTGTTCTAAGCAGTTAACATTTGTTAACTTATCAACTCTTCACCACCAGCTGATGGGGCAGGAATTGTGAATACTCTCACTTTACAGTTGAGGGAACTGAGGCACAGAACAATTCAATTTTTTTTTTTTTTTTGCCCAAACTCATACACCTTTATTAGGTTTCTTTAAAAAAAATTTTATTTTTATTTATTTGAGAAAGAGAGAGAGAATGGTCACACCATGGCCTCCAGATGCTGCAAACTAACTCTAGATGCATGTGCCACTTCTTGCATCTGGCTTAAGTGAGTCCTGGGGAGTTGAACCTGGGGCCTTTCTTTACAGGCAAATGTCTTAACCATTAAGCTATCTTTGCAGCCCTTCTTTTTTTTAAATTATGTTTCTTTTTGCATATATGTGTATAGGCTTTGTATGCAATGGTATATGCATGTTTGTATGTGTGTGAGTTCACATGTGGGGGGTGTGAGAGAAAATGGCACATCAGGGTCTCTTGCCACTGCAAAGAAACTCCAGGCACATGTGTCACTGTGCACCTGGCTTGATGTGGGTGCTGAGGAATTGTGCACAGGCCATCAGGCTTTGCAAGCAAGCACGTTTAATGGTTGAGTCATCCTCCCAAGTCCTATTTTTAAAATTTTTTTATTATGGTAAAATACATCTAACAACATTTACTTTTTCAGCCATGTTCCAAGCAGACAGTTCAATGGTATTAGGCATAGTCATAAGGTAGGGCAATAATTACTCCATCTATCTACAGAACTCTTTTCAACTTGTAGGACAACACGGTTTTCTTTCAAACATTTTTTACTGACAACTTCTGTCAATATATAAACAGTATACCGTGATCATATTCCCTCTCACCACCCTCCCTTTCCCCTCTCCCAAATCCCCCTCCACCAAATCCCTTCTTCTTTCCAATTAGTCTCTATTCTATTTTCATGTCAAAAGTTTCTCCATTTTTTTTCGAGGTAGGGTCTCACTCTAGCCTAGGCTGACCTGGAATCACTACATTGTCACAGGGTGGCCCTGCACTCACAGTGATCCTCTGCCTCCCGAGTGCTAGGATTAAAGGGGTGCGCCACCACACCCAGTTCATTTTCCCCATTTTTTATGCAGGTCTTCTGTAGGTACCACCAGCCACTGAGAGTTATGAACACCAAGGCCACTTTGTAGGACAGTGTTGTAATCACCCCTCCCCTTCTTTTTAGCTCTTACATTCTTTCTGCCACCTCTTCTGCAGTGGTCCCTGAGCCTTGGAGGGTGTGATAGAGATGTCTCACTTGGTGCTGAACTGTCCTCTGTCACTTCTTCTCAGCACTGTGGTGATTGCACTGTGTGCAATTTCCTCAGTGGTCACCTCCATCTGAAAAGAGAAGCTTCTCTAAGCAAAAGTGAGAGTAGCATTAATATATGGACATACCCATAAGTATTTAGTGGGCATTTTGGTGGGCATACTATATCCACTTAGCCAGACAACAGTAGTAGTTTCTGCCCTAGGGCTTTCAAGCCACATGCTTTTCATTAGGTTTTCACTACTAGGCAGGAATTCCTTCCTGTAGAGCCAGGTCTCAAGTTCAATCAGAGAGCAGTTGGTTTTCCCCAAAACAGACATGCCACCATTGCACCAGTGGGTACATTGGGCCTGTCTGGCCAGCTGTAATGCTTGTAGAGTCCACTGCTGGTTAAGATTGTTGATAACTACATAGCTCTTTCCAGCATCCTGACAGCTAGTCAATAAGGAAGAGGCTTTCAGCTCAGCTCCAGCTTGATTTCTAAGTGACCTGCAGCCCCAGCATGTGGAGTCTTCAGCCACAGGGTCTTACCATCTAGTGCTGGTAGGCAACCCAGAGCCTTGACAATGTTTCGGGGGCACCAGGGGCCTCCCTGGCCAATAACTCCCTGGAAGGTATCTCACCCCTTGTCTGAATGAACGACTAAATATGCTTCTCTCCTACTTTCCATTCTTGTATGTCCACCCCATGCCCAGTTTTCATTCATGGCATTTCTTGCCTAGAGCGCAACCTGGACAATTAGACTTCCAGACAATATAGCCTTGAAAGCCACTAGGAGCAATCACATCGGCACTGGAATCACGTGGTCCTCTGCTTTCATATCCTTCATGCCCAAAGATACTCCCCATCCCGTACCTGGGAGAAAGGCTTTGTCTTACCGTGTCTGCTTAGAGTTGGGAAATGAATGTGCTCCCTGATGTGTGAGTCTCGGGATTCTCACTGGAATTTGGAGCTGTCTTCTTTCCCCAGCTCCCTGGACTCTTGTGCTAATCATGGAGACTTCTGTCTCCCCAGCCACATTACAAGTCTTTCTGAGGCCAGAGACCATGCCTTGGGCATGTTTCAATTCCCCACAGTGCCTGTCACACCATAGGCAGACATCAATAAAGGGTTGTTAAATAAGTAAATAACCCACACTGAACGATTTGTCCTAATTAACTCCTCAGAAGTTGTTTCCTTGGGATAGATTCAATATGTGGTTTCTCCCATCTTCAAGAAGGCTTACCCTGTCTGGATACAGTCTTCTGGCCACTGGGGGCGGGAGGGGTCTGCACCATTAGTCTTATCTGTCCCGTGCCTGTGCAGGTCTCTTCATTTCAAACTGTAGTTGGCCTCCTTGACTCTGTAACCCAGTGTCCTCTTTGTCTCCCTGATTCATTCTGGGCCACGGAAGTTTGGTTTCCTTGACTCCTGGAAGTAACATTGCAGTGTGACTGAGACAAGACAGTGTGATGGTCATAGCCTAGGAACCCAGGACAGGCTGAGCAAGTTCTAGTCAGAGGATTCCCAGGGGAGGCTTGTGTCATGGTCTTGGATAGGGGGCTACCACTGCCTTAGCGACGTTGGCATCAGGGACTTGAGATGCTTTGGTTTGCTGCATCTTCTTCTGCCCTAGAGCTCTGACCCCAATATCAACTCCCTCCATCCCCGTGGGAGGACACATTTGCCCAAAGGTTCAATGTCTGTGAGTGGAACTGGAAGAAAGGCTGAGAGATTTACCCAGATGCTTAGAGCCTCCAAGATTCCTTCTCCCAGGGTCTTCCTCCAAGCCATCTAGCTCAAGGGAAGACAGAGCAGCCATGGAAATGGCTACACTCATGTTTCTTTAGATCCTCGGAAGCCCCTTACACTGAGGCTGTGATCCAAAATGCTGCCCCTGAACGTGAGCTTGAAACACAGGCCTGCCCTTCAGGCGGTGGGGACGAAGGGAATAGGGCGGTCACATTCCTTGATTGCTCCCTAGAACCCGGCATCTCTTTTGTCATTGGCTCTGGGGTCATTTCCATTCTGGGGAGAAGGAACTCTAGAGGGCTCTTGGCTTTCATATCCCTCATACACGAAGATGCCCCCACCTCCTACCTCTGATAAGACTTGCTACCTCAAGGATTCCAACCTTGGATAGATGTTGTCTGCATCCTCCTCAAACCAAGCCCTAACTTCGTACCCTTGACATCTGGCGCCTCATTTGCATGCCCCTCCCTCCCACCTTGTGCTCTGGTCTAGAACCCTATCCTTGCTAATATTGGGGTTTCCTTGGCTCAGACTACCCTTGTGAATATAGGACACACTGTTTCCGAGCCCAGAGCTCAAGCTTCCTCACTCCCTTGCCAGCTCTTCCCATTCATTTGGTCTGCTCACCTGCAAAAACCCCCAATGCCTCCTAAAACCTTCTTGCGTGTGAACTTGCTTGGATACATTCATATGTTGACTCCCTGTTAGCCTGTCTCCAGATCTGGGGCACCACCAGCAGGGACTCACTTTTGTCGATGAGTTTCAGCTTCCAGACCCTTTCCTCATCCCAGCTCTGTGCTGGCTCTCCCAGCCACCGCGCCCCCCCTCGCCCCCCTGGGGCCTCCTGGTCCCACCATGACCTCTGCCCTGTTGCAAGCTCCTCTTCTGATCGATCTCCCAGTGACACTAACGAGGTTTCGACACCTCCGCTTTGCTCCTGACTGTTGGCTGTGCTGCTTAGTGTCACCCAGACAGCAGCTTAAAATAATGAAAAGCTTTGTTTTCTCAGCATTATTGATTTACTATCAGTCATTAGTCCCCAAGGAGAAAATATTTAAGAGTGGACTCAGACCAAACCATACTAGAGGAGGATGGTAATGGCTCCGTGGTAAGGGCAATAAAGTATGATGGCATGCTCTTATTTCACACTTGCGTCTACATAACCTAGTGGCTTTCAGCTGACCTGAATGTATTTGCTTCCGCCACGGTCGTTTTGGAGACAAGTAAGTTTTCTTTGTTGAAGCCTGGTTTGGCAAGTATAAAGATAATGTGAATTATTTTTTGGTGTGTGTATATGAAGTCTGGGCTGTGTGTGTGGGTGCACGTGCACATGAGCTTGTGGTACATGGACATGTGTGTGCAGATGTGCATGCCCTCTGTGTATGCATGGAGTGGCTAGAGGAGGATGTGGAGCGTCCCTCTTTATCATTCTTTTCTTTCTTTTCTTTTCTTTTTTTTTTTTTGGAGAGACACACAGAGAAAGAGGGAAAGGAAGACAGATAGAGAATGGGCATGCCAGCAGCCTCTCAGCTGCTGCGAACGAAATCCAGATGTGTGTGCCCCCCTGTGGTCAAGTGCGGCATTGCGCCCTTGTGTCACTTTGCATCTGGCTAAACGTGGGACCTGGAGATTGGAACTGACGTTCTTAGGTTTAGCAGGCAGGCGCCTTAACCGCTAAGCCATCTCTCCAGCCCTTTTTTTTTTTTTTTTTTTTTTTTTTAAATACATTTATTTATTTACTTGAGAAAGGAAAACAGAATGACACAGAGAGACAGAGTATGGGCATGCCAGGGCCTCTTGCCACTGAAAATGGACTCCAGATGCATGTACCACATTGTGCTTCTGGCTTTATGTGAGTAGTGGGGAATTGAACTTTGGCCCGTGGTCATCTTAAGCGAGTACTTTTTTTTTTTTTTTTCGAGGTAGAAGCGAGTACTTTTTTACCGTGGAGCCAGCTCTCCAGTTCTCTCTATCATTCTTCTGCCTTATGGACACAAGGTCTTTTGCTGAACCTGGAGTGAGCCTCAGGGATCATCCAGTCTCTTCCCCTATCATGTCTGCAGCTAGAGGCAGGTATGGCCACGTCTGGCTTTTTATATCAATGCTGGGGATTGAACTCAGGTCCTCATTTTTATATCACAAGAGCTCTTACTCACTGAGTCACCTTCCCAGCCCTAAAGGTGATTATTTTAAAGAGGAATTATTTCATTTGCTTGAATATTCATCCATTCTTATGCCCACATGTACTTCTGCATTGGTTCATTCTACTGACCACCGCTTGAGAGACCAGTACATCCTGGACACTGGGGTAGGATTTGGGGATTCAGAGATCAGTAAACAGAGGTCTCAACTTCCAGGAGCAGCTGTACTAAAAGAGGCAGATCATGACAGTTCAGTAGGTATAGTGGGCAGCAACTAGTTTCCCCCAGTGGTTCTGGCCTCTTTGTATTTATGTGGTACATACCTTTCTTTGTGTGCCAGCAAGACCCAGAGAATCACTTCTAACAGACTAAATACAGCAGAAGTGATGGGAGGTGACACAGGGGCTTTGGCTTCTGTTTTGGATTATCTTCCCACTCTCTCAGTCATTTGCTCTGAGAATAGCCACCTGCCATCTTGTGAGCTTTTCTATGGAGAAGCCCATTTGGCAAGAAGCTGGTATCTCTGGCCACTAGCCTGTGAGGACCTGAGGCCTGCCAGTTGCCATATGATGAGCTTGGAAATGGTTCTTCTGAGGCCCATCCTAGGCCACGCCAGTGAAATGAAGTCCTTTCCTCCTTGTCTGTAGCAACACGAGGGGCTCTCAGGCAGACAGCCTGAGCTCAGCCACACCTAGATTCCTGATCCACAGAAACTACCAGCTGATACAGGCTTTAAGCTATTACCCTTTATTTATTTATTTATTTATTTGAGAGAGGGGGGGAGGAAGAGGCAGAAAGAGAGAATGAGTGCGCCAGAGCCTCCAGCCACTGCAAATGAACTCCAGATGCATGCGCCCCCTTGTACATCTGGCTTATGTGGGTACTGGGGAATCGAACTGGGGTCCTCAGGATTCGCAGGCAAACGTCTTAACCATTTCTCCAGCTCGTAAGCTATTACTCTTTCGAGTGACTTCCTATCCAATGATTGCTAACTGAGACAACAAAGTACTAGACAGATAAACCAAATTTTGTAGGAGCAGAGAAGGAGAGTGTCAGTTACCGTAGGAGTAGAGAAGGAGAGCGTCAGTTACCGTAGGAGTAGAGAGGGAGAGTATCAGTTACTGCAGGAGTAGAGAAGGAGAGTGTCAGCTACCGTAGGAGCAGAGAAGGAGAGTATCTGTTACTGTAGGAGCAGAGAAGGAGAGTGTCAGTTACTGTAGGAGTAGAGAAGGAGAGCGTCAGTTACTGTAGGAGTAGAGAAGGAGAGTATCAGTTACTGCAGGAGTAGAGAAGGAGAGTGTCAGTTACCGTAGGAGTAGAGAAGGAGAGCGTCAGTTACTGTAGGAGTAGAGAAGGAGAGTGTCCGTTACCATAGGGGTAGAGAAGGAGAATATCAGTCACTGCAGGAGCAGAGAAGGAGAGTGTCAGTTACTGTAGGAGAGTATCAGTTACTGTAGGAGTAGAGAAGGAGAGTGTCCGTTACCGTGGGGCTAGAGAAGGAGAGCGTCAGTTACCGTAGGAGTAGAGGAGAGTATCAGTCACTGCAGGAGTAGAGAAGGAGAGTATCCGTTACTGTAGGAGCAGAGAAGGAGAGTGTCAGTTACCGTAGGAGTAGAGAAGGAGAGTATCAGTTACTGCGAGAGAGCATCAGTTACTGTAGGAGAGTATCAGTTACTGTAGGAGTAGAGAAGGAGAGTGTCCGTTACCGTAGGGGTAGAGAAGGAGAATATCAGTCACTGCAGGAGCAGAGAAGGAGAGTATCAGTCACTGCAGGAGTAGAGAAGGAGAGTATCAGTTACTGTAGGAGTAGAGAAGGAGAGTATCAGTCACTGCAGGAGTAGAGAAGGAGAGCGTCAGTTACTGTAGGAGTAGTGAAGGAGAGCGTCAGTTACCGTAGGAGTAGAGAAGGAGAGTGTCAGTTACTGTAGGAGTAGAGAAGGAGAGTGTCCGTTACCATAGGGGTAGAGAAGGAGAATATCAGTCACTGCAGGAGCAGAGAAGGAGAGTGTCAGTTACTGTAGGAGAGTATCAGTTACTGTAGGAGTAGAGAAGGAGAGTGTCTGTTACCGTGGGGCTAGAGAAGGAGAGCGTCAGTTACCGTAGGAGCAGAGGAGAGTATCAGTCACTGCAGGAGTAGAGAAGGAGAGTATCCGTTACTGTAGGAGCAGAGAAGGAGAGTGTCAGTTACCGTGAGGAGTAGAGAAGGAGAGTATCAGTTACTGCGAGAGCATCAGTTACTGTAGGAGAGTATCAGTTACTGTAGGAGTAGAGAAGGAGAGTGTCCGTTACCGTAGGGGTAGAGAAGGAGAATATCAGTCACTGCAGGAGCAGAGAAGGAGAGTATCAGTCACTGCAGGAGTAGAGAAGGAGAGTATCAGTTACTGTAGGAGTAGAGAAGGAGAGTATCAGTCACTGCAGGAGTAGAGAAGGAGAGCGTCAGTTACTGTAGGAGTAGAGAAGGAGAGTATCAGTCACTGCAAGAGTAGAGAAGGAGAGTGTCAGTTACCATAGGAGTAGAGAAGGAGAGTATCCGTTACTGTAGGAGAGTATCAGTTACTGTAGGAGTAGAGAAGGAGAGTGTCAGCTACCGTAGGAGTGGAGAAGGAGAGCGTCAGTTACTGTAGGAGTAGAGAAGGAGAGTATCAGTCACTGCAGGAGTAGAGAAGGAGAGTGTCAGTTACCGTAGGAGTAGAGAAGGAGAGCGTCAGTTACTGTAGGAGTAGAGAAGGAGAGTATCAGTTACCGTAGGAGTAGAGAAGGAGAGTGTCAGCTACCGTAGGAGTAGAGAAGGAGAGTATCCGTTACTGCAGGAGTAGAGAAGGAGAGTATCCGTTACTATAGGAGTAGAGGAGAGTATCAGTTACTGCAGGAGTAGAGACGGAGAGTGTCAGCTACTGTAGGAGTAGAGAAGGGGAGTGTCAGGTACCGTAGGAGTAGAGAAGGGGAGTGTCAGCTACCGTAGGAGTAGAGAAGGGGAGTGTCAGGTACCGTAGGAGTAGAGAAGGGGAGTGTCAGCTACCGTAGGAGTAGAGAAGGGGAGTGTCAGCTACTGTAGGAGTAGAGAAGGGGAGTGTCAGGTACCGTAGGAGTAGAGAAGGGGAGTGTCAGCTACCGTAGGAGTAGAGAAGGGGAGTGTCAGCTACTTTCTCCTTGCTGGACAAAATAGCCAACCGGAGACAACTTAAGGAAGGAAAGAGTTTATTTCTGCTTATAGTTCCAGAGGGTAGATTCCATTGTGTCAGAGAAGGCCTGGCAGGGGCAGGAGACCAGCATCACATTATCACATCAGCATGGGGGAGGTAGAAAAGTAAGAGCAGCAAGCTGGGATGGACTATTAAAACCTCAGGACCCCATCCCCAGTGACACACTTTCTGCAGCAAGGCTCTATCTCTTAAAGGTTCCATGACCCCTGAGACTACATAGTGAATTCCAGGTCAGCCTGGGCTAGAGTGAGACCCTACCTTGAAAAAAAAAAAAAAAAAAAAAAAAAAAAGGTTCCATGACCAAGGCTGGAGAGATGGCTTATTGGTTAAGGCACTTGCCTGCAAAGTCATAGGACCTTGGTTTGATTCCCCAGGGCCCACATAAGCCAGATGCACAAGGTGGTGCATGAATCAAGGTGGTGCATGAATCTGAGTTTGTTGGCAGTGGCAGGAGGCCCTGGCACGCCCATTCTCTCCCTCTCTCTCTCAAATAAATAAATAAAAATATTTTTAAAAATACTTATTTTTATTTATTTATTTATTTGACAGAGAGAGAGAGAGAGAGAGAGAGAATGAATGGGCCTGCCAGGGCCTGTAGCCACTGCAAATGAACTCCAGACGCATGCTCCCCCCTTGTGCATCTGGCTAACGTGGGTCCTGAAGAATCGAACCTTTGGTTTTGCAGGCAAATGCCTTAACAGCTAAACCATCCCTCCAGCCCATAAAATATGCTACCAGCTCGGGAGCAAGCATTTGGAATGTGTAAGTTTATGGGGGGATACCTGATTCAAACCATAAGAGCCACCAACTGGAGGGAGTTAACTATTCAAACACATGAGTCTATGGGGACATTTACATTCAAGCCACCAGAGGCCGGAAGCAATCATATCTGCGGGAGGAAGACGGGCAAGGTTTCCCTGAGGAAGGGGTGGTTGCTAGAGAAGAGGGCTACAGAACATTGAGGGGTCATCCATCTTCTCCTTCCTTTTTCTGTTATCCCCACGGCAGTGTCCCAGCCTATCCCCTGGAGCTCTTCACACCTCGTGAAGAATCCAAGCCTGCTCTTCCATGCCCTACACCATTGGTAATGGACTAAAGAGATTCTGGTGGTTCCCTTCCTCTCTCCACACCTCTCTTTCAGTCACAATGGACTGGCCATGTCTTAGCTAGTTCATCTGGATCACTGGATCCCCATCTTGCTGCCTTTCTCCCTGAAGGGACCTCAGACATTCCATCCTTCATTTGCAAAGTCTTCCGCTCAGCAAAGCTCTGCGCATCTCCCGGTGCCCTCCTCAATTAAAAATGACACAAAAGTAAAGGAGACACATAGCTCTTTGAAAAAGCTTCCAGATCCAAACTTTTTAATGAAGACAGAATATAAAGAGCCTGTCTTATCTCTCCGATGTGACTCCCATGTGCTGTAATCAAGCAGAATTAATTAAAAGCAATCAAGTGGCGAGTTGGCATGGGGGCCCGCGGCACCAGTCTTTCATCTCAGCCACATGAGTGTTGTCCCCGTGCAGGGGTGGGGGGAGGGGTGCTGCAGGCAAGAGAGAGAAAGAGAGGGGTAGACCCAGTGCTAGGAGGAAAACCGGCTCACGCAACAAACCTGTAATAGTACGGCCTGCCCTGGGTGGCTGGAGGGCGTTCTGCAGACTCAAAGACTCTCTCCTGAATTACTGTGGGTGAAGGGTCCTACCCAGGGTTTCTGGATCCCTCAAGCCTATGGACCTTCTGAGATGAATACTTCTTTGATGTGAGGCTATCCTGTGTATTAGAGGATGTTCACCAGCTTCCCATTAGGTAACAATATCCATTAGGTCACAATAGCATCCCCTCTGATTATGATAACCAAATAGCTTTAGACATTCTCAATGTCCCTGGTGGATGGGCAAAATGACCCCCAATTGGGAACCATTGGTACAGACCGGAGTTTCCTTCAATGAAAGTGCATCCTACCACTTGGCCTTTGACATCTTTCAATCCCTGTAGCACCTGGGAACCAAACCGCTCTGGCTCCTCCCCACACAAGCTTTGTCCATTCTCCTAACACCAGCTGCCTCCCCCTATGGTGACACCTCCCAATACAGAGTGGTGAGCAAGGGCGAGGAAGTTAGAGGACTTTTCAGTCCCAATTTGAGGATGCTTGTTTTCACCCGTCTTTTTGCTCACAGTATCTTATGGGATCTTTGGCACATGTCATATCTGATGGCTATAACCTTTGCTAGGCTTTTCCACACCAAGAGTATGACCAGGACAGCCACATCTTTGTCCAGAAATAGTCAGCTAGGAGAAAAAAACAATCATAGTCTACACAAAAAACAGGAAGGAACTGAAAAGCCCGTGATGCTAGAGGAATGCGGCTTTCGCCCAGCGGCCCTGTTCATGAAATTAAAATGAACAAAGCGTCGAGGCCTCACCTAAGGAAGTGGCAGGAGCTAAAGCATTGTTTGGTCCTGTAGAATCATGCAGAGTCTGAGTTTGGTTGGTGTTGGTTAAGGGGAGAATTTATTTCTCATTGTTTCTTTTTATTAGGATTTTGATCTTTTTAGTCTCACCACCAGATTATACCTGCAGGACGGAGGAGGCATGGAATTATCTCTCTTGGACATGCATACAAGGAATGGCTTAGGCAATGCAATGAAGAGACTTGGTGTTTGCAGAACCGCTCCATTTTTCCTGGCAGTTCTGGAAACAGGTAACAACCAGGAAGAAGCAAGACCAGGAGTTCAGTCAGCTAAGTTCAAGGTTTCTGCTCTGTCCTCTTCCTTAACTTCTTCCCTTGGCTGGTAAGACCATCTTAAGGATGTGGGGGTCTCAGAGCTTTTTTGGAAAAAGCTGATGAAGGTCCATTTACAGAGGAAGCAGAGATGGAATGCACAGGTCATTCTGGTCCTTCCCATGTTTCCTTGAGGGTGGTGGTGAGTTGTCAGGGTTCAGCACAAAGCTAGGGTATGTTCAAAAGAACAAGCTGAATGATACCTTTGCCCTCCTGTCATATCCCTGGACCCATTGCCATCCCTCACTTGCAGTTTGCATTTCCAAAAAGATCTACTCAATTGTTCCTTCCAACTCTGATCATTTTTTCTCTGGTCAGCTTCCCAAAAGAAGCCTTCATGCCTTCATCCTAGAGCCTTTGAATCTGTACTTAACTTGGAAGAAGGGTCATTGCATATGTGATGAAGGGTCTCAAGATGGGGATCATCTTGGATTATCTGCGTGGGCCTCAAATCCAATGATGAGTGACTATATATTGGAAGAAGAGCTGGGTGTAGTGGCGTACGCCTTTAATCCCAGCACTCAGGAGGCAGAGGTAGGAGAATAGCTCTGAGTTCAAGGCCAGCCTGGGACTATAGAGTGTGCCAGGTCAGCCTGGGCTAGAGTGAGACCCTATCTTGAAAAAAATCCTTCCCTGCCACCCCCTCAAATGGTAGAAGGAAGACAGGCAGAGAAAAGGAGTCCACATTGTGGTGGTTTGAATGTAAAATGCACCCACTCACTTACCCATATCCTTGTGTATTTGTGATTAAGCCTCGTACTTAATTCCCAGTTCGTGGAGCCTTTGGTGGAGGAGTGAGTTACTGCAGGTGGGTCTTAGGATTTTGTAATACAACCTCACTCACTCTTGCTGCTTCCTCCCTGCCGACATGTGATGACGTGAGCCCGCTTCCTGTTCCTTGCTATGCTTTCCCTGCCATGGCAAGGCTTCACTTCAAAACAACAAGTCAAAATAAGCCCTTCCTTTTCTTCCATGAGCTGCTTCAGGTCAGGTACCTTGTTCAGATGTGAGAAGGTAACTGCTATACATGTGGTGATGGAGTCAGAGACTGGAGTAATGCATCCACGGGCCAAGGAACACCAGCGTAAGAAGGCTGATAATGCCTTACTCCCAGACCTCTGGCCTCCAGAACTGTGCACACATATATTTCCAAGGTTTCAAGCCACCTAGTTTGTGATAATGTGTTATAGCACATCCAAGAAATAAATCCAGGTCCCAGAGTTAAGTACAAAGCCATGGAAGTTTTGATTGCTCTATCTGCCTCTGTTGTTGGGGTGTCTTGTGCACTGGGGCCTCCTCCCCTAGCTACAATGATGGGCATGGAGGGAACTACCTTTGAAGACATGTGATAGCCTATAAACCACATGAAGGATTTTTTTTGACTTGCAAGCAGAGAGAGATTAGAGAAGAGTGAGATAGAGAAGAGAAAGAGAGAGAGAGAGAGAGAGAGAGAGAACGAATCACAAATTCCAGATGCATGTGCCACTTGCATCTGGCTTTATGTGGATACTGGGGAATCAAACCTAGGTCATTAACCACTGAACTGGCTCTGTAGCCCCCACATAAAGGATTTTGAACTCATTGCTAGGGTCTTGAGAATATCCCAAGAGTTTGAAGGCATGAATGAAAGTATTCTAGAACATTCATGTTGAGTGCTAGACAGGAGATGGGGTAGAGGAGATAAGATTCCCATTATCCATCCAGCTAAATGCCCTCTCGGTTCAAGTGACTCCTTTACTGGGTATGCTGTCCCTGCTTGGTCAAGTGGGCACACTTTGGGGAAGAGTTGGCACTCGAGGGAGCCAGTGCAAGGAAACCAGACTCACAATGGAAAACCTGTTGACTGTTGAAAGGTCTTCAGGCATTTGAATTTTTGTTTGTCCCCAAGGTCTCTCTTCCAGTGGCCTATTTCCATGAAAGTCAAGGCAGAATTTTTTTTTTTTTTAAATCAGGTCAATTAAATTAATCTCCTTCAGTATCTTGGAGACACTGGAGGTTAGTACCTTTAAACCCAGACCTGGCTAATGACTTGGGGAATGCATGGGTCCCCTAGGCAACAGCAAGGCAATTAACTGATGTTGGTGCCTTTCATTTTGTTCTTGACACATGAAAACAGAAGCAGCTTTGGGTCTGGGGCAGAAGCCAGAATGGAGTCAATACTTCCGTTTATTTTGGGAATGGAAAAAGAACTGCTGGGCAGAATGGGCCTGCCCACTGCAGCTCCTTTCCTAAGATACAAGGATGTGTTCTTTTTCCAAGGCTCTTTTCTTCCCTCAGGACACCTTCCAGGTTGTCACATGCCACCTGGGTCTCTCTGAGTGATCTTCTCCAGACTGATCTTCTGTCTTTCTGTCCTTTATCACCCATCCAGAGTGCGCCCTCCCACCTCTAAACTCTTATTTTTTTTTTATTTTTTTGAGGTAGGGTCTTATTGTAGCCCAGGCTGACTCGAAATTCACTCTGTAGTCTCAGGCTGGTCTCAAACTCACAGTGATTCTCCTACCTCTGCCAGAAGAATTCTGGGATTAAAGGCATGCATCATCATGCCCAGCCACTTCTAAAGTCTTTAGCCTGATAGACAGAATTCCCCTTCACTATTTCCCCTTTGTCTTTTGCTTTGCTATATACAGCAGAGCTGTCATCCTGCCAGGTTTTGGCCAAGACCTCCTCACTGCCATTTTTGTCTTTGTTGGATGTCTCTACTCAGGACATCTTCCCGTTTTTATCTCCACCCGTGCTTTGAGAGACTTTGTAGTGCATTCATTAAGTGTGTTGTGCTGGAATCTGACACTTTGAGTTCATATTCTGCTTTTGTCAGTTACATGAGATAAAATATATAAAGCTCTTAGCTCGGAGCCTGACATAGATAAATGTTTAATAACGTATGCCATGACAGTATTATTACCACTGTGCATCTCTTCCTTTGACTTCCAGGATTCACTACTTTCATGAAGTCTTTCCTGAGCAATGTCAGATTGTTCCTCCCTGACCCTGCTCAGTCCCAGGCATTCAAACCCACACTGGTGCATTGAGTCAGGGCAGGGATCCTGTCATCATATCTGGTTGCTTGGGTAGGCATGGGATGGCTAGTGCTTTCTGCCTTTCTCTGGCCCAGTTAGTCAGGATATTTGTTCAGTTTCTGCTCCCTTGTGCTGAATCGAATCTTTCTCAACATGTCATGTCCCATCCATCCACCCACCACTCACCCATCCACCTGCCCACCTATACATCTATTCATCCACCCACCCATCCAGTCTCATCCCATTCATCCATCCATTTACCCACCCACACACCCAATCATTCAGCAAAGTTGGAAGTTCTGGAATGTGCCAGGCACTGTACTTGCTTTTGTACCCTGACAGACCAGGCAGACGTCCCTGCCTTCATGACGTCATTATCTGTAGAAGGTTGGATACATAAATGGGGAAGTGCGACATGGACTGGCAAGTGCTCGGAGAGGGTAGGGCAAGATGGAACCAGGGGTGACACAAAAGCCCAAAGAGACGCTTTGTAACTCACCTTGGAAGATTGCAGAGGAAGTGAGATCTAAGCTGAAACTCCAAGAAACCAACAGCTTCAGGCAGGTGATGGGTAAATGAAGGTGAAGTTTGTTTCAGTTGTGGGAACTGCATGTGGAAAGAAAGAGATTAGAGAGGTAGACATGAGATGTGTTTGAGTGTATACTTGAGTGGACATTGGAGGTGGAAGTGTGAGGAGGCTGGAGAAGCAGACATGGGCCAGGAAATCCAGGAGCTTATAAGGTACATTAAGGAGGTCAAGTGTGCTCATTGCAGCCATGGAATACATGTTTGTTGAGAAAGCGTGTGGGAGTGTTTCAGCGGGTGGGGGGGGGCATGATCAGATGGATAACTTGGGAGATCACACTGTGTGTGGAGAATGGAAAGAGGCAGGTTTATTAGTCTTCGAGACAGAATCTGTTTTAGTTCTTTCCTGGAGCAACTGACTCCCCACGCGGGCTTGAGCCCAGCTAAAGGCCTGCTGCCCTGCTGGCTTCTTCCCTTTGGGTCTTGGAGCTGACTCTGACTCCTACCCTCAGCTGTGGACTGAGCATACGTCTCTCATGCCAGCACTGGGGAGGCAGAGGTAGGAAGATCGCTGTGAGTTCGAGACCACCCTGAGACTACACAGTGAATTCCAGGTCAGCCTGGGCTAGAGCGAGACCCTACCTCAAAAACCAAAAATAAAACAATAAAAGGCCACCAGGGCCAGGCATGGTGGCACAGGCCTTTAATCCCAGCACTGGGGAGGCAGAGGTAGGAGGATCACCATGAGTTTGAGGCCACCCTGAGACTACACAGTGAATTCCAGGTCAGCCTGAGCTACAGTGAGACCCTACCTCAAAAAAAAAAAAAAAAAAACCAACAAAAACCAACAAAAAAGAAATCATATTCAAGATGGACATGTGACCTGGAGCACGTATCCTGCCACTCCAGCAACAGTCTCTGCCTGTCCACAGTACGGGGTCTCTTGCTTCCTGAGGTTCTTACCTACTGGTTTGGGGCCAAGCTTAAGATGGCTTCCCATCGTAGGACGGTAGATACAGTTTGGACCTTCCGTTATCATTTCTTGGATAGCAGCGACTTTATTCACTCACTCATTCATCAACCCCAAATATTTCCTGCATACCTGCTATGCCCCAGTGATGGTCTAGGTGCCAGGTTCCCAGTGTAAGGCAAGCCATCATGGTGCCAATGTTTGAGACAACAGTAAGAGATGAGTTTACAGTACATACATGCGCTTCTAACTGTGATGGAAAACCCAAATCAGATCCTGTGAGAGTCACAAAGGGCTTGTGTGCCAAGTGCCTTCATGTGGCTTCCCCAGGCCTTCTACACCTGGTCTCTGCCCTAATGGGTTGACCTGGATGGACCCCACGTATGGTTCTCTTGGCATCGGGCTTCCTTAGGATTCAGGCAAAGTGTCTCTGTGGCAGGAGATTCAAGGATGAGAGGAGATGAGGTTGGGTATTAACTCCTCTGGCTTCATGTTGTGCTGGGTTACCTGTCCCTCCATCTCTCCAGCGTTGGACTGGTCCTTTCCTGTCTTCGTGGTTTCCCTCAGTCTCCCTCCCTCCATGCTTTCATGAAGAGTCCTTTCATTAAATCCCCTTGGGTTATCTGAACGTGAGTGTGTCTTGTTTCCCACCAGATCCTGATGGATACAGATGGTAACAGAAAGCCTCTCTGAGGAAGTGACATTTAAGCTAGACTTGTGGGCTGGGAGAGCATCAGCCATGTGAGGAAGGAGGGAGGAGGGAGGAGGGGAGACACTCCAGGCAGAAGGAAGTCCCTCATGAAAACTTTCAGGTGGGAAAGAGCTGGTGGTTGAAGCAACAGGAAGGAAGGCCGTGTGAGCAGGGGAGATGGCAGGTGGGAAAGATCTTGGCAATGTCTGGAGCTTTTAAGTTGTTCTATTGCTTTTTTTGAGGCAGGATCTCACTCTAGCCCAAGGGTACCTGGAACTCACTCTGTACCCCAGGCTGGTCTCAAACTCAGGGCGATCCTTCTACTTCAGTCTCCTAGATGCTGAGATTCAAGTGTGAGCCGCCACACCTGGCTTTGTACACCAGGAGCTTTTGCAGCTGGGTAAGAGATCTGAATTTCATTCCCCTTACATAGTCCACAGGAAGGTCTGGGCCTGCCTTTGCTTGTCACCTGTCTCCTGATAGTGGTCCCTGCCAGAGATAAAGACACTGACAAGAATGTTTATGAAGCACTTGTAAGCGCTTGGCATATACGTTCATTCATTTAATCCTTTCATAACCACATGAGGAAGATGTTATTCTCAGACCAAAACACAAACACACACACACACACACACACACACACACACACACACACACAAACCCCCACAAAACCAAGAAATTACTGTTCAGAGAGATGGAGTGACATACCCAAACGTCATAGCTGGGACAGCTGTGATTTATAATTCATAAGTGGAGGTCTTACTCCGTTTCTTTCCTTTTTTTTAAGACAGGACCCACTTTGTAGTCCCAGCTAGCTTTAAACTTGTGATCCTCCTGCCTCAGCCTCCTGAATGCTGGGATTACAGGTGTGAGCCACTACACCTAACTTAGAGTCTTACATGTAAGCATTTTCTGTCACTCTATTAGACATACCATTTGCTAAGTCCTGAGTCTCTTGGCCCCTTATCTTCTGTGCCTCCAACTGGTCCTTTCTCTTGCATACCTGTCAATCATTTCTGGTGGTTTCTTATGTATACCAACTGATACATATTTATCCTGCCTCCTCACATTCATCACAGGTTCCTTCAAGATTATGGATGGCGGCCCTGGGAGATGGCTCAGTGGTTAAGGTGCTTACCTGCAAAGCCTTACCACCCAGGTGCAATTCCCCAGTACCCACATAAAGCCAGATGCACAAAGTGGCGCATGCATCTGGAGTTTGTTTGCAGTAGCTGGAGGCTCTGGGCACCCATTCTCTCTGTCTCTCTCTGCTTTCAAATAAATACATAACATTTTTTAAAAAAAGATATGGATGGGGTCTTTTAAAATTCATTTTATTTCTTGGCAATTTAATACATATAAGTATTTTAATCATATTCCCTTCCTAGTACCTCCTCTTGTTCCTTCCTATGGAAGCCCTTATTCTTCCTTACTAATCCCACTTCTACTTTGATGTCTTCTCTCTCTCTCTGATCACAGAGTTTATTCACTGAGTTTAAATGAGGGTAGCTTGCATGAGCATGGGGAGGGTCATTTACCAGAGCACTGGCAATTTGCTACTGTCCACACCACTGAAGAAAGTGTTTCCCCTTTCCCCAGCAACCCTTAAGCGCCAGTAACTCCTCAGGGAGGAGAGGCGTGTAGTGAGCGCCTCCTCATCACGGCCAAATGTGGATGGATCCAGTCTTGTGCAGGCGCAATAACCACAGCTGCTGTGAGCTTGTGAATGCAAAGCCGTGCCGTGTCCAGAAGACCATACTCCACCGCACCCCTCCTCATTCTCTTACTTTCTTGTTTTAAAAAATACATTTTATTTATTGATTTATTTGAGAGAGTGAAAGAGGGGAGAGAGAGAGAGAGAGAGACAGAATGGGTACTCCAGGGCCCCTAGCCACTGCAAATGAACTCCAGATGCATGCGTCCCCTTGTGCAGCTGGTTTACGTAGGTCCTGAAGAATTGAACTGGGATCCTTTGGCTTTGCAGGCAAATGGTTTAACCGCTAAGCCATCTCTCCAGCCCCCTCTCTTACTTTCTTTCTACCTCTTCTTCGACAATGTTCCCTGACTGAGCCTTGCAGGGGTGATATAGATGCCCCATTTAGCACTGAACACCCAGCAATCACTTCTTCTCAGCTCTTGGATGAGTTTTGAGTCTCCCCAGCAGTCACCGTCATAAGCTGGCCAACCCCAGATCAAACATGGGCTTAGGAGATCACTAGACTGGGTTGTCTCCATGGTGTCTGTGGTGCAGGGTCCTGTCTTAATCCATGCCACTAAAAGAGCAAATTGGCAGGGAGCAGGATCGCTCTCCTAGGTGTCAATTTAATACCATTCATTTTTAATGACCCAGGACGTGAGTCTGTGGCATTCAGGATCCTCCTTATTTTAAGTTGCTTTTCTTCTTGGGGTAATGAGTTCTGTACGGTCACTCCCTGACGAGTGGAGGGGCACTTTCATCGATTTATGAATCTACCTCTTGCTAATTTCAGTGTTCACAATCTTCTCCTTCCTCATGCTTTCATCTTCCCCTAGAACAAGGACCTGGGAATAGGTGAGTAATTTCTTATGTTCTTCCCCACCCAACATCACCTTCTTCATCCCAAAAGACCTGGAGCTTTTCTCTGTTGTCATTTTCCTCCAAGACTTTCCTTTTATCTCTTCTTGGTATAGTGAAGATAGTAGAATGACCTTCCATAAACAAAAACAGACAGACAGAGACAGACACATGGGTAGAAAAAGAATTTTCCTAAAAACAAAGACAGTCCAGACAAGAAAGAAGCAGGAAATACAGTGTTGAAATTGTCAGTTGGCCCAATCTCAAGCCCCTCTTTTGAAGCAAAGTGGCACCTCCCAGTTCTCTGGCTCCCAGGGAGCTAAGAACACCATGCACCTTTTCCAAGTGTTAGTCTGCTTTCTACCTGCCTTCCTGCCTGTCATTTGCCCAGGAGAAAGCCAGGGACATTGTTGTTTCCTTGCATAGCCGACGTTTATCTGCCCCCTTACTTGACTGACACCTTTAGAATGGAGATATTTTATATAGACTATGTTTTATTTGTTTCAGTGCCGGGGATTGAGCCTCAGGCATTGTTTCTGTTAAGCACACAGTGACATGGAGCTATATCCTAGTCCCTGCCTGTTTGTATAATCCTGTGTCAATGTGATTGCTTCAACATGTAAGAGTAATAACCAATAATGTTTATGGTAGACATCTTTATGCTTCCATGCTAACTCTCTGACCCTGCGAATTCACCAAGAGGGTGGGGTGAGGGAGGAGGAAATGGAGGCTCCTCTATAGATAGGGTGGGTGGGTAACAAATCATTAGAGCAGGATGCATCCATTTCACACACTGCCTGCTTCACACCAGGAAGGCTAAACTTTAGTCACCCGAGGACATCATGGCTATCTCAATGTCCATGTCCAGGGGCCCACATCAAAATTTCCCTTACTGGGCTGGGGAGATGGAGATGACTCCGTGTATAAAAACACTTTTTTTTTTTTGGTTTTCAAGGTAGGGTCTCACTCTAGCTTAGGCTGACCTGGAATTCACTCTGTAGTCTCAGGGTGGCCTTGAATTCGTGGCGACCCTCCTACCTCTGCCTCCCAAGTGCTGGGATTAAAGGCATGTGTCACCATGCCTGGCAAAGCCCTTGTTATACAATCATAAGAACCTGAGTTCAGGTCCCCAGTGTTCACAGAAAGCTGAACGTGGCAGTGCTCTGTAATCGCAGTGCACCTGTGCTGAGATGGTAGGTGGAGACAGAGGAATCTCTAGATACTCATGGGCAGGTTAGCTTGGTATATGCAGTGGTGAACAAGAGACCCTCAAACAAGGTGAAAGGTGAGCACCAACACATAAGATGTTCCTCTGATTACCACATGCACACAGTGCCCTGTGTGGCCCCCAAACTCACAAAGATTTTTAAAAACATTTACTTCAGCCAGCCTGAGGCTACATAGTGAATTTCAGGTCAGCCTGGGCTAGAGTGAGACCCCACCTTAAAAAAGAAAAACAAAGTAAAAAAGGTGGGGGTGCTGGGGAGGTTGCTCAGTGGTCAAAGGCACTTGCTTGCAAAGCCTGCCAGTCTGGGTTTGATTCCCCATAAAGCCAGATGCACAAAATGGCACACACATCTGGAGTTTGTTTGCAGTAGCAAGAGGCCCTGGTATGCCCATTTTCTCTTTTTCTCTCTCTCAAATAAATAAATCAAACATATTTTAAAGATGTTTTAAATATGGCCATGGCTGTGAACTAGAGTCTTGGAGGAGACTTTAAAATGACAAAGGCATAGAGAAGCACCCATCTCCCTTCAACCCTGCTCCCAGTTGAAGTGAACAGGACACTCTTTAAAAGCTGCTCAGGTGATTCTGAAGCATGAGTGGGGAGAAGAGCCACTGTCCTGGTCACGCCCATAGCTGCTCAGTGACACACAGAGTCTCTCCCTGTCTTTTTCAGCTGTCCTCAGCTCCAGAGAGACAGTCCATGCATAGGACCGAGAAGCCACGCTGAAGGCTTGTCCAGTAGAACATTGATTTAGGAGCCCTGATCAATGAGCCCTGTATTGTCACATGTTTTTGTTTTTAATTACTTTATTGTATTTTTAGAATCGAATTCCATTTTCTAGTCTCAGGGTCATGCTTGGCTTATACTGGAGTTACAGGGCTTCCTTAGACTCATTTATTAATTTATTCGTCTCTTCCTTCACCCATCCCCCAAATCCATCATTCCTTCACTCACTCACCCATTCCTCTGCCCATCAGGCCCACCTATTTATCATGCCACTCACCGATTCCTTCATTTCTCTTATTTATTCTCTTATTTATTCAGTTGTTCATAAGTTCATCCATCTACCATTTACCCATCCACTCACTCATCCTCCCACTCACTGGCCTAGCCATTTCCTCCTTCGCTCAGTCTTTGTTAATTTACCCACTTCTCAGACATCTCCTAACACTGGAGATGAAGGCTCCCAACCCCGGCTCTGGGGTACGTGTACAGTAGGGTTGCATTGCAGGCTGATTTCATTCACTCTCTGGGGCCCGAGAATCCTGGCATTTTGTTCTTGTGATCGGATGTGGTGACTTTTAGAGGGAAGCGTCTCACCATCCTAGGAAAACTCCTCATGGTGTAGGGGCTCTCCCAGGACCAGACCAGATGGTCTCCTTTGGACAATGGAGATTGCTCTTTAGTGCTGGCTGATGGAGAGGAGTGAGAGGAGATGACATGTATGCTCCTACTTAGAGCTATGGAACTTAGGAAAACTAGCAAAGGGCACACAGAAAGGCAGAGAGAGGAAAGGTAAAAGCCAGCTATTGATATAAACACAGGTTATGAGCACACACAAATTCTAGCCCTCAAGGGACTGGTGAGACCTGAATGCGGTTTAAACAGTACAAACCTCGGCAAAGTTGGGGGCAGGATGGGTCATCTTCCAGAAGCACAGAGATGTAGATTGGAGTTGCCTTCAGCATTCTGTGGCTGGAAAATCTGGCTCAGAGTTCTTGGAAGAAAGCCACTAATTCACAATGCTTGGGTATCATAGAGAAATAGTCTGTCCATCCATCCATTCAGAAAATATTTCCAGTGTGTGGTACACTGCTTCCTCACAGCTGACGTGGTGGGGAAGAAAGACGCTTGAACAACTTACTGTGTAGGGGTGATGAGCGCAGTGTGGGAGTCAAAGAAGGTTCCTGGAACAAAGTGGAGATATAAGTGCTGGTTTGAAGGAGGGCATCATATATTGAGAAAAGAATATGTGAAGGCAGTGGTGAGAGAGAGCACAAGGTGAAAGCCATCTTGTGTGGCCAGTGTGTAAAGTGTAAGGGGACAGTGGCTAGACAAGAGGTGAGAACTAGAAGTGTCATTGGTCCGTTTATTCATTCTCTCGACAAACCACAACTCACCACCAACTCTGCAAAGTCCCAAGCTGGGTGTTGACTGGGAATGATAATAGGACACTTTCTACTTTTAAAAATAATTTAAAAATTTTTTAAGAGCGACACAGAGAGGGAGAGAGAGTCAGGCAGACAGAAAGATAGAGAGTGAGAAAGAAAGAATTGGCACACCAGGACCTCAGCCACTGAAATAGAACTCCATATGCCTGCGCCATCTAGTGGGCATGTACAACCTTGTGCTTGCCTCACCTTTGTGCATCTGGCTTACGTGGGATCTGGAGAGTAGACCATGGGTCCTTAGGCTTTTCAGGAAAGCGCCTTAACCGCTAAGCCATCTTACCAGCCTGACACTTTCTACTTTTAAAAGCACCTAGCAAGGGGCTGGAGAGATGGCTTAGCGGTTAAGGCACCTGCCTCCTAAGCCTAAGAAACGGGCTCCAATCTCCAGGTCCCATGTTTAGCGTGATGCAAGGGCGCAATGCCACACTTGCCCACAAGGGGGCCCACACATCTGGATTTCGTTCACAGCAGCTGAGAGACTGCTGGCGCGCCCATCTTTATCTGTCTTCCTCTCCCTCTCTGTCCTCTCTATGTCTCTCTCCAAAAAAAAAAAAAAAAAAAAAAAAAATTAAAAAAACGTATCTAGGAGGCCAGTTAGGTGAGAAACAGAATGGTGAGGTCACTGAGATCCTTAGACGCTTTCAGAAGGCAGGACTGTGTGGGAAAGCTTGGACACTCAGATTTGAGACTTCGAGCAAGCACTCTGGCCCAGTTGGATGAGACTTCATCTTGACAATGACAGAGACCTTCACAGCCCTGGTAGGTGAGCAGAGTCCAGACTTGGGCAGGTGGAACATGAGTGGCCATTGATCTGCTTGGTTGTCTTTCCATCAGAGACAAGAGCAGAGTGGTCGTGGTAACATGGCCAGTAGGAAACACCCAAGGATGGCAGATTTATTGGCTCTTTGTAGATGGCCTGGGCAGATAACATGAAAAAAGATGCTCTCCTCAGCTGTTTACTTAATTTACTTATTTATATTTGTGTGTGTGTGTGTGTGTGTGATTGTGTCCATGTGGGTGTACATGTTTGTATGTGTGTGGGTGAGTGACTATGCCTATGTGTGCTACCACAATAGGCAGAGCTTGACGTCGGCTATCTTCCTAATTGCTGTCCACCTTATTTACTGAGTCACTAACCCAGAGCTCACCAAGTTTGGCTAGTCTAGCTATCCATCTTGTCCTGAGACTCTACCTGTGTCCACCTCCCGCGTGCTGGGATGAAAGGTGTGTACCACCATGCCTGGCCTTCATGCTTTTTGACAAGTGCTTTACCCACTGAGCCATCCCCCCAACTCTGCCCCAACCTTTTAATCATAAATTCCTATTATGTGTAAGCTTTCTAGATTTAAAGAGGTTGATGGGGCTGGAGAGATGGCTTAGCTGTTCAGGCATTTGCCTGCAAAGCCAAAGGACCCAGGTTCAACTCCCCAGGACCCACGTAAGCCAGATGCACAAGAGGGCATATACATCTTGAGTTCATTTGCATTGGCTGGACGCCTTGAGCACCCATTCTCTTTCTGCCTCTTTCTCTCTCCTTTGCATTCTTTCTCTGAATAAATAAAAATATTAAAAAAATAAAGAGGTTGATGACCTATGATAAAGTAGAAGACTCATATCTATTCTAAATGTTTAGAAAACCATAGAAGTAGGGCTGGAGAAATGGCTCAGCAGTTAAGGTGCTTGCCTGCGAAGCCTAAGGACCCAGGTTCTACTCTCCAGATCCTATGTAAGCCAGATGTACAAGGTGATGCAAGCATGTAAGGTTGCACATGCGTACACATCTTGAGTTTGATTACAGTGGCTGGAGACCCTGGCACACCAATTATCTCTCTCTCATGCTCTCACTGTCTTGCTCTCTCTCTCACACACAAAAAAAGGCCAGTCTGTTGGGCTTGCCTCAAAAAAAAAAATCAAAGAAGTACCTTCTGCTAGTGAGTTTTAAAGAATATTAGTGATCTTTTTATTTGAAAGAAGAGAGAGAGAGAGAATGAACATGGGAATACCAGGGCCTCTTGCCATCACACATGAACTCCAGATGCATGCGCCAGTTTGTGCATCTGACTTTATGTGGGTACTGGGGAATCGAACCTGAGCATACAGGTTTTTTTTTTTTTTTTTTTTTTTTTTTTTTTTTTTTTTTTTTTTTTCTGAGGTAGGGTCTCATTCTAGCCCAGGCTGACCTGGAATTAACTATGTATCCTCAGGGTGGCCTTGAACTCATGGCAATCCTCCTACCTCTGCCTCCCGAGTGCTGGTATTAAAGGCGTGTGCCACCACGCCTCGGCAAGCATACAGTTTTGCACAGGCAACCACTGAACCATCTCCCCAGCCTCACTAGTGAGTTTTTGAAATGGAATTGTTAAGCCACCTCTAGATGTGAACTCAGGGGTGACACCCATCCATGTTTGTTTAGTGGGTTAAAGGCTGAGGAGCAGATGACCACAGAAAGGATGAGAAAGAAGTCTCTTGACAGACCAGACATATAGAGATTTTTGTGGTGCGTGTGTGTGTGTGTGTGTGTGTGTTGTTGCCATTATTTTGTGTGCACATTCTGTTTGTCATCACTGCACATAATTGACAATACTAAGTGTTTTTTTTTGGGGGAGACTGTCTAGTCTTTCTAGATGTTCTGAAGTGTCTGATGTATTTCACAAACAATAATAGCGAACTGACACACTTTGTAATTACCTCTTTTTTTTTTTTTTTTGGTTTTGCAAGGTAGGGTCTCACTCTGGTCCAGGCTGACCTGGAATTAACTATGTAGTCTCAGGGTGGCCTCGAACTCTCGGTGATCCTCCTACCTCTGCCTCCCGAGTGCTGGGATTAAAGGCGTGCGCCACCACACCCGGCTTGTAATTACCTCTTTTGGTTAAAGTTTACGTAAAGTTAGATGCACAAAGTGGCACATGTGGGCACAGTTAGGAGATGTAGCCATTGCTACCTGGGCAATTTTCTTTAGCAGTGCTGTGTACCCAGCAGACAGGTTCTTACATGAAATAGCTGGACCTTGTAGACATTTGAAAGTGCCCGATGTATTTCAAAGCAGAAGTAATAGAAGTCGTGGGACAACACTTAGAAAGTTTTGTTTTTTTTTTTTTGAGAGAGACACAGAGAGAGACAGAGAGATGGGCGCGCCAGCAGCCTATCAGCTGCTGCAAACGAAATCCAGATGTTTGCGCCCCCTTGTGGGCAAGTGCGGCATTGCGCCCTCATGTCACTTTGCATCTGGCTAAATGTGGGACCTGGAGATTGGAACTGCTGGAGATTGGAACCATCGTTCTTAGGCTTAGGAGGCAGGCGTTTTAACCGCTAAGCCATCTCTCCAGCCCAGAAACAGCTTTTGAAAGCTTGGGAAATACTGTGTTTGGAAGTGGATTTGTTACACTCCCTCTGAGAACAGGGTATGAAGTGGACTTGTTTGATGGCTCAAGGGAGGCAGGAGGTGTTAGTGCGTGCTAGAAAACCCCAGCTTCCCCATTACCCAGCATGCCATTGCGTTCATTTTCCTTTGCTGCCCTAAATACACTGGATATATGCCGGACAAATGAGTTGTGCTTTTATGATATTTAGTCTCACTATATTAAAGAGGTATGACAATAGTGGATTAGTCAACTTAACATATTTTGCACACACTGTGCTAATGTTATAGAAAGGCTGTTTTCTGGAAAAGGCCTTTTGAAGGTGAAATTGAACCATCACATGTAAGTGACATATATTTGATCTAGGAGAGAAGGATCCTGAAGAAATGAAGGGTTCTAGACCATAGCACTTCTGTTAGAAGACACTTTCAAATATAACCATTGCTACATGTGTGTGATTTGTTTAACACCATAGATAGTGTCAACACTGTATGTAGTGGATAAATTTACATCCTTATTTGAAACATATAATCTTTCTAGATGTTTAGAGTACAAAAGGTGGGCTGGAGAGAAGGCTCAGCAATTAAGGTGCTTGCTTTCAAAACCTAAGGACCCATGTTTGATTCTCCAGTACCCATATAAAGCCATATGTGCAGACACCCTGAGGTTGTCCTCAGACCTCCACATGTTTGCTGTGGTGCATACTCGCCCATCTACATACCCATAATGCAACCCATATATACATACAGGTAAACAAACATCATTTTTGAAAAAGTTTAAAAAGTAGCTGGGTATGGTGGTGCACTCCTTTAATCCTAGCATTTGGGAGGCAGAGGTAGGAGGATCACTGTGAGTTCAAGGCCACCCCGAGACTACAGAGTGAATTCCAGGTCAGCCTGGGCTGGAGTGAGACCCTACCTCAAAAAAGAAACAAAACAAAACAAAACAAAACAAAAAAGTGGAGGTAGTAATATATTTTGTAGATCTATTTCTATTAAAATTCATTTTGATATATTGTCTTTTTTTTTTTTTTTTTTTTTGGTTTTTCAAGGTAGGGTCTCACTCTGGCCTAGGCTGACCTGGAATTCACTCTGTATTCTCAGGGTGACCTCGAACTCATGGCGATCCTCCTACCTCTGCCTCCTGAGTGCTGGGATTAAAGGCGTGCGCCACCACACTTGGTCTATACTGTCTTTTATAAAAGAAACGAGCAAAGCACATTATATTTGTGCTGGTTGTTGGAAAGAGGAGAAAGGGCTTTATACGTTTATATGTTTTTGTAAAGCAAGGTTGACTATTTTTTGTCTTGCTCTAGCCCAGGGCGACCTGGAATTCACTATGGAGTCTCAGGGTGGCCTTGAACTCATAGCAATCCTCCTATCTTTCTCTCCCGAGTGCTGGGTTTAAAGGTGTGTGCCACCACTCTTGGCAGAAAGAGACAGAATGGACATGCCAGGGCCTCCAACTGCTGCAGACAAATTCCAGATGCATGCAGCCACTTTGTGCATCTTGCTCTATGTGGGTACTGGGGAATCAAACTCTGGTTGTTAGGCTTTTCAGGCATGCGCCTTAACCGCTGAGCCATCTCTCCAACCCAACATCTAGTCTTTCTAAATGTTAAAGAGGCTGAACAAATTCATATTGAAAAGTCGAGTGAGTAGGCTAACATACTAAGCAAGCAAGAAAAGCATGTACTGTTCAGGAAGCTCAGGGGATCTCAGCAAAGGAAGGGTTAAGAGAAAATGGTTGACACAGCATGTTGACTTTGATGCTTGGCTTGCCTCTGCAGTCCAGGGAAGCACAGCCTGCTTTATTTTTCTTTAGACAGGGTTTGACTTTGTGGCCTTGGCTGACTTGGAAGTCACTCTGTAGCCCAGGCAGCCCTCCACCTGATGACCTTCCTGTGTGTTCCTCCGAAGTTCTGAGATCTTAGATATGTGTCACCACGCCAAGCTCACCTGCTTGATCCCATAGGCATTTCCTGCATGAGTGGAAGTTCTTCAAAGCTGGGTCTTTCTATCAAAATGACAGTTTCCTTCTGAATAGTTAACTGGACCATGCCACCATGTGGTGATTTTGTCATAAGAGGAGCCCGGCAAGGAGCAGCAGGAGGAAGTGGGATGGTGGACACGGTCAAGTTGTCCAGAGTTCCTACAAGGCCAGCAGAGCGTGGCAGGGCTGGTCTGATCAGGATGGAGAGGCTAACTGAGGCCATGGATGACCTACACTTTTAAAGGGTATTTTTGGTGTTGAGGGGTGGGCAAAGTTGGGGTAACACCAGAGAAAGCAGATGGCCTCCTTTCCCCGAGGGCTTCTAAGATGACATTTTCCTTGGTGACTTCATCCATGCCCATTCTAGGCGTCATTCGAACGTTATGTAGAGAAACAGTTTGGTCCGTGCCCAGAGTTGCTCAAACTCAGGAATGAATGCCGGTGAACTTCATAGGAGTCTGATCGACATTAGAACTATTTGAGAAAGAAGATCACTCAGATGAGTGGCTCCTTGTGTCCTCTGTCCAGAACATTCATCCTTTGTGGTCATGCCAAATAAGAAGTTAAATTATAATTAGAAGGGACTTTCATGTATTAGTCAGGGTTCCATACTGGGAACAGAAACTTGGGATGTTTTTAAAAGAAAGAGATTTATTTATCACAAGGAATTAGGTCACGGATGACATAAGGTCTTAAAGGATCCTTTGGGTGTTGAGGTGTTGGCAAAGTTGGGGTAACACCAGAGAAAGCAGGTGGCCTGCTTTCCCTGAGGGATTATGAGGTGACATTTTCCTTGGTGACTTCAGCCATGCCCATTCTAGGATTGTTGGTAGGTTGGAACAGAGACTTTATGTGGGTCTTTTTTTTTTTTTATGAGAGAGAGAGGAGAGAGAGAGAGAGAGAGAGAGAGAGAGAGAGAAAGAAAGAATGAGAGAGGAAATTGGTACACCAGGCCCTCCAGCCACTGCAATCGAGCTCCAGATGCGTGCACCCCCTTGTGTGCATGTGCAACATTGTGTGCTTGCATCACAGTGCAGCTGGCTTACATGGGATCTGGAGAGTCAAACATGAGTCCTTAGACTTCACAAGCAAGCACCTTAACCACTAAACCATCTCTCCAGCCCAAGCGGGTCTTTTTTGTTTGTTTGGTTTTCTGAGGTAGGGTCTTGCTGTAGCTCAGGCTGATCTGGAATTCACTCTGTATTCTCAGGGTGGCCTTGAACTCATGGCACTCCTCCTATCTCTGCCTCCCAAGTGCTGGGATTAAAGACATGTGCCCCACCACACCCGGCTGGAACCGAGTGGGTCTTTTAGAAATGAGTCTTTATAAATGGTTCTATCAGGAGAGAAGCTACTTCTGTCACAATCAGAACAGCTGACCCTAAAATCATTGAGGTCAAGTGCACACAGCTCTGGCTGTGACCTGGGGTTCAGAAATCTGGTTCTTCCACTATCACCATCGCCTAGACACTGAGAAGCAGAGTCTGACGAAAGTCTGCTGGTGTCTCTCCCGTTTGCTTGCCAGCCCGGGGACAGTCTCACCCTTACTCTCAGCTGCAAGGCCTCATCTGAGCGCATCTGACTGGGAAACCCATTTCTTACCCTGAGCTCAATCACTTCATTTGCAAGAACGTCTAGGAAATGAACAATTAAAAAAAAAATCTCAGCCTTTCCAATACAGGGAGAAGAGGTGTATTTGAATGGCAATGCCTGATGGCCATTTCTATCACACTTGGCACACTAATAAATAGAACAATAGCATTTTTATTTTGTTTTGGATTTCTTCCCATTTTATTAGCGTATATGAACAACACATTTCATTGTGAAATTTGAGAATATGTATATTTCCATCTCATCTTATTCCCTCCATTCCCCTCTTATCTTCCACCCTCCTCCCTCAGATCTCCATCTTTTTTAAGAAAAAAATGATTTATTTATTTGCAAGCAGAAAGAGAGAGAGAGAGAGAGAAGTGAGACACACACACACACACACACACACACACACACACATAGATAGATAGGAAGAGAATGGTTGTACCAGGGCCTTCAGCTGTTGCAAACGAACTCCAGAAGCATGTGCCACCTTGTGCATCTGGTTTTATGTGGGTACTATGTTCTCAAACCTGAGTTGTTAGGCTTTGTAGGCATGCCCCTTAATTGTTGAGCCATCTCTCCAGCCCCTCCATCTTCTTTCCTAAGAGTCTCCCTCTACTTCCACATCTCCTTTCTCTACATTCTACAAATGAGAGGAAGCATGAGATACTTGTTTTTTTTTGGATTTGGTTTATTTTGCTTAACATGACACTCTCTCCCATTTTCCTGCACACAATATTATTTCATAGAACAATAGGATTTATTACATAATTTGAAAGCTGAAGCGTGTACACATAGACTATCCTAATAAATCCATCTTTGGGTTTATGGAGATGGTACAGCAGTTAAGAGCACTTGCGGCCTAACCACGAAGGCCTGAGGTTGCCCGAGTTCGGTTCCCCAGAACCTGTGTAAAAAGCTGGACATGGCCATGCGCATCTGTAGCCTCAGACCATGGGAGGTGGAGACCAGAAAATTGCTGGGGCTCACTGACTGAAAACAGCAGCCCTGGGTTGAAGGACAGACCTTGTCCCAAGGCACTACTGGATGAGCAATAGACAACAGAACCCGAAGTTCTGTGTGGCCTCCATGTCCATCTGTATGCACACATGCTTATACCACACGTAAAACTCTACACACACACACATACACATGGGCCATCTCCACATTGGCCTCTCATATACCACTGAAAACCAAAAAGGTCAAAGCCATGTTCCATGGTGACCTGAGTTCTCAAGGTTGGAGGGACAGTTTTCCTGTCCTCTAAGTGTTTCTTGTTGTTTGATGCTTGTAGCCAGCTAGTTCCCATGTTATTCACAAATCCTTTCTCTGTAATAAGTCTCTTGTATGTGACTTTGTTGACCTCTTAAAATATTTGTGTGTGTGTGTGTTGTTTTTTTTGAGGTAGAGTCTCACTCTAGCCCCAGGCTGACCTGGAATTCACTATGTGTCTCAGGTTGGCCTCGAACACAGCGATCCTCCTACCTCAGCCTCCTGAGTGAGTACTGGGGTAAAAGGTATGTGCCACCATGACTGAGAGAGACAAAGAATGAGCACACCAGCTGCTGCAAATGGACTCTAGACACATGTGCTACACAGCTGGCTTTACGTGCATACTGGGGAATTGAACTCAGATCATTAGGCTTTACAGGCAAGCACCTAAACCACTGAGCATCTCTCCAGCCCAGTGTTTGTGTTTTTATTAGTACTATGATGGTGAGATGGAACCAGAAGGTAGCCTTGTTTTGGTCTCCCACTGTCCCAGGGACAGTCCATCATGGCTGCCGTTCTTCTCCTGCCTGTGGGTGAAAGCCCGGCTGGGCTATCTTTTTTTTTTTTTTTTGGTATTTCAAGGTAGGGTCTCACTCTAATCCAGGCTGACCTGGAATTCTCAGGGTGGCCTCGAACTCACTGCGATCCACCTACCTGTGTCTCCCAAGTGCTGGGATTAAAGGCGTGCGCCACCACACCCAGCTTGGGCTCTTGATAACTGTGCTTGTTCTGAGGTAACGACGTGGATATTTGAAGTTTTCACTGCATTCTAATTTATTCATTAAAATATGCAGCCCCCAGGGTTAGGGAGAGGGTTTAGTTGGTCAGAGCATTTGTTGTACACAAAGAGGAGTGTGATAGACAGCTTCTGGTTCACTGAGATGAACTTCCAGACCAGGCACAGTTATGGAGGAAGGGATTTATTGAAGCTAACAGATCCAGGGGAAGTTCCATGATGGCAGAAGAAGCTGGCCTGCTCTTACAGGACCAGGCAAAGAGAGCAAAAGCCACAAACCAAAAGCCACACAGCACAGCATGCCTCAGGAACTCCAGCTAGGCACACTTTGCATATCTTTAGATTGAAATCTCAAACCCACCACCGCACCTTAAGATCTGCCCAGTGACACTGCCTCCAGCGAGGTGGCTGCAGTTCCAAACTATAGTCTAATAAAACACTGAATATATTGGGGGCCATCTATTCAAACTACCACAAGGAGTATAGGGCTGGAGAGATGGTTTAGCAGTTAAGGTGCTTTCCTGTGAAGCCTAAGCACCCAGGTTTGATCCCCCAGAACTCACATAAGCCAGATGCACAAGGTGGTGCATGTATCTGGAGTTCATATGCAGTGGCTAGAGGCCCTGGTGTACCCATTCTCTCTCTCTCTGCCTCTTTCTCTCTCTGTTATAAATAAATAATAAAGTAGAGGGGCTGAGTTTGATCCCAGCTCCCATGTGAAAAGCTGGCCATGACTGTACATGCCTGTGATGCTGGTGCTAAGAAGGGTAAAGATGGAAGGATTTCCAGGACTCTCTGATGATCTAGTTTAATTGAAAAATGGGGGGGGGGGCTCTAGATTCCGCGAGAGAGTCCATCTCAGGGAAATAAGGCAAAAGAGTTAGACGAGGAAAACATTAGGACATTGACATTCTCCTCTGGCTTTCACACATCCGTACACAGGACACACACATCTGCACACCTATGTGCATATATCACACTGCTGAGGAAGAAAGATACTTGGCTGATATCTCTCCTTCCCCTGGTGCTTGTTTCTCGCCCATCTTCTTAGGTAGGTGTTTTTATGCCTCCAGGACGGGATGGGGGAAGGGAGAGAAGAGGCAAGAAGAGGAGAAATGTCTTCACTGGGCTGTCACCATGTTGGTAACAAACTCAAACATTCTTTTCTTTTATTTATTTATAAGAGATTGTGTGTGAGAGAGAAAGAGCTAAAAAGGCAGATAGATAGATAGATAGATAGATAGATAGATAGATAGATAGATAGATGGGAAGAATATGGGCACACCAGGGTCTCTAGCCACTGCAAATGCATCAGCTACCTTGTGCATCTGGCTTTATGAGGGTACTGGGGAATTGAACCCAGGTCCTTAGGCTTGCAGGCAAGTGCCTTAACAGCTGAGCCATCTCTCTATCCCCACCTTAAGCATTCAATCTGGCAGATATTTAAAGTGAACTCTAAAAGTAAAATTAGAGTATGATCCAGCTAAACTACCTCCGGGAATGTGCTGAATGGATTCCAAGTCCGACCACAGAGGTACTTGCACATTCATGTTTGTCATTGTACTATTCATAATAGCCAGTAAATGGAACCAATGTAGATGTCCATCAACTGATAAATGGGTAAAGAAAAAGTGGTACATATACACAATGAAATTTTACTCCACTGTAAAGAAAAATGAAATCATGGCATTCGCAGGAAAATCAATAGAGATGGAAATGATTATGTTAAGCAAAGTAAACCTTATTCAAAGAGACAACTATCCCATGTTTTTTCTCATATGTGGATTATGGATTTTAATATTTATGTATGTGCCCATACATATGTATGTGTTTAGGTTGTGAGGTTGGGAAGTGAAGAAGAGATCTCAAATGGGGGAAAGGGTAATAGAATACATGTGATGTGAAAGCACGAAGGGGGTACTGGGGAGAGAAAGGGAACCAGTGGAGAGGTAGCAGGGGGACATGAGAGGGAAGTGGGGAGGACAATGCATATATGCATAAAGTGTGTGTGAAAATGCCATAATGGAGGCTGGGGATGTGGCTCAGGTGGTAGAGTGCTTGTTAGCATACACAAAGCTCTGGATTTGATCCCAGCACTGCGTAAAGCAAGCGTGGTGGTGAATGCCTATAATTCTAGCACTTGGAAGGCAGAAGTAGGAGGTTCACAAGTTCATGGACAGTCTCAGCTACATAGTGAGTATGAGGCCAGCCTGAGCCACATGAAACTCTCTCTTTCTCTCTCTCTCTCTCTCTCTCTCTCTCTCTCTCTCTCTCTGTGTGTGTGTGTGTGTGTAGAGAATGTGTGGCCTGAAACAATACCACCACTACCACCACAAAAGGGAAACAGAAATGAATTCTTCTCTTCCCTTCCTTCCTTCCTTCCTTCCTTCCTTCCTTCCTTCCTTCCTTCCTTCCTTCCTTCCTTCCTTCCTTCCTTCTTTCTTTCTTTCTTTCTTTCTTTCTTTCTTTCTTTCTTTCTTTCTTTCTTTCGAGGTAGGGTCTCACTCTAGCCCAGGCTGACCTGGAATTCACTCTGTAATCTCAGGCTGGCCTTGAACTCACGGTGATCCTCCTGCCTCTGCCTCCCGAGTGCTGGGATTAAAGGCGTGCGCCACCACGCCCAGCTGCACCTTTTCTTTTCTGGGTGCTTTTGTGAGAGTTTGGATATGTCATTTTATCACCTAGCACCTGTCACCCGCAGTTCCTTGTCCAGAGAACACAAGTCTCTCTGGTGGCTGGTGGTCATCCTCACGGGACGCAGTGATGCCCCTGACTCCTGACTGCTTTAGGTTGGTGTCTTCCATGTGACCCTCCTTGACAAGACCTGTGATGACCTTTACCCCTCCCTCTCTTGCACTTGACGTCTATCAGGTTCCTTGGGAAAAGCTTGTCTCCCCTTCTCCTCCGCTTTGACAAACTCTGGAAGTGAGTTGTTTCCCAAGCTGTAGCCAGCTTTCCAGCTCTGCAGGAGGCTGCAGCCAGTCTCTTGACATTTGGAATTCTCTAGAGAAACTCCAGGGATCCAGGTGAAGTCCTCCAAGTGATTTGGGGACTGGCAGGTGGCACCTGCACACCCGTCATAGTAGACTGTGTGATGCTGAGTTAACAAACAGCTCCAACTACAGCTGTGATACCAAACAAGTTCATTGCTAGTTCTTCGTCCCCTGGGGGCTCCTCAAAACCCTTAAGGGCACTTGTTCTCCCCGTGTTGACTCGGTGTCCCAGCCGCTTTGATCTCTGATACCTCCATATCACAAGTGCTCCCACATAAAAGGGTTGGATAGTAGGGGAGATGGCTTAGTGGTTGAGAACACCTGCACATCTGTAACCCTGGCCCTGGATGGACACCAGAGAATGGCTGGAACTCGCTGACATGGTGGGGAGGGCGGATGGTGAAAATGGCAGTTCTCTGTTGAGACTTGGCTCAAAGAAAACAAGCGGATGAGCAAAAGAGGAGGGTACCTTATGTGCTCCTCGGGCCTCTGCACATGTGCGCATCTGCACACACATGTGCATGCACCACACACATTAGATCACACATTCTCACACACACACACACACACACACACACACACACACACGCGACAAAAAAAATGTTGTATATCTACTCCCTGTCAGGAATAGCTGGCGTAGTGGTTTAAATGGAAATGAGAGGTAAAATGTCCCTCATAGTCGTTTTTTTTTTTTTGTTGTTGTTGTTTGCTTTTTGAGGTAGGTCTCACTCTAGTCCAGGCTGACCTGGAATTTACTATGTAGTCCTAGGGTGGCCTCAAACTCACAGAGATCCTCCTACCTCTGTCTCCCAAGTGCCGGGATTAAAGGTGTGGGCCACCATACTTGGCTCATAGTCATATTTTTGAATACTTAATCCCCAGCAGATGGCACTGTTCTGGAAGGTTGTAGAACCTTTTGGAAGAAGAACCTTGCTGAAGAAAGTGTGTGTGGTTTTATAGTCTAGCCTTGCCTGCTTTCCTCTCTCTCTCTCTCCCTCTCTCTCTCTCTCTCTCCCCTTGCTAACGTGAGGTGAGGATGTGATGCCAGCTTTCTGTTCCTGCCATGCTCTCCCCACCATAATGAACTCACCTTCTGGAACTGTGAGCCAAATTAAATTCCTTTCCTTCCACAAGCTGCTTCTGGTTGGGCATTTTGTCCCAGCAACAATAAAGTAACTGACACAGCTGGCAAAGATTTTCTTCCATCCTATAGACTTTCTCTTGGCTCTGCTAATAGTTTCCTTTGCTTGCAGAAACTTCTTAATGTCACATAGTCTCGTGTGTTCAGTCTGTGAAACTAGATAGAAGACCACAAGAGGGGAATAGGAGGTGTTGAGCAGTGGTGGGAAAAGGGAGGACAACATGAAATGAGAAAGGAGGCTATAGTGAAAGGAGGGCAAAAAGGAGAATGGAGAGAAGATGAGGGAAGGGAGACAATAAAAACAAGTTTGGCTTAGAAAATCAAAATCAAAATTATTTAAAAAGTGTTGGAGACAAATAGCAGCTTGCTTGCACCACAGTGTGAATGTACCGGATGCCACCAAATGGCACACTTAACAAGTAGTTCATGTTATGTTTGCATATATCATCATAATAAGGTGTTGCATAAGAAAAAAATTGATATTTGTGGTGAGATTTCTATGAGAAGATAAGTTTACCCTAAGTACTTGCTGCATATTCACTTGAACATTGTCCATATTTTCTCTCTTGGTAATTGACATTCTTCTGATGGGTTGAGTATTTATAATGCAATTGAATAATTTTTAAAATGCTTCTACAGGGCTGGAAAGATGGCTTAGCAACTCTCCAGGTCTCACATAAGCCAGTTGCACAAGGTGATGCAAGTGTGCAAGGTTGCACATGTGCACAAGGTGGCACACGCATCTGGAGTTCAATTGCAGTGGCCAGAGGCCCTGGTGCACCAATTCTCTTTCTCTCTCTCTCTCTCTGTGTGTTGCATAAAAAAGGCCAGTCTGTTGGGCTTGCCTAAAAAAAATGCTTCTATAGTTTTTGCAGCCAGGTAATGGAGACTAGAGGACTGAGTACTGATATCAAATGCTTCTGTCTGTATTTTATTGGGCAAAGCCAATCACATGGCTTAACTATAACGGGGGTATGTGGGGTACAATCTCGCTAGTGCCCAGAGCTAGAGAAAGTCCAACCATTGTGAACAGTACTGGTGCCTCACACCGTCACACTCCTTCCCTGGGTGGGTTGGGATTCACAGCAAGCTCACGCCTCTCTGCTAAAATATTGCCCCTACTTCAACCCTTGACCTGCACGTGCACTTGATGGGAAACAGATTTAGACAATATCCTTGGCAAATTCCACATACTGCTTAGCACCTCCTTTGAAATATGAGTGGAACTGTCCTTTTGTGCCCTGGTGAACACTTCTGTCTGAATACTCTCTTATCCCTGTTATATATTTGCTCACGTTCTGTCTCTCTCAACTGAATGAAAGCTCTAGGGATCAAGGGCCTTGTTTGTCTTGTTCCTGAGATGACCCATTTAGGCTGTCTGCCTATCATGATATTGACACCCTATAGATTACAGAGCACTCCGGTAGACAGGAAGGAGAAAGGAAAGGAAGGAGGGAGGGACGGAGTAACAGAAGGAGGTAAAAAGTAAGGAAGGGAAGGAAAGAAGAAAGTAGGGAAGGAAGAATACAGAAGGAGAAGGAAAAGGGAGGAGAGAGAGAGAGAGTAAGAGAGAGAGAGGGGGGGGGATACTATCCAGGATGGAGTGGAGTCAAGAAATTCAGCCAGTAAAAAGGGCCTTGGAAGAAACAGAACGCTGAATTTCAGTATCAAAGCCCCAAATTAGACAAAGACCTAAAATACCAGGGACAAAAATCTAATCCAATGTTGTGGGATGGATCAAGTCATGGGGCAACAGTGAGCTGACAGTACTACTAAGCTTTGGGGGCGAGCATGGGGTTGAGGCTGGACGCTTCCCGGACAGGATGTCTGTGTTCCTCACGTTCCTTCCATGGCCACAGACAGGCTAGGAAAGGAAATGGTGTCTGTGGAATGCCTACTCTGTGCAGGGTACTGTGCTGTAGTGCCTGTAAGTTTTCTTACTGATCTCTCCCTGTTATAAAACTAGGAAATGAGTCCGGAGGAGTGAGATCAAAGGTCACGCAACTAAGCCAGATCTGAGAGCCTTTAGGGTCTGGGCTATCTTCATTACAGAGAAATATCCAGGCCCTGGCCTTGCCTCCCTTACAAGGCTTAGGAGTTTTCTAAGTATATAATTAGAAGCGTTTTCTTCTGTTCCTCATTCACTGGTGGAGAGCTTGTGTGCTGTTTAGTTATGCGTTCTGTTGAGAGCCACTTAGAAGCAATGCAGGTGTGATGAAGGTGACACGTCTTAAGGATGTGTGTTGCCAGGTGTGGAGTTGTTTACAGCTCACCTTGGCCTTGGCTTATCAATAGCTCCGAGTGCTTGCCAACGTGTCAAGTGAACTGAGCTGCCACACATCTGTCTTCCGGGCGCATGAACAGGATTGCGGTGTTGCTGAGTGCCTCCTGCAGGTGGCTGCTTCATACAGGGAAGGGGCTGTTGATGTTTCATGTATGCTGAGCCCTGGCCTGGCCTGAAGGTTTAATTTGCCGAGATCTCCACAGAGGGACAGGCGTCTGGGATGCCTGGTTGGTGCCCAAGGCTGTACAGACTGTGAATATCTGTCATCTCTTCTGTGTGAGCTTCGGGTTGCATCCACACAACGCTAAGAGGGCTCATTGACACTGAAGCCAAAGTACCATTTCATTTCGAGGAACTCACCCTGTAGTCCCAGGTTGGCCTTAGACTCACAGTGATCCTCCTACCTCTGCCTTCTGAGTGCTGAGATTCAACGCATGCGCCATCACGCTCAGCCATTTTTTTTTTTTTAATAAAAGGCTTTTGAGAGACTTGATTAGATTAAGAGAAGGAAAGAAGAGTAATTACAGAGAGATCTTGCCCATGAGAAGTCAGGATGGGGTAAAGGCCCCCATTTTTAGTTTTTGTAATACCACATTCTCTTCTTGTTGAGGTAATGTGGCCTCCAGAGTGCTGACCTGAATGTGATGTTTTGTAAAATATTTTATTTACTATCGCAAAGAGAGATGTGTGTGTGTGTGTGTGTGTGTGTGTGTGTGTGTGTGTGAGAGAGAGAGAGAGAGAGAGAGAGAGAATATGAAGGCCAGGGCCTCTTGTCACTGTAAACTAACGCCAGATGCATGTGCCTCTGTGCATCTGGCTTTTTTATGAGTACTGGGGAATCTAGCCTGGGCAATAGAGATGGCCTTTAACAGCTAAGCCATCTCTCCAGCTCATCTGTTTCTTATTCAATGAGGTCTCCATCCTGTCCTGCTTTACCCTTCCTTGGGTCGTAGGAGACCATTTAGGCAGGAGGTAAGAGGGAGGAAAAATAAGATTTGCAGTTTCCTTATGCCAAACTCACTGATAGGGTGTTCCCTGGGAGCTAGGCTTTAAATGACAGCTTAAGTGTTTGGGAGGGTGTTAATGATATCTCACAGGAGTGGGCAAACAACAACCCATGTTTGCATCCAACCCATGGGATGTTTCTGGATGACCTTGGAGGTAACAGTATTTTTTTTTTGTGTGTGTGTGTGTGTGTGTGTGTGTGTGTGTGTGCGTGATGCATGTGTGAGTATGTATGTTCATATGTTTGCAGTCACCCATGTGTATGTATGTGCACGTGTGGAGGGCAGAGGTTGATACTGGAGGGTCTTCCTGAGTTATTCTTCAATGAATTATTTGAGGCAGGGTCTCTCGCTGAACCTAGGGAGCTCATGGGTTCTGCTAGACTAGCTAGCCAGCGAGCTCCAGGGATTCCTCATCTCCATCCCCCTGGTACTGGATTTACAGTTGTGCCACGTACTGCCATGCCCATGAATATGAGAAAAATATGTGACATACTTATATGAAAATGTCATAATGAACCACTTTCATTATTTTGAACGTTAATTATAAAAGAATACTATTTTGTGATGTGTGAAAATTACAGGAAATTCAGACTTCAGTGTTCCTAAGGGAAGTTTTTTTTGGAGCCCAGCTGGGTTTCTTTGGTTCTGAGTTTTCTATAGCTGCTTTTCCCCCCACAAAGGCAGAGCTGAGTAGGTGGGATAAGACTCTCTGTCTGGCTTTTTGTAGAACAAGCTTGCCAGCCTGTGGTCTACTAAAGTGGGGTCAGGACCTCCTAGAGGACTTTGAAGCCACAGCTTGCTGATCTTACTCCGTAGGTGCTGATTTAGCAGGTCACGGGTGGGGCCTGAGAACACGCATTCCTAGATATGGCTGGTCTGAGAAGCACATTTTGAGTCCCAGGCTGGCAAAGGAAAAGTGGGACAATGGGACCCTACAGCTAGTAGGATCTCAAACCCAAACTTCTTTGGTCTACTTTAGAGCAGGTGTGTGTGTGTGTGTGTGTGTGTGTGTGTGTGAGAGAGAGAGAGAGAGAGAGAGAGAGAGAGAGAGAGAGAGAGAGGTGTGGTGATTTAAGTTAAGTGTCCCCATGCCTGCAACCATGAACTCTGACTAAGTCATTCAAGCAGATGTTTGATATCTGACCCAAAGCTCTGTTGTTTAGCTAAATGGGAAGTTTTAGACTCTGTATAATTGACCAGGGCTGGAGAGATGGCTCAGCAGTTAAAGGCACTTGTTTGTAAAGACTGATAGCCCAGGTTTGATGCATAAAGTGGCGCATATATCTGGAGTTTGTTGGCAGTGGCAAGAGGTCCTGGAGCTCTCATTCTCACTCATTCATTCCTTCCTTCTCTCTCTCTCTCTCTCTCTCTCTCTCTCCTTACAAGTAGGTAAGTAAAACTATTTTTAAAAAAGTGACCAGCTTCCCTGTTTTTCTTTCACTCTTGGCATTTCTCCTTTCACTGGGATGAAGGAGGATGATGCAGCCGCTAGTTTGTAAAATGAGTTCATCATAAGAAAAGGGCCCAAAACATCAGAGGCCTTGGTCTAGTTGTTCCAGAGCCTTTGGCACAGATAGCTAGATAGCTAGCTAAAAGACAGATAATGGATAGAGGATGATATAGATAACAATTACAGCTTCCAGCCAGAGTAGTTTCTCCTCACCAAAGAAAGAAAATCTTTGCTTGTTTGGGTCTTTGTTTTCCACATTATTAGCAGAATAATTTCGTCTTTAAAACAACCTTACCTGCATGTGGATTATGTGCTCAACAAGTGGGGAAACAGAGGCTCAGGGGAGAGAAATGCCTCATTCAAGCACACACAGCTGGAGGTGGGGAGGGAGAGACGCTGAGTTCAGTCACTCATGGATATGATTTATTTGTTCACTCAACACAAGCTTCCTGAATTCATATCTTATGCCAGGCCTGGGTACCACGTCTGGGCTACAGAGATCTATGCAACAGGACTCCTCCCATGGGGGGTCCACTGATGTGGACCATGCAAGAGATGATGAGAAACTGGACGAGGAAGATGGAGAGGGCTGGTCAGATTCAAGAGATATCTAGAAGGGACATCAGTCATCAATAGGGTTTGGGGATTGTATTCATACAGGGCAGAGGAGAGAAATATATTTAGGAGGCCATCTCAAGCATGAGAGCTCTTGCTGGCATGTAGAATGTTGAAGAAAAGGCAGAGGTGGTAGGTGAGAACTGGAGGAGGGAGGGTGACCCGGAACAGAACCAAGTGTCCGATGGAGGGCTGTCCTGGGTAGGCATAAGACATTATGCAGAAAGATGACCAGGACCGAGCAGACGTGAACGCCAAGGCTGGCCTGGGAGCCCTAACTTTTAACTGGCAGCAGCACCTTACCTGTTTAACCTATATGGGATGGTCATGCATCTGGGACTACAGGGGCATTAACAGATAAGGGCTGTGCCTCCACACTGGCCTGGGCATGAAGGCTCCCCCTTCCTGTCCCCAGCTGCTTCCTGGGCTCAGATTCAGCACCTAGTCGATCTTCTCATTAGGAGGCATGACTCTGTAGGTCCCGGGGATCACTCGATACAGTAAGTGAGCTAACCCCAGGGTTTCTTTGGGTAATGAGTACTTAAGCCCGCCATTAACCACCATTAGGACTGCGTTCATTATGTAATGATCTCAAGATCCAGGGCCTGGTAGGCTAGGCAGACGGAGGGAGGAGCAGAGCTTCCGAGCACAGAGACCTTTCCAGGGCTTCTCTCTGGGGACTCTGGAATGGGGGCTACTCTGACCCCAGGCATAGGGTTTGTTCAGGTTCACTGGGCTGTCTGTGTTAGCACAGGTAGGAATCTTAAGTGCTCAGAAAAGCTAAGGGTGTTTCTTTGAAATAGGGGGGATCTAAGGATATTGGTTCCCTCTCTCTCTCTCCCTCTCTCTGTGTTTAAGTAACATGTTCTTTATTCTGAAGGGTGTGGGATTCAAGGCTAGCTATCCTAGTCTGTTTATACCATTTGAATTTCTTCAGCAGTCACCCGCTCATCCCTGGATATCCCCTGAGGTCTCATTGCCTGTCTCCCCCTGACTGCCCCCAGCCCTCCATCTTGTAAAACGTTGAGAAAACTCTTGTGGTTTCCCAAGAAGGCCCTGGCTGTTTGGCCGCCAGCTTTGGCCCTCTGTTGGGGACGCCTCAGTCTCCCCCAGGATTATGCTTTCCTCTAGGGGGTGCTGCTGCTCCACCGGGCATGCACCATGGCTGCCCTGCAGATGCTGGAACCTTCCAGCACAGCTGATGCTCTGGGGGCCATGATGGTCTCTCCCTCTGGGTTCCTGGTCTGCTGCTGGCCTGTCAGGCCCTGCGGTCTTCACCAGGCTCCACCAGCATTCCAGTGCTGGGCCACAGGGCTCTCTTACTGCTGCCACGTCCAGGGACACAGTTCAGGGCCCTAAGGCTGAAGATGGTTGAGGTGACAGTGGAGAAGAGAGAAAGTACCCTCTCTTTGTATGCACCATCTTGACAGCATCCTAATGTTCTAGAAGGTTTGATGGGATAGGCCTTTTAACCTATTTAAGCATCTTATTGTTTAGTAAATATTTCTGGTCTTGCTCCCCACCACTAGGAAAATAATATACTTCCTAGACATTGATAATGGGCTTGGCCCATGACTTGCTTTGGCTAAGTGATGTTAGCAGATGTCCAATGAGCAGAATCTCAGTATGTGCTTGAGCTGTTGGGCTTGTTTCCTCGGGCCTTTGCCACTGCCAGGAGAAGAACGTGCTCCATGGGTCGATCACCACCCCAACCAATAGCAAATGTGAGATGTGAGCAGGACACTATAGACCTGTGGCTTGAGTCAGAGCCTGCCAGGAGACCTGTAGATGCTTGAGTGATGTGTAGCACTGATGTTGGAGATGGTTCTCATGCATCATGATTGACACAAGCCTACTGTCTTCTAAGGTCCAGCATGCATCTTTGGAAACAGTTATGGGCAGCTTGGAGATACAGCTATCGTGTCATAATAAGAACTTCCCTTTCATGGAGTAAAACTTCCCGACTGACTTCCGTTATTGGAGTTTGAGCCCCTGTTTACTTAGGGTGAATCCTCTCCAAAGGTTCTCAAATCTCACACAAATGACTTCCAGAAGGGTCATTTATCTGGCCCCTCAGTATGGACTCGTACTGTGTATTTCTTGACTTTGAATGCCTTAAATTTATTAATTTTCATAAATGATCCAGAACAGGGGTTGGGACACTTTGTAAAGGCTAAGTCATTAGTACAGTCAGTTCTCTGTATCTGTGGGTTCCACATTCGTCTGTAGAGCTAACCAATGTTGAATATCTTTTTTAAATTTTTTTTTTATTTTTTATTTTTAGAGAGAGAGAGAGACAGACAGAGAGAGAGAGAGGAGAGGAAGACAGATAGAGATGGGAGCGCCAGCAGTCTCTCAGCTGATGTGAACGAAATCCAGATGTGTGCACCCCCTTGTGGTCAAGTGTGGCATTGCGCCCTTGCATCACTGCATCTGGCTAAACGTGGGACCTGGAGATTGGAACCGGCATTCTTAGACTTAGGAGGCAGGCTCCTTAACCGCTAAGCCATCTCTCCAGCCTGAATATCTTTTTTTTAAAAATAAGTTTTTATATCAAGCATGTACAAGCTTTTTTCTTGGTTATCATTCCCTAAATGACCCAGTACAATAATTATTTACATTGAATTCACATTGTATGACATATGACAAATAATCAACCCAGAGATAATTTGAAGTGTTTAGGGGGATGTGAATAGGCTAATTGCAATACTGCATCATTTTTTGAAAGCACCTTGAGTGACCATGGATTTTGTTATATGTAGGAAGTACCTAGAACTAACCTCTGGTAGGTGCAGGGTTATACTTTGAGGACAACACAATGCATTAGTTAACTTCTTTTGTTTGTTTGTTTGTTGCTGTGACAAAATGCCTGACACAAACAACTTAGAGGATGAAAAGCTTATGGTTTCAAGGGTTCAACACTTTGGCAGCCTATCATGGCAGTGGGTGTGTGTTGAGAAGAGCTAGCTGTTCACTTCAAGGCCAACCAGGAAGCAAAGAAAAGAGTAATCCAGGCTGACTTTTCTCTCTTTCTTTCCCTCTTTCTTTCTTTCTTTCTTTCTTTCTTTCTTTCTTTCTTTCTTTCTTTCTTAACGATATATTTATTTATTTATTTATTTGCAAGGAGTGGGGAGGGAGAGGAGAGGGAATGGGCACACTAGGACCTCCTGCCACTGCAAATGAACTCCAGACGCATGCACCACTTTGTGTATCTGGCTTTATGTTGGTACTGGGGAATTGAACTCTGGTTGTTAGGCTTTATGGGCAAGCACCTTAACCGCTGAGCCATCTCTCCAGCCCCTGGCTTTCTTTTTTTTTTCAATTGTAGCCCCAGTCCATGGGATGATGCTGAGTTTCCCTGGCCTCATTAATCCTCTCTGGAAGCACCCCCACATATACACCAGAGGTGAGCCTCACCAATCTCCTAGTCGGTTCAAAATCCAGTCTAGTTGACAATGAAGATTGACCATCACACACAGTTTCCATCACAACCATTCCACTGCCATTACAGCTCAAAAAAATCTAACATTTATAGTACCTAACTAAAGAGGCATGGTGCTGTCCCTACGCCTACCCCACCCCCCAAAAAAGGGGAAAGTTTGCTCACCTTGGCTCCAAAGAAAAATCGACTCAGCTCTTCCTGCCACCAACAGATGGCGTTAGCAGCTGCACTTGGCTGTCATTTGATTTGTTGGAGTGCGTCTGAGGTGTTTGTGCTTAGATGGAAGTTGTTTTCCAAACGTTGTTATCATCATGACCAATAAGTGGAGAGGCAGCGAGCGAGCGTGTTGAAAATGCTACTTAGCAGAGACATATGGTTACGATGGAAACCAAAGTGGAATAATAATTTCAAAAATTGAAAGTGGTGAGAAAATGGATGTTGCAAGTGAAAATGGGATAATTTTTTTTTTAGACAGAGGCATGATTATAAAGAGGTAACAGTAAATCAGGCAACATGCACGAAGGGAAAAAAAATGTCATGTCCATGCCATTGACAATAATCAGAAAAATATGATGGAGCAAAATTGGCAAAGATCAAAAAAGAGCAGAGAAACTTTTGAGTATTTGGCTAAAGAGGAGCAACATGAATGGGAGCTCATCAGCCCAGTGGGAACAGGACAGAACGGGAGCCTCCAAGAACACAAAGGATGCGGGAAAACGCTGCTGTGTTGTTGTGAGCCATGGGCGACTCCAGAGGCCTGGCGCTCCTCTCATCTCTCTAAAGTCTAGGTGATGACGGCATTCTAGCTGCAAAAACTTCTCTTGCAGGTGGCTTTGAGGGAGAGGGGGTTTGCTTTGTCTTGATGGACTGTCAGAGTAGGAGAACTGGAACTGTTTTTGGGAAAAGAAAACACATCATGGAAAGAGGAGGGTCCTCCATAGAATGGGGCTGGGGGATGGTCAGAGTCTCAGAGCTTTCTTCCATCCATATTTCTCTCTCCTTTACTACCTTGCCATGAGGATGGAAGTCCACCTTCCCTCCACCCACTCCTCCATACCACCCAAAGCCCTTCCCTGAGGGCATAAAAGTCTTCCTAGATGCCATTCGCGTTCTCTCTTTCCTGCCCTCTTTGCAGAGGGAACATATCTCTGTATCTCTGTATGTCTGTCTGTCTCTGACTCAGACTCTCATCTGTCTTTCTCTCAACACACACCTTCCCTTCTATCCCTGTCTTTCCATTCTATCTCATTCTCTCTCTCTCCTATCTCTTGCTCTCTCTCTCTTGCCTTCAGAGCTCTCTCCTACTCATCCACAACCCCCCCACCCCCCCGTCCCAGCCATACCACCAGCCACCATATGCAAACCTAAACTTGATCTTCTGCTCTTCACTCTAGGTCATGCTAACACCTGCATGCACCAGCTACAAGCACCACAGTGGCAGCCACGGTCTCTCTCTGCAGCTCTCCCTGACCTGCCTCCCCTTTCCTCTTAAACCATGCTGCTCTGAGCCGATAATAAAATACGTTCTTTAAAAATTTATTTATTTATTTACTTGAGGAGAATAATGGTGCACCAGGAACTCTTGCCACTGCAAAGAAACTCTAGACACATGTGCCACTTTGTGTATCTGGCTTAACATGGGCACTGGGGAATTGAACCAGACCTGAAGGCTTTGCAAACAAGTGCCTTTAACTGCGTAGCCATTTTTCCATCCTGAAATATATTCTTATATACCAATAAAGGTGCGTTCTTAGAACCTTTGTTTTGAGCTCCAGCAGGGGAGGGAGCAAAGGAGAGTAATGGGACAGGAATATGATCAAATTACAGTAAATTCATGTCTCTAAGTTCTCAATAAAAAAACAACGAAAACAAGAAGAATAACATCAGAACAAAAACAGACATTGTGCATCACCAAATAACCTGCTATTTGGAGATGGACGTGGGGATTACAAATGTAACTTACCAGGTTCATTTCACTGGCAAACAAATGAGCTTATAGCTGGCTGTTTGGAACTAAAATTACTGCTCGCGCACACATGCAGAAATGCACACAGACGGGCACACGTACCCACACCTGCCACCCAAGAGAGGTGGGTGATAAAATGAAGGGTAAAAAATGTGTTGTTTTGTAAAGCACAAATCAGGTCGGGTAGGAGAATGGGGAGGCTGTCTGCTCAGCTCCTCATTCTGGGGCAGGAGGGGGACTAAGCTAGCTGGCAGATGCAATGCAGTGATCAGGCAGTGAACAGGGGGTTGGGAACCAGGCTTGTTGGAGTGTGAATGTGGCTCTTACTGGTCTGTGATTCTAGATGTTACCGTTAGAAGCTTCCAGCTCCCTCTGTGGAAATGGTCAAGAAGTGCTTCCCTGGGAACAAAAGGGAACTCCTCCATCTTGGAGGACAGAGGGGCAGTCTTGGAAAGGTGCCTCACAGACTGACCAAAGGGAGAAAAATCAAGGTGGCACAGTGACCTGTCACATTCCTGGCTGAGATAGTCAAGGTGAGGGCGGAGGGGAAATCCTGGTTACAGGGAAGCAAGTTTCAGTCAGACAGGAGGAACAAGTTCTGTGGGCTTCTTGCCGAGTATGGCTACTATAGTTAATAATTTGTATCGTATTATTATATGTATACACAGTGTATGATATATTACACATATACATCATATAGCTATTTTATGTATTTCAAAATGGATCAAAGTATGAATTTTCAAAAAAAAACTTTATTACTTACAAGCAGAGAGAGAGAGAGAGAGAGAGAGAATAGAAACAGACAGCGATATAGAATGGGTATTCCAGGGCCTCAAGCCACTGTAAACAAACTCCAGATGCATGTGCCACCTTGTACATCTGGCTTTAGGTGGGTATGGGGAATTGAACCCGGGTTGTTAGGCTCTTCAGGCAAGCGCTTTAACTGCTAAGCCACCTCACCAGCCCCAAAGTGTGGATTTTGAGTGTTATAAAAAGCAATGATGTTTGTGATGTAGTGAGTATATTAACTAGCCTAGAGTATATTAACAAATATGAAAAAAATCTCACTAGACCCCATAAATACACATGATTGTTATTTAATTTATTTGAAAGTCACCTGAAAAAGCAAGTTCATAAAAGGTGGATCTGAAGGTGTGTGAGTACACATTGGGACCATAGGAGGGATCAGAATCATTCTCCCCAGAGGAGCAGGTGAGCTGGGTGGTGAGGCTGTCTTGGGGGCCCAGCATTGGCAGGTAGTGATGCTGGCTTGGGATTGAGCCGTCTATTTGTATTATCTCAGGCTCAACCAGAGGCATTAGTTAAGATTCTTTTGGAGGCAAGTAATAGAAACCAATTTGATGTAGCTTACAGAGAAATTTATTTGATTTATTGAAAATATACATGGGTGTCTCATGGAATTCCAAGAAGTGGCTGAACCACCTCGCTGAGGGAGGGACTTGGCAGTAGTAGTTATAGATTTCCTTTCTGTAGGGAAACACTTCTCCAACTTTAGTTAGCATAGGAATCAAGGGATGTGGATGTGGGACTGCCTAGGCCTGACATCCAGCAAGCACAGGCACTCTTAACACATTCCCAGGAGATGTTACTGCTGTTGCTGGGGGTTGACCCAAGAGCACTGCTGTTAGCATGACTCATTCTTAACTCCCATCTTCGTCCCCTTGTTGCCACCTAGGGCTTTGGAGGTCCATTTTCTCTGTGATTAAAGATTCAAAAGGCAGGAAAGAGTTTAAGCGGCCAAAGTTTACTTTAAAGTAAAAGAAAAGAAGGAAGCAGAGAACAGACTGCTTGTGGAGGAAGGGACTCAGAGCTGGAGATCCACCTTCCTGTGGGAGACAGGCCCCTCCTGTCCAGAGTGTGTGATTGGTCAGTTTAAACAAAGAAGGAAGTGCCGGTTGGTCCAAGGTGCATCCGTGCAGCGCAGGCTGGAGCCCACCTGTGGGAAACTGTGCGGTGTCAGGGAGATGAGGCAGGAAGTGTGCTGTCCTCTGTGCCAACTTGGATTGTCATTGTGGGGTACTCTAGAATACAGCTACCTACCAATCTATCTAGCCAAGGAAACTGTCACCCACTTCAAATGGATTGGCGCACTTGGGTCACGTGTGCTCCTTGGAGCCGGGTCTCATCCTTCAACCATGGCTGCCTGAGGATCGCCCTGGTATGTCTACCAGATGTTGGCGATTCCACTCCTGTCATGGGTGCCTCTGAGAATCTGAGACTCAAGTCCATTCTGTGGCATTTGCCTTTGAGTTGTCGCTCTGTCTCTTCGTAATTTCCCCACTAAGATTGGCCTTCAAGGGGACATTGTCCTCCTGGTTCTTTGCTTCTTGGTTTCTTTTTTTTTTTTTTTTAACTTTATTTTATTTTTATTTATTTATTAGAGACAGAGGGAGAGGAAAAGGGAGAGAGAGAAAAAGAGTGAGAATGGGTGCACCAGGCCCTCTAGCCACTGCAAACGCACTCCAGATGCATGTGCCCCCTTTGTGCATCTGGCTAATGTGGGACCTGGAGAATCCAAGCGGGGTCCTTAGGCTTCACAGGCATGTGCCTTAACCGCTAAGCCATCTCTCCAGCCCGCTTCTTGGTTTCTTAAAACAAAATAGCACAATGACATTTTAAGAACTTTTTTCTTTCATGTGTGTGCATGTATTGCGTGCATATTTGCGTGTGTGGGCATACGTGTGTGTGTGTGTGTGTGTGTGTGTGTGTGTGTGTGCATGTGTGTGCACATACATATGGAGGCCAGAGGCCAATGTTGGGGATCTTTCTAATTCACTCTCTACTCTTCTCGTCTCTGCCTCCCCAGCACTGGGATTATAGGCAATACCACTGTGTTCAGCATTTTCACATGAGTTCTGGGGATCCAAACTCAGGTCCTCATGCTTGCACAGCTAACACTACACATGGAGCCATTTCCCAGCCCCCATTCTCAGCATTTGTTGGTAATCTCTCCCAGGAAACTTGGAAGACATCGATCTAATTTGTAAGGAGCTACACATTCTGGATCATTCTTTTTCCCTATCCCCTCCTCTTTTTAAAAATTTTAAAAATTATTTTATTTATTTTTGGATAGAGACACAGAGAGAGACAGACAGAGAGGGAGAGGGAGACAGATAGAGATGAGCCTGCCAGCAGTCTCTCAGCTGCTGTGAATGAAATCCAGATGCATGCGCCCCCTTGTGGTCAAGTGCAGCATTGCGCCCTTGCATCACTGCATCTGGCTGAACGTGGGACCTGGAGATTGGAACCGGGTTCTTAGGCTTAGCAGGCAGGCGCCTTCACCGCCAAGCCATCTCTCCAGCCCTTTCCCTTCCTCTTTTTAAAAAATTATTATTGTGTGCGTATGTGTGCGTGTGCATCTGAGTGTGGGGATGGGCATGCTGCAGGACACATGGAGGTCAGAGGACAGCTTTTGGGTCGGTCCTTGCTTATCCACCTCATTTGAGACAGGGTTTCTCACTCTGGATTCTCATTCTGCTGTTCTTTGCTGGGTTCATCTCAAGCTTTTGGGAAATTCTCCTATCTCTGCCTCCCACCTTGCCATCTTTATAGCTTAGAGCTAATAAGCTTTCTTAAAGGAAAAAGATTCCCTTGTTTGGATGAAACACTTGCTGTGATTAGAGCAAAAGGAACCAGGTAGGTGCTGCCTGCTGCTGGGGAGGAGTTGCACACACAGAGGGAGGCCATCTTCTGCTGCCATTTGATATGCTATTTTTTTTTCTTTCTTTCCTTTCCTTTTTTTTTTTTTTTTTATTTTGCCAAAGAAATGGATCCTTAGCATGGTGAGTGGTGAGGGCTCAAAATCCTTGGCAGCAGAGAGGCCAAAAGTCAGCATGGGAAAACTGGGGGAGACCTTCAGTGATTCTAGGACTTCTCCCAGCAGGCAGTTACCTGGTTAGTGGTTGAGCTTTTCCAGTGATGGAGAACTCACACTATGTGTAAAGCTGGACCACTCTTTCTCCTTACAGTTAGTGGATTGCTGTCGCTCCTCCTCCCAGACAGACAATGGTGTGGTCACCAGGTTCCTTTGTGACCAAGTCCTTGGGTCATCGCTCCAGCCTTGAGTCCAAACCATGAAATGAGTACAAACCAGAGACCAAATCAGAGCCACTTCAAGTCAAGAGAACAATTACACTTTTTTCCTGAAACCTTTTGCCTATGAAACAGGCGAGGATGAAATGCCAGTCGGACTCCAACTCACAGGCAGCCTGACCAGGTCCCTGTGGAGGAGAAATACGTAGAGAGGTTCCAGTTTCCTCTTTCCTGCCCAAGTGGTGCATCTCTTCCCAAGACTCCCGTGGCCCCTGGGCAGAGCTAAAGCATGTCAGTTAGCGAGGCGGGGCCACCTTAGAAGGTAGTGAGGTATCTATTGATCCTCTTCTTTTCCCTCAGTGCTAGGGATCAAACCCAGGGCCATGGGCATGCTAGACAAGTGCTCCACCACTGAGCCACATCTCCAACCTGTGCTTTTGATTTATTTATTTTTAAAATTTATTTGAGAGTGAGAGAAGGAGAGAGAGAGAGAGAGAGAATGAGAATGGGCACACTGGGGCCTCAGCCACTGAAAATTAACTCCAAATGCATGCACCCCCTTGCGTATCTGGCTTATGTGGGTCCTGGGCAATCGAAGTTGGGTCCACTTGAGGCATAACCCCACAATTGCGTAGTAGAATCCTTTCCCAAGGACAGACAATTGTATCCCCAAGAGGAGATCTGTGGATATGTTTTCCCCCACAGCATTATATATCTAATAATGTCACCAAGGCTAGATTTGTTTAATCTGTCCCCCCTTTTATTTTCATTTACCTATCTTTTTTCTTAGATCTGACATTTATGGACTTTGGTGTTATTTTTGGCCTTTAAAGTCTGTTTTCTAAAGAATCTAGGCATGTTCCCTCCTCACTCTTTAACCAAAAAAACGTTAGTGCAGTCATAGCGTCTGGCCAGGAAATAACAGGTGCAGCATATTCTTACGCCTATGATGGGGTTTGGGTATTGACGACTCAAATGGACACTCTGAGACCCATTCTGGAGGTTGGCAGGCTGTTCAGAGAAGAAAGCATCGAGTGTCCTCTAGGGCAAGGAGGAAGGGGAAGTGGAGCCAGATGCTCAGAACAAGGCACATTTCAAAAGAGCCTGGTCACCCAGAGGCAGCTTCCCTTCTGTGTTCCCAGGCTAAACCCATGAAGGGAGTGATTAATTTATGAAGGCCCTGCTAGCTCCCTGCTCCTCAGCCTACAGAATGCTTCCCAGAAACCTGCTCACCTGAGACAGCCACTCTGCTCCACAGCGTGAACAAAGAGGCTGCTGGGCCTCTGCTCCTGGCCAGGGATGCATTCCAGGTGTTGTCATGGCAATGATGCTGGAGTCACGAGCCTCTTACCCAAACCAGTGAATTCCTTCTTTCTCCCAAAGCATCAGGTACAACCTCACCTGCTGTGGCAGTGTTGATACAGGTAGCTGGACATGAGCATCAGCCACGGTACCCTCTGTCAGGATAAGGGATCTGGAGGTCACATGACTGGTAGATGCTGACCCAACCTGAGAATGATTCAAATATTCAGTGCTTATGGTCAAGTGCTCTTCCTATGAAAGGGTGGTTTAGGGACATAGAGATCTCTTGGTCTGTTCTAAGCAAGCGAGGGTTGGCTTGGGAGTTCACCGGGAGCCCTTTGTTAACAACAACGATGACATCAACGGCAGTTGCTAACACTTGTAAAGTGCTTACCCACGTACCAGGCAGGGCTCCAAAGAGACCGCCAGGAGTTTGGATTTAGTGCCGCTTCCGTGGAAAGTGCCCAGCACAACACCTGGCATCAGGAGAGGCTCCATAAATAGAGGAGCAGCTCTTTGTCGTGATTGGACCCCTTAGACTCTGATGTCACCTCTCGCTTCCTCTGGTTGGTCTGCCTGACAGTTGAAACCATCCCAGGCTGGCTGGAGGTCACCTTGTCCCTGTGGATTGCAAACATAATTGCCGATCTGTAGGGCCAACCTGGATGTTAGATTTCCTTATTGTAATTTGTCAGAGTCTTGGCCTGGCCCCATCCACTTCTATTCCAGTCCGTAGGAGCTCTGAGGCATTCGTAAGGGGTCAAGGTCTGCAGGCCATCTGAGTTGGACCCCTGTTGTAAGAGCTAGTTTTACAAAGGATCCGAATCCAAGAAATCCCCAGGTTGTATTTGTGCCCTGCCGCCAGGCTCAGTATAATGGCCTTGACAGTTGAAGTAAGCAATTGGCCAATTTCCTTCAGGAACGTTTGAAATAAAAAGCAGTTTGTCTGAGTGGAGGAAATTGTGAGAGCCCCAAATGGAATTGCTTAAATTTATTGCTGGAGAGTTTTTACATATTGAGCCAAAGGCATATCTTTTTTTTTTTTTTTTTTCCACTTGGTCTCCCTATTGGAGAGTGCCGCACTGCACCAGAGATGAAGGGGCCTGGGATGACTCCAAAGTTGGCCTGCAGAAGGATTTATCCCATCGCCAGCTTGCCTCTGAGCAGCTGTAGGCCTGCCCCATCCTGAGGGGATGACTTGAATGCCAAGATGGAAAGGCTCTGGCCCTTTGTAATGGAAAACAGAGAGCTGTACCTGCCTCTCTAAAGAGACTTGACATCAGCTATGACCCTCAGTTGATGTAGGGACCAAATCTGCCCAAGTGTGGCTTTTCAGGTAGGGGCTTTTAGTCATTGAGTAGTGAGAACAGGGGCTACTGGGAAGAGACTCTTCATCAGACATAGGTCATATATATATATATATATATATATATATATATATATATATATACATACACACATATATACATATACACATACATATATATATATACACACACACACATACACACACACATGATAGGAGTATGTACTTTTTATACAAACCCAGAGGAGAGTATGATCGAAAGAGCTCTACATGTTATTGTCAGATCTAGTCTGACTTGGTACTAGTGTACTATGTGACCATGAATGAACAAGCCACTTTCTTTCTCTGGACCTCACTTTCCCTACCTGTACAATGAGGTAGATAAAATAATCCGGGGTCCTGTCCACCTCGAACATGACATGATGTGCCTTGTTGTTGATAGGGCCTCACACCCCCTCCCCCCTCTCTCCAAAAATGTCTTATGTTTTCTGCACACTTTGGAGACCTGCCATTGAATCCTCAAACCAATGCATTTACATAGATTCAGAGGAGGCATCCTGGGGCTGTGACACAGCATCATAGCCTCAGGAGTCAGCTAGGCTGGGCTCAAGTCTTGCCTCTCACTTGCTATGACCTTGGACATGGTGCTACCCTATCCGATCCTCAGTCTCTTTATCTAAGTCTGGGAATAATGCTCAGAGGAGGAAATAAGACAGTCCCATAAATCATCAAAGTATGGTCTGGGCAAGCCTGGGTGCTCACCGAGCATGAATTTCCCTTTTCTTCCCATGTGCAGGTCCATATAAACCACATACCTGCAGCACCGATGGGTGAAGGGGGCCTCCACCTTGACTTTATGTATGGCTCCGTACCTGGACAGAGGAAGCCATATCTTTCATGTTATCCTCTGAGCAGGATGAAAGGCCCTTGGGCCAAATGATAGATACACTTGGAAGAGCTGATTTGATAAATGGCTTGGGTTGGGGAGTGGGTGAGACCCTTGGGATTATCCTTAAGTAAAATGGATTAGGGCTAAACTGCTTTCTAAAGATGGGAGGGCCTATTAACAGCAGGGCTTTTGTCTTGCTGAGAAGAGAGACTGAGTAGGGCATGGAAATCTTGGAACCAAATTGAATTTCTAAATAAGAGTGGGGGGAAATATTAGGGCAGCTAGGAGAGACAAAGAGCTAAGTGATGGCGTAGGAGAGAAGAGACTTCAGGGGGAAAGATGGTAGCATTCAAGTGGACATAAAAAAGCATGGGTCTGCTCATACTGATGCACACAGAGATGTTTCCTTGTATTGGGTACTATAGTGATATACATGTGTCTTCACATGTCGTGGTGCTGTCTAGTACCTGTAAATGAATCAGAGAGGGGGAAAGAGCGAGATAGATCACACTTGCATAAATACATGAACCAGAGATAGCTCTCCCTCTAAGCCCTGTGGACACTGGGCTGTACCAACCCTGAACAGGGCCAGAACTGCTGTATTTGCAGAAGCAACGCCTAAACACCCGTCCTGGACTGCCACACTGGATAGTGGAGTAGATGATGTGACATGGCCAATTCACACAAGTTTGGTAGCCCAAACAATGATCCTGCTTTTGGCCTGTTAATGCAGTGTGCTCCATGGTTCTGAGGGCTGGCTCTGCTAAGCACTAGGAATGCACTGAAGAGCAAAGCAGGTATTGACTTTAGCCCTCCGCCTTCCGGCAGCTTATGTTCTTGTAGTGTAGATGGGTATGAAATATGCTGTGGTCCATGGGATGGGTGATACGGGATGTTCTGGGAGCACAGGATCCAGGGTTAAATTCAGCCTCCGAGGATCTAAAAGAAATCCAGCTGTGTTTGGAGTGTAGATAGTAGGTTGTTTGACTTTTTATTGTTTAGTGGACAAGAGAGAAATGGAAGATGAACGTGAAAGTAGCCACAGACTGGATCATAAACAGCTTGTAACATATGTTCAGAGATTCGAACTTGACCCTGACTGAGGACCCTAGGGAGCCACTGAAACATTTTTATCAGAGAGGTGGCGTGCTTAGTTTTGCTTTCTCGAAAGATCACTTGGGCTTCACTGGCCATACTGGGTCCTCTCTTAGAGTCAGGGCCCTTTTGGATCTTCTGTGATGAAAGACAGTTGGTGCCCAGACCACATGTCTGGACTAAATAGCAGTCACCCCATTCAATGTGCCCAGGCTGAGGCTCCCTGGTAAAAATAGAGATTTTAGGATATTCCGTTTTAATTAATAGCTATTGAGTGCCTGAAAACTTCCAAATTAGATCCTGTTATTTCATGTTCACAATAGCCGTTAAGCAAGCGAAACAAATCTCATGGAGAGATGAGTGGAAGGAGGATGGGGCAGACATTGTAGCGTCCCATCTATATTCTAGGGACGGAGATAGGCCTGGCCCTATGAAATCCCATCTGAACATCTATGAGCTGGGGACTGTCATCTTCACTTAAAGATAAAGAAGATAACCCAGGAGGTGAAGAAGTTTATCTAAAAAATCCAAGTAAATGGCGCCAATGGGGATTTTTCTCCCTCAGTTCTTGGGCTGTAAGCCAAGTTCATTCTGTAAGGTTCTTGCCTACAAACTTAAGAGAAAATCTCTCTTGTCTTAGAAAAGTCTTCTCAGGTCCTGCATGGTGTTTGGGGAAGACACACCGGAAGTAAGACCAGAATGACTTCAGAGGCTCGGGACATGCTTATGCTGGCAGGGCGAGAGGGCGAATGCTCTCTAGTTCTTTGGGGGTGGATACAGCCCCCCCTGTCTTCTTGTAGCCCCTACAGAGATTGTTGGAGATGGAGCCCAGGGCTGCAGGAGAGAAGGGAATGAATAGCTCTGGCGGACTCCCATGCTCAGTCATCACATGCTTTAGGCTCTCAGGGCCAGTTGGAATCAGCGGGGAAACAAGTTGACCAAAAGTAGCTTGGCATAGTGAAGGAAGACAGGTCTTGGGGTCAGAGCTTTCTGGGTTGGCATGTAAGCTCTGCTGTTTGGGAGCCATGGAACCAAGTCACCCTGAGGCCGCTGCCCTGTCTATGTGACCTGGGACCTGCCTGTTTGTGTCTCCATTTGCTAATTTATCAAATGGAGATGATAATTGAACTTAGCTGGCAAATTGCTGTGTGGATGGGTGAAATAGCACAATGCATTAGCCCAGTGCCTGCGTGCTCTAAAGTCTCCGTAAGTTGTTATGTGTTCCTGGCAACACCTCACTTCTGAGCCCCGCTTGTAAGAGGAGGGTAATTATACCTCAGGCAGAGGGTCTGCGTGGTGGTGGTGGTGGGAAATAGATGACAACACGTGTGTGTGAAGTATCCGGCACAGTGATGAGCAAAACCCAATAGACAAAGAGCGCCCAACACGTGTGTTTACTTCAGCGTCCCCCTTCCTAGATCGCTGTAAAGAGTAATCACCAGATGTTTTCGCCAACTGCCAATATTTGCTGAAAATCGTTAAGGCTGGTTCTGTTCTTTGTCAATTCTTCAGGGAGTAGCTTAGATTGTGTTTGCTGCTGCACGCTTCCTGTCTGCCTGCACGCTGGGCTGCCAGGAGAGCCACGGAATAATAAAATTATTCTCTCCCCAGACAGCAATTCCCCCACATTACTTCACTTTATCAATTACACACGGCTGTGGAGCAGGGTTTCCCCTGCCTTCATCACAAAGGGTAATGAGGGGTGAGGGCCGCGCTGGCTGTCCTCACAACTCTCCAGCCTTGCTCCAAGTAGCTTTGCAAGTTGCTTTGGCAACTCGGAAGTTCTCCCAGCCCCATGGGGAATGGTGAAGTGGGAGGCAAGGGTGCTTCCTGTTGCCTTGATGTTCCCACTCCACGCCGTCCCTGGAGACGATAACGAGCTGAACTCTGACGTTAGCACACAGACCAGGTCAGGGAGCCTCATGCTTTGAGAGAGCAAATGACTTCTACTCAAGTCAAGCCCTGGTGTGGGCTGTCAGAAATGACCTTCAGCGTCAATCTGCCTTCATTTTTCCATCCTATAGCCCTGCTTCTTTTCCCAGCAAAACTCTTCATCACTCACCTGCCCTCTCCTCTCCTCTCCTCTCCTCTCCTCTCCTCTCCTCTCCTCTCCTCTCCTCTCCTCTCCTCTCCTCTCCTCTCCTCTCCTCTCCTTCTGTTCTGGGCTCACTCTGGTCAGGCTTCTGTACATGAAACAGCATTCTCCAAGGTCAGCAGTGAGCTGTGTGTTGTTATATCCATGGCTAACCTTAAAAATTAGTGGTCTCCAGACCAGTACTCGGCAGAACTTCTCAGCAGTGTTTGCCACTGCTTGTTATACCTGCTGTCCTCAAAAACTGTCTACACCTGTCTTCTCTTTTCTTCCTACTTCACTGGCTTCTGTTCAGTATATATACTAGGTTTCTCTTCTCCTCATGACCTTAAAGATCTCTTCTAATTTCTATTTATAGTCCGTCCCTAAGGGATCTCACCCCAGACTATTACTTTAAATAGCTTCGGAATGCTGATGGCTCCAAAATTTACATCTTTAGCCCAACATGATCCCTTGGGACAAATATTATGTTTTAAACATTTTTTTTACTGATTTTAAAGATATTTATTATGAGAGAGAGAGAGAAAGAGAATTGGTACACCAGGACCTCTAGCCACTACAATCAAACTCCAGATATGTGTGCCATCTTGTGAACCTACATCACCTTGTACATCTGGCTTACATAGGTTCTGGGGAGTTGAACCTGTGTTCTTTGGCTTTGTAGGCAAGCACCTTAACCACTAAGCCATCTCTCTAGTCCTGGGCCAAAGATTTAAATGTTAGCCTCCCCTGGATCTCTTCAATTTCAACATACTCCACATCAAAATCTTAATGTTTTTCCTTTCAAACTTACTTTCCTTGCCCTCCTCTTTTTTTTTCTTTTGGCATCATAATTCATGGCCATTTTTTCTATTTAAGCAATATATCATAGAGTTGGCCCCTGAATTCTTTGCTTTCTTTGAAATATACCACATTCAGTTAATGAAAATTTATCATCCTTTTAAAAAATGTAAACCCTAGTTTTCATTTCTCACCATTTCCAAGTCTGTCTCCCAGACCACTTGCCCAAATATCTAGGAAAACTTCAAATTGATCCCCTCCCTCCATGCTAGCCCTTGCCAGCCTAATCCTCCAAAACAGAAGTGAGACCATGTCTTTCCTTGGCTCTATGGCCTTTCTCTATTGGCCCCTTATCTCTGTCAACATAGAATACAAGGTCTGTCGTCACCTTCAAGTTTAACCTGGTCTGGCCCTTGATTTTTAAAATTAATTAATTATTTTTATTTTTATTTTTTTCAAGGTAGGGTCTCACTCTAGCCCAAGGTGACCTGGAATTCGCTATGGAGTCTTAGGGTGGCCCTGAACTCATGGTGATCCTCCTACCTCTCTCTCTCTTTCTCACCTTTTTATGTACATCCCTTCCCTCAGTGGATTCAAAGCATTCTTAACTCGTGCCTACAGAGTATACCTGGAACACTCCTCTTCCAGATGTCTTCATCATTCAGTTCCTCATGTCTTTCAGGTCCTGCTTAGATGCTAGTTGATCTCATGACTGCCCTATATGGAATTATCCTCTCTTTCCTCCCAATAATTCTTAAATTCTGCCTGGTTGTATTTGTTTCAAGTCCCCTTATTGTACATCTTTGTGATTCTACCTTGAACTTGTTGGTATGGTTTCTTTTTGAAAAATACTTAATTTATTCATTTGCGAGAGATAGAGAGGCAGATAGAAAGAGAGAGAATGGGCATGCTAGGGCCTCTAGCCACTGCAAACCAACTCCAGATTCATATGCCCCCTTGTGCATCTGGCTTTACATGGTACTGGGGAATCCAACTTGGGACCTTAGGCTTTGCAGGCAAGCACCTTAACTGCTAAGACATCTCTCCAGCCCTGTTGATGTGTTGTATACACATTTTGTGTCTCACAATGTTAGCATCTGAAACCTCTGGAAGGAGATTCAGTTTGCTGTTTGTTCATTCTGCTCTTGTTTCCTTGTGTGTTTGGTGATCTTCGAAGGAGAGTTTATACATGGTCCATCTTAATCTATGGGATAGCTGAGGCAATCAATTGATAATGCTTTCCTCCGGAGAAGACTTACATTTCCTTCTACCAGGCACCAGAGGATATGATTAACCAGAAATCCTTTCAGCCCTATTTTGGGTTCTCCACTAAATCCAGGATCTTCTGTTCAGCATTGGCTCAGGGCTCAGTGCCTAGATTGCAACCTCTTACCTTATGTTGCTCATAGTTCATTCAGTCTCATGGAGATTTCTCCCATCTTCTCAGAGCCCAGCAATGTGATCAAAACTATAATCATCCGTGGGTAGAAGATCCCCTCAGAGGGACATGGCCATAGTTCCAGAAGTGGAGGCACCAGCCACTCCCTTGAGACCCTGACTTACTTATTTTTCTTTTTCTCTATAACACTTAATCAGAATATGACAGTTGTGTGTTTCTGTTCATTTATTTATTTTGTATGTTTCTACAGTAAAATGCAAGCCCCATGAGAGTGGGAGTTTTGACTACCTGATGGTTGTTCTATCCTTATTGGCTACAATGTCTTAATGCAATAGAAATCCAATAAATATTGTTAAAGAAAAGAGCAAGGGCTACTTTAATTTGATTCATGAAAAGGTTCTTATTTTAGAATGCACATGGAGAGATAGGAGCTCTTGAGGCGATTCAAGAACGATAGAAGAAGTGGACTGGGCTCTGTGGCGATGGGAAGCAGCAGCTGCTTGTAGATCTAAAGTGGTTCTGTGTTCTTCCAGAAGAATCTAATGTAGTGCTGCAATTGTGTACCTGTTTATGCCGCCTAGAATCTGGTTCCTCTCCTTCTGTGTAATTTTTCATGGTATTTCACCTTGACTTACCATTGTCCTAATACAGGTTCTTTCAAATTCTTTCTTAGCTACTAACTGAAAAATCTCTCACTCTTCCTCCTTGGTCCATATTCTCAAGAAAGAGAATCAAATAGGATCAAATAGATTCGGTTTGTTTTTTTCTCTCTCTCTCTCTCTCTCTGTTTGTGTGTGTGTGTGTGTAGGCCAGATGTTGATGTCAAGTGCCTTCCTCAGTTTCTGCTCATCATCTTATTGTTTTGAGACAGGGTCTGTAGCGGTTACTTTCTCATCACTGAGACAAAATACGTGACCAGAAGTAACTTACGGAAGGGAAGGGTTTATTTGGGCTTACAGTTTCAAGGGGAAGTATCTATCATGGTGGTGAAGTGTGGCAGGAGCAGACAGCCAGGTCACATTGTTATATCATCAGGGAAGGAAGAGAAAAGTCAAACAGCACTGGGCTATAATGCCCAAGGCCTGCCTCCAGTGACACACTTCACACTCCAGTGACACACTTCACACTCCAGTGACACACTTCACACTCCAGTGACACACTTCCAGCAAGGCTAAACCTCCTAAAGGCCACACGCTTCCCAAACAGTGCTGTCACTGGGGATTAAGTACTCATACACATGAGTCTATGGGGGACATTTTTTTTTTTGCATACGACCCACATAGGTCTCTCACTGCACCTGTAGTTCTGATTCAGCTAGATCAGCTAGCCAGGAATTCCCTATCTCTACCTCCCCAGCACCAGGGTTACAGGTGTTTGTCACCATGCCTGGTTGTTACATGGGTTCTTGGGATCCAAACTCAGGTCCTCATGCTTGCACAGCAAGCTCTTTACCAAGTGAGCCAGCACTCCAGACCTGCTTTTCCTTTTTAAAGCCAGGCTGAATGTTCCCCTGCCAGCCCATGGATTTTATGAATGCACATGTTGCAATAGGAACTTCAAGTTAATGCAAGAATTGGAGGGATAGTGGGCTGGGCTTCCCTAGCCTGGGAAGCTTCTGGATTAGTTGAGGTCAGGTGTCCATCTACAAGCCCATCAAACAAACCAATCAAGAAGATAAAATGAGAGAACTAGGCAGCCAGGAGTCATGGGAGAAGACTCTTGAGTTCAGTACTGTCTTTGAGTAAAACTATGGAGAGTCCATAGTTGATGACTCCATCAGCACCTCAAGAAGGTAGAACCCATCTTGAACACTGAAGTCCAATGAAGGGAATGAGTCAGGAGCCTCAGAAATGTGTAGTTCGACTGAAGAAGGTTCTATCCTGACCCACCACAGGATGCCATTTTTGAAAACATCCTGTTGTAACTTTCAGAGAGGAGCTTGTAGGTTGTCATCAGAGGCCAATGTCTACATGAATGCATGGTGAGCCAGCTGGCCTAGCAGTACTTAAAAATGACCCATGTGCAGCAGCTAAATCGTGCTGAGGATAATGAGGGAAGAGATCAAGTAGCCATGAGAACTGGATCACTGGATATGATCTAGGCTGGGGTCAGACAGGCTGCTTAGAAGAAATGACCCATAAAGACAGTTTGGGTAAGCCATAGTGGCTTACACTCATAATCCCAGCACTGAGGAGGTGTAGAGGATTTAAGTTCAAGGCTAGCCTGGGCTACATAGTGAGACCCTGTCTCAGAAAAAAAATAGCTAGTTAGACAAATGAATGAATAAATAAATAAATGCAGTTTGACATTTTTTTCTTTTTTTTTTCTTTTTCTTTTTATTTATTTATTTATTTTTGGTTTTTCGAGGTAGGGTCTCACTTTAGCTCAGGCTGACCTGGAATTCACTATGTAGTCTCAGGGTGGCCTCGAACTCACAGCGATCCTCCTACCTCTGCCTCCCGAGTGCTGGGATTAAAGGTGTGCGCCACCATGCCCGGCTGCAGTTTGACATTTAATAGACTAATGTTGGGAATAGGGAAAGTATTCCAGATCCTTCCAAATGCTCTGGGCTTCCTCGCTGTTCTCCAAGCACATCTGTTTAGCATTTTCCATGTTCATGTCTTCAGGATGGCTGAAAGCCTTTCCTCCAAACCCTCTGAGGGTTTACTCACTCAGTGCCCAAGGCCATTTCCTGGCATTCTGGCTAGCCATTCTGCCTCCTTTCCCCTTTGTGATGCCTCTTCCCACCCCTTACCCTTGTGATTTGTTTATGACCTGTCTTTCCTCATTAGGGCTTTATGAGGACAATGATTTCATCTCTCTTGTCATGATCCTGTTTCCATCCTGGTGTTCTGTATCTAGGTTGCTTAACACATTTATATTAAATATGCAAATGACAAGGAGTAAGGCTCCTCTAGGAAGAGGAGAGAGGTGCTACTTTAATGGCCAAGAGGGCAGATGGCAAGATGAGGGGAGAGACAGGTGGTCAGGGACTAGTGTATTTTAGGATGATCTGGCTTTTGTTACAGATTTGACTCCTCATTGAATGCACATGGAGACCACTGAGTGTGTAAGAAATGGGAGTGTTGGGATGAAATTTCCATTTTAGGAGAGCTTTCTGGCCTTTGCGGAATCAATAGTGGAGGGTTGGGGGTCATGTAGGTTTGTTGCTGGGATAAAGCACCCGATCAAAAGCAACTGATGAGAGGAAAGATTTTGCCTTGCTTACAGTCTTGAAAGGAAGCTTCATGATGGCAGGGGAAAACTAAGGCACGGGCCAAGGCTGGACATCACCTGCTTGCCACAACAGGTAGAGAACAGCAGCAAGAGAGTGAGCCAAACTATGCAAAGAGAGCTAGTTATAACAGCCTTAAGCCCACCCCCAACAACACACCTCCTCCCTTAAGGGTCCGCCCACAAAATTGCTAACAGCTGGGGAGCATGCTTTCAGAACACATAAATGTATGGGGGATATCTGATTCCAATCACTACAGGTGCCTTGGCCTGGGGTGATGACAGTAAGATAGAAAGGAGACAGTAAACTCAGGCAATATTTGTGCAATGGGATCCATGGGACATGCACACGTGTTTAGACTTGGAGAGTGAGAAAGAAGGAGTCACGTATCAGTCCCATGTTGCTTATTTTTATTTATTTATTTGAGAGGCGGGGGGGAGAGAGAGAGAGAGAGAGAGAGAGAGAGAAAGAAAGAAAGAAAGAAAGAAAGAAAGAAAGGAAGGAAGGAAGGAAGGAAGGAAGGAAGGAAGAAAGAAAGAAAGAAAGAAAGAAAGAAAGAAAAGAGGAAGAAGCAGATAGAGAGAAACAGAATGGGCATGCCAGGGCATCCAGCCACTGCAAATTCCAGATGCATGCGCCACCTTGTGCATCTGGCTTATGTGGGTCTTGGGGAATTGAAACTGGGACCTGAGTTTGGATCCTCTCTCTCTCTCTCTCTTTTTTTTTTGGGGGGGGGTGGGGTCTCACTCTAGCCCAGGCTGACCTGGAATTCACTCTAGTCTCAGGCTAGCCTTGAACTCATGGTGATCCTCCTACCTCTGCCTCCCGAGTGCTGGGATTAAAGGCGTGCACCAGCACGCCCGGCTTGGATCCTCTTAACCCATGTAAAAGCTGGGTGTGCACCTGTATTCCCTGTGGAGAGGCACAGGCAATATGATCCCTGGGGCTTACTGGTCAGCCATTCTAGCTGAATTTGTGAACTCTAGATTCAGTGAGAGACTCTGTAAGAATAAGGTGGGAAACAACAAAGAAAGACCAAAGACTCTCAATGTTGACCTCTGGCCTCTACATGCACATGCACAGTTATGTACCCATATATATGCTTGTATATATTACATACACATACACATGTACCACAATCTATAATTTCAGAAAGAATGAAGAGAAACAAAATAGAGTAGGACGTGGATTGTATTGATCTGGGCTGGTCAGGGAATTACTTTCTGCAGGCAATGGCTGAGTGAATTTCTGTTAGATAAGGAGTCATCTCCAGGAATCCATGAGTAGGATGCTGCTGCTAGAGGAAACAGTGAATGCCAGGGTCCTGAGGTATGGAAAGCTTGATATACTTAAGGAATAAGCAATAAGGGCAGCAGAGCAGAAGTGAAACTGAGTGACCAAAAAAAAAAAAAAAAAAAAAAAAAAAAAAAAAAAAAGTGGTTGAGAAGTTAGCAGGAGAAGCAACAAAAAGTTTTGGTATTAAGAAACCATCCCTGAGGGAGTGATCTACAGGCTGTCTCCCTCTCTGTCTTGTGAAAACAGGCTGGAAGGGGCAGAGGAGGAAGAAGGCAAACCAGGGAGAAGTCCCTGCTAGAAGCTGGGGGAGAGGTGACCTGACTAGGCAGAGGGGAGGAGATGGGGATGCAGCTGAGAGGCAGCTTAGGAATGCCCTGGAGGGTAGAGCCACTGGACTTACTGCTGAGTTAGGGATGGAGGTGAACATGGGCGTTGGGGGTGCAGGTGTTGGGGTTGACTGATAGGTATTATGTGAGGTGCAGACTTATCCAAGATTTGAGGACATTAAGTTCCTGGGAAAGCCTAGGGTATGTGGAGCCCAGGTGGACAGTGATGTTGGCCTGGGTGAGTCCAGGCAGGGGAGGAGTCCCCAAGGCAGGGCCAGAGCCCTTCTGCGAGGTGAAAGTGTGATTCAACATGGCAGCAGTAGGGTGTGGTATAACAGCTGAGATGCAGGGAGGTGTTCCCCTCGGAGATACTAAACACGAGTAAGAGAACCCTCTCTCTGCCTACTCCTACACTAGAGCCCACGGGGCTACCGGAGTGAAGCTTGGACTGTGGGTCTGTGACCCCAGGAACTTCAAGGAGAATCTAGGCAAGGAGAAGATGCAGGAGGCTCTTGGCAAGGAGTGGGGGTGTAGTATGCATGGGTCTGTCCAGCCCCATAAAGAAGTTTGGGCAAGGCCTGTTGGTGCATTTTGACCCTTGCCAAAATTGACCAACTTTTCAACTCTCTCTCTCTCCTCTTGCCAACAAAATTATTTGCAATCTACTCATTAAGTGAAATCAGTAAAAGTAATCAGAAAACAAACTCAGTAAGATGTTTTTATTGATCTTTATATAATTATACTGATAAAATACATAAAAATAATTAAATGTTTTATTTTTTTCTGTTTTTATTATTTATGTGTGTTGGTATGTATATGATGTTTGTGTATGGGCACGTGCATGCCATGCCATGGTGCACATGTGGAGGTCAGAGGACAACCTTGAGGTGTTTCTCCTCTGCTCTCACTTTTTTTTTTTTTTTTTTTTTTTTTTTGGTTCTTCAAGGTTGGATCTCACCCTGGCCCAGGCTGACCTGGAATTCACTATGTAGTCTCAAGGTGGCCTCAAACTCATGGCGATCCTCCTACCTCTGCCTCCCGAGTGCTGGGATTAAAGGCATACCCCATCGTGCCTGGCTTCTCACCTTCTTTTAAGACAGGCTTTCTCTCTGATCCTGGTGCTTGTGAGCTCCCAAATTCACCTGTGTCCACCTCCCATAATCATTGGCACAGTGGAAATCATGGATGCATGCACCAGTTTGTGTCCAGATTTAGGTAGGACCTGAGGAAGATTGAACTGAGGTTGGCAGGCAGGCTTGCAAGCAACCACTGGTTTTCTGAAAAAATGAATTTATTGACAACTTCCATAATTATAGACAATAAACCATTGTAATTCCCTCCCCCCCACTTTCCCCTTTGAAACTCCACTTTCCATCATACCCTTTTCCCCTCTCAATCAGTCTCTTTTATTTTGATGTCATGATCTTTTCTTCCTATTATGATGGTCTTGTGTAGGTTGTGTCAGGCACTGTGAGGTCATGGATATCCAGGCCATTTTGTGTCTGGAGGAGGGTGTTGTAAGAGTCCTACCCTTCCTTTGGCTCTTACATTCTTCCTGCCACCTCTTCCGCAATGGATCCTGAGCCTTGGAAGGTGTGATAGAAATGTTTCAGTCCTGAGCACTCCTCTGTCACTTCTTCTCAGCACTATGGTGTTCTAAGTCATCCCAAGGTCACCACCATCTGAAAAGAGAAGATTTTCTTAGCAAAAGTGAGAGTAGCATTAATATATGGATGCATTAAGATATGTGCTTACTGGGCAGTTTGGTGAGCATAGTATATACATTTAGCCAGACACCAGCAGACGTTACACACCTAGGGTTCATGACTTCTCCTGACATAGGTTTTCAGTATCAGGGATGTATTCCCCCCATGGAGTGGGCCTCCAGTCCAAGTAGAGAGCGGTTGGTTTTGCCCATAACAGGCATGCCATTATTGCACCCATTAGCTCTCTGGCCTGGCTAGTTAAATTTAAGGCTTGCAGTGTCCGCTGTTGAGTATCTTCACTGGTGATTTCTCTTTCTCTCATGGAACTGCATGCAGTATAGCTTTTTCAGCTTTCTGTCAGCTGGTTTACATGGAGGAGGTTTTCAGCTCAGCTCCAGCAGGATTTCTCAGTGAACTTGCCGCCCAAGTATGTGGAGTCTTCATCAATAGGATCTTACATCTATTCTTGGTGGGAAACCAAGAGCCTTGGCAATGGCCTATAATGTTTTGGGGAGTATCAGGACCTTCCTGGCCAGTTACTCACTACTGAGCAATTTCCCCAGCCCAAATGAAGTGTTTTCGACTAAAAAAATTCAACATAAGGGATTAATAGTTTGTAAATATATGAATGTTATCCTATAATATGAAGACATTAACCTATATATTGGTCAGTGGCACTCACAAATGATGACATTACAGTTTCCATTTTCTTGGTTCTTCATTTTACACACAAACAGTTTGTAAATAAAAATTACTTTTCATGTTTAAGATGATATTCAAATCCAGTGAAACAGTTTCACATGTGAACTAACATTTGTGCTTCAAGAACAAATGATAGTACCTGTCCATTTGCATTCTGTTCCATTGTGTTGAACATGGATGCACAAATAAAAATTGCATGTGGATCCACAGAGTGACAGGATTAGTGTGGCTCAACTTCAGTGGTTTTGTGTTACCACCACAGGGCTGCCACTGTCTACTTAGAGGTGTTTATTTATTTACTTATTTGAGAGAGAGAGGGAGAGAATACCAGTGTCTCTAGCCACTGCAAAAGATGCCACCTTGTGCATCTGGCTTACATGGGTTTTGAGGTTTTGAGGAATAAAAAGCCATTTCTGATGTTGTCCTTAGGCTTTCCCAGCACTCGGGAGGCAAGGATCACCGAGAGTTAACTGAGACTAAGCCATTTCAGCCAGACCAGAGATGCAAAAAAAAAAAAAAAAATAAATAAATAAAATAAAAACAAGGAGAGGCAGTGTCACAGGAGTTGAGGACAGAAACTGTGCCCAAAGTGGCTCTAACCATCCTTACCATGGAGAAAGAACATGTGCCTTATCCCCACGTGAGGGGCCGACTTTGTACACACGTGTCTGGGTCAGCATGAGGAAGACTGTGTTCACTGAGGGGTAGACACTGAAAAGAACTAATTTTAATATGTGTTGTATGTGCATATATTAAATATATGCATATATAATCCATTTCAATAGCAACCATAGGAATTGGTTAGCATTTTGTCAGGGAAAGGATAATGCACAAAACTGACAATACCCAGTGATGAGAGATGGCTCAGTTGTTAAAGTGCTTGCTGAATAAGCCCAAGGGCCCAAGTGTGGATTCCAGCACCCACGTAAAAGCACCAGGTGCTGGTATGTACCTATAACCCCAGCACTGGGGAGGCAGACGATAGCACCACCGTGACGCCTTGACTGTCTAGTCTAACCAAATAGGGAAGATCCTGGGGCAGTGCAAGACCCTGTCTCAAAAAATAAGGTGGAGAGTGATTGAGGTGGTACTGATGTTGACCTTTGGCCTTCATAAACACACACACGTGCGTACATGCACACACAGGCAAACACACATACACCTGCAAAAAAAGTACCTGGTGATGTTCAAGAGATTAATTTTATCTGGTTTTATGACTTTTTTACATGTATTTGTCACTTATTTGAGAAAAGAGAGAGAAGGCAGAGAGAGAGAGAGAGAAAAAAAAATGGGCATGCCAGGGCCTCCAGCTGCCACAAACAAACTCCAGAGGCATGTGCTACCCTGTGCATCTGGCTTATGTGGGTCTGGGAAACTGAATTTCAGTCCTTTGACTTTGCAGGCAAGCACCTCAACCACTAGGCAATCCCTCCAGTCCATGATTTTCTTTTTTTATATAATATTTTTTGAGGTAGGGTCTCATTGTAATCAAGGCTGACCTGGAATTCACTATGTAGTCTCAGATTAGTCTTGAACTCACAATGATCCTCTTACCTCAGCCTCCTGAGTGCTGGGATTAAAGGTGTGTGCCATCACACCTGGCTCTTTTTAAATATTTTAATTTATTTATTTTCAAGGAGAGAGAGTGTGTACATGTACAAAAAAGAGAGAGAGGGTAAATGAATGGGCACGCCAGAGTCTCCAGCCATTGTAAATGAACTCCATGCATGCATACCACCTTGTGGATTGGGTACTGGGGAATTGAATCTGGGTGATTAGGCTCTGCAGGCAAGCACCTTAACTGCTGTGCCATTTCTCCAGCTTATGATTTTCTTTATATGTTAAGGATCTCTCAGTCTTGGGACCATGGCCTTTACCCCATCTTGCTCTAGGCACCCACTTGCAGAAGCAGAAAATAAGAACAGAGCCAGGACAAGGTTTGGGAGAGAGCAGGGGACAGGATCCATGGGGGGTGTGCAGCAAAGGGAGTTTGGGGTGAGAGGTCTCCTCCAAGATGTCTCACTTGACCCTGGTCCCGTGTCTTCCATAATACAGACTCAGGCTGTTAGGTCAGAGCCTACTGTTGTTGGACCTTCTGCCTGTGACTCTCAGAAGCAACATGTCGCCTTCTCACTGCTTCACCCTCCATTTGTCTGTTTTATCCCCCTCTACTCGTTTGTCCTTCTTTGTCTTCTCCATAATGCTTTTCACCTTCTCTGACTTTAGGACCAGCAGTGTCCCTGGGTGGCTCACCAGCAGCCACACTCAAGTGGAGTGGATGGGGTTGTTAGCATGCAGAAGCCGTGGTCATGGCATACAGGTGGGAAGGGGTAGAGAAAGGGGTCTGGGGCAGCCATGGGACTGCAAAAGATAGGACATAATTTCAGTGTTGTGTTGTGGCTTCATTGGAGTGTGAGTGACACCACCAGCAAGCAGCCCAGGCTTCGAGACCCCTAGGTTTCACACTCTCACTTGACCTGGCCAGAGAGGAATGTCTTTTTTAAGGTGGTGCTTTCACTGACTTGCTCATCTCAGCAATCCCTTCCCTTCCCTTCCCTTCCCCTTCCCTTCCCTTCCCTTCCCTTCCCTTCCCTTCCCTTCCCTTCCCTTCCCTTCCCTTCCCTTCCCTTCCCTTCCCTTCCCTTCCCCTCCCCTCCCTTCCCTCCCTTTCCTTGCCCTGCCCTGCCCTGCCCTGCCCTTTCCTTTCCTTCCCTGCCCTGCCCTGCCCTGCCCTGCCCTTTCCTTCCCTGCCCTGCCCTGCCCTGCCCTTTCCTTCCCTGCCCTACCCTGCCCTTTCCTTCCCTGCCCTGCCCGGCCCTGCCCTGCCCTGCCCTTCCCCTTGCCCCTGCCCGGCCTTCCCTGCCCTTCCTAGCCACATGGCATTCTGGGGGCTAAGAAGCTGCTTTTCTTTCTTCCTTCCTCCTGAATCATGAGTCTTGGCTTGAGGATGTGAGAATCACCTGCTGCCTGCCTGGGGAAGTTGCCTTTCTTATGTGGGTAAAGAGACTAGGTACAGACTAGAGGCCCAACAGATTGACCCTAGAGTCCATTCAGCCCCGATGCCTTCTCCTCACTCCCTCTACTTCCTTCATGCTCCTCAGAACTCAGAATGCCTCTACCCTGAATGCTTGCTTTCTTTTGACTGTCTGAATGCCTCTCTCTCTCTCTCTCTCTCTCTCCCCCCTTCTTCTCATTCAAGTTTTTGCTCAAATGTCTTTCCTAGGAAGTTTTCTCTGGTCATCTTATCCTTCTAGAACCAGAACCCCACACTTAATTCCCCTTCCTTGCTGTTTGTTTTGCACAGTATTTATCACCTAATACATAAAGAATTAATTATGCATTTTTTTTCTGGTCTGTCCCAGAACAGAGAATTCTGTGTATCTTTGTTGAAGGCTATGTATCCACCTCCCAGAAAGCAGTCCGGTACCTTGGAGGCACCTGCTGAATATTTATTAAATGGATGTTGGCAGCCTAGCTGAAATGGGCGCTGTTATAAGTGGGTCAGTCTTGGCTGAATGATGGAAGTCCCCTGGCTCACCAGGGTCTGACATCTCTAAGCTAGTGTCCCATATGGGTTGGATGAGAAGGGTCTCTGCTGGCTGGGAGACTCCCTGCCAAGCCTCAGAGGCTCATCTAAGGCCCTTCTCTTCAGGCAGATTTGATCTCTCCCTACAACTTCTCACCTTCAAGGTCCACCAGGCATCTGCTGTTCTAGTCATGAGCCATAGTTCACGTCTTTGCTTCTCCCCTTCCCGGCCATTGGCAAGTGGCTTAATTCTCTTGGCTGTCAGTTTCTTCATCTATAAAATGGGGGCGATGTGATATGACACAGCAGAATTAACATAACATAACATAACAACAACATATGTCTTCAAGAATGGCTCTGGTTGACAGTCCTGGCCCTGCAGGTCAAGCTGGCTGGTGCATTCTCAGCATGGACAGCTTTGGCTTATGTATCTGAGGAGGCCATACCTACTCACAGCAAGTCAAGAGATTCAGATGTGGCCAAGTCTAGTGGGCACTTGGGCTCTGGGAGGAGAAGTCTGCCATGGGCTTGCTTAGCCAAGCTACTGCCCTATGAGAGTTCATGCCCAGGGAGATGCAGACAGGGCGTGTATTAGTCAGGGTTCTCTAGAGGAACAGAACTGGTAGAATGAATTGTATCAAAAGGGAATGTATTGGATTAGTTTACCACAGTCTAACAATAGCAGGTTGCAGGCCTGAGAGTCAAGGAACCCAGTAGCTGCTCAGTCCATGAGGCTGGAGGCCTCAGCAATCCCAATCCAGAGAGCTGCTGCTCTTCAGTCCACACTGGCCTTCAGTCCACACTGGTCTTTAGTCTGTGCTGGTCTTCAGTCCACACTGGAAAGCAGCATGCAGCACTTGCAGCCAGGTGGGAGGAGGGGATACCTTCCTTCCCAGAGCTGCCTTACATAAAGCCCCCCTCTCCCACAAGGGCTACCCATTCTCAAGGAAGGGCTCACCCTGGGGGAAAGATTCCTCCTTTAGTCAGTCCTTCCTGGAAGCAACCTCAGAGACACGCTTATAAGGAATGTCTGTGGGTCCCTAAACAGATCAAGTTGACACAAAACTTAACCATCACAGGACATGCCCTTGATTTCCCACCCCTGACCTGGTCTCTGCCTTTTTCATGGACTGCCTGTGTTACCTGTTTCGAGAATCTGCAGTGAGGAGAGCACTATCCTGTGGTGCAAACCTGCAGCTGAGCCTTGGAATACCCACTTTCCTCCTGAGAGCCAGGCCTTCGGTGGGAGCAAGAGGACTGTGAGCTGGAATAGAACCTCTCTGAGCCGGCCTAGGGGCATCTTCAGCCTTTGCCCCGCTACAAAGATAGGCATTGCCATCTCAGAGCATTTCTTCCAGCCTTTAGAGTGTGTAGTTCCAGGAATATTATTTTATTAGTTACTTGTGGTCTCTTTGACCAAATATCTGGTAGGAACAACTTCAGGAAGGATTTATATTGGCTTACAATGCCAGAGGGTTTAGTCCATGGTCATTTGGCCACATAGACTTGGGTCCAATATCATGGTGGTGGAAGTATGTGGTGGGGCTGTTTTTCACTCTTGGTGGATAGGAAGCAGAAAAAAGAGGGTCAAGGGGAAGAGGTCAGAAAAGATATAACCCCCCTGGGCATACCCCTAATGACCTACTTCTTCTAACTAGGCCCTACCTCCTATTTCTCACCACCTCTCAATAATGGCATCATAGTATGAACTCATGCACTAGCCATTGTGATCCAATAATCACTAGAAACCCACTGCAGATACACACACAAATATATGTCTCACTAATCTCCTAAGCATTTTTTTTTTTTTAAGTTTTAAATTTTTATTTTTATTTTTGGAGAGAGACACAGAGAGAGACAGACAGAGAGGGAGAGGGAGATAGATAGAGATGGGCGTGCCAGCAGCCTCTCAGCTGCTGTGAATGAAATCCAGATGCGTGCACCCCCTTGTGGTCAAGTGCAGTATTGCGCCCTTGTGTCACTTTGCATCTGGCTAAACGTGGGACCTGGAGATTGGAACCAGGTTCTTAGGCTTAGCAGGCAGGCGCCTTAACCGCTAAGCCATCTCTCCAGCTCCTGGCATTTCTTTCTTTTTCAAATAATACGTGTGTGTCTGTGTGTGTCTGTGTGTGTGTGTGTGTGCATGAATTTTTTTTTTAATTTATTTGAGACAAAGAGAGCAAGAGTGAGAGACACACACAGAGATAGGATGGGCACACAAGGGCCTCTTGCCACTGTAAACAAACTCCAGATGCATAAACCACTTTGTGCATCTGGCTTTACATGGGTATTGGAGAATCAATCCCAGGCTGTCAGGCTTTGCAAGCAAGCACTTTTAACTGCTGAACAATCTTTCCAGCCTTCCTAGGCACTTCTTAATCTAGTCAAATTGGCAATTGAAATTAACCATTGATAATATCCTTTACATCCAGCCAACATTTCTCTCTCCAAACTTTTTTCTTTTGTTGCTCTTGGAATTTAAAAATCAGAAAGAAACTCTAAAAATCAGAAAGCAACTTTAAAAATCAGACAGGGCTGGAGAGATTGCTTAATGGTTAAGGTGCTTTCCTGCAAAGCCTAATGACCCATGTTCGACTCTCCAGATCCCATGTAAGCCAGATGCACAAAGGTGAGGCAAGCCCACGGTTGCACATGCTCACTAGGTTGTGCAAGTGTCTGGAGTTCGATTGCAGTGGCTGAGGCCCTGGTGTGCCAATTCTCTCTCTCTCTTAAAAAAAAAAAAAAAAAAAAAAAAAAAAAAAAAAAAAAAAAAAAGAGGCATTCAGACAGGAGTGTAAACCCAGAGAAAAGTTCCTTCTCCCTTAGTGCCTTTTAAGTCCTGGAAAAAGATTCTTGGTCTGCCATGGGTGGTCAGCTTTTTCAAGCATTGATAAATCAAAGGCAATTTGGGTGAAAGAGAGAGAAGCAGACACTGGTGTGTGTCCAGCCAATTAGCAATGTGATCAGGGTCCTTCTCAAGTGAGCATCTCCCCTTTAATGATCCTGGGCTTGTGAAACCCATGCATGCATTGTCTTGAAGATTGTTTTCTTTGATTCATTCAGTCTGATGCATCGAGTGCCAACCTGTCTGGGTACAAAGACGGATAACCAGCATATCACCTCTTCAAGACCGGACACTCGCTAGCTAAAGGTAAAGACCTTCTTACCAGCAGAAGTTACAGAACTTGCAAGAAAGGTCAGTCAGATGTCCTCCCAGAGGGGACAAAGAGGGGCCAGTGTTTCCACTAGGGGTCAAGGAGGTCAAAAATAGAAGCCCACACTAATGTGCTCAACCACAAGGTAAGGGAAACTTGTGGGCCCTAGGTGTGGGTACAGGGCCAGGCCTTGAGAGTACTGGAAATTCCCTGGGCTTTTTGGACCCTTTAGGGTTCCAAGGTCCTTCTTCAAGGGCCACCATAACTGTACCTCGTGCCATGGAATTAATTGATCAACGTTTCTAGTCGACTGTGTGTAGAACCAGAGGTCCAGCAGGAGCCAGGTGGTGTCAAAGAGTCTAAGGAAGGCATGAGTTAAGCAGGATGGGAGTCAGGGAAACCAAGGATGCTGGCAGTGTTCTCCTGCAGACCTGGATGGGGAGGGAACAGAGCGTCATCACAGAACCTGGTCAGGGCTATAGCGAAGGGAGAAGTTATGGCCTGGAGCAGTAGGTCTTAGCCATGGCCAGTGTAGCGTGGAAGGCGGGCTCCTAGGGGAATCACTCCTCATTTCTCTCTTCTGGCCCTCTGCCCAGGTGTTGCAACAGGAGCCTACATTTGGATGGAGCAGAATCCAGATTGGGGGGGAGGGGACAGTGAGTGATGAATCCAGAATGGCTTCCCGGGCATAGAGCAGACGGGACAGGATAGAGGCAGACGTGAAGGGGCCTGTGGGGAATGCCATTCCTGCCTCGCACAATCTCCACCTCATTTTCAAGTGACTTCGAGAGAGGATCAGGTTGGACTGGCTCTCGAGACAGCCGCTGAAGGAGCTCCCGAGAGATCAACATATCTCACTGTCAGAGTGAGAAAACTAGGTGACGCAGGCCCAAGGGAGTACAGTGCCATGGGGCCATAAAGGACCAAGAGACATGAATTCATGTAAGCCTCTGTTCCTTGACTATTGTCATCACCCTTGCCTGCTCTCAGGGGTACACCTGTGGAGTACCTCTTTTGGTGTTTGAACGGGTGTTTTATTAGAGTCTCTTCAAAAGTTATCAGGGAGGTTAAAAATCATGAAGAATGGCATGGAGAGATGGCTCAACAGTTATGGCACTTGCCTGCATCAACCTAATGACCCTAGTTCGGTTCTTCAGTACCCATGTAAAGCCAGATGCACAAGGGGGCACATGCATATGGAGCTCATTTGCAGTGGCTGGAGGCCCTGGCATGCCCATTCTCTTTGTCTCTGCTTGCAAATACGTACAACTTTATTTTTTAATCATGAGGATTTAGGTATGAATATATGTATTTTTCAAAAGATGATCCAGCCCAGCAGAGCATTGTTCCTGACATTCTGCTGGACCCACCCTGCACCCATGACTCTGGGATGGGCCTCTCCACCTGCATTCTCATGACACCACCACTTCACTCTCTACATTTGCCTGCAGGGATTTCAGACAATGTGGAGTCACTAGACCGACCTTTATAAAGGTCACCCCCGGTCTTCTTTGCAGGTTCCTCTGCTCTTGATGTTTGCCTGGGCCATGCTCTTCACTTTCCTGTGCCTGGGGTCCGAGGGACCCACTTTGTTCCCAGTCCAGGTCAAAGCTGCTACAAGAAGCCTCTAAGTAGAGCTGCACTCATGCAATGGGAAGTACTGGCCAGGGTTTGAAGGTTTGGGTATTTTCAGAGGAAGAGGTTCCTTAGAGAAGGCAGCTCCATGGAAGCTCCCCTAGGTGGTTAACCCAGTGTAAGTGGGGGGCTCCTTCTGAATGGGCCATTATGGTCCTGCTAGACTCCTGACAACAGAGATCTGAACCAGAGAGGCTTATCAACTCCATGGCATATCCAAGTCCAAGGTTATCTTGGATGGGATTCAATCTGGCTGGGTTTGGTGAAAATAGAGTGGTCAGTAGAAGTGAGAAACTTCCCAGCTGGGGCACCAGCCATGCTGGATGCTAGCTGTGTGGAGTGAGTTCTAGCTGTGGGGTCTTGGCTTCTGGCCAGCTGTGCAGATTGGGTCACCATCTGTGTGGACTGAAGCGCCAGCCAGCTGTGTGCATCCAGTTGCCAGCCAGCTGTGGGGGCTAGGTTCCAGCTGTGTGGACAGGATTGCCAGATGGCTGTATTAACTAAGTTCTGGCTATGTGGGCTGAGATGTCAGCCATGCACATTAGGATAACTAGTCAGTTGTATAGACATGTGTGCGTGTGTGCGTGTGTGTGCGTGCGTGCGTGCGTGTGTGTGTGTGTGTGCGTGTGTGTAGATTGAGGTACCGATTGGGGCATGTGAGGACAGGAGAAAGGAGTGGTGACAGGGAGTCATGTATGGGATGAAGATCCAGGTATTGGGATGATAAATGTAGGGATGTGGGAACATGTGATGACAGGGAGCCAGATGTGGGGATGGGAAGGTAGATGCGGGAGTGGGAAGCCAGGTCTGAGGACAGGGAGCCAGGCAAGGGACTAGTATAAACTGGGTCAGGCTGTGTGGACCAGGGATCCAGCTGTCAGATCAGAGGAGCCGGGAGGTGCTTAACTGAGAATGGAATTCGTCTCGGCTGCCCGCTTCCCACATGCGCCGCTGCTGTTTATGGAACAAGCAATTTCAGTCAATCAAGGTCACTGACTCAAATCGACTTTACCAGTGACTTCTGTTGCAGAATGGAAGATACATTTCTCTGACAGGAATAAAATAAAATGCCCTTAAGAATAATAAGCCGTCGTTAGGAAAGGTCCAGATCTTCCAGAATGAGATTTTCTAGGGAAACAACGATTATTTATGTCAAGATGTTTATTTGTTCGACAAATATTTGTTGAACACAGATGATGTGCCAGTCATTGTATGGAAAAAAAAAAAACTCACTTAAAATAGGTGACCTGGAGTCAGGATAAAGAACCTGGGATTAATTTCATATTTGTCACATTCTACAAATATGGACTCCATTCCTTTTCGAGAGGAACGGTCTTCCCTTTCAATTTGTAGGACCCAGCCACAACACTGGGTCCATTCAGCAGCCCTCAGGAAGAACCATAACAGAAACAGCAATGGCAGAAGACCTCGGTTAGGATACTCAGAGGTGCTGGGGGTTCCAGGGCTGTGTTAACTAAGTTCTGGCTGTGTGGAATCTGTGTGTGAAATGTGTGTGTGTGTGTAATGTGTGTGTGTGTACCATTGAGAATAGAATGGTTCTGCAAAGGGAGGTGCCCCCTGGCTTATCCAGCCAACTAGCTGAGTCCCCCCATCATTGCCCCTTTCATTCCCCTCCCCCTCTCTTCAGTTGCATCCTAGAATATTGCCGTATTACCTTGGGGAAAATGTATTGGATGGTGACTTTGGAGGAAAAAAAAAGATAAGATTGAACAAAGGAAGATAAATGTGTACATAAATACACATGTGAAGTGGTCCCCTGGATTCGTCAGGGTTCTCTAGAGGAACAGATCCCACCAAATGATTACATATTGCAAAAGAGACTTATTAGTTTGGCTTGCAGAATATAGGCTGGGTAATCCAACAATGGCTGGCTGTACAGTGGAGAGGGTGAGAACTTGGTAGCTGCTCAGTCCATAGGTTGGATGCTTCAGCTGTCCCAATCGGGCACTGAAGGGCTGGAGGATTCCTGGAGAATCCACTGGTGTTCAGTCCACAAAGGAAGGCTGAAGAAGCTGGGCTCTGATGTCTGTGAGGGAGGGCAGCTACAGGGTAGATGCACTCAACAGCAAGGAAGGGAGGCAGCGGGCAAAACAGCCCAGCTTTTCCCTCAGACCTCTTTACGTATGGGCACTGCCAGAAGGGCTGCCCACTCTGGAGAGGGGGAGTCTTCCTCCCTCAGTTAACCTTTCCTGGAAATGCCCTGACAGACCTGTGCAAGAGGTTCATCTCTTAATTAATCACTGAGCCAATCCAGTTGACAACTGAGATGAACCATCACATCCCCCCTTATGAGGTGGGGTATGTTCCATGCCATTACACCATCTGAATGCATGGATAATACTTTTCCCACTATGAACACCTACTTACAATAAAGTTTAATTTGCAATTAGACACAGTAAGAGACTAATAATAACTGAAAATAAAATAGAAGAATTATAGCAATGTTATGCTGAAAAGTGTGTGAATATGATCTTTCTCACTCTCTTTTCCTTCTTTTTTCTCTCACTCAAAATACTTTACTGGGGGCTGGGTATGGTGGTTCACATCTTTAATCCCAGCACTTGGGAAGCAGAGGTAGGAGGATCGTCACGAGTTCGAGACCACCCTGAGACTACATAGTGAATTCCAGGTCAGCCTGAGCTAGAGTGAAACCCTACCTCGAAAAAAACAAAACAAAACAAAACAAAAAAATTTACTGGAGTTGGGAGATGGCTTAGCTGGTAAGACACATGCCTGCAAAGCTTAACAACCCAGCTTTGATTCCCCAGTATCTACGTAAAGCCAGGTGCACAAAGAGGTGCATGTGTCTGGAATCCGTTTGCGGTGGATTGAGGCCCTTCTTTCTGCCTGTCTCTCTTCTCTCTCTCTCTGCTTACAAATAAATAGACAAAATTATTTTTAAAACATTTTACTGTACTGTACCTTTCGACTATGGTTGACCATGGGAAACAGACCACACAAAGTGAAACCTCAGACCAAGTGGGGGTGGTGGTGACTGTACAGTCAACTCTCAGCATTCAGGGAAGTTCATGTTCTATAAAGTTACCACAAACACTGAGTAGATAATTGACCAGTTGCTCCTGAGGGAAATACAGGCTCAGGTTCCTGTAGCCTACAGTCTCGTATCCGTTAGTGGATCGATACATAACCTTATATTACGTGTTTCTCTTAAAAGGCAAGTTACTTAATACAGAATTGTTGATTAACATTGAACTCATGGCCAACAGCGCTATAATTCATGCCTGAATGAAGCTTTTCTGATGTACCTGTTTTCTCTGTAAGTCGCACCACAGCCTTCTTGCACTTAGCAACCCTGGGCAGTGTTTTAGCACATGCTCGGGGCCATCTTAAATAATGAAACCTGCAGAAAGCCGCATGATGCAAAGCAGTGACATTGAAATGACTATGGAGAGGACACTTGTTTCCAGAGTGAGAGATGAAGGAAAAAGGCAGAAGGTGACCCGTCTGACCTCCCTGGAAGCACAGGTGCATTGGGGAGTGGAATATTTTACTGCTCTGCACACAGTCACATATGAGGATTGATTATCTGCATGTGTAGGTATGTATAAGTATGTCTCTCTCTCTCTCTCACACACACACACATGTGATATGTTATTTGGAAGCTATCACCTCTACAGAGAAGCAGAAAACACCAATTAGAAGTGGGGAGCTGGGTATGCTGATGCATGCCTATTGTTTCCAGCATTCAGAGACAGGAAAACTGAATTTGAGGCTAGCCTAACTAAGCTTTATAGTGAGACACTGTCTCAAAATTAAAACACAAGAATCAAAACATGATCTGGCACTCCAAAGCAGAGCAGGTTCCTTCTGAAACTTGCCCATACTGTTACTTTTTTTTTTTTTTAAAAAAGAGATTTATTTTTATTTATTTATTAGAGATAGACACAGAGAGAGTGAGAATGGGCACGCCAGGGCCTCTAGCCACTGCAAACAAACTCCAGACATATGTGCCACCATGTGCATCTGGCTTATGTGGGACCTGGAGAATCGAACCTTGGTCCTTACGCTTCATAGGCATTCACCTTAACCGCTAAGCTATCTCTCCAGCCCCTGTTACATTTTTTGAATTTATTTGCTAGTGACACAGGGTGGGAGAGGAGAATGGTGCACGTTGGTGTCTATGACCTGTATTGGTGTCTATTGAGCTGACTGGGAGATAAGTTATTGTATTGTTTAAGAATTCATCAACTCTTCCCACGAGGACAGGAAACAGTAGTAACAAAGTAGGGCTTGGTGTGACTATGACAGGCTTAGAAATGAATAGTTAGAAGTAACAGGTACACTTAGGGAGATGGCTCAGCAGTTAAAGGTGCTTGCTTGCAAAGCCTGCTGACTTGAATTCCATTTTTCAGCCACTTCCGTGAGCTGGACAGGCATTTGTTTACAGTAGCAAAAGACTTTGGTATGCTCACACATAAATAAAACTTTTTTAAAAATGTAACTGAGGCCAAGCCTTGGGATAGCTCTGGGGGTGGGCAGTCAGCAGATTCTCAAGTAACTCTGTGTAGAGCATGGAGAGATCATGGATCCTGGTCTGGCCCATATCACGCTACCCGCCCACACCCTCCAGGCTGGACACTGAACAGCCCTCTCTGTCTTTCCTCGCAGGATTTGTGATCCTACTTCTTCTCTGTCTTTAAAGAATTAATTTATTTATCTAGCGAATGGGAATGCCAGGACCTCTTGCCACTGCCAATGAACTCCAGCTGCTTGAGCCACTTTGTGCATCTGGCTTTGTGTGTGCTTTATCTGGGCTGTCAAGCTTTGCAAGCAAGTGCTTCCAGCCACTGAGCCATCCCTCTAGCCCCTTTTCTGTCTTTTTAAAATCAGGCCCCGGGCCATACTTTTGATCATTTCAGACCCTAGGTGGCCAGACCTGTTTGCCAGCTGTGGCCCAAGAGTGTTGTATGAGAAAGAGGAACATATTTGCTTATGTTTTCAGGGCTATGTGTTAGGCCTTAGAACCCCAAGTAGGTAGAAGGGTTTCATTTTCTCCTGTCATTATCCAGATGTGACAATCAGTGGTCTACCACAATCTTATCTATTTCTCCCTTGGTGAGCAAAAATGACATTGATGACAATGATAATGACAGCTAATGCTTTTTGAGTGCCAGCATGTCAGGCATTGAGTCAAGTGTTTTGCTTTTACATTTAAACTTATCAGAGCAACACATGTACCTAAGTTTTCACCAAACATCTTATTTTGAAAAAAGATATATTTATTTATTTGAGAGAGAGATAGTGGCAGATAGAGAAGGGTGTGACAGGGCCTCTAGCTGCTCCAACTGAACTCCAGATGCCTGCACCCCTTTGAGCATCTGATTTTACCTGGGTACTGGGGAATCAAACCTGGGCCATCATGTTTTGCAGGCAAGCTCCTTAACCCCTGACCCATCTCTCCAGCCATTAAAAAAACTTTTAAGAAATATTTTATTTATTTGTGAGAAAGAGAGAGAGAGAGAAATAGAAAGAGGCAGATAAAGAGAGAATGGGTGTGCCAGATAAACCCCAGACTCACCTGCCACTTTATGTACCTGGGTTATGTGGGCACTTGGGAATTGAACTTGGGTCCTTAGGCTTCACAGGCAAGTGTCTTAACCATTAAGCCATTTCTTCAATCCTAATTTTTTTTTTTTTGTTTTTTTGAGGTAGGGTCTCACTCTAGCCCAGGTTGTCCTCAAATTCACTATGTAGTCTCAGGGTGGCCTTGAACTTATGACAATCCTCCTACCTCTGCCTCCTGAGTGCTGGGATTAAAGGCGTGCGCCACCAGGCCCAGCTCCTAATTTTTTTTTAAATGACAGAAAAGCTAGAAGACAAGCACAATGACATCTATATGTCCCTTTTTGGGCTCACCAGTTTTCACCACATTTATTATATTATTGATCTATCATTTTTATGAATGAATTAAAACTATATTACAAAAGTGTGTTTTTACCCCCAAATGCCTTATTGCCTATCTCTTAAGAATTAAACACACACCCCTATATAACCATACCACAGGAACCACAGTTAAGAAAGTTAACATTAGTTCACTGCTCTCATCTCATAAGTATTCCATGTTTAAATTTCATGTACTTAATTTAGAAGAAGAAATACATAATGCTTAGAAAGAAAGGGAACATTCTTTCTTTCTCTTGATTGCTTCTTTCCTGAAGCTACCATTACTACTTCTTGTAGACATTTCTTCCAGTTATTAACTCCATGCTTATAAATGGCATATTTTTGTGTTATTTTATTTTTATTTATTTATTTGAGAGCTACAGACAGACACAGAGAGAAAGGGGGAGAGAGAGAGAGAGAGAATGGTGCACCAGGGCCTCCAGCCACTACAAATGAACTCCAGATGCATGCGTCATTTTGTATATCTGGCTTATGTGGGTCCTGGGGAATCGAGCCTCAAATCGGGGTCCATAGGCTTCATAAGCAAGCACTTAACTGCTACACCATCTCTCCAGCCCCATGCTATTTTTTATTACTCTTCATTTATTAATATCCATGTAAGAAGAGGATTTAGCCTCCTCGTCCCTCACAGATACATCTCCCCCATCCTCCCAACATGATGATACCTTTTTTTGGTAATATTAGTATTTAGCACTTACACTATTAGTGAGTGTGTTATTTTCAGACCAAGTTACAAAGTGTACCATGATTGTATTTCTTTTATTGTACAACTCTGTTGGGGTATAATTGTCATGATTTGTCACTTACCTGGTTTTCTGTCTAGTGATCACTATTTCATCCCTGAGTCTTCTGACAGAATTATAACTTTCTTTTTCTAAAATTTATATTATTCTATTTTTACATTCATGTTGCTGACTCTGGTAGCCTCCTCCCTGTCCTCCCCCCCACCCCGAACGGACCCTCATCATTGGGGAATGTGGGTTGTGTATTATGGGGGTAGTCAACAGTTATGGGGGATAGGCAAAATCTCTGTGCATAATGACCCAACTTGTGGTTCTAACGCTCTTTCCACCTCCTCTTCCATGAATTTCCCTGAGCCATGTTGGGATCATTTTAGTTCTACTTCAGTGATGAGGTCTTGGGAGCCTCTGTGTCTCTGGATATATGGCTTAGTAGGAGTTGGATGTTCTCTGTGTTTATCTCTTTCAGCCTTATTCTGGTGTTGGATTCACCAAGAAAGCTGTACTCTTGCCCTTTTCCCCCGTTACTCTATGGTTGCAGGTGGGGCCCTGGTGAGGTGAGATAGGTAGATCCTCCCTTCAGGTTCGATGTCCATCTGAAAAAGATAAGCAAATTCTCCAATGGAGAGAGAAATTAGCATTAGATAGATGGAATGGCCATAGTTATTTTATATGTGTAGGCCCTCTTCTAGCCCACATTTGGTGGGAACTTGATCTTGGAGACTGGGCTCATTTTTTTGGGTGGGGCTCATCTTTTGTACATGGTTTTGACTTATTTCCCAGTTCCAGCAATGAGTTCCATTCCACTGAGTGGTCTATTAGCCAAATCAAGAGCAGTTGGTTACCCACCATGGCTGTGTGCCACTACTGCACTTGTTTGAGCATCACATCAGGTTGTTTCCTGCTGGGTAGCTTAGACTGCGAGTTGTTTGGACAGATGTCGGTCATTTTCCCCCAGTCGCTCATGTAGCACCCTCTGGCACTAGACTAGCTAACTGTCTGGGGACTAACCCTCTTCCAGATTCCAACCATGTCGCTCCATGTTTCATCTCAATTGCATACGATGTCTTTGGCAGTAGGATCTTACCATTAACCTTTGGTGGGTCATCAAGAACTCTGACAGAAATCTGTCTTTTTGGGGGGAACCTTGTAGGTCTGTCTGATCAACAGTTCATTGTAAAAGTTAACCCCATGCTGGTACTGGGAGTTAAAAGTCAGTGCCAAGGAAGGTGAAGGAAGAAAAAGATAGGTAATATAAAAGAGAGAGTATAGACAGGAGAGGGAGGGAGAAAGAGAGAGAGAGAGAGAGAAACAGGAAAAGATTAAGGTTGGTCTTCGTGATGTTCTGTCCAGGTCCCTGTGGTTCAGATGTTCCCTCTGTGGGCCTTCTGGAGGATCAATGTTTTAGCCTGTTGTTCAGAATATGGGATTTTATGGTACCATTTCCATTTGGGTCCCCCACCCTTACCCTCCCTCCCACCCTTTCGCTCCCCCCCTTACCCTCCCCCATCCCACCCTCCCTATTGTCTGGTCCTCAGGGTACTTATTAGGTATGTCAGCATCTCAGGCAGATTCAGATTAGGAGCCACAGATGAATGAGACCATGTGACGATTATCTTTTTGTGACTGGGTGAGCTCACTGAGAATGATCTGATCTGTTCCATGTGCCGCCCCCCCCCCCAGTTCTCGCAGGCAGCTCCACCCACCGAGTCCCTGCACCACCACACAGAATTATAACTTTCTTTTGAATATGTTGACATGCATTGAATTAGGTGTTGGTTTAATTCTTTTCTTGGTCCTCCTGCTATAAAATGTGCTGTTTCTCTCCTGTCTTCCTGGACTTATCCTCATCACACTGAGATTCCCTCAGACTGCTCTGGAATTACAATTCTGTCCTGGGTACCTTCTTTCTTGATTTACCCTCTCACCACGGTGGAGAACATCCCGCGGTGGCTTTCTGAGGGAGGACTTGCGGGAGGCAGTATTTCTGAGCTTGCATTTGTGAGACGATGTTTCACTACAAGCTCATACTTCAGTAAGAGTTTGGCTGCATATGAAGTTGTAGAATGGAAGTCATTCCCTATAACCCATCCTCAGGGTTCAGACAGTGTTTCTTGGTTTCTTCTACCTTCTAGGGTCGTTGGGAAGTCCAGTGCTTTTCCGGCGTTTGCCTTTGTGAACACCAGCGGACCGTAGCTCTTTCCATCCATTGTTCAGGCACCAAGTGGCCCTTTCAATCTAGAAACTCAAGTGGTGATTCACTGCTTCCATAATTCTTCCCTTCTTCTGGAACAGCTTCTCTTCCTATATGTTCTCACTTCCCATCATCTCTATGAAGCTGTGTGCTTTTCTCTGCTCTAGACGCTCTCAACTTATTATTATTATTTTTTTGTGTTTTTGGTTTTTTGAGGTAGGGTTTCACTTTCATCCAGGCTGACCTGGAATTCACTATGTAGTCTCAGGGTGGCCTCAAACTCACGGTGATCCTCCTACCTCTGCTTTCTGAGTGCTGGTCATGCGCCACCACGCCTGGCTTCAAGTTATTTTTATAACCATTCTACTAAGATGTTTATTTCTGTTTAGAAGAACTCTTTAATATGTATTCTTTAATAATTGCATGTTCTGGTCAAGGGTGCGATAGTTCACCCTACATCTCTTTCATTACAGGGTGTTTTGCTCTCTGTTGTTTCCCCCACCCATTTGTTATTTTAGTCTAATTAGCCCTTCTGAAAGTGGCTCTCTGAACATCTGGTGACCTTGACTGCCTTTATGTTCACGAGGGAGGCACTAACATGCACACTGGCAGTTGCATGGGTGCAATCTATGAATTTCTCTACGAGGTCAGGTGGAGACAGTGATCAAGTAGGGACTGACAAGTGGCAGAAGGTGGCGGTCTCTTCTGCTGCCTAGGTCAGCTGCTCCCGTCCCCAGCCCCATGACTAGTCACATCCTGCTCTCCTCACCTTTGTGCACCAAGTGCGCAGGCTGCCCTCCAGTGTGCCTCCCCCCCCCCCAAAGTGAGCGGTTACAGGCAGGCCTTCTCGAGACAAGTTTGTCTGGAGTGGCTTCTTCTGCTCTCTCACTCTTATCTGGCAGGGTTTGGCTTCAGTCATTTCTTTCCCTCCATACTCCTTCTCTCCTCTCCATGCCAGGGGAGGTAGGCTCTCGATGCTGTCTGCTCTCACGCCACCCAGCAGCTCTCCATAGGCATCCCACTCGCGACAGTATGAAGCCCTGCTTTGTTGACTCCCCTGCACACACACAGTGCTTTCGGAGGTGCCCTCTTCCTAGGATCTGGCTCTGGTCTGGATCATTCCTTTGTCACCATAGCATCTTGGGGTGGCATAGAGACAATAGAGACACTACATGTCTTGGGCTGTTATCTAAGAAAATTCCTAAGACTGGATAACTTATGAAGTCACATGGCTCACCATTCTGGAAGCTGGGAAGTCCAAGAGCGTGGTGGCTGCATCTGGGCAGCACGTGTTGAGGATCTTCTTGCCACATTACAACATGGTAGAGGGCGTCACATGGTGAGACAGGGCAAGCGTGCATCAGTTCAGGTGTCTCTTCCCATACAGCTACCAAACTCCACCCTAATGGTTCTATAATCCCAGTTACCTCCCAGAGGTTCCACTTCCAGCTCCCATCACATATAAATCTGGGGATTTCATTTCAACATGAATATATATATAATTTTTATTAATTAATTTGACAGAGAAAGAGAGAGAGTGAGAGAATGGACATGCCAGGGCCTCCAGCCACTGCAAACAACCTCCAGACACATGTGCTACCTTGTGCTTCTGGTTAATGTGGGTCCTGGGGAATTGAACCTGGGTCCTTTGGCTTTGCAGGTAAATGCCTTAACCACTAAGCCATCCCTCTAACTCTTGACATGAGTTTCTATGGGGATATTCAAACTGTGGCACTGTGATTCTCAGAAGTTAAGTTTTATGGATTTGCTACCATCACAGGGATCTAAACCCAACTCAAAGGACTGCATTTTGATTAAAATGTGTGAAAACTTCCCCTTTCTTTCTTTTTTTTTTTTTTTTTTTTTTTTTTTTGATTTTTCAAGGTAGGGTCTCACTGTAGCACAGGCTGACCTGGAATTCACTATGTAGTCTCAGGCTGGCCTTGAATGCACACCGATCCTTCTACCTCTGTCTCCCAAGTGCTGGGATTAAAAGTGTGTGCCCCCATGCCTGGATTTTATTTTAAATTTTATTTATTTATTTGTTTGAGAGAGAAATAGATAGATAGAGAATAGGCATGCCAGGGCCTCCAGCCACTGCAAATGAACTCTAGACACATGTGCCATTTTGTGCCTCTGGCTTACATGGGTCCTGGGGAATTGAACCTGGATCCTTTGGCTTTGTAGGCAAACGCCTTAACGGCTAAGCCATTTCTCCAGTCCAGGACTTATTAAAAACTGTTAAGACCTCACAAAACCTTCTCCTACTCCATACTGCTCTAATCTCCTTTCAAGATTGTAAGTAGACACACTCATATCACCAATTAATTTATCCCATCCTACAGCCAGAGTGGATCTATTATCTGAAGAAACAGGAGAAAGATGTTGAATGTGGGGACCTTTGGACCTCTTCTGAAGACATCTGCTATGGAGTTGTCAGTGGATATAAGCAGAAGGTTCCAGACAGACTTAAGGTTTCCCAGAGTCGTTACACTTGGATTTCTTGAATATCCATTATCATCAGGTCAGGGAAATGTCAACATCACATGAATACACATTAACTAGCGCAGGGATAGCAATGGTATTTCATCTCCAGATGAACATAGAGTGACCTGACGGCTGGGGGCTGCCTCGAGTGCTTGTCAAGGGTTCAGAGGTCTTAACCAGGTTCAGTATGCAAGAGTCTTGTGATCAATTAGCGATGCCATCCCAGAACCAGCGGAAATATGGAAATAAAATGTTCAAAGACACGTGACTGGTAATACGAATTACCTGGAGGTACTTGTTAAAACCAGATTCCAGAGTGTTCACCAGGAGATGCAGATTCACGTGCTCTAGAGACAGATATGGGAAACAGCCATGACATTCCCAGCAGGCAAGTCTGGAAACATGGTTCTAGAGGAAGGTCAGTCTCCAGAACTTTCTGCTGACCAGAGGAGGAAATACAGGAAGACAGAGCACAGAACCCAGTCCTGGGGAAAGAAAGGGAGAATGGTTAAGCCTGACAGACAGTTCGCCAGGCTTGTGCATGTGAGGGAAGGCTTCATGTGAATCTTCAATCCAGAACAAAGCCCTCCTCCCCCAGGGAAGTGCTTGGTGATTTTGATAAAGAATAAGCAAATCACTCAACTTCTTATTGTGTTATTTAACTTTCGCATGTCTCCACCCAGGTCTGTGTCTTGTTTCTGTCAATGCTAGTTTGAGATGATCTAGGGAGGCCCCAAAGATAGGAAAGATCAAGCCACATTCAGAACTTTCAGCCAGGCATGGTGGCACACGCCACCCTATGACTACATAGTGAATTCCAGGTCAGTCTGAGATAGAGTGAGACTCTACCTTGAAAAAACAAAACAAAACAAAAAAAAAAAAAAAAAAACAAAACAAACAACAACAAAAAAAAACCCCAAAAACGAACTTTTAGGAAAACCACAGGCAAGAAGGGGTGCCATCTCCCCTCTGTGACACAAGTCTATTATAGAAAGAAACCCCAGAACATTGATCTATTTAGACATATTTCAAAGATTATCAATAAGGATCAATTCCTGAACTAGTCTCCTTACCTAAATGAAATAAGAGCCACTTGCCCCTTCTCCACTCTCCACCATCAGCAGTGCATGCTCAGGCTTAGAACAGAGAAGGGTGGGTCTTAGATACTGTACTAGTTATTCTCTCATTGCTGTGACAAAACACCCGACAGAAACAAATTAAGGCAGGAAGGTTTATTTTGGTTCATGGTTTCAGAGGATTTCCAAACCCATGAGCCTATGGGGAACTTTTCAGACTCAAACTATATTCAATGAAAAAAATCCATATATATATATATATCATGTGACTAAAACCCAGCTGGTATTTAGTGGGTACTTACTACACACCAACAAGCATCTTATTTTCTTATGTATTAATGTATTTTATTTCTAAACTCTATAAGTAATATGCAATGGTTATCTTCATTTCATAGTTGTGAAACAGAGGCACAGAAATTATAAGTAATTTCCCAAGACCACGTAACTAATGAACTTAAAAATTATCCTGAAACTGAGATATTTAAGACAATCAATTTTACCTCCATCTCTGTGGGTCAGAAGTCTAGGTGTGGCTGAGCCAAGTCCTGACTCAAGCGTTCTCACACAGTTATACATCATCAGGTTTGTCACTGGGGCTCAGTGACCTCCAGGCTGTATTGGAAGAGGGCCCATTTCCCAGCTCACCCATGAGACTGTCGGCAGGATTGTAGTCCTTGAGGTGGTCAGAATAAGCGTCTCACAGTTTCTTGCCATGTGGGCCTTTTCAGATCAAACATGGCACTTGGTTTCCGTCAGGGTGAGAAGAGAAAAAGCAGTAAAGACTGGGCAAGATAGCTGGTAGAATCTTTTTGCCACTCGGTCTTGGAAGTGAGTCCCATGGAGATTGCCATATTCTCTTCCTCCCTTCCAAGTACTAACCATGCCCGCCTGCTTAGCTTCTGAGATCAGACGAGATTGGGCACATTCAGGATAATATGGCCATAGACCCTATTCTCTTCCTTAGGGGAGAGGGTGAGGCTGGCATGGATACAAGATAGTTTGGCTCACTGGGGAGTGTTTCATATGACAACATGTATGCATGCACTATTCCTACTTATTGTGGAATAGTATCCTATTTGTTTACTAGATATACCATATATATATATAATGTATCCATCCACCAGCTGATGGATATTTGGATTGGTTTCATTTGGGGATATTGTGAACCATGCTGTTGTGAATATTCAGATCCCTGAGTTTGTGTGGATGCAGGCTTCATTTCATTTGAGATATATATCTCAAATATATATGCATGCCTGGGAGTAGAATTACTGAGTCAAATATCTATTCTATGCTGGAAATTTTGCAAAACTGCCCGATTATTTTCTAGAGGGATTGGGCACCTGCTGTCCCTCAGCAGCACATGAGAGTTCCAGCACACGTCCTCGCTAACAGTTGTTACTGCTGTCTTTTAAATTACAGCCATCCTCTTGGGTGTTTCGGGGGGGGGAGTGATATCTTGTGTTTCTGATTTGCATTTCCTCAACAATTAATGATGCTGAACACCTTTATATATGCTTATTGGTCATTTGTATATCGTCCTTGGAGAAATGTCTATACAGATCACTTCATCATTCTAAAATCAGGTTATTTATGTTTTTATTTATTTATTTAAAATTTTATTTATTTATTTGAGAGAGAGAGAGAGAGAACAGGTGTACCAGGGCCTCCAGCTGCTGCATGCGAACTCCAGATACATGCGCCACCTAGTGCATCTGGCTTACATGGGTCCTGGAGAATCTAGCCTCAAATCAGGGTCCTTAGGCTTCACGGGCAAGCGCTTAACTGCTAAGCCATCTCTCCAGCCCCAGTTTATGTTTTTATTGTTGAATTCTAAAAGATTTTAGAAAGGAACAGTGGCGGGAAGGCTAATCAAAATCTAAGAGGATATAAAAAAATCATATGGAAACCCACTTTTCTGGACAATGGAACACTCAGAATCCATAGATTGTTACTAGAAAATTTTCAGTGCCTGGGATGGGATACCTTCCAGTGAGTTGTTGGCCAGGGAGGTCACAGATACCCTAAAAACATTATAGGCCATTGCTGAGGCCCTTGGTTTCCCCAGGAATACATGGTAAGACCCTATTTCTGAAGACTCCACATACTTGGGTGGCAAGTTCACTGAGAAAACCTGCTGGAGCTGAGCTGAAAGCCTCCTCCATGAGGACCAGCTCACAAAAGTTGGAAAAAGCTACACTGCATGCAGTTCAATGGGAGAGAGAAAACACCAGTGAAGGTACTCAACAGTGAACACAGCAAGCTTTAAATTTGGCCATACAGGCCAAATGAGCCAATGGGTGCAATAGTGGCATGTCTGTTATAGGGGAAACCAACTGCTCTCTAATTGGACTGGAGGCCCAGACCATGGGAGGGAATACCTCCCTGATTCTGAAAACATACGACAGGGGTAGTCATGAGCCCTAAGGGTGTAACGTATGCTGATGTCTGACTAAATGTATATACTATGCTCACCAAACTGCCCACTAAGCACTTCTCTTAATGTCCATACCCATATATTAATGCTACTCTCACTTTTGGTTAGAGAAGCTTCTCTTTTCAGATGGTGGCAACCTTGGGATGACTCAGAAGGCACCATGGTGCTGAGAAGAAGGGACAGAGGAGTGCTCAGCACTGAAACATCTCAAACCTACCTTCCAAGGCTCAGGGTCCATTGCAGAAGAGGGGGCGGAAAGAATGTAAGAGCCAAAGGAAGAGTAGGACTCCTTACAACGTGCTCCTCCAGACATAAAATGGCCTGGATATCCATGACCTCACATGCCTGACACTACCTACACAAGACTATCATAATAGGAGGAAAAGATGATGACATCAAACTGAAAAGAGAGACTGATTGTGAGGGGGAGGGGATATGATGGAGAGTGAAGTTTCAAAGGGGAAAGTGGGGGGAAGGAGGGAAGTACAATGGGATATTGTCTACAATTAAAGAAGTTGTCAATAAAAAAATAAAAAAGTAAAAAAAAAGATTTTAGAAAACTTTTCATTGACAGCTTCCACACATATAGACAATATACCATGATCACAATCCTTTCCCACCACCCTTCCTTTTCCCTGTCTTGGATCCCTCATCCAGAGAATCCCTTCTTTCCAACTGCTCTATCTCTCTTTTTAAAAATAATATAGAATATATATATTTACTTGAAATTACATTTTATTTTGCATTTCTTATTTCCTGCTTGCACAAATGCTATTGTTTAAACAAGCATCAATAGGATTGGTGAACAGTAGTAAGGAGTGGTACTTATCATAGGATTAATTAATCTAATCATGCATGAGAAAGACTGATTATTTGAAAAGTTTTTTGAACTAAAATATTTATTTATTTATTGTGTGTGCTCGCCTATGCATGTGTTTGCATGTTTGTGTGTAAGTGCAGGCGTACGCGTGCCATGGTGCATGTGTGGTGGGCAGAGGACAACTTTCCAGTCACTTTTCACTTTCTATCTTGCTTGACGCAGTCTCCAGTCATTGTTCACTGCTTCCTTCATGCACGTCTGGGAATTTCTCTTGCCTCCACTTTCCTTCCTGCTGAAAGTCCACTGGGATTACAGAAACCCTCCAAAGCTTCGGGAACTTAGGTGAGGTATAGGGATCCGAACCCAGGTACTCGAAATTATGTGGCAAGAACTTTATCCACTGAGACACATCCCAGTCCCACAAAATAATCCTGTCTATGATGTTTCTTTCTGGTCTGTGACATAGCAACTTATTTTATTTCTTGCATGTGTATGTGTGTATATATGTGTGTTCACATGTGTGTGGGTGCACACATAGGTGCATGTGTGTGGAAGCAAGCAGGCAATGTCCTCAATCACTCTCACCTTGTTTTTTTCTCACTAATTGTGAACCTTACTGCATGAACATATTGCATGTTGGTCGTATTCCCATTGGGCTATACCCTTATGTTCTCTTTCCCACACTCCCATTCCACTGAGGACCCTCCTCAGCGGGCTTATCTGTGTTTACTGTGGTGTCATGAATACACTCGTCAGCCTCTGTAGCAGGGGACAATGCCTCAGGCTACTCCTTCCCAACCTGTGGGTCTTATGGTCTTTCTGCCCCCTCTTCCACAATGTTCCCTGAGCCTTAGGGGGCATGTTATAAGTCTCCTTCAGTGCTGAGCTCTCAGCAGCCTCTGCTTTGATGAGGTCCGAGTCTCCTCATTGTCTGCTGCCATCTCCCCGGAGAAGGTCCTCTGGATAACTATGAGAGTAGCACTCACATTTAATCTGTTACTTCCTCTCTAATGTCTCCTGGGCCCTGGCAGTTGTGATAGTGATGACTCATCTTGTGCTAGGCAATTGGCGTTTATTTCTTGTTGTACCAATAGATCTTGGGTCTCACTGGTATTTGCTGCCATCAGTAAAAAGCAGATTCACTAACTAAGAGTGTGAGAGCAGCATGGATGAAAAGGAATAATTGTAGACTTTTAGAAGACTTTTTTTTTTTTATGGGTATACCCTCTCCTTTTAACCAAAGAACAGTAGGAGCTTTCTTCTAGAGACTATGCCCTCCTAAGCCATAAGCTTCTGAGTGGATCTCCACTGAGCGGACCTCATATCCAATCAGAGAGCAGTTGATTACTCCCATAGCCTGTGTGCCACTATTGCACAGGTGTGTACATCTTGCCTGTCTGGGTGACATTGTGGTTTGCTTATTCATGCTGTGGGTGATCTTTATCCCCAAGCAGCTCAATAGTGCTCAATAGTGCTCAATAGCACTAGGAGGGCTAAGCTATCAGGGAGCTGGCTTCCTTCTCAGTTCTAACATGAGCTCTGGAATTTTAAGAGTATTTAAAAATGTATTGTGAGGGCTGGAGAGATGGGTCAACCATTAAGACTCTTTCCTGCAAAAGCCTAATGATCTGAATTTGATTCCCCAGTACCCATGTAAAGCTAGATGCACAAGTGGCACATGCATTTGGAATTCATTTGCAGCAGCTGGAGGCCCTGGCACACCCATTTTGTCTGTCTCTCTTTTCTCTATCTCTCTCTGCTAGAAAATAAATAAAATTTGAAAACAAACAAACAAACAAACAAAAAAACCCCCACATATTGTGGGGCTGTAGAGATGATGCAGTGGTTAAGGCACTTGTCTTCAAAGCCTAAGGGCCCAGGTTCGATTCCTCAGTACCCATGTAAGCCAGATGCACAAGGTGCCACATGCACCTTGTTTGGAGTTCATTTGCAGTGGCTGGAAGCCCTGGCATGCCCATTCTCTCATTCTCTCATAAATAAATAAAATTTTCACAAAATTATTTTTAAAAAGTATTGTGTACAAAAGTCTCTTATTAGATAAAAATTTACAAATATTTTCTGTCATTTCCCTGGTGGTATCATTTCATAATACAAAATGTGTAATATTGTTGTATTCCAGTGTACTTGTATTTTTATTTTCTTGCTTGTGCTTTTGTTTAGTACCTAAGAAACATTACCTAATCTAAGGCCACAAAGATCTACTTTATGTTTTTATCTAAAACTTCATGGTTTTAACATTTAAAAATTGTGATCAATTTTGAGTTCATTTTGCCTATGGTTGAGGTAAGAGGCAATTGACTCACTTGCAAGTGGAAATCCAGTTGTCTTGGCTTCACTCGTTCTTTTCCTGTCGAGTCGAATTGGTACTGTTATTGAAAACTGAAGTGTAAGGCTTATTTCTGTGTTTCTGATTTGGTTCCATTGGTTCATATGTCTGCCTTTATGTCAGGACCACATTGTCTTGCCCACACAGTAATTTTGTACTAGGTTTTGAAATCTAGAAATGTGATTCTTTCAACTTTGTTCTTTTTCAAGATATTATTTGGCTATTTTGTGTCCCTTGAATTTCCATATAAATGTGAAGTTCTGCTTTCCATGTATAGTAAGAAGGCAGTTGAAATTTTAACAGGAGTTATATAAAGTCAGTGGATCATTTTGAGAGTATTGCCATCATAACAGCATTCACTATCCCAATCCATAGTGAATTTCCATTTATTTAGACATTAATTTCTTTAAATTTTTTGTAGCTCTATAAATCTTGCTCTTATCTTGCTAGCTTTATTTCTAAGTATTTTATTCTTTTGAGGCTATTATAGATGGGAAATATGTAGAGAGAAGAGTATGGGTGAGCCAGGGACTCCCACCACTGCAAATGAACTCCAGATGTATGCATCACTTGGTGCATGGGTACTGGAGAATTGAACCTGGATCATCAGGCTTTGTAAGCAAGAGCCTTTAATTGCTGAGCCATCTCCCCAGCCCTGTTTTACTTTTTTGATATTAGGGAGTGGATCTACAGCCTCCCACTTGCTAGGTAAGCATTTTTCCACTGAGCTTTCTCCCTTATAACCACTCAATTTTCAATCCGGTTTACCTGAAAGCTACCAAGCTGCTGACTGGTAGAAAGATTAGGTGCAGGATTAACACTGCTTATCTTCCTTCACCTCTAGCCTATGGGATTATCTCTTAACCCCATTTTCAGAATGCTTATTGCCAGTTATTGAAACAAAATTTATTTTGTTAAGTTTATTTTGTTAAGTTGTTAAATTGACTGTCAAGCTCTATTAATTTTAATATTTTTTCACAGAGTATACATACATACACACACACACACACACACACACACATACACACACACACAGAGTCTGAAATGAAGATGTTTTGATTCCCTCTGTTCCAATATGTATATCTTTCCTTCATTTTCTTGCCTAATTGCTCTAGCCCAAGTCTTAGAATTTTCATGACAACGTTGAATCAAAGCAGTGAAAGTGGACACCTTTGTCTTGTTCCTGATTGTTGCTCCCAGGAGAAAACCCCTCAAACTGCCTCTATGAAATGTGCTCTCAGCTGTGGGTTTTCCTTAGGTACCTTTATATCAGGTGAGGAAGTTTCTGTAGCTAATTTTTGAATTTTTTTATTATAAAACAATATTAGATTCTGGTAGATGCTTTTCTATATGTCTTGAAATAATCATACTTTAATTGTTTATTAATATGACATGTTACTTAAATTGATTTTCAAATACCAAATCAGCTTACATTCCGTTTGATTATGACATATAATCTTTTTTGTATGTTGCTAGAATTTGTTTGGTTTATTTAGTTTAAAAATTATACAAGTAGGGCTGGAGAGATGGCTTAGTGGTTAAGGTGCCTGCCTCCTAAGCCTAAGAATGCCGGTTCCAAACTCCAGTGGTTCCAATCTCCAGGTCCCACATTTAGCCAGATGCAAAGTGATGCAAGGGTGCAATGCTATACATGACCACAAGGGGGCGCACGCATGTGGATTTCATTCCCTTTCTCTCTGTCTCTCTCTGTGTCTCTCTCCAAAAAAAAAAAAAAATTATACAAGTATATTCAAAAGGAAATTTGACTTGTCGGTTTAATCTTGTGTGTGTATATGAATGATACCACACCACCATGGAGGTCAGGGGACAACTTAGAGAGTTGGTTCTCACTTTCTGCTGTGTTTGAGACAGGGTCTCTTTGTGGTTCACTGCCACTTTGCCAGGTGAGTTTCTGATTCTCCTGTCTCTGCCTCCCATCTTGCCCTGTGCACACTGGGATTCCAGACACACTACTGTGCCCAGCTAGACATGGGTCCTGGGTATTTGGACTCCAGTGCATAAGCTTGTATGGCAGGTGCTTCATCCACTGAGCCAACTTCCCACACCCTATTCATAGCTCTTTTTTCTTGTGATGTCTTTGTCTTATTTTGAAATTGGGGCTTGCCTGCCTCATAGGAGGAGAAAGGAGGTGTTTCCTCTGTTTTGCTTTTGGGAAGATCTTGTGAAAGATTCATTCTTTGTTGGCTGACAGAAATCATCTGTGTAGTCTTATGGGCTTTCTTTGCAGGTGTAGTGTGTGTGTGTGTGTGTGTGTGTGTGTGTGTGTAGATGCTATATCCCATGTACACATGTGCAGAGGTCAGAGGAAGATGTTGGGTACTGTGATGGTTTATACTGATTGTGAACTGCACAGGACCTAGAATCACTGGTGAGGAATTGCACAGATTAGGTTAACCTCTAGGTGTGTCTGTAAGGGATTATCCTTTATATATGTGTATTTGTTTATTTATTTGCAGAGAGAGGGATGGAGAGAGAGGAGAGAGAGAGAATGAGTGCACTAGGGCCTCCAAGTGCTGAAAGGATCTCCAGATGCATGTGCCACTTTGTACATCTGGCTTTACATGTGTACTGGGGAAATGGAAAGCCTGTTGTTAAGCTTCACAGGCAAGCTTCTTAACCACTAAGCCATTTCTTTAGCCCGAGATTATCTTGATTAAGTTAATTGAGGTAAGAAGAGCTAGCTTAACTGTGGGGGGCACCATTTCATGGACTGGGGTCCTGGACTATATAAAAAGGGAGAGAGCTGCCTGAGCGGCAGTGTGCACCGCTCTCTGCTTCCTTGCTGTGATGAACATGCCCAGCTGCCTCAGGTTCCTGCCACCATGCCTTCCCCACCATGATGGAACTGTAACCTGGAATTAGAAGCTAAAGTAAACCCTTCCTCCCTTAAATAGATTCTTGTCAGGTATTTTGCCCCAGCAAGGAGAGGTTGAATAATATTGGTGTCCTTCTCTATCTCTCTTCTGTCTTATTTCTGTAAGGCAGTCTCTTACTGAAATTTGAACTCACAGAAAACACTTGCAATCCTTTTGTCTATGCCTCAGTGATAGGGTAACAGGCATGTGTGACCATTGCCTGGGATTTTACATGGGCTGGAGATCAAACTCAGGGCCTCATGCTGGCACAGCAAGTGTTCTTACCTGCTGAGCCACTTCCTAGTCCCTTTGTCTATTTTCTCTATTTTTCTTTTTCTTGAAACTTTTTTTAATTTTAATTTTTTAATTATTTTTATTATTTTTAAATTATTTTTATTATTCCATAATTGTAGACAATATCCCATGACAATTCCCTCCCTCCCCCCACTTTCCCCTTTGTTACTTTATTTTTTCAATTTTTGGTTTTTCGAGGTAGGGTTTTGCTGTAGCCCAGGCTGACCTGGAATTCACTATGTAGTCTCAGGTTAACCTCAAACTCATGGCAATCCTCCTACCTCTGCCTCCCTAGTGCTGGGATTAAAGGTGTGCCACCACACCCGGTGTCCACTTTCCCCTTTGAAACGCCACTCTCATTCATATCTCCTCTCCCTCTCAGTAAGTCTCTCTTTTATTTTGATGTCATGATCTTTTCCTCCTATTATGATGGCCTTATGTAGGTAGTGTCAGGCACTGTGAGGTCATGGATATCCAGGTCATTTGTGTCTGGAGGAGCACATTGTAAGGAGTCCTACTTCCTTTGGCTCTTACATTCTTTCTGCCACCTCTTCCACAATGGACTCTTGGAAGGTGTGTTAGAGATATTTCAGTGCTGAGCACTCCTCTGTCACTTCTTCTTAGCACAATGGTGCCCTCCGAGTCATCCCAAGGTCAACACCATCTGAAAAGAGAAGCTTCTCTAACCAACAGTGTAGAAGGGTTCCTCTTTTTCTGCATCCTCACCAGCATTTATGGTCATTTGTTTTCATGATGGTAGCCATTATGACAGGAGTGAGATAAAATCTCAATGTAGTTTTAATCTGCATTTCCCTGATGGTTTCATGAGACCCCAGCAGTTGATCTGTGGTTTTATTTCCTGAGCAACTGGGATTATATTCAGAAAATCTTTGCCAAGATCAATATGTTGAAGGGTTTCCTCTAGCAGTTTCACAGTTTCAGGTCTGATATGAAGGTCTTTGATCCATTTGGGCTTAATTTGTGTGCATGGAGAGAGATAAGGATCTATTTTTATCCTTCTACAGATGCATATCTAGTTTTCCCAGCACCATTTGCTGAAGAGGCTGTCTTTTCTCCGATGAGTATTTTTGGCATTTTTGTTAAAGATCAGGTGGCTGTATCTACCTGGACTTACGTCTGGGTCTTCTGTTCCATTGATCTATATGTCTGTTTTTGTGCTAGTACTATGCTGGTTTTGTTACTATGGCTGTGTAATATAGGTTATAATCAGGTATGGTGACACCACCAGCCTTGTTTTTGTTGCTGAAAATTGTTTTAGATATTCAAGTACTTTTGTGCTTCCAAATGAATTTTGGGATTGCTTTTTCTATTTCCATGAAGAATGCCATTGGAATTTTGATGGGGATTGCATTAAATGTGTAGGTTATTTTTGGTAAGATTGCTATTTTCACAACATTGATTCTTCCAATACAAGAACAAGGGATGTTTTTCCATTTCATAGTGTGTTCTGCAATTTCTCACTTGAGTGTTTTAAAGTTTTCATTGTGGAGATCCTTCACTTCCTTGGTTAGGTTTATTCCAAGGTACTTTTTTTTCTAAATGTAATTGTTAATGGGAGTCATTCTCTGATTTCATCCTCTATGTGTTTGTTGTTAACATATAGAAAAGCTACTGATTTCTGTGTGTTTGTTTTATATCCTGCTACATGGCTATAGGTTTTTATCAGTTCTAGCAGTTTGCTGATAGAGTCTTTAGGGTCCTTTATGTATAGAATCATATCATCTGCAAATAATGATAACTTGATCTCTTTCTTTCCAATTTGTATCCATTTTATGTGTTTCTCTTGCCTTATTGCTATGGCTAAGACTTCCAGTACTATATTAAATAAAAGAGAGACAGTGGACACCCTTGTCTTGTTCCTGATTTTAGTGGAAAAGCTTCAAGTTTTTCTCCATTTAGTATTATGTTGGCTGTGGTTTGTCATAAATGTTGAGATATCTTTCTTCTATTCCCTAGTCTCTGTAGGACCTTTTTTTTTCTTTTTTTCTTTTTTTTTCAGTTTTTCGAGGTAGGGTCTCACTCTAGCCCTGGCTGACGTGGAATTCACTCTGTATTCTCAGGGTGGCCTTGAATTCATGGCAATCCTCCTACCTCTGCCTCCCGAGTGCTGGGATTAAAGGCATGTGCCACCACTCCTGGCTATCTGTAGGACTTTTATCATGAAGGGATGTTGGATTTTGTCAAATGCCTTTTCTGCATCTAATGAGATGATCATGTGATTTTTGTCCTTCAGTACATTTATATAATGTATTACATTTATTGATTTGCGTATGTTGAACCATCCCTGCATCTCTGGGATAAAGCCTAGTTGGTCAGGGTGAATGCTCTTTCTGATATATTCTTGTATTCTGTTTGCCAATATTTTGTTCAGAATTTTTGCATCTATGTTCATGAAAGAGATTGGTCTGTAATTTTTTTTGTTCTGTCTTTATCTGGTTTTGGTATCAGAGTGATTCTGGCTTTGTAGAAGGAGTTTGGTAGGATTCCTTCCTTTTCTATTTTATGGAAAAGTTTAAGAAGCATTGGTGTTAGTTCTTCCATGAAGGTCTGGTAAAATTCACCAGTGAATCCATCTGGGCCTTTTTTTAGTTGGGAGATTTTTTTGTTTTTATAACTGCTTGGATTGCCATACTTGTTATAGGTGTTATAGGTCTATTTAAGTGGTTAATCTCATCTTGATTTAATTTAGGTAGGTCATATAAATCAAGGAAATCATCCATTTCTTTCAGATTTTCAAACTTAGTTGAGTATATGTATTATAGTATGTCCTATGATTTTTAAAAATTCCTTTGGTATCTATTGTGATGGTGCCTTTTTCTTCTCTAATTTTATTAATTTGTGTCTCTTCTCTTTTTCTTTTGGTCATATTTGCTAAGGGTTGATCAATCTTGCTTATCCTTTCAAAGAACCAACTCTTTGTTTCATTGATTCTTTGTATTGTTTTTTTGGGTTTCTATTTCATTGATTTCTGCCCTGATCTTTATTATTTCTTCCTGTCTACTGATTTTCAGTTTGCCTTGTTCTTCTTTTTCCAAGGCCTTAAGGTGAAGCATTTAGTTGTTTACTTGTGACATTTCTAATTTCTTAATATAGCTCTTGAAACTTTTTTATTCACAAGTTCAAACATTTGTAATCCCCATCCATTGCTTTCCTCTGATCCTCTTCTCCTGTCTCTTCTTCCCTCTTCCACTTAACTTTTTCTTCTCTCCTCTCCAAACAACCCCTTCTACTTCAATGTTCTCTTTTGCCCTCCTCCATCTTCCATGATGATATGTTGATGGGCCCAATATTAGGTAGGTCCTGTGTAGGTCATGGCAATGAGGCCATAAGTGCAGCAGCTACTTCATATCTGGAAGACAGCCTTTCAATGCACTCCTCTCCATCCTCTGCCTCTTACAGTTTTTCCTTCTCCTCTTCTGCAGTGTCCCTAAACCTTGGAGGGCCTTATAGACATGTCTCATCCAGTGCTGAGCACTCAACACTCACTCAATCCCAGTACTGCTACTATGGTCCTGCTTTGCATTTTAAAAATTCTAGTTTTCATTATTTTCTCCTTTCTGCTTAATTTTGTGGTTTCTTAAGGAGGAAAGCTGAGCTATTCATGAGTTCTTTCATTATTTTTTAAAATTTATTTACTTTATTTATCTGAGAAATAGTGAGACAGAGGCAGATAGAGAGTGAATGGGCTGTCAGAGTCTTCAGCCACTGCAAATGAACTCCAGATTCATGCTCCACCTTGTGCATCTGGCTTAGGTGGGTACTGGGGAATCAAACCTGGGTCCTTTGGCTTTGCAGGCAAGTGCCTTAACCTCTAAGCCATCTCTGCAGCCCTCTTTTATTATTTTTTAAAGGTAGGACTTTAAAGCTATAGATTTTCCTCCAAGTGCTAATATAGCAGCATTCCATTAGTTTTGGTACACTGCATATTTATTTTCATTCACCTCAAAGAATTTTCTAATTTATTCTGTGACTTATTTTTGCCTACTTGTTCTATAGCTGTGTGTTATTTATTTTTCACATCGTTGTGAACTCCTCAAATTTCCTATCAACCACTTAAAATTTTTCCTATCAACCACTTAAAATTCATTGAGGTTTTATTTGGGGATCAGCATGAATTCCCTCCTAAAGAATGTTCCATTTGTGATCATAGCACTTCAGAGGAGGATCCTGAGTTTGAGTACAGTTTGTGCTACATAGCCAGATTTTGTCTAAAAAAAAAAAAAAAAAAAACCAAAACAATTATGAGTGAAATGAAGATTGCTGATCAGCTGACTTTATAATAAAGAGATTACTCTGGGTTATCCAGGTGGGGCCCTCTGTGTGGCAGAGGGAGGCAGAAGAGTTGGCGGCAGAGCAGGACTAGTAAGCTATTGGCTCATGATGGTTCTGCAGAGGAGAAGGTCCATGAGTCAAGGGATTTGGTCCCCGTAGATTATGGAAATAGCAAGAAAACAGACTTTTCTATAGCACTTCCAGAAGAACACAGCAACTTTAGTCTAGTGGGACTTAGGTTGGAATTTTACCTCCACACTGTAAGACAATAAAATTCTGTTGTTTGTGTCTGAGAAAACAAAGCATGTTCTCTGTGCCCTTGGAAGAATGCTGGTATTATGTGACATGCTCAAAAGTTCTAGCTGGTTTATTGTGTTGTTGAAGTCTTATATTTTCTTGTTAGTTTTCTGCCTAATTAGTCTACCTATCATTACACTCTTCAACTATTAGGGGATGGTCTACTCCCTTATTCAATTCTCAGTTTTTGATTCACATATTTTTGATCTCCATTTGTAGGTGGATACATATTTATAATTGTTATATCTAGTGGATGGTCTTAAAAAATATATTTAATTAATTAATTAATTAATTTGAGAGAGAGAGAGAATGGGCGTGCCAGGACCTCCAGCCACTGCAAATGAGCTCCAGTTGCACGTGCCGTCTTGTGCATCTGGCTTATGTAGGTCCTGGAGAATCAAACGGGGATCCTTTGGATTTGCAGGAAAATGCCTTAACTGCTAAGCCATCTCTCCAGCCCCTTGTTGTTTTTTCCTTTTACCATTATGAAATATCCTTTGTCTATATAACATGAGACCTCTCTCCTACAAAAGAAGCTGGGATGGGTGATTGGTCCCTATTTCTCTTGACCTGCCTGTGCCTAGTTTATAAATTCTGCCCTATGAAAAGGGGCTGGATGAGGAAAGCTAGTCTTCTGACCAGATTAGAACTTGTACAAGATAGGGTTGAGGACAGAGAGGAGAAGGGCCAGCACTATATCCCTGCTAGGGTGTAACTATAGTCCGAGACTGGGAGCTGGGCTGGGGAGGGAGCCATCTTCTTGATCACAGTGGCTTGGGGTAGAGTTTCTACAATATGGATCCTGAGGTAGGGGGTAATGGGATGGGTTGTAGCTCAAATGTTATAGATGCTCACTGATCCTAATGAGATTTTTGGATAATTTCCAGAGTTTAAATAATTTCTAAAAACTACTTTTCATGAAATTTGTTTTGTCGGAGAGAGCCTGCCAAGTTCTTCACCCTACTTTTCAAGGAGGCCTGCTCCCTTATGAAACATTGTTTAAAGAGATAAATGGGTCTAAATGGAGCCTGTTTAGACTGAATACCACATAGATATCCCTGACTGTTGAGGTTACCATGGCCAGAAGTGAGGAAAAACTTGGTCCTCAGTGGCACCAAATTATGAAGAAGAAATAAGAGCTTGCTGTTGAGTGGCTACATATTTACCTCTCAGTTCTTGGGGAGATCAATCTCATCACTCAGAAACTCAAAATTATGGCAGCAATAAAAGTCAATTGTGCTTGTGTGAAGTCCTAACCCAGCTCACTGCTTCAAATCACTTATAAGCTCTGTGGGCAAACGTCGAGGAAGGAAGCTGATTAAAAAGAGAGGACAGGGCTGGAGAGATGGCTCAGCGCTTAAGGCGCTTTCCTGCAAAGCCTAAGGACTCATGTTCTGACGCTCCAGGTCCTGTGTTAGCCAGACACACAAAGTGATGCAAGTGCACAAGGTCGCACATGCCCACTAGGTGGCACAAGCATCTGGCATTTGATTTCAGTGGCTGAGGCCCTGGAGTGCCAATTCTCTCTCTCTCTGTCTCTCACATGAGCTGGGCATGGTGGGCACGACTTTAATCCCAGCACTTGGGAGGCAGAGGTAGGAGGATTGCCGTGAGTTCGAGGCCACCCTGAGACTACATAGTGAATTCCAGGTCAGCCTGGGCCAGAGTGAAACCTTACCTCAGAAAACCAAAAAAAAAAAAAAAAAAAGGAGGGGACCGATCTGGAAAAAAAAAATCTAATTATTTACAGGTGAAATAGAGCCTAGTAGAAATGAAGACATGCCATTCCCAAAGTGGGTGACTTTGGTCAAAGAAGAGGACCTTGGTGGTGGGCAAATGGAGGCTAGGGACAACTTGAATCCACAGATTAGGTGTATTATTGGGCAAGTGAATTTATTTGGTGGTGTAGTTATTAAAAATTCAAGGGTATCCCATTAGCCAGGCCAGGATGTGCCAGCACAGAAGATGGTGATGAGGTAGCCTTGGCAGATGGTCAGCTCTAGGGAGGTCCAACCTACCCCTCCCATCCTGGGGAGAGTGGATACTGAGGCACACCACAGATCTCAGTGTCTTTGGGACAAAAACAGTGGGACCAGGCACACCAAACATGATCAAAGATGAGTCATGAGTAACGGACCGTGGACTGTGTAAATTCTCCTGGGTACCAGAGGATTGGCTCCTGAGCCTAAGACGGGAGGAGCTGATTAACTGCAGCTATAGTCATTTGAAACCCTTGTGGCAGAGATTTTCATAGAACATAAATTTATCCTTCATGGGAGCATCAGGAAATAATAGTAGGAATGGCAGCAGTGACAGCAGCAGCAAACCCTTCCACAGCGCATGCAACAGGCCAGCCTTTATCCTAAGATTGTATTCACTCTTTACAAAAACCCTGTAGGGCTGTAGGGATGGCTTAGCACTTAAGGCATTTGCCTGCAAAGCCAAAGGACCCAGGTTCGATTCCCTAGGACCCACCTTACCCAGATGCACAAGGGGGCGTACGTGTCTGGAGTTAGTTTGCAGTGGCTGGAGGCCCTGACACACCCATTCTCTCTCTCTCCCTCTTTCCCTGTCAAATAAATAAATAATTTTTTAAAAACCTGTAAAGTTAACCCATATGATCCCCATTGTAGAGACAAGAAAGCTAGGAGCAGAGGAGATTTCCATGACCAGTTTCTAGCCAGCACAGATAGGGTCAGGTCTCAAACCCAGGCAGTCTGGCTTCATGGCCAAGGTCTAAATGACGGCACTCCATTGTATCAGCTGGCCTCTGAACTTATTTCCTCACCCTTAAACGAGAAGAAGAATAGATACCTCATCAGATGGTAGTGGAGAGTGTCTGTGGGAGTAGAAACGAGTAGAAACAAGGTGGTCCCTGCGTGCCTTATTCATAATGGTTCCGACCGCTAGGCTGCCCTCAAACACAACCCCTTCTGTGTGCTTCTTTAATAATTGAAAATGAGCCGGACATAGAATGCTTCACCTCAGTAGTAATGTTTTATTGCTTGAGCTGGATAAGGCAGGCAGATATTCACTACATTACTCTTTGTACCTTTCCATAGATCTCAAATATTTATAGTAAGCTGAAAAAATTGAGTATGTGTCTGGGTGGGGAGGGGGAAGGCGAGTGTAAGTCATATCATATGACTCTAGAGGGCTAAGCATGGCTGATTTGAGGATATGGCTGTTGGTTCATTGTGGCTTTCTAGACACAATTTAAAAATACCTGTGAAGCAAAGAATCAGGCCTCTAGAATGGTTGGGGGGGGGGGCTGAGGAGATTACTCAGTACTTAAAGGTGCTTGCTTGCAAAACCTGCCAGCCCAAGTTCAATTCTTCAGTTGCCCATGAAAAGCCAGATAGGCATTTGTTTGTAACAAGAGACCATGGCATGCCCGTACATACATACAAATTAAAATAAAAATTAACACCTGGAAAGGAAGCTAATGTTTCAGATAGGTAAACTTCTATCTTGAGAAAAGGAAGTCAGGCAGGAGAGGAGAGAAACATAAGAGAAAAATCTATGCAGAGTGTCATGTGCTAGGAAAGGCCATGGGAGGAGGGTGTAGCAGGGTATGTGGCCAGCCTGGGCACAGGCTTGAAGAGGCTGGGCCATAAGAATCAGAGGAAGGGTCCTTGGTGAAGGAGCTGGTGGTTCTCAGACAGCAGCATCAAGATTTGTTGGATATTCTGGTCTACAAAGCATACATTCAGTTACGTTAGTAAAGGGGATATAACAAAGAAAACTTGGGACTGAGGACCAAACAGGGACTAAAATACATTCTAGTATAGTTTTATTTAACCTCCTGGTCTCTTAGGAAAAAAATAGAGAAATATGGAGAATACCAAGCTGGAGTCAATAGAAAGGAGGCCACAGGCTCATTCTTAAAAACTAGAACCACTTGAGCCATTTGGCTCTTTATGCCTTGAGATACTTACAAGTAAAGATTAGCTTAAATTGCCTTGAATAAAAGGGTCCAAGCTGGGTGTGGTGATGCAGATCTGTGATCCCAGGACTTGTGAGGCTGAGGCTAGAGGATCTCAAGGTTAAGGTCAACCTGGGCTATAGAATAAGACCCAGTTTTGGGGGTGGAGGGGAAGAGGACTAAAATTTCATGATGAATATTTGTAAAAGAGCTACATTGGAATGAAAATTATTATAATAAGTTTATTATTTTTTTATTTTATTTATTTATTGTTTACTTGAGAAAGAGAAAGATGGAGAGAAAAAGAGAGAGAGAATGTGTGCACCAGGGCCTCTAGCCACTGTAAACAAACTCCACACACATGCACTACTTTGTGCATCCAGCTTTATGTGGGTACTAGGGAATTGAACTTGGGTCCTTTGGCTTTGCCAGCAAGCACCTTCATTGCTAAATTGCTCTCCAGCCCAAATTTATTATTTTGTAGTTAATATTGAGGTGACATATGTGAGTCTCTGCCCACTCTTTGAACAGTGATCCAAGGGAAGACTTTTTTTTTTAAATGAATTTTCCCAACGATGGGTGATTGGTCCCTATTTCTCTTGACCTGCCTGTGCCTAGTTTATAAATTCTGCCCTATGAAAAGGGGCTGGATGAGGAAAGCTAGTCTTCTGACCAGATTAGAACTTGTACAAGATAGGGTTGAGGACAGAGAGGAGAAGGGCCAGCACTATATCCCTGCTAGGGTGTAACTATAGTCCGAGACTGGGAGCTGGGCTGGGAGGGAGCCATCTTCTTGATCACAGTGGCTTGGGGTAGAGTTTCTACAATATGGATCCTGAGGTAGGGGTAATGGGATGGGTTGTAGCTCAAATGTTATAGATGCTCACAGATCCTAATGAGATTTTTGGATAATTTCCAGAGTTTAAATAATTTCTAAAAACTACTTTTCATGAAATTTGTTTTGTCGGAGAGAGAGAGCCTGCCAAGTTCTTCACCCTACTTTTCAAGGAGGCCTGCTCCCTTATGAAACATTGTTTAAAGAGATAAATGGGTCTAAATGGAGCCTGTTTAGACTGAATACCACATAGATATCCCTGACTGTTGAGGTTACCATGGCCAGAAGTGAGGAAAAACTTGGTCCTCAGTGGCACCAAATTATGAAGAAGAAATAAGAGCTTGCTGTTGAGTGGCTACATATTTACCTCTCAGTTCTTGGGGAGATCAATCTCATCACTCAGAAACTCAAAATTATGGCAGCAATAAAAGTCAATTGTGCTTGTGTGAAGTCCTAACCCAGCTCACTGCTTCAAATCACTTATAAGCTCTGTGGGCAAACGTCAAGGAAGGAAGCTGATTAAAAAGAGAGGACAGGGCTGGAGAGATGGCTCAGCGCTTAAGGCGCTTTCCTGCAAAGCCTAAGGACTCATGTTCTGACGCTCCAGGTCCCGTGTTAGCCAGACACACAAAGTGATGCAAGTGCACAAGGTCGCACATGCCCACTAGGTGGCACAAGCATCTGGCATTTGATTGCAGTGGCTGAGGCCCTGGAGTGCCAATTCTCTCTCTCTCTGTCTCTCACATGAGCTGGGCATGGTGGGCACGACTTTAATCCCAGCACTTGGAAGGCAGAGGTAGGAGGATTGCCGTGAGTTCGAGGCCACCCTGAGACTACATAGTGAATTCCAGGTCAGCCTGGGCCAGAGTGAGACCTTACCTCAGAAAACCAAAAAAAAAAAAAAAAAAAGGAGGGGACCGATCAGAAAAAAATAAATCTAATTATTTACAGGTGAAATAGAGCCTAGTAGAAATGAAGACATGTCATTCCCAAAGTGGGTGACTTTGGTCAAAGAAGAGGACCTTGGTGGTGGGCAAATGGAGGCTAGGGACAACTTGAATCCACAGATTAAGTGTATTGTTGGGCAAGTGAATTTATTTGGTGGTGTAGTTATTAAAAATTCAAGGGTATCCCATTAGCCAGGCCAGGATGTGCCAGCACAGAAGATGGTGATGAGGTAGTCTTGGCAGATGGTCAGCTCTAGGGAGGTCCAACCTACCCCTCCCATCCTGGGGAGAATGGATACTGAGGCACACCACAGATCTCAGTGTCTTTGGGACAAAAACAGTGGGACCAGGCACACCAAACATGATCAAAGATGAGTCATGAGTAACGGACTGTGGACTGTGTAAATTCTCCTGGGTACCAGAGGATTGGCTCCTGAGCCTAAGATGGGAGGAGCTGATTAACTGCAGCTATAGTCATTTGAAACCCTTGTGGCAGAGATTTTCATAGAACATAAATTTATCCTTCATGGGAGCATCAGGAAATAATAGTAGGAATGGCAGCAGTGACAGCAGCAGCAAACCCTTCCGCAGCGCATGCAACAAGCCAGCATTTATCCTAAGATTGTATTTACTCTTTACAAATACCCTGTAGGGCTGTAGGGATGGCTTAGCAGTTAAGGCATTTGCCTGCAAAGCCAAAGGACCCAGGTTCGATTCCCTAGGACCCACCTTACCCAGATGCACAAGGGGGTGTACGTGTCTGGAGTTAGTTTGCAGTGGCTGGAGGCCCTGACACACCCATTCTCTCTCTCTCCCTCTTTCCCTGTCAAATAAATAAATAATTTTTAAAAAACCTGTAAAGTTAACCCATATGATCCCCATTGTAGAGACAAGAAAGCTAGGAGCAGAGGAGATTTCCATGACCAGTTTCTAGCCAGCACAGATAGGGTCAGGTCTCAAACCCAGGCAGTCTGGCTTCATGGCCAAGGTCTAAATGACGGCACTCTATTGTATCAGCTGGCCTCTGAACTTATTTCCTCACCCTTAAACGAGAAGGAGAATAGATACCTCATCAGATGGTAGTGGAGAGTGTCTGTGGGAGTAGAAACGAGTAGAAACAAGGTGGTCCCTGCGTGCCTTATTCATGATGGTTCCGACCACTAGGCTGCCCTCAAACACAACCCCTTCTGTGTGCTTCTTTAATAATTGAAAATGAGCCGGACATAGAATGCTTCACCTCAGTAGTAATGTTTTATTGCTTGAGCTGGATAAGGCAGGCAGATATTCACTACATTACTCTTTGTACCTTTCCTTAGATCTCAAATATTTATAGTAAGCTGAAAAAATTGAGTATGTGTCTGGGTGGGGAGGGGGAAGGCGAGTGTACGTCATATCATATGACTCTAGAGGGCTAAGCATGGCTGATTTGAGGATATGGCTGTTGGTTCATTGTGGCTTTCTAGACACAATTTAAAAATACCTGTGAAGCAAAGAATCAGGCCTCTAGAATGGTTGTGGGGGTGGGGGGCTGGGGAGATTACTCAGCAGTTAAAGGTGCTTGCTTGCAAAACCTGCCAGCCCAAGTTCAATTCTTCAGTTGCCCATGGAAAGCCAGATAGGCATTTGTTTGTAACAAGAGACCATGGCATGCCCATACATACATACAAATTAAAATAAAAATTAACACCTGGAAAGGAAGCTAATGTTTCAGGTAGGTAAACTTCTACCTTGAGAAAAGGAAGTCAGGCAGGGGAGGAGAGAAATATAAGAGAAAAATCTATGCAGTGTCATGTGCTAGGAAAGGCCATGGGAGGAGGGTGTGTCAGGGTATGTGGCCAGCTTGGGCACAGGCTTGAAGAGGCTGGGCCGTGAGAATCAGAGGAAGGGTCCTTGGTGAAGGAGCTGGTGGTTCTCAGACAGCAGCATCAAGATTTGTCGGCTACTCTGGTCTACAAAGCATACGTTCAGTTACGTTAGTAAAGGGGAAACTTGGGACTGAGGACAAAACAGGGACTAAAATACATTCTAGTATAGTTTTATTTAACCTCCTGGTCTCTTAGGAAAAAAATAGAGAAATATGGAGAATACCAAGCTGGAGTCAATAGAAAGGAGGCCACAGGCTCGTTCTTTAAAACTAGAACCACTTGAGCCATTTGGCTCTTTATACCTTGAGATACTTACAAGTAAAGATCAGCTTAAATTGCCTTGAATAAAAGGGTCCAAGCTGGGGGTGGTGATGCAGATCTGTGATCCCAGGACTTGTGAGGCTGAGGCTAGAAGATCTCAAGGTTAAGGTCAACCTGGGCTATAGAATAAGACCCAGTTTTGGGGATGGGGGGAGAAGAGGACTAAAATTTCATGATGAATATTTGTAAAAGAGCTATGTTGGAATGAAAATTATTATAATAAGTTTATTATTTTTTTATTTTATTTATTTATTGTTTACTTGAGACAGAGAAAGATGGAGAGAGAAAGAGAGAGAGAATGTGTGCACCAGGGCCTCTAGCCACTGTAAACAAACTCCACACACAAGCACTACTTTGTGCATCCAGCTTTATGTGTGTACTGGGGAATTGAACTTGGGTCCTTTGGCTTTGCCAGAAAGCACCTTAATTGCTAAATTGCTCTCCAGCCCAAATTTATTATTTTGTAGTTAATATTGAGGTGACATATGTGAGTCTCTGCTCACTCTTTGAACAGTGATCCAAGGGAAGACTTTTTTTTTTAAATGAATTTTCCCAACAAAAGCAGACAATAGCATGATGTAACACCCTCCAGTTCCTGTTTGACTTTGGCACGATGATAGAGCTATTCTTTTGCAACATCTTTGAGCACTTGGCCTCTTTTCTCAAGAGTGTCTTCTCTTACCCCTTTTGCGATACCAGCCTCTTGTTCTCTCTCAGAGCCTCCTCGGTGCCATCATCCTTGCAGCTTCCTCCTCTTGAGCTGACGACAGCTTGAACTCTCCCTAATGTGGATTTATCAAAGCCTTTGCAACCGTGTCTGCCGTTCCTCCACTTCACTTCCGTAGGCTTTATGAAGTCCTGCCCCTTCTCTGCGAAATTGGAGATCATACTTTGCAATCAGTTTGTATTGTATTCCCAACGTATTGATTACCTGCCAGCCAGTGAACGGCGGAGCAACAATGACATTGATGAGATGGGAAGGAAGAGACTCCAGTGTGAATGTGGGAGGAATGAGAAGGAGCTAGGAGGACTAATTTCATCGGCAGAGACTCTTTCTTCCCTAGGTAACCTAGGATTTGGGGGTCAGGTAATGTGTGAATAAGAACAAACCCTTTATGAAACTCTTAATGCATTTATCACGTCTCCCTTCACGAAGATCACACTTGAAGAGGCTGTCAACAACGCACTGAACAGCAGATGAACAGTAAAATGGGTGACACACAACACATTGCTATTTCTCTTTTTTTCTTTCTTTTTTTAAAAAAAATTGTTTATATTTGAGAGCAAGAGAGAGACAGAGAGAGAATAGGTGCACCAGAGACTCCAGCCACTGCAAATGAACTCCAGATACATGTGTCACCTGGCTTATGCAGGTCCTAGAGAATCAAGCCTCAAACCAGGGTCCTTAGGCTTCACAGGCAAGTGCTTAACCACTAAGCTATCTCTCCAGCCCCTCCCCACATAGCTATTTCTTATAACCACTGCTGATGAAGTTTGGGGCAGAACATCCAAACACAGCTCACTGGAGATCTTTCCACATGGGGTTGACCATGATAGGGTCCAACGTGTAATTTGCTTGTATCGGTTATCTACTGCTGCATAACAAATGACTCTCAATTTATCAGCTGCAAACAATAAGCATTTATTATCTCCTGGAGCAGAACTCTGGGAGCAGCATAGCTGTGGGTCAGCCAATGCTGTGGCTTGCCCAAGCCTGGATGGTTTCCTTCTAAGCTCACTTGTGTGCCTGTGGCCAGGAAGCTTGTTAAGGGGGCCCTACCATAGGGTTTCTGATAGCATGCCTTCTTCTGAATAAAGTGGTTGAAGATAAAGAAATAAAGTGACAAAACAGGAGCAACGTTGATCTTGAAACCTGATCTTGGAAGTGACATGTCCTTATAGTATTCTATCAGCCACCCCGGTACCCCAAAGGAGGTGATTACTCAATGACATGAAGACTATGGGGTGAAGGTCGTGGGAGCTGGCAATCTAGGAGGCTGGCTACCACCTGGCCCCCGGATTGACTGACTTTAAGAAAGAAACATTTCTAATATAGTAATGAAGGGGGAGGACCGGGGCCTTGAGCAGAGGGAAGGGAGAGAAGAGCTAGAAAGAACTTATGATGCCCTGTATAGTTATGCCACACATTACACTCTTTCACGGGTTTTCAGAGACACAGACTACATGTGTATGGTGGAGCCATGAGTAGAGACAAGCAAAGATTTTCTTTGGAGAAATTTTCTATGGAATGAACTTCACCAGAGTCACTTCTTCCCATTCTTTGGTAGGTCATGTGGCCACTCAGTCATCAGACTTAATGGCATCTATGACTCTTGGGTATGGTAAGATATCCCCTTTCTCTGCCAAAGAAACCAGTGGAGGAGGGAGGGAGGTTGGTAGGTACCTGTAGTAGCTACTTTTCTCGTTGCCATGATTAATATTTGACAAGAATCAGCTTAAGGGAGGAAGGGTTTATCTTGGCTCATGGTGTGATGCATAGTCCATTGTGGTGGGAGCGGCTCCTGGCTTTGGCAGCAGGAGCGTGATGCTGCTTACTCACATTTTAGCAGCTAAGGAAGCAGAGAGAAGGTAGGGAAATGGGCAACCTTCTTCCTTCAGTGAGGCTCTTCCTCCCAAAGCTTCTACAACTTACCACAGTGCACCACCAGGTGGGGACTAAACATCCAAACACACAAGCCTGCAGGAAACGTTTGCCATCCAAAACAGAATAGGAAGTCACAAGAGATCTGACTCTGCTTGCAGATGTCAGCATGACTCTAGGTAAAGAGGCATAACAGCTCATTTTCTTTTTAGCGTCTGAAGTCCCATTTACACCTCTCTCAGAAAGAAGGGTTGACAAGAATAGGATGGTGTTGAAAAAAAACCCTCAGAGTTTCGTAGATGGGAAGTCAGGAAATATCAAGTTCTGATTCTATATTCAATGCCTTTCTGGTCACTCTGTGTTATGGGTTAAATGATGTACTTCCAAACTCATGTGTGAAGTCCTAACCCCCAGTCCCTCAGAATGTGACTGTGTCTGGAAATTTTCTTTAGAGAGGTGATTAAATTAAAAGGGGATTTTTTTTTGAGGTGGGGGGGGAGGGCAGGGAGGAGACTGTCCAAAATGACTGATGCCTTTATATAAGAAGAGTTTAGGACAATGACATGCAGAGAATGGAGACCATGTGATGACTTGGGGAGAAGACTGCCATCTACAAGCCAGGGAAAGAGACCTCAGGAGAAAGGCAATCTGGCCAGCACCTTGATCTCAGACTTCCATTCTCTGTAAGCACGAGGAGTGTATTACTGTTGCTTAAGCTAAGCAGTCTGGGGAGCTTTGTTATGTCAGCCCAGCAAGGGTGTTTCTTGCCCGTGTTCTGGTTGCACAATGCTGATAAGGATGGTAGCTCCTCCTTTCTGATGCTTGCTTGTGATAGATAACAGGATGTGTATTACCCATGGGGTCCTTTTGTGCAAATAGAGCCACTTTGACCTTCTCTCCGGCAGATGCAATCTTCCCCTGGGTGACTTGGTTTGGCAAGTGGAGGTTGGGTTAGATTCTCATGTCTCCTCCCGCGACTTAGGCAGGGTACACTTGTGCTAGGCACAATCTACGTGTCTTTTTTTTTTCAATTTTTTTAAAAATTATTTACTTATTAGAGACACAGAGAGAGAGAATGAGAATGGGTACTCCAGGGCCTCTAGCCACTGCAGATGAACTCCAGATGCATGTGCCTCCACATGCATCTGGCTTATGTGGGTCCTAGGGAATTGAGCCTCGATCCGGGATCCTGAGGTGTCAAGGCAAGCACTTAACCACAAGCCATCTCTCCAGCCCAATCTACATGACTTTATATGGCAATATTGCCCCTGCTGGGAACGCCAGGTCCTAAGGAAGTAGGTAGGCTGTCCGCTCGGGCTGGGAAACCTATCCCTCCTCCTCTCCTACAGGAGATGGGCACATGGAGCTGACATGCCTTTCTTTTCATTGCCCTTCCTTAGAGCAAACTCAGTGGAAAACTTCTGCAAATGAGGCATTAAACTTTTAAATTTACAGCACACTTTGCAAGCCTACTGTACCTTAATAACATAACACACCAAAAGTTGGAGAGAGTTCCTTTTAAACATTTTATGGATTCATGCCTCTGCATCTACTGTCTCATTCTCGTTTCCCACCAGAGATACTTACAAACTCAGAAATTTACATATTCATAGATAGAAATACCATCCAACTCTCCATATAAATGCATTTTAATATCACTTTGAGGAAATTTGTAGACCTGGCTACTTTGTTGCAGATTAATGAATATTTGGCGAGATGAAACCCACCTCTCCCGTGACAAATTTTCTCCTCCTGAGCCAAAAGCTCAGGTGATGCCAGAATTCTCTTCCCCTTTCATGGTCCCATCCAGGCAGTTTGGGGTGGCTGGAAAAGCTCAGGAAGTGGATGGATCAAGCTGACCAACATGGGCTGAGCATGGCGATGGGTGGCTGGGGCATGTGCTAGAAGCCATCTGTGCCCTTTCTCCTTGACACCCCATGACTTACAGGGCAGCTCTGCTCCCAGGACTTTACCCCAGATCCACTGAAGGCCACCTGCTATGCATTGCAGGAACAAGCCTCCCTGGAAATAGCCTCGAACGAATGATGGTGGGGGCTTGTGTATAAAGTATTCCAGCCAATTTGCTTGATATCTGTACACGTGGACAGTGTCAAGGCAGATGCCTAGAAGCATGAAGCATCTCTCAGAATTTCCCATGAGAGGATGCAGTGGTCTCTTATACACATTTTGTTTTTCTAGGTCACTTACCTACTGCCATAATAGTGCTTCTGGCACCTCCCCAAAACATGCTTAGTCCTTTGTAGCAGTTACTTTCTTGGTGCTGGGACAAAACACACAACCAGAAGCAGCTTATGGAAGGAAAGATTTTATTTCTGGCTTAGAGTTTCCAGAGAACGACTCATCATGATAGGGATTGGTGGAGGCGAGGGTTGCGTGGGAGCTTGGCAGGAGCAGACAGCAAAGCATGGCTTATTCATGAGACTAAGGAGGAAGTAGCAAGAGTAAGCTGGGTGTGGCAAGCAGAGCTGGGCTGTAACACCCCAAGGCACACTTCCTCCAGCAAGACTTCTCCTCTCCAAGGTTCCACAACCTTCCCATGCAGGGCCACAAGCTGGGGATTAAGTGTTCAAACACATGAGGCTACGAGGGCTATTTTAGATTCAAGCGACCACGACACGCTCTTGAAGAGTATTTTATTGAGGTCTGTTTCTGGAAGGAAACTAGGCTGTAACACTCACTTTACCATTCAAAGCTCCACTCCAACCTTGGAGTTAGCTAGTTGCTCTGACCCATTGAGGTTAGCCAGAGTGGACCATGCTGTGAATTTGTCACAAAAGGGCACATTTAAGGGTCACACTTTGAAACAAAGCTGCAGGTTTACAACAAGCCTGTGGAGTGGAGATGCTTATTTCCTTTACAAATTCTTGAGGTAAATAGAAGAGTCAAGTTCAGGAAGTGGGGAGGGGGCAATGAAAGGGGATGTGTATGTGTTGTATATACTTATTACATTCTAAGTGCTTCAGAGACTTAAAAATCTTTTAATTTTGGGCTAACATAAACAAGATAAAGCATTCCCTTGTATTTCTCACTTCATCTTTCCAAAATGCAATTTAATAGAGAGGTACAGAAATGAACACACAGTCATGGGCCACATACCAGTGTTTCAACAGCAGACTCAACATTGGATGGCGGCCCCTTACCGTGGTAATGGAACCAGAACAGGATCACGTGGCTGCAGTAGAGGCAGAAAAAAAAAAGAAAAGAAAAGAAAAGAAACCTCGGGGAAGAAGTCACAAGAGAATTCACAAGAAGGTTTTACAGACCTCAGCAAGCTCCTTAAAATGCTTGGAAACATGGGCCAGTATCAAAACATTTTTGTTAATAGAGAGAAATATTCATGGTACATTTTTCCTTCCTTTCTTCTTTCCTCTATCCTTCCCTTCCTCTCCTCTCTTTTCCTCCTTCTCTTCTCTCCTCTATTTCCTTCTCTCCTGTCTTGTCTTTTCTCTCTTTCTTGAGACAGAGTCTCATGTATTCCAAGCTGGCCTCAAACTCACTGTGTAGCTGCCAATGACCTTGAACTTCCACCCTTCCTGCTTCCATTTCCTGACTGCTGGGATTACAGACTGTTGCAGTCAGGTTTGTACTGCTGGCAGAAATCACCCGGCCAAGAGCGGTGTTTGGGAAAAAAAGGGTTTATTCTGGTTTACAGGCTTGAGGGAAAGCTCCATGATGGCAGCAGAAAAAAATGGCATGAATAGATGGTGGACATCACCCCCTGGCCAACATAAGGTGGACGATAGCAACAGGAGAGTGTGCCAAACACTGGCAAGGGGACACTGGCTATAACACCCATAAGCCCTAAGTTTATGCGGGACACCTGAATCAAACCACCAAACAGACATACTGCTTTTTAGAGAGAGAACGAGCAAAAGTGAGAGAGAATTGGCACACCAGGGCCTCAGCCATTGCAATTGAACACCAGACACTTGCGTCACCTAGTGCCCATGTGTGATTTTGCACTTGCCTCACCTTCGTGCATCCGGCTTACGTGGGATCTGGAGAGAGATCAAACCTGTCCTTAGGCTTTGCAGGCAAGTGCCGTAACCGCTAAGCCATCTCTCCACCCACAGGCATGGTTTAATGTGGTGCTGAATATTGCACCCAGGACTCTGTGCATGCTAGGCAAACACTCTACCAGCAGAGCTGTATCTCCTGTCCCACAATGGATGCATTTCTGAAAAGAGACATATGCTTCTGAGAAGCATCAAGTAGGTGCCTCAGGAAGATGTCAGAAGATGCTCGTCACGGAGGTGACAGTGTCATGGGTGTTACTGCTCTGAAGAACTCTGTGGGACACGGGATAGAGGTAGGAGAAAGTGGTACTGATGGTCCTTACCCCATGTGGGTATAGACTAATGTGTGTGTTTGGGTCTTAGTTTTTAAAAAAATGATTTTTAAAATAAAAAAATTAAAGTTTTAAGGGGATGGAGAGATGGCTTAATGGTTAAGGTGTTTGCCTGCAAAGCCTGAGGACCCAGGTTAGATTCCCCAGCACTCACATATGCCAGATGCACAAGATGGCAGATGCAACTGGAATTTGTTTGCACTGGCTGGAGACCCAGATGCACCCATTCTATCCCTTTCTCTATCTGCCTCTTTCTCTCTCTCTCTCTCTCCAATAAATAAATAAAGAAAATATTTTTAAAAAATCAAAGTTTTAGAAATAAAAAGTGTTTATGGAATAATGATACAATGGAAATATTTTGCATAGCCTTAAATTATTGTGTTTATACTGTAAGTGCTATTAGAAATCTAGAAACGTTGAAAATTTAAAAGTTCATAAAGTTTCAGTAAGCTAATATATTATTGAAGAAAAATATTTTATAGAAGAATTATAACTTTTAGTAATGAACAAAGAAGAAATTTTTTTTTGAGGTGGGGTCGCACTCTAGTCTAGACTGACTTGGAACTCACTCTTGAGCCCAGGCTGACCATGAACTCATGGTGATCCTCCTGACTCAGCCTCCTGCATGCTGGGATTATAGGCATGAACCACCGTGTCTGGCTCCTGAATCAGGAATTTGAAATAAACTAATGTAGCCTAAGGGTAACATGTTTATAAATCTATGGTAGTGTACCATAATGACCCAGGGCGTCAGACAGTCTCCATTCATGCAGTGTCCAACACATGTGCACATGTTTTTAATCTCTCATGCTATGTCTTTACTTTCCTTAGATATGTTTGCATAACAAGTGCTTCCCATTGTGTGACAATTGCCTGCAGAATTCAGTACAGTCATACACTGTGTAGGTTTGCAGCCACAGCCACAGGCTACATCATATATCCTACTCATGTAGTAAATTCGACCAAGTGTGGTTAGGTATGTATACTCTGTGATGCTCATCCAAGCAATCACCTGTTCATGCCTTTCTCAGAACATGGTTTTGACTGTGTTCGTCATTTTGTTGTTGTTGTTTTTTGGTGTGTGACAAAATGCTTACTAAAAGCAACTTAAAGGTGGAAAGATTTATTTGGCTTACAGTTTCAGAGATTTGAGTCCAAGATGGTCATGTGACTTTGTTGTTTCTGGGTTGTGGTGAGGCAGAACATGGCAGGGGGCATATGGCAGAAAAGAGCTGCTTACCTTATAGTGGGCAAGAAACAGAGAGAGAAGAGAGGGAGGGAGGAAGGGAAAGAGAGAGAGAGAGAAATAGAGACTGAGGACAAGATAGATTGTTCAAGTTCATACCCCCAAGGGGCTGGAGAGATGGCTCAGTGGTTAAGGCGCTTGCTTACCTTCCAGCCCAGGTTCAATTCCCCAGTACCCATGTAAATGTAGATGCACAAAAGAGCGCATGCATCTGAAGGGCATTTGCAGCAGCAAGAGGTCTTGGAGCAACAATGCTCTCTCGTTTCCCCTCTCAAGTAATTAAATAAAAAATATAGCCGGGCATGGTAGGAGGGTCGCCCAGAGTTCGAGGCCACCCTGAGACTACATAGTGAATTGCAGGTCAGCCTGGGCTAGGGTGAGACCCTACCTCAAAAACCAAAAATATCTAAAAATCACATCTCCTCATGACCTACTTCCCCACCTCTCAATACTGACACCAAGCACTGTTGTTACGTGATGCACAGCTCTCTGTATGTACACATGCATGAGTTGGTGTGCATATACACAGTCTCTAGCTACATCTAATGAGAGGGACTAGAAACCGTGACATCTGAATGGCATGATAATGAAAATTTAGCCCTGTAGATTTTACTGTCTACACACCATCGTCCCTCAAAAGTGTTCTGAAGAATGGGCCATACAAGAAGCAGCTGGAACCTCTGGAGACTTGTGAAGAGGACTCAGAGGCCAACCTGGTGAAGTGAATTTGAAGCAATTTCTTCTTAGTTAAAGCATCCCATCCTGGGGTTGGAGAGGTGGCTCTGTGGTTAAAGCATTTGCCTGCAAAGCCTAATGACCTGTATTTGATTCCCCAGGACCCACATAAAGTCAAATGTACAAAGTGGCCCATGTATCTGGAGCTCATTTGCAGTGGCTGGAGACCTTGGTGCACCCATTCTCTCTCTCCCCCCCCCTCTTTTTCTCTCTCTGCTTGCAAATAACTAACTAAATACAATATTAAAAAAAAAAACTTTAAGAAGCATTACATCTTGGAGGGAGGTGCCTTAAGACTTAGGAAATAAACAACTCACAAATCTCAGGAGGAACCTGAAATTTATAGGGTTCACAAGCCCCTCCCGTGAGTACACGAGCAGTAACAATTGCTGGAGAGGGAGACTAGCCTACCGGCCAAGCTGCCTGCTAGTTGTTAGGGAGCTCCATGGCTACAGGGATGTAGGTTTCATGAGTTGTCACCCATGCTGGTTTGTGCTTTCCCATAATGCACCTGCCTTTGAGTCACCCATGCTCCTCTAAGTAACTCCCCACTCCTGCTCTGTAAGTCAAATCAACTCATTGGTTCACCAAACTGGACTTGAGCTTGTCATCAGTGCCCTGTCTGGGAGAATAGATGTTTCTTCGTGTCTCCCAAGGAAAAGTCACACAACAAACGCCTCATGACAAAGGTTGAAACCATGTGAGCAACAAGACTAAAATAATGCTGGCATGGTGTTTCAAACCAGAGAATAAAAATCGGACATTTGAAAAATTGAAAATTATTAGCCAGGAAGATGGCTCAGTGGGTAAAACACTTGCTGCACAAGGATGAGGGCCCGAGTTTGAATTCCCCAGAACTCACGTGAAGCTGGATGCAGTTCTGTGTGTCTGGAGTCTTAGAGAGGGAGAGAGAGAAGGTAAGTAGTGACAGGAGAAGCCCCAGAAGCTCACCAGCTAGCCTGGTGTATGTACTGGCTCACAACCAGAGACCCTGCCTCAAACAAGGGGAAAGGTGAAGACTGACACCCAGGGATGTCTTCCGACCTCCACATACATGCTGTGACGTGCATATGCCCACACTCACACATGAACACATACATACAAGATATTTAAAAATTAAATAAATTACAACCACTCTATGAGGTAGATATTTTAAGCCCCAGTTTACAAATTATTTTTAAATACTTTATTTTTATTTTATTTATTTATTTGAGAGGGAGAGAGAGAGAGAGAGAGAGACTGGGCATACCAGGGCCTCCAGCCACTGCAAAGAAACTCCAGACACATGTGTTACCTTGTGCATCCGGCTTACATGGGTACAGGGGAATCAAACCTGGGTCCTTAGGCTTCACGGGGAAATACCTTAACCACTAAGCTATCTCTCTAGGAATTGGCAATTTTTATACATGTACACAATGTTTTCTTAAAAAGATTTTATTTTTATTTATTTATTAGATACAGAGAAAGGGAGAGAGAAAGAGTGAGAATGGGCATGCCAGGGCCTCTAGCAACTGCAAACAAACACCAGACGCATGAGCCACCATGTGCATCTGGCTTACATGGGTCCTGGAAAATTGAATCTGGGTCCTTAGGCTTCACAGGCAAGTGCCTTAACTGCTAAGCCATCTCTCCAGCTCTCCACAATGTTTTTTTCAAATTATTTTTATTTATTTATTTGAGAGATAGGCAGAGAGAGAGAGAGAGAGAGAATGGGCACATCAGGGCCTCTAGCCACTGCAGATGCACTCCAGACACATGCACCATTTTGTGCATCTGGCTTTATGTGGGTACTTGGAAGTTGAACCTGAGTCCTTTGGCTTTGCAGGCAAGTACCTTAACCACTAAGCTATTTATCCAGCCCTACACAATGTTTTTTTTTAAAATATATTTTATTTATTTATTTCGGAGCGAGAAAGAGGCAGAGAGAGAGGAGAGAGAGAGAGAGAGGGAGAATGGGCACACCAGGGCCTCCAGCCATTGCAAAGAACTCCAGAGGCATGCACCCCCTTGTGCATCTGGCTAATGTGGGTCCTGGAGAGCCATACCAGGATCCTTTGGCTTTGCAGGCAAATGCCTTAACCGCTAAGCCATCTCTCCAGCCCCTACACAATGTTTTTTGATCAAATCTCACATGACTTTCTTTTGTCTCTCCTCCCCCACCACTTTTACTGAACCCTTTCTTCTTCCCATCTAGTCCCTCTTCTATTTTGATGTCTTTTTTTTTCTGCCCTCCTCTATCATACATTACAGAATGGTGGTAGGCCCAATATTGTGAGAGTAACCACAAGTGCTGTGAGGTCACAAATACAATACCACGTCTTGTCTGGAAGACAGCATTCCAAGACACTCCTTTGGCCCTTACATCCTTTTTTTTTTTTTTTTTTTTTTTTTTTTTTTTTGGAGAGAGACACAGAGAGAGACAGAGGGAGAGGAAGACGGATAGAGATGGGCGCGCCAGCAGCCTCTCAGATGCTGAGAACAAAATCCAGATGTGTGCGCCCCCTTGTGGTCAAGTGCGGCATTGCGCCCTTGCGTCACTTTGCATCTGGCCTAATGTGGGACCTGGAGATTGGAACCACTGGAGATTGGAACCAGAGTTCTTAGGCTTAGGAGGCAGGTGCCTTAACTGCTAAGCCATCTCTCCAGCCCCCTTACATCCTTTTTGGCCCCTCTTCTGTAATGTTACAATGTTCCCTGAGCTTTGGAGGATGTGATAGAGATGTCACATTTACTCCTGAGCACTAACAGTTATGTAACCTCCACACTTTAACAAGTTTTGAGTCTCCTTAGCAGTCACCAGCAACTGCAAAAAGAAGCTTCTCTGACTACAAAATAAGAGCAGCACCAACCTATGGGCATCAACCAATATTGAGAGAGCAATTTGATGATGGGAACACCCATTTTACAAATTCTTGAAGTAATGGCGGAGTGAAGATTCAAATCAAGTTCAAATAGCATCAGAATACCATTTCCCCATGGTGGTGAGCCAAAGAGCCTCCTGAGGCTCTGTGTTGACTACATGTAAGCCCTCATTCTTCCTTCCCACCTTCCCACCTTCCCAGGAGCCTCCACACCTCTACGGTTGTGTTGACGCTACCAGTTCCAATCAGAGTCCATGAGCCCAATTCATCACAATGAGCTCTCAATGCAAAGCGTGTGGAGCCTCCTGGGGGCATCAAAGTGACTCTTCCATGCTGGTAGATCACTCAGATAAAGTCTGAGGTCCTATGGGGCAAGGAGGAAGCAGAAAGGTGGGAGGGCCAGGCTGGAAATTTGACATCCCATCCTTAATCACCCATGTGCCTCAACGCCTGCCTTCCTTGACAGAAATGACTACTGCGATCCTCATTTGGTCCCATTTCCTGGGGTTGTGGGAGAGCAGAACATGCCCACACGGCTATAAAAATAACCGAGGTGATGGATGGCCCCAAACAGCAAGGAAGGGAGGTAGGGCATGCCTTTCCCACTTTCCCTGGGCTACAGATAAATAGCATCTGTCGCGACTGGGGCTGTGGAGCTTTCACAGTGATGGGGTTGGGGTGGCTGTCTGCCAGACCCTCCTCCCACTGCAGCAAAGAGAGAGACCCGACTGGCTAGTGTTTAAGAGGCAGAAGAAAATAGGAGTCCATTTCTCTGCACAGCTAAAAGCCTGTCTCTCCAGGGTTCGGGGACCTTCACCTCTTGATGGCACAGCCCTACTCGCTGACAGCGGAGACCACCTGTGCACTCATGGAGTATCTGTCCCTTGTCGCACTTCTGGCTGACTGCAGACAGATCCTGAGGCTGAGGGATGGGCGGGATGACCTCTAAAGGCTCCGTTCTACTACAGGTCTGGGTTGGGCAGTGGGGTTTGATTCCTGGCCCAGAATAAGCCTGCGGAGAAACTTTGTTGCGTGAGGACTATCAAGGGGAGTGGTGTGGCGAGTCAATACCTGAATGTCACCTCTGTCTGCCTCCTCTGTCTCATTGCCAGTGTCCGCCATTCCGCTCCACGTGTGTCTGTCCTTTCCTTCCAGGACCCTTGCCTTGAGGCATTTTCTTGCCTTAATCAATGTAAGTCACCCAGGTTGTCCCTTGCCTACACTCTCCCCCTCCCTGATCCACCCTCCACAGGCTATAAGAGGAAGCATGCCTCTCCCTATTCAGACTTTTCCATGACCCCTTTGCCATCCACATCGAATCCACGTCCCACTGCTCAGAAGGGCTGTGCAGCCTGGCCCAGTTCTTCTCTCCAGCCCTGTCTCCCCTAGATGTTCAACTGCAAATTCTGATCTTTAGCAAAATTGAACCTCCTAGCGAGTCCCTGTAGTGGTTTCAATTAGATGTCCCCTATGAGCTCGTGTGTTTTGGGTGCTTGGTCCCCCACTGATGGCAGTTCAGGAGGTGGAGCCTTGCTGGGTGGAGGAGATGTGTTGGGAACAGGCTTAGGGGTGTTTGTTGAAGGCAGATTCGCATTGCTGGCAGAAATCACCCAACCAAGTGCAGCTTGTGGGAAAGAAGAGAGGTTTATTTTGGCTTACAGACTCCATCATGGCAGGGGAAAATGGTGGCATGAGCAGAGGGTGGACATCACCTCCTGGACGAAATCAGATGTCAACAGCAACAGGAGAGTGTGCCAAACACTGGCAAGGGGACACTGGCCATAATACCCATAAGCCTGCCCCCAAAAATACACTGCCTCCAGGAGGCGTTAATACCCAAATCTCCATCAGCTGGGAACCTAGCATTCAGAACGCCTAAGTTTATGGGGGACACCTGAATCAAACCACCATAGTGTTATAACCAATTCTCTCTTGCTAGGGTTCGTCTCACTCTCCTGGCTGCTGTTTGTCACCTGCTGTGGCCAGGAGGTGATGTCCAGCCTGTGCTCTATCATCTCTTCCCTGTCATCATGGAGCTTCCCCCCACCCCCGCCAAGATTGTAAGTCCAAACAAACAACTTTCCTCCTATCAGCTGCTTCTGGTCGGGTGCTCTGTCCCAGTGACATGACGGTGACTGCAACAGTCCCCAAGTAACACTTACTTCTTCTTTTCTTCAGTAAGATGCTCACACAGGTTCCTCTTGACTCAGGAGCCTCAGCTGAAGCACTGCCTCCTCTAGGTAGCCCTCCTGGGGTCAGATGACAAGACCTTCATCTGGCCTTACCTGAAAACCTCCCGACCTTCTCCATGTGACAAGCCCAGCAGATCCCTCGCCAGGAGCCTCATAGAAAGTAGCAGATGCTGGGGTGGAGAGATGGCTGGGTGGTTAAGGTGCCTGCCTGCCAAGCCTAAGAACACTGGTTCCAATCTCCAGGTCCCACATTTAGCCAGACGCAAAAAGTGACATAAGGGTGCAATGCTGCACTTGCCCACAAGGGGGCGCACACATCTGGAGTTCATTCACAGCTGCTGAGAGGCTGCTGGGCGCACCCATTCTCTCTAGCTCTTTAGCTCTCTAGCTCTCTCTATCTCTCAAATTAAAAAAGAAAGAAAGAAAGAAAGAAAGAAAGAAAGAAAGAAAGAAAGAAAGTAGCAGATGCTATTCCAGCAGCACATGAGAGGACTCATCAGGTCCTCACCCCTTCCTCCATTTAGTGTCTTCACTTTTTTGCACATACGTGTGGTGTGCACACATGTGTGTATATGTGCATATGTGTGTAGTGGTACATGTGTATATGAGTGCGCATGCAAGTGGGAGCATGTACTTGTGGAGGCCAGGGGTAAACACTGAGTGCCTTCTTCTGTTGCTTCCCACCTTATTCTTTGAGACTGTCTCTTACTGAACACAGAGCTCACCAATTTGGCTAGACGGGTTGGCCATCAAGCCTTGGAGAGCTTTCTGTCACTGCCTTCCCGGTGCTGGGATTACAGACGCATGCCACCATACCTGGCTTTTACGTGGATTCTGGGGATCTGAACTCAGGTCCTCCTGCTTACACAGCAAGCACTTTGCCCACTGGGCCATCTCCCCAGCCTTAGGGTCTTCATTTTATAGGTGTTGCAGTGTAGTAACTTTCCCAAGACCTTGTATGGGACAAAGCCAGGCTTGAGCTTGACCCACACTCTTGACCCTCATGCTGCACCATGTGTGTGTTAAGTGCGGCTTTCTTGCAATTTCTAGCAGGAGGGCTGAACCCCTGGGCTAGCGTCAGGAATTACTAGAGTTGTGCCTGATCCAGGAGGACCCAAACTTGGTCAACTACATCCTGAACATGTCCATCTGTTTGGGTGAATAAGGCTTTAATAAATAAAGCCATGTCCAGTCATTTGCATGGATTTACGCACACATGGCTGCTCCCTGCCCCTGCAGTGGAAGAACTGTGGGAGTTGTGACAGAGTTCAACATTGTTTACATATGGATGTTTAAGAAGAGCCTTGAGGGTTTGAGGAGATGGCTCAATTAGTAAAGCACTTGTGGTGCGAGTGTGAGAACCTGAATTCCTGTGAAAATGCCGGCCATGGTGGTGTGCACATCTGTAATCCAAGCACTCAGGAGGAGGAGACAGGTGGAACCAGAGACCAGGAGGAGACCGGACAAGCTGGCTAGCTAGATTAGCTGAGCTCTGGGGTCAGTGAGAGACCCTGTCTCTAAAGGATACAACAACGTGAAGAGTGATAGAGGGACACACCCAATGCCAAGCTTTGGCTTCCACACGCCCACGTGCATACACAATACATGCACATGCCACATGTACCCATGCTTGCACACACATACATGTGCATCACATTCATATATACATTCAGTAATTTGAAAGGGGAAAGCTTTGCCCCATCAGACAAGCCTGCTTAGGGTGGAACATGGCTAGGCAGAGGGTGGGGACAAAGATGGCTGATGGTCTGAATCTCAGAAATTCCAGATTCTGCTCCAATTTCCAAGGTATTCCCAGAAGCCAGGAGCTGAGATGGGTGACATGCTGTGGCCCCATGAGCATGAAAGAAGTGGCAAGGGGCAGAGCCAGCACTCAGGCGCCCCCTCACCATCACTTACCCTCCTGTGGTGGTTTGATTCAGGCCCCCCATAAACTTAGGTGTTCTGAATGCTAGGTTCCCTGTTGATGGAGATTTGGGAATTAACACCTCCTGGAGGCAGAGTATTGTTGGGGGCGGTATTATGGGTGTTATAGCTAGTTTCCCCTGGCCAGTGTTAGGCACAGTGCTATTGTCCATCTGATGTTGGCCAGAAGGTGATGTCCACCCTCTGCTCATGCCATCGTTTCCCCCCTGCCTTCATGGAGTTTCCCCTTGAGCCTATAAGCCAAAATAAACCTCATTTTTCCCCACAAGCTGCTCTTGGTCAGGTGATTTCTGCCAGCAATGTGAACCTGACTGCAACACCTCCCTTCTTGCTATCTGTAACTCAGCTGAGGCTGTTGGTCTATGGTGCTCACAGGCCTCTTGGCTGAGTCTCCCACCCCCTTGTTCAGCCCCCTGGTGCCAGCTCCCTCCTGCTGACCACAAATCCCATGTCTCCTCCAGCCACTGACTCTTGTCCTGATCACTCCAGATGGTTTTTCACTGCCGCAAATGGAGTTGGTTGGTTCAAAAAGTGCATTGATAAGTGGAACTGGGGAAAGATGAAATTCCAGTGTGGAGAAGAGCTGGTGTGTGCATTCCTCAGGGGGTCTTCCAATGTGGAGGTGGAAGGCAGGCTCTGCCCAGGGGAGAGAGGGTAAAGGCCCCATTTAGGGAAGGTTGTGCAGGGCTATCACCAGCAAGAAGGGTGATTTAAGATCTATTTCTTAGCCAAGAAGAATTCCTTTTGGCAGTGAAATACAGTGTGAAACGGGACAACAAGGCAAGCTGCCACAAAGCACCTTGGGTCTTCCTGCTTATGAAGGAAATAAATAACTCCCCAAGGCAGCGGAGGGCAGCTCTGTCATCCTAGCAGGGGCACGTGCCAGGTGCTACTAGACTGCGGATGTCAGACCCTGGAGGGAGGGCTGCTTCCTCAGAGCTGCCCTGGCTCTGCATGAGACTGGCTTTAGCAGCACGCCATCTTAGACATGCTCCTTGTCTGTCTTTTGGCCTAGGATTCTGAGATTGGAAGTCATTTGGTTGCTAGTGACAGAAACCCAATTCAATTTCATTTAAGTGACAAAGATGTCTGTTGACTCAAGTGGTCACATCTTAGGTCAGGCAAGGGATTGGTCAGTCAAATGAAGCTAAGACAGGAACCCTGAGCCCCCCTGGAATGTGTTTCTCCACAGCTACTCCCAGGCTTGACAGTTTCACCCACTGAAGGGAGAATACTCTTTCTGTGGTAGCTACTGTGCTCATTACTGAAATCCAATACCTGACCAGAAACAATTTAAGGGAGGAAGGTTTCATTTTGGATCATGGTTTGAGAGGGACAGTCTATCATGGCGGGGATGACATGGCAACAGGAGTGTGAGGGACACTGTCACATCGCATCTTCAGCCAGAAAGCAGAGATGAATGCTCAGCCCATCTTTTTTTCCTCACTTCCTTGGGGACTCCAGCCCATTGGATGGTGCTACCCACACTCTTAGTTAAGTCATTCTGGAAATGTTCTTTTAGACACACCCAGAGGTGTGTTTCCATGGTGATTCTAAAGCTAAGTCAAGCTAACAGTGAAGATTAACCATCACACTCTCCGACCTTGCTTATTAAAATTTTTATTTATTGCATGTGCATGTGTGTGTGTGTGTGCGTGTGCGTGTGTGTGTGTTGATGGTGGGTGGGTTTGCCAGGGCATCTTGCTGCTGAAAAGAACACCAGAGGTTTGCAACACCTTTTTTTTTTTTTTTTTTCCAATTTTGCAACTGGCTTAGATGGGTGGCTTGGGAATTGAAGCTGGGCTGGCAGGCTTTGCACTCAAGCTCTTTTAACCTCCGCCTTCTTGGAGCCATCCTTTCTTGGTCTTCATTTGATAAATGTCTGGTAAAGGCTCTGGTGGGCATAGCCTTCTTCTGCACCTAGGTTTCCACTGAAATGAAATGTCTGGGTTTGGAGGGGAGGAAAAAAAAGGCTCCAGAAAGCAAACATATAGTTCATAGGAGAAGAATTGGGCACAGAGTAACATGTCCAGCACACTGGTGAGGTTCTGGCCACCCCAGCCTCCCAGCAGCAAAGGCCAGTGCATGGAACTCAAAAGCTTCACCATGGGTTGGGAAGATGGCTCAATGGTTAAAGGAATTTGCTTGCAAGCCTGCCAGTGACCTGAGTTTGATCCCCAGCACCCATGTCAAGTCTGGAGCAAAGTGGCTCATGACTGCAACCCTTACATGCCTATGGCAATGACAGGTGGAGCCAGGAGCATCTGGAGGCTCCTACGCTACAGTGATAAGAAAGACCCTGTCTGGGCTGGACAGATGGCTTAGCGGTTAAGGCCTCTACCTGCCAAGCCTAAGATCGCCCGTTCCATTCTCCAGGTCCCACGTTTAGCCAGAGGCAAAACGTGACGCAAGGGTGCAATCCGCACTTGCCCACAAGGGGGTGCATGCGCCTGGAATTCATTCACAGTGGCTGAGAGGCCAATGGCGCACCCATTCTCTATCTGTCTCTGTCTCTCTCTCCCCCTCTCTTTCTCTCTCAAAAAAGAAAGAAAGAAAGACCCTGTCTCGAGAAGACATAAGGAGAGGAACAGTACCCTCAGGTTGTCCTCTGACTGCCACACGTGTGCTGTGGCACACATGCACCCACACCCACACGTCATGTGCATACACAGATAATAAGAAATAGGGAAACAACATCTTGGCCCCATCCATGCCCCCTGGATTCTGCAGTCTGACTTCTGGTACCTCAGTGCCACTGCAAACCCCAAAAGGGACAGAGGAGCAGACTCATCAGGCAAAGGCCATTGTTTCAGCTCATGCTCTGGGCTATCTGCAGAGTCTCTAGGGCTCTTGGCTGCCCGCAGCTTTGGAGTGGTCTCCTGATCTTCCGTGTATTCTGTGGCTTTCCACCAGCCTCTGCTCCTTCTCAGCATCCAATTCTTCCCTTTCTTCTGCAGCATCCCATAATAGCAATGGGGTTTCCTCCGAGAGATGTGCTCATCTTTCTTCCCCATCAGCACTCTCCTCTGATAATTTTAATTAATCCCAGAACTGCATGAAGAGGAGCCTAGAGCCCCTCTCTGCAGGCCTCAGTCAAGGCAGTGTTTTCAAAGAAGTGTGGACGTCTTAGCGAGCATGCGTTCACAGGGCCATGACTAGGGTGTATGTGTTGGGGAGCCTGGGGGTATAGGAGGATGCAAATACTCGAAGAACCTAGTCAGAGCAAAAAGGGTGGCTTCTAGACCTGCCAACATCATTGGCCTACTTGAGAGACGATCTCAGAGCATTTCTGGGAACTGCACGGTGGTTCATTTATCTCTGTCTCCTGGGGCGTCCCAGCCTTCTGCATCAGTACTGGGACCGTGAATAGAGGCTGGGTCTGTTCTGTGCAGGACAGAACAGTCCCAGCCTCTGGGAGACAGGTAAGCAGAGATTATGGCCACAGTCCAGGACAAACCAAACAGAGTGTTAGTCCTAGGTGTGAGGTTTGAGTCTAATACATGTAGCGCCTTCCAAATCCTCAATCACAGTGACTCCGTGGCTCAGGGATGAGGTTGTGCAAGAGCCTGAGTCCTTTTGGACACCTTTCATGCCCTGGAGATCCCAATGCTCAACCCCACCCTCCATCCAAACACCAGGACCTTCTCAAGGTATTTGTCTTATTTAATAATACTTTTTCTGTGCCTGTTATAGGTCAGGCAGTGGCACAGGTGCTGGGGTCTATAACACTTCCATCATGGTCAATTCAACAATGCATACAGCAATAAATACGACATTCATGTGCTTGGGATATTGAGGTAAATGAGTCCCACCAGACCTATTTTCTAGAAAGGAGACAATATCCACAGCACAGATATTTTCGATGCGAGGGAAGCTGTGATAGGAGGGAAATGGGGCAACAGACAGGCATGGGATGGGGGCTGGAGGATATACAGGGAGGCGCCTATAGAAAGGGTGCTGGGGGAAGCCTGAAGACACAGAGGGTGGAAAGGGTTGATGCTTCTTCCGATTGCATTGGTAGAGATGGATCCAGCTGCTTGTAATATCAGCAGACATCTGCATTCAGTGGGCACCTCCAGAGGGGTTCTGGGTTCTTTTGTACCAGAACAAAGAACTGGACATATGGATATTAGCAAGCAAGGGGAAATAGTTTATTAATAAACGAGGAAGCAGGCCAGAGCAAAAAAAAAAAGGGAGCTGGAGAGATGGCTTAGTGGTTAAGGCATTTGCCTGCAAAGCCAAAGGACCTCGGTTTGACTCTCCAGGACCCACGTAAGCCAGATGCACAAGGGGTGCATGCATCTGGAGTTCGTTTGCAGTGGCTAGATGCCCTGGCATGCCAATTCTCTCTCACTCTCTCTCTCTTTCTCTCAAATAAATAAAATAAAAAACTTTTTTAAAAAAGAAACTCAATGTCTCCACTGCACAAAGAATGGGGTTTTCCTGTCACAGAGCACAGGCTTTGGGGGTCATTTGCATGGTTTGGGCTTTCTGACTCATTTTCACCATGCAAGCTTTCTTGTACATGCTCTATCTGTGGCAAGTAGTTCTACATACAATTTCATACATCACATGTCTCATTACCATTAGAAGTCTCCACCCAGGGGTGTGTGCCATCTTTAGATACTCTGACATGCCCCTGCTCCTATGCCAGTGGCTCCAGCCAGCTCTTGTCTGTCCTCAGTGGAAAGGAAGTTGGGGGTTAGACAGGGAGGTGAGGAGTAGAAGAGTGTGTGTTCTAGCCTTCCTCTTGGCCAGGTTTTGTCTCCTATATTATTATTATTTGTTTTTTGAGATAGGGTCTTGCTCTAACTTAGTCTGATCTGGAATTCACTCTGTAGTTGCACGGTGGTCTTAAACTCAGCAAGCCTCCTATTGCAGCCTCCCAGGTGCTGGGGTTAAAGGTATGTGCCACCACACCTAGCTTAAGCTAGCTTTTTTTTTTTTTTTTTTTTTTTTTTTGGAGAAAGAGGCAGAGAGAGAGGGACAGGAAGACAGATAGAGAATGGGCACACCAGCAGCCTCTCAGCTGCTGCGAACGAAATCTAGATGCGTGTGTCCCCTTGTGGTCAAGTGAGGCATTGTGCCCTTGCGTCACTTTGCATCTGGCTAAATGTGGGACCTGGAGATTGGAACCGCTGGAGATTGAAACCAGTGTTCTTAGGCTTAGGAGGCAGGCGCCTTAACCGCTAAGCCATCTCTCCAGCCCTAGTTTTTTTTTTTTTTAATATACTAGATTTAAAAATATTTTTATTTATTTGCAATCAGAAAGCGCTAGATGAGAGACAGAGAAAATGGGCATTCCAGGGCCTCCAGCCACTGCAAACAAACTCCAGATGCACAAGCTACTTGGGTCATTCACCTTTGCAGGCAAGCACCTTAAGCATTAAGCTATCTCCCCAGCCCCTCCTATACTAGTTTTGCAGTGTCCCTGCCCTACTCCCATGCTATATGTGCATGGATGAATGGATACTACAATGGGTTGAGAGAGATGGGAAAGAAACATTCCAGGGGCAGTGGAAATAGCATGGGCACAGGTCCCGAGGAGAGGACAAGCTGGCTTGTCTGCAGAATGGAAAAATAGTGAGTAGAAAGGTGGTGGCATTGACCAAGGCAGATGCAGGGAGAGACAGTCAGTGACAAGGTGGGAAGGCATGTAGAGCACCTTGGATCTGTGTAAGGAGGTGATATCTTCAGTCATGCATTTCCATAAGGCCACATTGGCCTTGACAAGAGTCAGACAGTGGGAAGGCGAAGGAGGTGAGGATGTAGCCAGAGCACCCAATAAAAGTCTACACCAGGGCTAGAGAGATGGCTTAGCGGTTAAGGCACCTGCCTGCGAAGCCTAGGAATGCCCATTCGATTCTCCAGGTCACACGTTTAGCCAGGTGCAAAAAGTGATTCAAGGGTGCAATGCTGCACTTGCCCACCAGGGGACACATGTGTCCAGAGTTCATTCACAGTGGCTGAGAGGCTGCTGGCATACCCATTTTCTCTCTCTCTCTCTCTCTCTCAAAAAAAAAAAAAGTCCACACCACATTATAGGCAGGGAGAGAGGGCAGCAGTGGGTTTGGTAGACATTGATGGAGACAGACAGAGTGACTGCATGAGTGAAAGCCTCAGATTGGATGGATAGAAGATGAGAAGAATCAATAATGATTGAGTGTTTTGGGGCCCCAAATAAGTTGTGGCTATAGCATTATCAAAGTGGGAGCTCCTGGGTGGAGGAGGACAAGGTGTGGAGGTAAATAGAGGATGGGAGGCAAATCTTGGCTCATTGCGCCACTGCCCAGACACTGGCTATGAGTCATCAAGGGCTTGTGTAGGTTGTACACAGCCTCTCAAGCTCAGCTCTGTGGCCCATGGGGATCATCCCAAAGCCACCTTGGAGCCTCTGGCACACTGCTTTAGGGTCCTTCCCCTATGCTAGTTAGAAGGCAAAATGTCTCCCTCCCATAGACATAGACGCCTTCCTGGAATACTGGAGTCTGTCCCTGTATACTTCTCTCTCTCTCTTTCTCCTTCCCTCTCTCTCCTTCCTCCCTGCTGATATGATGATTTGATACCACAAAGCCTTGGGTTCAATCTCCAGCATTATATAAATCAGATGTGGTGGTGGTGGTGGTGTGTATAATCCCAGCACTGGGGAGGAAGAGACAAGAGAATCAGGAGTTCAAAGCCATCCTCAGCTAACTAGTGAGTTTGAGGTCAGTCTGGACTATATGAGACTCTGTCTCAAAATAAATGAGGTAAAATAAAATAGAACAGAAGGAACTTGTTTTCTGAGGATAGAGAGGTAATTACAGAACAACAAGGGGTGGGCTCAGGAAGACGTATCAGCACACTGAATGATGGGTGGGTGGGAAGGAGGACTGCCAGTCCCTCACCCCCCACAGGTGGCCTTTGCAGGAAGTGTTCCTTGGCCTGGCGATCTTGAAAAGCTGCTCTCTGAGGAGTCATCCTGACCTCTCTAGGTGGTCAGCTGCGCCTCCCTCACCATTCTCTGTTGGGTTTCTCTGTGCCTGGCTACCCCCCTTTCTCACCCAATTTCACTTTATCTTAGTCTCCATATGTGCCTCCTGCTGTCCCCACTCCTCCAGGGCAGTGCCCTTGTCCAAGTCATCTTAGTGTCCCCAGGTCCAGGTCACAGCCTATCATGGTTCAGAGATGGTGCCCTTCCCACTGCCTGTGTGGGGGAAGAGGGTCCCACGTGACTACTGAAGACAGACCACGTATGGTGATGGAGCGGTGTCCCCTACCTGGAACAGGTTTCTGTTCTGTCAGTGCAGCAGCTGCTGCTTCTGCCTCCCGCTGCAGGAAAGCCCAGCCTGTTGTTGGAAGGGCTCAGGCTCCCCTTTGAGGCCAACACATTGGAAATTAGTGAAAAACATCTACAGCCCTAGAAAACACTCAAAAGAAACAGTATCTAGAGGACATGAGGGATTTTGACTTATTTTTATTGTATTGTGGTACCAGAAGGAGATTAAATTAAGTATGTGTGTAGCTGGGGTGGGATGGTGGCTGGCTCCAACTACTTCAATGCTACCCTTTCCAATTTGTCACCCTTCCCACTCACCTACTTGGGTCCTTCTGAGCCAGGAAGGAGTCATGTTGGGACAGCGTGGTGCACAGTGTGGCTGGAGGCAGTGAGGACGTGGGAGGGAGCCCTGGCATGGGTTCTCCACATTGAAATTGGGAGTTTATGGGCTTCGCTTCTTTTGCCCGCGGTTTCCTTGTAATGGAGATTACGTTTTTATTTGCAGGAATAAAAGTCAGTGGCAGCTGATGTGGCCCTCTGGATTGGAGGCAATAACCATTGTGGGCAATGCAGCCCGGAACATCATCATTGCAATGAACAGCAAATGTGGGAAAGACAGCTCTTTGAAGGTGGCTGATGAATGGCCATAGACTCTGTCACACGTACCCACTGCACCACCAAACATGGACACCCCATGGAGAGGCTGGCATAGAGGAAGGAAGCGGGGAAGGCCTACTTTGGGGGTTTACAAGTGGAAGGCTGGAGCGGATGCTGGCATCAGCAGGGGACATTGCATCTGGAACAGAGAGGCAAGAGAGAGGAGGCTTTTGCAGCCTTTGTTTCTTTACCCACCTAAGGGGATATGTGTATCTGCCTTGCAGGTGGTCAGGCAGCTTATATGAGGCAGCACAAGGAAAGCATGAAGCACTGAGCTCACATCTAAGCTTGTAGAGTATTTGGGGTGTGTCGGTGTGTGTGTGTGTGTGTGTGTGTGTGTGTGTGTGTGTGTGTGTTGATGTCTGGGGGCTTCCTCAATCTCTCTCCACCTTGCTCTTTAAGAACAGGACTTCACACTGAACCTAAAGCTCATTGATTTGACTAGACCAGCTAGCCAGAGAGCCCCAGAGATTCTCCTGTCTCTGCTTGCCGAGTCCTGGGATTACAGGCATGCATTACCATACCTTGCATCATCCATGGATGCTGGGGATTGAACTCTGTTCCTTGTGCTTCTGCAGCAAGCACTTTACCCACGGAACCATATCTCCCCAGCTACCAATTACGATTATAATAATAGTTGCACATCTTTTCTGTCATCCCCAGGCTGAAGCTTGTATGGTTTTATATATATATATATATATATATATATATATATATATATAATATATATATGTGTGTGTGTGTGTGTGTGTGTGTGTGTGTGTGTGTGTGTGAGAGAGAGAGAGAGAGAGAGAGAGAGAGAGGAGAAGCCTGAGAGGAAGATGTGTATTTATTTGATTTGGCCCTTAAACATACCCACTGCTGACGATTCTGAAGGTCGACTCCCTCTCTTATGGTTTGGATATGAAGTATCCTTCAAATTGTATTGAAAGATTGATCTGCTAGTGGTACTATTTGAAAAGTTCTGGAAACTTTGGGAGGTGAATGCAGTGTGTTGAATGAGATGCTCCCAATAGACCCACATGTTTTATCCAGCTGGTGGAAATTTGGAAACGTTGTGGGGGTCTTTGGAAGGTGCGAGCCTTGCTTAAGGAGGGGTGTTTCTGGGGGTGGGATTTAGGATAAAGTAACTCAGCTGCAATCCTGGTGCTTGAGACTACTTCCTGCTAATGTGCAGATGTGACTTGCTGCTCAGGCCAGTCATGCCTTCACCATCATGATGAGACTGACTTCCCCCTCAAAACTGAGCAGCAAAACCTGCTTTTCTTCCATCAGCTGTGTCTGGTCAGTGTTCTGTCCCTGCAACGAGAGGGTCACTACTGTATTGGGACGTGGCTGGAGGAAGTAGGTCACTGGAAGCAGGTTCTTGAGTCAGCATCATCCGGGAACCCTTCCTCTTCTACTGTTTCCTGTCCACCATGATGTGAGCAGCTGTCCCGTGCCATATGCTCCCACCACAATGACATTCTACCCAAGTGAACTGGGACAAACTGCCATGGTCTGAATCCTCAGAAACTGTGAGCAAAATACTCCCTCCTTTTTTATTAATTTATTTTTGAGAGAGAGAGACAGAGAGAAAGAAGGAGACAGAGACAGAGAGAAAGAGAAAATGGGGTGCATCAGGGCTTTTCAGCTGCTGTGAACAAACTCCAGTCATGTGTGCCCCCTTGTGGCACATGTACAAACATTGCACACGCATGACACTTTGCATCTGGCTTATGTGGGACCTGGAGATTCAAAACGCATTCTTAGCCTACACAGGCAAGTGCCTTAACCACTAATCCATCTCCCCAGCCCTCCTTCCTCCTTTTTTTTTTTTTTTTTAATTTTTGGAGACAGACAGAGAGAAAGATAGAGGAGAGAGAGAGAGGGAGAGGAAGACAGAGATGGGCGCACCAGCAGTGTCTCAGCTGCTGAGAATGAAAACCAGATGCATGCGCCCCCTTGTGGTCAAGTGCGGCATTGCACTCTTGTGTCACCTTGCATCTGGCTAAATGTGGGACCTGGAGATTGGAACCGCTGGAGATTGGAACCAGCGTTCTTAGGCTTAGGAGGCAGGCACCTTAACCCCTAAGCCATCTCTCCAGCCCTCCTTCCTCTTTATAAGTGATTCTATCTAGTATTTTGTCACAGTGATGAGAAAAGCAGCACACATCCATCCAAATTCTTTCCTTTCCACTCTGCCCAGCACTTCCCTTTCTTTCTGCCTTCATCTCTTTTGCTGTCCTCATGGAAAGATGTCGACCCTTCTCCTGTCTTCGTGTACAGGGCCTTATTCATGAGGCTGTGAGACCGATCAGGATGGCCACCATTTTTCTTACAAGGGAAGGGCACCTACTATGTTATGACACTGTGTGAAACACCACATGATATTAACCCATAACACAGCCCCTGAGAGAGGCATCCTAGAGCAGAGAAAACCTGGGTTCTGAAGATTGAATGGTTGTCCTGGTCACTGCTGTGAGTTGAGGAGTGAGAGGACCAGCACCCAGCCTGCTCAGACTCTAGCATTCAGGATCCTTTATTTTTTATTTTTTATTTATTTGAGAGAGAGAGAGATACAGAACTAGGCAGTATAGAGAGAGAGGGAGAGAGAGAATGGGCACACCAGGGTCTCCAGCCAGTGCAAATGAACTCCAAATGTGTGCCCCCTTGTACATCTGGCTTATGTGGGTCCTGGGGAATTGAACTGGGGTCCTTAGGTATTGCAGGCAAACGCCTTAACTGCTAAGCCATTTCCCCAGCCTGCAGGCTCTTTTTCTACAGCTGCCTCCAAAGGGTGTAAAAGACCTGAGCTTCAACAGGTGTTCAGATAATATGTTAAACTGAACCGACCTTCCCCAGGGCCTTAGTTGCCTTTCCTATGAGTGCCCCTTGGAGGGAAGGGACTGTGAGGAAGCTTGGTTCCATTGGTCCTTCATGTCCAGCAGCTACCTGGTCCCTCAATGAACATTTGCAAAGATAGGGAACTCATTCCTCTCTGTGGGTGTAGTGGCTTTCAAAGTATCATACCCAGAACAGTAGCTTTCATGATGCCTGGAACCCTGTTAGAAATGCAAGAGCATGGGCTGTACTCCAGAATCTGTGCCAAAAACTCCAGGCGCTAAAGACCCATGGGGTGATCCTGGTGCCACTCAAATTTGAAGCCCAGTGGTTTAGTGCCAAGGAAAAGGTCTTTGTGGTCAAGGAGATCTGAGCTCACAATCCGAGACTTAGCATTTGTGTGAGTCTGAGTAAGGCGGCTGTGAGGCCTTCATAACAATCTCATGAGGCATTTGTTAAGCATCGTCCAAGATGCCCATGTCCCCTGACTATGTTCCTTATACAGTAATGCAGGCTGTGTAGATTTGATTAAGGACCTTTGATTGTGCCTGTGTGGGGTGTGCCTATGTGTATGCATGTTCCTATGTGTGTGAGCACCTGATTGGAGGACAGAGGTTGATGCCAGGAGTCTTCTTCAATTGTTCTCCACCTTATTTTTTTTGGAGACAGGATCTTTCACTGAACCTGGAGTTCCCTGATTTGATTAGAGTAGCTATCTCTCCCCCCACCCCCCAGAACTCTAGCCTGGGGTGGGGGGGATCCTCCTGTCTCTGACTCCTTGGCACTGGGATTCCAGGTGTACACTGCCACATTTGGCTTGTATGTGGGGGCTGGGGATCTGAGCTCAAGTCCTCATACATGGGTGGTTAGCGCTTTACCCCATGGAGCCATCCCCTTAGCCCCGATTGAGGATCTTGAACTTGGGAGATTATCTAGGTGGGCCTAATATAAGGTCTTTAAGAAAGAAAGGCAGGAAGCTCATGGAAGAGCAAGGAATGTGAGGTCGGAAAGGGAGGCTGACAATGCAGTCCTGAGGGAAGGGATGCAGGCAGCCCTCAGAGCCGGGGGGTGACTGCAGCAATAAGAAGGCAACACAAGCACTTGCATGTGTCGTGTTCTGTGGGTGACTATAGAAAGGACAGAATGAGTTATCAATTAGTGTTAAGTCATTAATTCCCACAGCACTCCTATCTCGTGAATACCATCATTGCACCCTTTGTCCAGATAAAGAAACTAAGATCCGGAGAGCTTCAGCCACTTGCCTGGGTCATGGATCAGTAAGTGACAGAGCCTGGGTTTCACTGCTGACTCCAAGCTCATCCCCACCACTGAATCGTTCTGTGCATTTCAACATTTCACCCTCTTGCCTCTTCTCTATTCTCAGAGGAGCTTTGAGGTCTCCTCACTACAGCTTTCTTCTCAGCAAATGTCTGCTTGATGCTGGGGCAAAATTGTCCAAATCCAACCTCCACCTTTGAGCAATCAATCCTGTGTTCATTTCTAATCCTCTCTTTTCTGGCCTGCAGGAATCTCAGCTTAGGGGGCCTTTCCCAGAGACTGGGTGTAGTGCCCAGAGGTTCTAGCCCTTTTTACACAGTAGAAGTACCACCCCCAACTCTGCTAAGGTGGTGGCCCCTGGGACTGAGTGGATCACAGAAGGCAGCCTCAGGAGAGATGCCTGGAAGCTATTCCTAGCCAGAATGCCCTCCTTGGCTGGGCGTCAGGTCGCTCTCTGATGTTCTCATCTAGCCTGCAGTGAGAACTGCATTCTGGCTCTTGTTTGCAATGTATACACATGTGTGGGCTAGATTTCAGTCATGCCAGACACTGACACATAGGCAGAATTTATGTAGCAGGCATATGGCTGGAAACCCTCAGATAACATGCTCAGTAGGGACCTGTTTGAACCAAGGTTTCTAGTGAAAACATAAGTCAGCAAAAAGCAAAGCTGAGATTTGCACAGAAGAAGCCTTGGCCTACCGATGTAGGATTTTCAGTGTGTGCACACCTATGCATAAGGAGTGTGCAAAGCATGCTTGACATTGGTATTGGAGTCTGAGTATGTGATTATATTTGTGTTGCATAAATACTTGTGTGTTGTGAGGTGTGTGAGGTCTGAGGATGATTGTAAACCTGTGAGTGTGTATATGTGAGCATGTTGATGTGAATGTAGGTGAGTGAGTGTGTGTGTGTGTGAGCATGTTGATGTGAATGTAGAGGTGTGTGCGTGTGATAAGGAAGTGGTAAAGTGTAATAAAAACGTGAGCACCTATGTGGCCTTGGCCTTGAGAGGGTTTATATAATTGGGTGTGCCTCAGAGCAAGTGTGAGTGTGGCCTGAACGTGCTCCTGCCTGGCAGTTCAGTGTTCCCAGCTCAGCAGATTCAAGATCAACCCTCCAGCTTGTATGTACAGAGCCTGCTGGTGTTTTATGACCTGGCCTCCCAGGCACAATTTAGATGATGCCCAAACAACCAGGCCGTTCAGCAAAAGATCCTAACAGATGGACCTCAAGCTCCTTCGATTCCAGCCCCACGGTAGAGCAGCTGATTTAGACCCTCTGCTTGGCCAGAGCGCGGTCAGCAGCACTCCCTGGGGCCTTGTGGCCTGGATTGCCTCTGTATACACTCTGTGCCATGAAGGCCGCTTCATCTCGGCTGGTGCCTTCCAGCGAGCATGGCAACACTGGCTGGCAATATCAATTCCCTTGCATTCGGCCACCAGACGCTGAGGCTGGGGTCCTGTCCCTCTCTCACGGCTGTTTGGCTCTGCAACAATTTTCAACATAATAAATAATCTTAGCATGGAGCAAGCGCAGTGCAGACAGCCCTGAGTTTTAAACCCAAGTGAGAGTTTTCCTGCCTGTTTGAAATCTGATGGAGAGTTGCAAACTGACATGGAAGCTCGGGTACCACTGCAAGATTCCACTTAGAGTCGGGCATGGGGTGGTGACCGGAGAGCTCTGTGCAGTGTCCATGGGAGCAGCTGGCCAGTGATTATGCTTGAGTTGTGGTTGTCCTTTCCCACACAGCGTCACCGTGTGTCCTCATAAGGAAGGTACTGTGCCTCACATTTTATAGGTCACACTCTGAGGCCCGGTCAGGTTAAGGGATGTGTGCAAGGTCTACCGCTGTACTAGTGCTGGAATCAGTTTGGGAGACAGGGCTGGTACTGCATCAAACATGTGACCTCTAAGTTAAGGGTGCCAGCCTTAGGACATATTATGTCATTGTGTTTCCTCCTTAGACATATCTGAACTCAAGCCCTGGTCTTCCCTGCTATAGTGTTCATTGATAAACTCTCCCTAGCCATGGTTGAGGGCAGACAAATTAAAACAGAAAGATCATGCCAAGAGCTAAGGATGGCACCTCTGTGGAGGGCCGGCTCTGTGCTAGCAGAAAGGTAACTGAAATGTGGCCTTTACTTGTGATCTGCTTGGGGTCTCCAGCCCCTGTCACTTACTGGGTGACAGTGGGTACGTCATTGGTCCAACACCTTTACTGATGAAGCTGTTGGTTATATTAGCTCTCCGGGGAACACTCCTCCCGCCTCTCATCACTCCTCTCAGATTTCCTTGGAGGAACCCTTCCCTCCCTGCCCACGTAGTGTACTTGCTGGGGATTCATTTGAAAATGTGTGTAGGGAGCACTCCACTCAGACCTGGCCAATCATGACTCGCTGCAGTGTCTGGGGATGAAGCTACCTTCTCACTGGATACCAGCTGAGAGCCGATGGAGGCTGCAAGTACATGAGTAACAGCTGGCAAGAGACAGAACTCAAGAATCCAGGACATTTGTCTGAGCCCCTGAAGCCAGTTATACTTAGAGCAGGCATGTTGGTTAGCATGCAGTTCTCATGGCTATAGTAAAGAGCCTGGCCATGCGCCTTGTGTGACCCAAGTAAATTACCTCTCGGGTGGCCACCCAGGGACACAGGGATGGCTTCTACACTTTCAGTTCTTGATGTCTTGATGTCAGTTCTTGATGGATAAAGCTGCTGTAGGCTTTATCCATTCCCGGGGTGAGGGTGGGGGAGAAGGGGAGCAGGGACAATTTTACACAATTGTTACATTGGCATTATTGAGGTATAATTTACATGCAATAAAATTTGACTTCTTGAAGTATGTATCAGTTACTTTCTTGTTGCTGGGGGAAAAAAAATACCTAAACAGAAGCAGTTTGGAGAAGGAAAGAGTTAATTCTGCTTACAGTGTCAAGGGAAGACTGTTGTGGGGGTGGGGAGGGGGGTAAGTAAGGCAAGCCTGAGGCTGGGTTACAACATCCCATTAACAAAAAGGAAGTAGAGAGAGAACAGCAAACTGGGTTAGGCTGGAACACCACCAAGCTTGTCTCCGTGGCACACTTCCTCCTGCAAGACTCCACTGCTTAAAGTTCCACAACCTTCTGGAACTGTAACACCACCAGCTGGGGAGAAGTGTGCAAACACATGAGTCTACGGGGGGGGGGTATTTTACATTCAAACCACTACAAAGTGCCTTAGGATTTTTGTCATCACATCTCCTGCCATGTCACCATCCTTGTTACTAAGACAGACAGTATGCCAGGCTTTTCCATCCCTACCCCAGCCACAGCCACAAGAGAAACTAGCCTATATTCTAGCACTAGTTGTTTGTTCCCCCCAGAATCTCATATAAACACAATTTTAGAATATGTATTCTCCCTGCCTGGCTTCTTTGACTTAGCATACCGTTTCTGCAGCTTAGACATGCTCTTGCATGTAACATTTACTTTGTCTTATTGAACTGGCTAGAACCTACAGTATGCTGTTGAATAAAAATTGTGAAAAAGGCCATCTTTGCTCTGTCTCTGATCTGAGAGGTAAAACATTCAATTTTACAATATTAAGTATGATGTTAGTTCTGTTTTTTTTTTTAAATAGATGCCCCTTACCAGGTTGAGAAAAATTCTGGTTTTTATTTTTAGTGCTGAGAATGAAGCCCAGGGCCTTTTGCATGCTAGACAAATGCTTTATCATCTCCTACCCATTTTTTTTGTTGTCGATGATGTTTTTGTTTTTGTTTGTTTGTTTGTTTTTTGCTTTTGAGACAGGGTCTTGTTATACAGCCTCAAGCTAGCTTTAACTCATGGTCCCCCCACTTCTGCCTTTTGAATGCTGGGTTACAGACATGGCTCTTGGCTGCCACACTAGGCGTTGAAGTTCTCTTTCGTTCCCAGTTTGTTGAACATCTTTCAATTAAGGATGGCTGTCAAATTTTATCACATGTTTTTCTGCATTTGTGAGATGATCATAGAGTCCACTGAATTCTGTTGATAGAGTGGATTGCATTGATTAACTATTAAACCAATCTTCTGTTTCTGGAATAAAATCTAGTTAGCTATGGCACTATCCTTTTATTGATTTCTGATTAGATTGATTAGTGTGTTGTCAAGGCTTTTTGCATCTATTAATTATGAGAGATGTCCTTCTGTGGTTTCTTTGCAATAGCTTGGTCAGATTTGAGTGTTAGGGTAATGTTGGTCACATAGAATGAATTAGAAAGTACTGCTCCATTTGGTATTTATGAAGGAGTTTGTGTAAGATTGGAATTATGTCTGCATTAAATATTTAGAATTCACCAGTGAAGCTGTCTGGGCCTAGAGTGTTCTTTAAGGATTTTTAACTAGAAATTCAAATGCTTTAATAGAGATAAGGAATTTTAAAGACACATCTCTTGTTTATTACAGTTTTCATACATGTGCACACTGTATTTGAATTATAGTCTTCTCCCATTATTATATTTTGTCCCCGCTCCCTCATATCTCTTTCACAAAACCCATTCTTCTTTTCCAACTAGTTCTTCTAATTTAATGTCCATTTAAAAATATATTGTATTTATTTTTGAAAAACTTTATTTTTCATTTATTTATTAAAAAGAGATAAAAAGAAAGGCAGAGAGAGGGAGGAGGGGAGAATATGGGCGCGCCAGGACCTCCAGCCATTAGATACTTCAGACAAACTCCAAACACATGCACCACCTTGTGTATCTGTCATACATGGGTATGGGGGAATCAAACCTGGGTCCTTAGGCTTCATAGGCAAGCGCCTTAACTGCTAAACCATCTCTCCATCCCCTTACTCTCTATTTTTCATCTCCTCCATGGTCCATGCTGATGGACCCAATATGGTGCAGCCACAACAGCTGTTGTAAGGTCATGAATGATGCCACTTCGTGTCCAGAAGACAGCATTTCACAGCACTCCTCCTCATCTTCTGCCTCTTACATTCTCTCCACCACCTCTTCTCCAATGTTCCCTGAGCCTTGGTGGGTGTGACAAACGTGTCTCATTTAGTGCCGAGCACTCGACTGTCACTTCTCAGCACTTGGCTGAGTCTTGAGTTTCCCCAGTCATTACTGCCGTCAACAAAAACGAAATTTTGCTGACGCAAAGTGAGAGCAGCACTAATGCTGATATTCTTGACCCAACACACATTCCTCTTGAGTGGACTTCTGAGGTTTGTATCTTTCAAGGACTTGCCTATTACACCAGGTTATTAGTTGTTCATAGTATTTTCTTCTTATGCTTTCAATGCCTCCAATGCCTGTAACTTATTTACTATTTTTCTTGCTCCTTTTAATCAGAGTTTATAAGAAATATTGATTTTTTTTTCTAGGTAGGCTCTCGCTCTAGCCCAGGCAGACCTGGAATTCACTATGTAGTCTCAGGCTACCTCTGCCTCCCGAGTGCTGGAGTTAAAGGCATGCGCCACCACGCCCAACTAGAAGTATTGATTTTTTTTTAATAGACATTGGTTTCAGTGAGGTATTTTTTTTTCCTATTTTTCCATTTTTTTTTTTTGCTTAAATTGGATTTAGCTATTATTTTTGTTATTGTTCCATTTCTAGTACTTTAAGACAGAAGCTTAGATTGCTGATTTTAGGTTTTTCTTCTTTTTAATACAAGCTTGTGTGTGTGTGTGTGTGTGTGTGTGTGTGTGTGTCCTTGTATGCATGTGTAAAGGTCAGATATGGACATCGGGTGTCTTTCTCAGTCTGTCCATATTGTTTTTTTTTTTAATATTTATTGATTTATTTGAGAGAGAAAGAGAGAGAGGGTGGCAGATAGAGAGAACTGGCATTCCAAGGCCTCTGGCCACTGCAAATGAACTTCAGATGCATGCACCATCTTTTGCATCTGGCTTACATGGCTCCTGGGGAATCGAGCCTGGGTCCTTAGGCTTTGCAGGCAAGCACCCTAACTGCTAAGACATCTCTCCAGCCCTCCATCTTGTTTTTTGAGGTGGAGTCTCTTACTGAACCTGGAGCTCCTTGATTGGGTTACACTAACAGGGCCAACAAGCCCAAGGGATCCACCTGTCTCCACCGCCTCAGCTCTGGGATGACACCAGCATGCCAATGTGCCTGGCTTTTAATCAGTGCTGGGAATCTGAACTCAGGTCCTCAGCAAGCCATTTCCTCAGTCCCAGCATCAACTTTTTAATATAACTTTGTCTATGCACTAACTTATCTGCCTCTCACACGTTTTGATTTGTTTCCACTTCATTTTCTAAGTTTTTATTTTCATTAAGTTAAATGTAATATCTAATATCTCTTGTGACTTCCTCTTTGACTCATGCGCTATTAAAAGTATTACTTTCCAAAATGTTGAGGTTTTATAGATGTCTCTCTCATGGATTTTTAGTTGAATTTCAGTGTCATCAGAAATTCGAATCTTTTAAATTTATTACTGCTTATTTTATGACCCAGGATATGGTCTATATTTTTGGACATTGTTTACTTGAAAAGAATGTGTATATAGCTGCCAAGTGGGGTATTTAATAAATGTAAGTTAAGTCAAAATTTTGATATTAGCATTCAGGTCTTATTGCTTTTATGGGTTTGTCTTCTTTCTTTCTTTCTTTCTTTCTTTCTTTCTTTCTTTTTCTTTTTCCTTTTTTTTTTTGGTTTTTGGTTTTTCGAGGTAGGGTCTCACTCTGGTCCAGGCTGACCTGGAATTAACTATGGAGTCTCAGGGTGGCCTCAAACTTTTGGCGATCCTCCTACCTCTGCCTCCCGAGTGCTGGGATTAAAGGCGTGCACCACCACGCCCGGCTCTTTCTTTCTTTCTTTCTTTCTTTCTTTCTTTTTTCCTCTTTTGGTTTTTCAAGGTAGGGTTTTCTAGTCTAGGCTGACCTGGAATTCACTATGTTGTCTCAGGGCAGCCTCAAACTCACGGTGATCCTTCTACCTCTGCCTCTCCAATGCTGAGATTAAAGGAGTGCACCACCATGCCCAGCTTCTTGTTGTTTTAATTACAAAGATTGATGTGTTAACATAGTTAGTTATAGTTATAGATTTGTCTATTCCTTTTAGTTACTTCAAGTTTATGTATTTTGAAGCAAAACCAACAGTTACATGCACTGTCAATGTCATATTGTTTTATGAATTGACCATTTTATCAATGCAAATTGTCATTTTTTGGAGGGCTTTTTGGAATATTTTTCGTTCTGAACACTCTATCTAATATTAACCTAGGCAGTCAAACTTCCTTTCTTTTTGGTGTGTGTGTGTGTGTGTGTGGTGTGATGTATGGTGTATGCATGTATACAGATGTACTTGCTCTGTGTATACGTGTGGAGGCTAGAGAAAACATTGGGTGTTCCCTCTCTCACTCTTCTGCCTTATTTCCTGAGACAGGGTCTCTCACTGAACCTGAAGTTCCCCATTTCTCATTAGACCAGCTGCTGACAGGCAAACCTCAGTGATCCCTTTGTCTTCGTCCCCCTCAGCGCTGGGGTGACAGGCATTTTTATGCCAATGTTGAAAATCAAGCTCAAATCTTCATGCTTGCATAGAAAGCCCATGGAGCTGTCTCCCAGACCTTCCAGCTTTCTTTTCATTAAAGTTTTGATGGTACCTTTATTTCTCCATCTTTTAATCTCTACTTATGCTGACAATCTCTGTCTTTTAATTGGAGTGTTTAGGCCCCTTAAATTTAATATAATGGTTGATATGATTAGATTTGTTTGTCATTTTATAATGTTGTCTATGTCCCAGCTGTTCTTTACTTCTCTTTATCCTTTTCCTATCTGTTTTAGATCATTTTATGTTTAAAGTTTATTACCAATCTTAACTTATTAGCTACATAACTATATTTTGTTTTGTTATGTAGGGTGCTTTGAATATATATATTCTGTTAAGTGGCATTATATCACCTCACATACACTGTAAGTGTTCTTTATCATTGTATTAGAGCTCGCATATATTTTATTTATATGTGTGTCACAACCAGAGGTTCATTAGTTTTGAATATTCAATTCTCTCTCAAGATAATTTTTGAAAAAGAACAAAAATCTCTTATATATACATGCATCATATGTGAAGAGTTTTCATTCATCTACATGGAGCCAGACTTGTTATTTTCCTTCTGCTTGAAGGACTTTAATATTTCCCATAGCTATCTTACGCAAATGGTGTATTTTTATGCTATTGTGTGCCTGAAAAAGTATTTACTTTGCCTTTTTTTTTTTTAAAGACATTTTCCTTGGGCATAGTGAAGTATTTCATTCAATATGGCGAAGATGTTGCTTCTCTCTGTACCATTTGCACCTTTTCTGTAAACATAAAACTGTTTTAAATTAAAAGCTTATTAACAAGTGAATGAATTAAAACTACATGCTCCAAGAAGGATAAAGCCCAGAAACACAATAGTGAATGAGAGAAACCAAATGAGAGAAAAGGGTGGATAATATAGTTATTATTGACTTAATTATGAAATGGGTTTATGCATAGAACAGATAGTTCTAGGGGACATGGTAAGTAATTCTGAGGTACTAGTGACAAGACACACTGTATTTTGACTTGCCTGGTGGCAACGCTACCCTGATGTGTTAGTTTGTGTTTATCATTAATCAGTACACTTGCATGGGTATATGCTTAACACACCAATAAAATATATTTTTAAATATTTTACTTATTTATTTGAGACAGAAGGAGAAACACACACATATAGAGAGAGGTAGAGAGAATGCGCACTCTAAGGCCTTTAGCCAACTGCGAACGAACTCCAGACCTGAGTGCCACCTTGTGCATTTGGCTTATGTAGGTACTGGGCAATCAAACCTGGGTCCTTAGGCTTCGTAGGCAAGTGCTTTAACTGCTAAGCCATCTCTCCAGTGCAAAATATTTAAAAAATATTTTATTCATTTATTTCTTTGAGAGAGACAGAGAGAGGCAAATAGAGAGAAAAAGAGAATGGGCTCGCCAGGGCCTCCAGCCACTGCAAATGAACTCCAGACACATGTGTTCCCATGTGCATCTGGCTTACGTGGGACCTGGGGAATCAAACTGGGGTCCTTGGGCTTCATAGGCAAACACCTTAACTGCTCAGCCATTTCCCCAGCTCCCAAAATATTTTTTTTAAATTAAAAAGGTTGCTGTTCCATGGTGTTCTAATATGCATTTTTCTGTTGAGAAATCTGTCATCATTCTTTATTACTTTGCACATAATGTCTTTTCCCAATTTGTGTCATGTTGAGGGTTTTGTGGAATGGGGTGTTTTCTTGGTCTTTGTAGGCTTTAAAATTTTTTCTAGGGCTGGAGAGATGGCTTAGGGGTTAAGGAACCTGCCTGCTAAGCCTAAGAATGCTGGTTCCAATCTCCAGCAGTTCCAATCTCCAGGTCCCATGTTTAGCCAGATGTAAAGTGACACAAGGGCGCAATGCCACACTTGACCACAAGGGGGAGCACGCATCTGGATTTCATTCTCAGCAGCTGAGACACTGCTGCCTCTCCCTCTCTCTCTCTCTCTCTCTCTCTCTCTCTCTCTGTCTCTCTCCAAGAAAAATAATAAAAAATAAAAATAAAAAGTTTTAAAAATTTTTTTCTATTTTACTTGTCTTTAAGCAACTTGATTATTATGGGCTCTTGTTTTTTTTCATATTTCTTGGTATTCCATAAGCTTCTTGATCTACAGATCTTTCATCAAAGTTAGAAAAATAATTGACTTTAAATTTTTCATACATACATCTTCCTCTAGTCTCTGCACTTGCATGCATGGAGCAAGTGCATCTGTACATGTGCATACACCACACACTATAACACACACATACACACACACACACACACACACACACACACACACACACACACCCTGTTGTCTCTTCACTCCTTCACTTTTGGGGTGAATCCAGAATATTAGACCATTTTATTCCTCATACTAACTAAGCTTTTTGTTTTTTTCACTTTTATCTTTCTGTACATCATTTGAAATATGGTGATAATTGGTACATCTTTAAGTCCACTGATTTTTTTTTTCTTCTATAATTGGCCTACTTCTGAAATTTACCTACTTATTAAAGTAGTTTTTTTTTTTTTTTTTTTTTTCGAGGTAGGGTCTCACTCTAGACCAGGCTGATCTGGAATTCAGTATGTGGTCTCAGTCTGGCCTCAAAGTTATGTGATCCTGATACTTTGGCCTCCCAAGTGCTGGAATTAAAGATGTGTTCCACCATGCCTGACCTACTTTACTTTTTATTTAAGATACTATGCTTTTCATTTGTGAATCTTTTAAATATTTTCTATTTTTCTTTTTATGTATATTTTTTCCTTTCTTTATCTTATTGAGTATAATTATAAGATTTAGAATAGTTATTTTAATTAAGGTCTTTCTCTTTTTTAAAAAAATATTTTATGTATTAACTTGCGAGCAGAGATGGAGAAAGAAAGAGTGCATGAATGAATGAATATGGGTGCACCAGGGCCTCTTGCCCGTGGAAACAAACTCCAGATGTATGCTCCACTTTGTGCATCTGACTTTACATGGGTACTAGGGAATTGGACCCAGGCCATCAGGCTTTCATGCAAACACCTTTAACAGCTGAGCCATCTCTCCAGCTCCTAAGGTATTTCTTTTAATCTCATATTATTTTATCATTTCTAGACATTTTTGCCCTCTATAGATTTTTCCTTGTAGTTATAAGTTCTGCTTATGTGTTATACATATGCCAGATAATTTTAAGATGGAGTCTAATTATTGGGTACAGTCCTTTCTTGTGTTAGATTTTGTTGTTTTCCTTTAAAGAGTTTTGAAGTTTGATACAAGTCAAGTCTGTTTGATTCTGTTTAGGATTTCTTGCAAGCTTTATCACTGCAAGTCCAGAATGGCCTTTCCTCCATGACTAATTTATTCTCACCACAAAGGCCAGTGCCTGTGAGGATTCTGCTCATGGTCTCTTCACTCCGGCGTTGGAACTGTGCTCTATTCCTAGCCCTGTGCCTGAGGTCTCAGCATTTCCTTTTGTCCTGCTCATTAATGGAAATTCTCTCTGTGGCCCTGAATGAGTCTTGCGCCATGAGTTGCAAATTAGAACTCAGCCAAAGACTGAGACCCCTTTGCATATCTCTGGACCTCTCTCTGGAGACAGCTTCCTCTTTTCTGTTCTCTACCTCACAGAATCTAGCTGCATCTCTGCTGCACCGATTCTGTTTTGTCTCCTGGACTCAGCAGGACCCTAGGATTCTCTCTTGTTGACCCCTTCCTACCCTTTGTTATGGAAGCTGCCTCCAGGCAGTGAGCAAAGGCAACCACTGTGCTATCCTATCTTATTTCCCTTCTCTCCTGGACAAGAGTCCTGCTCTCTCTGTTGTCCAATGTCTGCAAAATTTATGGCTATATATTTGTATGTTTTTCTAGTAGTTTATGGGGAGAGGCAAACTGCTTTGGAAGTTAAGGCTCACAGTCAAGAGTAAAGTTCCTACAGAGGAAAAACAAGGTAGCCCATGCTACAATGAAGGAGCTGAGTGATGAAGTGGAATCGAGGGCTATATACTGGTTAGGTTGTCCTACCATGGAGGAAGGGGGAGATGTACACGCATCATTTTGGGGTTGAGCTTCTGACACTTGTCAACTAGAGTACTGGCTGACCAGCCGGTCAGTAGACAAAGGGAAACCCATGCTCAACAACAAGAGAAATTTAATTTAATTAACCTTTGGGGAACTTGATTTTCCTACCTGCAAAATAGGGATGTGTTATTCTTCATCTCGAGTTCGTTCATTTTAATGGTTTCATGAATAAGAAAGTCCTTTGCATGATGTTTAATATTATCCAATCATAAAGTATATTTATCAATCTTTTTCTAATTCCCTAGTTGAACTTGATTTTTCTTCTTCTTCTTCTTCACACTTCAGACACCTGGTAATTGTTCCTTCAGTTTATCTCAGTTGTCCTATTCATTTGCATAATCATTTGTTTCCAGGTTGTGTTCCCTGAGAGGACCAAAGGGGCGACAGTCGCTCACAGAGCTGCAGTTCCTCTTGCACACGGCTGTATCCCCCCAGCCCACGGCAGGGAGTGGCATTTACTGAGCGCCCAAACAGAGTTTAAGTCAATGAAGGGCAACAACATAAGACGACTTACCATTGTCTTACCTGTAGGGGGAGCTCAATTACCTCTACAGTCATGAAATCTCACCCAGATGGAGGCCGGAATAGGAGGTACACACATCTATTGGGAGCCTTAGACAGGGGGACTAATGGGCAGCTTTCCATGACAGTAGGTAAAGATTTGAAGTGGTTGTATCCATATGGGAATCTCTGTGGGGCTATGGCCTCTTTTTGGCTTATTCTATGTTCATGGGGCAAGTGCACTAAGAGGGACCTGAAGCCCTGAAGCTGCCCGCTGCTAGAAAGAATGATGTGCCCACCATGGGGAAGACCCTGGGATGCTTACGTTTACTGGAAGTCATGCCCTTACTCCCTTAGTCTGGAAAGAGAGACCCCTCTATCTCATTGCTCACATAGTGTGTGTGTGTGTGTGTGTGTGTGTGTGTGTGTGTGTGTGTGTTGTGCTGGGGTTTGAGTAGGTCTTGTGTAGAGCAAATGCTCTGTTGCTGAGATGCACTTGAACCACTGATGGCTCACATATGCAAATGAATGTCTGAGAAAGGCATTTCAAACGCAAAGTGGTGCAAATGGAACTTTTGTGCTCCTGTCTTCTTGTCCCTCTTAGCAAATGGTGGCACACCTCCCGCTTGTTCATGACGTAGAAGCCTAAGGCATTAGCCTTATGGTTTTACTTTTTTCCCTTCAAACCCAGCTAACAAGTAAGTTCTACAGACTCTGCCTCTTGCCTGTTTTCACTGCTAATCTTTCCATTGTTTAAGCCTCTGTTTCTAGCCTCATCTCTGCAATGGTCTCAGGACTGGTCTTTTTGGTAACCAGAATTAGGTTTTATTTTTAAATTGAACCATGATAAGTATTTATGTATACAGTGTGATGTGCTGATACTATTGCAGTTACTTTCTCATTGTTGGGGACAAACACCCAGCCAGAAACAGCTTATGGGAGGAAAGGGTTTGTTTCAGGTTTATGGAATCCAGGGGAAACACCATCAATGGTAGAAGAAGCTGGCTCCCTTCCACAGATCCATAACAGAGAGACACCAGCAAACAGCCAGCAAACACAGACGAGAGCTCAAACCAGCCCTTTACATATCTTAGCCCTGGATTAAGAGATCCATCTCCTCCAGCAGGCTGCTAGAGACTGAAGATGCAAGCTTAATAAAAAATACCTCAGGCTATGGAGGACACATAGTCACATTCAAACCACCATATATGTATTGTGGAACAGTGTGGAAGGTTGAATTCTTATCATTTTTGGTGTGTTGAAAATGTTTAAAATTTAGTTTCACCATGTTTTAAGTATACAATAGGGTGATTAGTAACTGTAGTCACTGTTCTGTATAATCAGTCTCTAGAATTTACTGTTCTGTCGAACTGAGCTGATCTTCTGACCAGCACCTCTTCATTCCCCACCTGCCCCTGCCTGATAGCCACCTTTCTACTTTCCACTTCAATGAGTTAGATCTTTATATCGTCCACATGTAAGATCATGCATTTGCCTTGTGTCTGGGCCTGGCTTATTTCACTAAGCATAACGTCTTCCTGGTTCATCAGTGTTTTTCAGTGGGATCTGATTCAGATTTAAGGGCACAGGAGATCTTGGCATCTGTGACAACATGAATGAGAAGCAGAATGACATTCAGAAAGGTAAAATTAAAAAAAAAATTTTATCGTTTTGTTTATTAGAATCAGAGGGACAGATGGAGAGAGAGAGAATGGGCATGCCAGGGTCTCTAGCCACTGCAAACAAACTCCAGATGCATGTGCCACATTGTGCATCTAGTAACATGGGACCTGGAGAATGGAACCTGGGTCCTTAGGCTTCGCAGGCAAGCACCTTAACTGATAAGCCAACTCTCAGGCCCAGAAAAGTAAAATTTGATCACCTCCATCCCACTTTCAAAAATGCTCCTGCCTCTTCCCCTAACATAAGAAGGCCATTTGACATTTTATCCTGCCTCCCAAAACGTCGTGCAGGGTGTCCTTCTTGAACCCTGGACCCTCAGATTAAAAGTCTGGTGCTCTACCAACCAAGCTCTCCAGGCCCCATAGTGGCCTTCTTTCCTTCCTAAGCACATCTCGTGCCCCTCTCCTGCCCCTTTCCCCGAGATCTCCCTATGCGGTTCCAGCCACATGGGTTCCTATGTGGAGGCATTTCTACTACTGTTCCAATCTTATCACAGGATTCCTCTTCCTTTCTTATTCTCCTCTTAATGTCAACAATCTAGAGTCCCACCAAACATAGATTAGTTCCTATTAGATTGCATATTTTGTTTGCACACTATCTTAGCGTGTTATGTATGTGTCTATGCATGTGTGCAGGTTCACATACATGTATGTTCACAGGCATGTGCACTGTGCATGCACATGTGCCGATGCCAGGGGTCAATGTCAGGTATCTTCTTCAACCACCTTATTTTCTGAAACACGGATCTTGCACTGAACCAAGATCATGCCAATTCAGCTAGACTAATGCGCTACCAAGCCCCAGAGATCCTTCAGTCTCCGCCTCTCCAGTGCTGGGATGACAGGTGTGCATTACCACACCCTGTTTTGATGTGGGTGCTGGGGATCCAAAGTCAGGTCCTCATGCTGTGTGACAAGTACTTTACCCATGGAGCCATCTCCCCAATCCACACACCATCTTTTCACAGCTTGATATTAATCTAACAATTCTTTTGCCTCCCACCTAGATTGTAAGTTTGGGCGAATTTATTTGCACATGGGTGTGTGGGAGGGCATGCCAAGGCCTCTTGCTGTTGCCAACGAATGCCAGACACTCGTGCCACTTTTTTTTTATTTTGGAGAGAGATAGAGAGAGAGAAAGAGAGAGAGAGGGAGAGGAAGACAGATAGAGATGGGCGCGCCAGCAGCCTCTCAGCTGCTGCGAACGAAAGCCAGATGTGTGCGCCCCCTTGTGGTCAAGTGCGGCATTGCCCCCTTTGCATCTGGCTAAACATGGGACCTGGAGATTGGAACCGCTGGAGATTGGAACTGGCGTTCTTAGGCTTGGGAGGCAGGTGCCTTAACCACTAGGCCATCTCTCCAGCCCTCGTGCCACTTTTTGTATCCAGTTTACATGGTGGTTTAGGAATTGAATCCATGCTAGTAGGCTTTGCAAGCAGGTGCCTTTAACCACTGAGGCACCTCCTCAACCCCATTACCTTATTCCCAGTGTAACATAAGTCCTTCGAATCATTTATGGTACACAGTGGGTGCCTGCATTAGTGAGAAAAGAGTTTCTCCCAGCAAACCCTTGCCCCAGATGAACTCATCAGAACCATCAAGACCATGGTTTAGGTACTCGTTGACTAGCCAGGTTCTGCGACTATAACAACTACTCCCATGATTGACTTGTAAAGAGAAAGCGGTATTTTGACTCCCAGTTTTGGAGGTTCCAGATGACGGTCGGCTTACCCCGTTGCTTTAGGCCCATGGGGCCACATTGCAGTGGAAGCATATGTAGCAGACATCTTCAGGTTTGCTGAGATGAACTTCCAGACCAGGCACAGTTATGGAGGAAGGGATATTATTTATTGAAGCTTACAGATTCAGGGGAAGTTCCACAATGGCAGAAGAAGCTGGCCTGCCTTCACAGGGCCAAGCAAGATAGAGAAACCAACCAGCCACACTGAGCAAAACTACAGCCAAAAGAGCCACACAGCACACTTCAGGAACTCCTGCTAGGCACATTTGCATATCTTTACAATGGAATCTCAAGCCCACCACCAACACCTTAAGACCAGCCCCCAGTGACATTGCCTCTAGCAAGGTGATTGCAGATGCAAACTATAACTAATAAAACACTAAATATATTGGGGGACATATATTCAAACTACCACAGCATGTGACAGAGCAAAGCACTTACCTCACTTACCAGGAAGCAAAAGAGAAGGAAGGGATAGAGATCAGAGCTCCACAGTCCTCTGAAGGCATGTCTCCAGTCACCCAAGGACTATCCTCATTAGGCACTGACCCCTGAAGTTCCACCACCTCCCAATAGCGCCACTGAGTCTTTAATACGTGGGCCTTTCGGTTAGGCTACAGATGATGGCAACCTTTGACCTTTGTCCCCCTCCCTCACCTCACCTCAGCTAACACCTCACCTACCAGTAGGGTTTGGAGGTGTAGGTTCCCTGCACACACTCAGTCCCTGCCTGTCCCCCTGGCTGCCCTCAGCTCTGCTAGAATTAGTTACACCACAAATATTGGTAGGGCAGAGATGATGAGAACAGGCAATAGTTGCCTGGCTTGCAGTTTTCAGCGACTGTAGCAGGGCCATGTAGGATTAGGTGAGATAGATACACAAGGCAAGAATGCTGACAAAGGCGTGTCCATGGACAAAGTAGAGCACTTCTGTGGGAGAAGGGGAAGTCTGCTGGGATGTCTGGAATCACTGCATAAATTTACGGAAGTTTTGTGTGGTGGGATTTCCTTAACACTTTGAGTTTCCTTTAAAAGCTAAAACAGTGGTGTGGGGGTGTGGGGACACACGCCTTTAATCCCAGCACTTGGGAGGCAGAGGTAGGAGGATTGCTGCAAGTTCGAGGCCATCCTGAGACTACATAGTGAATTCTAAGTCAGCCTGAGCTCGAACCCCCCAAAAAAAAAAGCTAAAACAGGTGTTGGGGAGATGGATCAGCACTGCCAGCCCGGGTTCGACTCCCCAGTATCCATGTAAAGCCAGATGCAAAAAGTGGCCTATGTGTCTGGAGTTCATTTGTAGTGGCAGGAGGCCCTGACAGGCCCATGATCACTCTTTTGTTCTTTCTATCTCAAATAAATAAATAAATAAATAAATAAATAAATAAATAAACAAACAAACAAACAAACAAACTAAAACAATTTTACTATCTAAGGCATCATAGAATTTCTCAGAAGGCCCAGGATTCCATTTCATTAGGCCTCTGATCCTGGGAAGGAAGGAGCTGGCTGGTGGCCACTGGCTTCTAAAATGCTAAACGATAGAGAACTTTAGTTTCCTATCAGCTCAGCGTTTGCCTGGAGGCCTAGTATGTGCCAGAGTCACAAAAACAAACAAACAGGGCTGGAGAGATGGTTTAGTGGTTAAGGCGCCTGCCTCCTAAGCCTAAGAACCCGGTTCCAATCTCCAGGTCCCACGTTTAGCCAGATGCAAAGTGACGCAAGGGCGCAATGCCGCACTTGCCCACAAGGGCACACACATATGGATTTCATTCACAGCAGCTGAGAGATTGCTGGTGCACCCATTCTCTATCTGTCTCCCTCTCCCTCTCTCTGTCTGTCTCTCTCTGTGTCTCTCTCCAAAAATAAAATTTAAAAAATTTTAAAAATAATAAACAAACAACTCCCATGTTGGGCGAAAATTTCCCTGACTTAGTTTTGGGTGTGAATATGTATGTGGCATGCATGTATGCATATATGTTTTGTAAGTGCATGTGTGTGCATGCATATGCATGTGCATGCGAAGGCCAGAGATTGACATCAGGTGTCTGTCTCAATCATTCCACCTTATTCACTGAGAGTCTCTCTCTGAACGTACAGTGCACTGATGCAGCTAGTCTGGCTAGCCAGTAAGCCCAGGGGAACCTTCTGTCTCCACCTCCTGGGTCCTGGGAGTACATGCATGTACCACCATGTTCAGAACTTATGTGGGCATTGACGATCTGAACTCAGCACTCGTGCTTGTGTGGTGGAGCTTTACCCACGGAACCATCTCCAGTCCTTGAACTAGCTTTTTTTTTTTTTTTGAGGTAGGGTCTCATTCTAGCCCAGGCTGGCCTGGGATTCACTATGTAGTCTCAGGCTGGCCTCAAACTCACAGTGATCCTCCTACCTTTGCCTCTCAAGTGCTGGGATTGAAGGCGTGTGCTACCATGCCTAGCTTGAATTAGTTTTTTAATGGTCATCATTTTCTCTCCAGAGTATCACAGAGTGAGCCTGTCTTTCCCACCTAACAGATTGATAGGGATGGAAATATGTAACTTCTACATTTATTTAAATCCTAATTCCCCTCATGTAACCATATTTGGATGTAGGGTCTTTAAGGAAATAATTAAGAATAAATGAAGTCCTGCGGTGGGTCCCTAATCAGATAGGATTTGTGGCCAGAACACACATCAGGAACAACTATACCAAAAAAAAAAAAAAGAAAGAAAGAAAAAGAAAAGAAACAAACAAAAGAAAGAAAGAAAGAAAGAAAGAAAGAAAGAAAGAAAGAAAGACAGCCACATGCAGACACATAAGGAGATATTTATCTATAAACCAAAAAAAAAGGTTTCTGGAGACAGCAAACCTGCCTTCACCTTGACCATGGACTTCTGGCCTCCAGAAATGAGAGAAAATAAAGTTCTGCTGCTAAGCCACCCAGTCTGAATAATTTTGTTAGAGCAGCCAAAGGTAACTGACTAATCCTTAGCCTTTGTACACCTCTGTTGATAGTGAAAACTCTTGGTCATCTTCTGCTATTTAAATGAAATGGCTCTCTTCTATAGCCTCTGTTCAGAGCAGAGGTGTCTATTAGATGCAGGGAAGCCTGCAAGGAAGCACATAAGGTGCCAGTCAGAGCTGAGGGACTGTGGGCTGACTTCTGCAGATTCTATGATCAGAATAAGGTCACTGTGCACCCATGTTTTGACAAATGTTGACCAGGTTTAACTTCTGTGTTAGTCAGCTTTCCATATTATAACACAAGACCTGAAATGAAACACCAGCAAAGGTTTATTCTGGCCTAAAACTTTGGAGGTTCCAGTGTATGCTTGGTTAGTGTGGTGAGGCAGCAACCATGACAAGGGTGCGTGGTGGAGAAAATGATCACCTTCTGATGGCCAGGAAGGAGGGAGGGGGAATGGAGGAGGGAGGAGAGAGAGAGAGAGAGAGGGACCAGGGTTTCTTGTCATTGCAAAGGAACTCCAGATGCATGCACTACTTTGTGCATCTTACTTTATGTAGGTACTGGGGAATCAAGCCCGGGCTGGCAGGCTTTGCAAGTAAGTGCCTTTCACCTCTGAGCCATCTCCCCAGCTCTCTGTTTCTTTGTTGAGAATTTTCATACATGGACATACTGTAATTTGGTCACAATCCCCTCCTAGTACCATCTTTATCTTTTGTCCCCAGCCCCATTCCATGAACTCCCCTTCTCTTCTCAGCTAGTGCTAATTCTACTTTGATGTCTCTTTCTCCAGCTCTCCTCCTGCATACATGACAAAATGCTGCTGGGCTCAAGAGAAGCATAATTTTTTAAAAAATCATTTGTCGCCCATCTCTATCTGTCTTCCTCTCCCCCTCTCTCTCTGTCTCTTTCTCCAAAAAAAAAAAAAAAGAAAAGAAAAAGGGCTGGAGAAATGGCCTGCCTCCTAAGCCTAAAGAATGCTGGTTCCAATCTCCAACGGTTCCAATCTCCAGGTCCCACATTTAGTCAGATGCAGTGACGCAAAGGCGCAATGCTGCACTTGACCACAAGGGGGCGCAAACATCTGGATTTTGTCCGCAGCAGCTGAGAGCCTGCTGGCGCACCCATCTCTATCTGTCTCCCTCTCCCTCTCTCTCTGTCTCTCTCTGTGTCTCTCTCCAAAAAATAAAAAAAAAATCATTTGTACACTGTGTGTGTGTGTGTGTTGTGTGCATGCACAAGCCAGACTCTTGTACCACTGAAAACAAATGCCAGATGTTTGTGACACATTTTGCATCTGGCTTGACATGGATGCTGAGGAACTGAAACTTGGTCAGCAGGTTTTGCAAGCAAGTGAGTGCCTTTAACCACTGAACCATCTCCCCAACCCCCAGGAGAATCATTTCTTCATTTACTTTGAGGGTACACCTCCAGCGACTTAACACCTCCCATTGGATGTCACCTCTTAACATTTCCAGCACTTCTAATAGCACCAAGCTGAGGATCAAGCTCTTAATGCATATAGGCCTTTGGGGTACATTCCATATCTAAGCTCTAGCAACTTCCAAGGCAATTGAAGTCCCACGGTTACAGGTTTTGCTAATAGTCATTGGCTTTATACATGAAGTGCCTTCACTTAACACTGATATGGTTAGATTTCATCATGTTAGATTTGCCTTTTATTTATTTATTTATTTATTTATTTATTTATTTATTTATTTTTGTTTTTTGAAGTAGGGTCTCGCTCTCTAGCCTAGACCCACCTGGCATTCACTATGTAGTCTCAGTGTGACCTCAAACTCACAGTGATCCACCTACCTCCACCTCCCAAGTGCTGGGATTAAAGGCATGTGCTACCATGGCCACCAAAATTTGCCTTATTTTTTAAAAACCATCCAAATCCATTCCCTGTCTGGTCCCAACAGCTTGTTATTGGAAAGTCAATGCACCTTCCCCGAGCACTTTGTAACGATGTTGAGTAGGGAGAGGTCAAAACTGGAAGCTGATATCATGAGTGATAATAATAACAACTTGTATCTATATAGAACGTCACAGGTTATAGAACTTTCCGCTAGTTTAGAGATCCTGACAAAGGAGGAAATGAGTTTCATCTTTCATGACCTTTCCTTTACGAGTTTCTCAGTGGGTTGAAAAAGACCCGGGAGTCTGGAGCGCTAATCTTACCTTTGAAGCCACGTTGCCTCTGTCAGCGTTGATGTCCGCCTAATAGTGAACAGAGAGACTTGATGATATCCAGGGCCACTTATTTCCAGTACTTTCTGTCATGGCCAGCAACATAGCATGCATTTTTTCTTCATATAATAGATCTACAAATCTACAAAGACCTACATATATTGGTAGCTTTGGGTTGTTTGCTATTGTACTGGTTATAGACAGGATCTCTCCATGGAGCCCACAATGGCCTCAAATTCTCTGCACTCCCACGTCCACCTCCTGAGTGCTGACATCAGAGGCATGAGCCACCATCACCATACCCTTGTTTGTTTGTTTATTTATTTATGAGAGAGAGAGAGAGAGAGAGAGCAAATGGCACACCAGGGCCTCCAGCCACTGTAAACAAATTCCAGACACATGCACCACCTTGTGCATCTGGCTTTTGTGGGTACCAGAGAATCCAATCTGGGTCCTTGGGCTTTGCAGGGAAGCACCTTAACCACTATGCCATATCTCCAGCCCTTGTTGTCATTTTATAAACATCTTGTTTGTCCCAAACATAGGTAGATCCTCCTTAAACTGATTCCATAGTCCTTTGATTAGTTTGGTTTAGCTTTCTGCCTCAGTGCTGGGAGGCAGGTGTGTGCTACTATGTCTAGCTCCTTGGTGACTTTTTCTTTTTGCATGTGTATATGTCTGTAGTTTATATGTGTGTGTATACATGTGGAGGTTTGAGGCTGACATCAGGGGTCTCCCTCTGTTGCTCTCTGTCTTATGTATTGAGTCAGGACCTCTCACTTCCGGGGATCCACTTTTGCAGTAGTGGGATCATAGGTCTGCGCTACCATGCCCAAATGCAGGTCCTCATGCAAGCATGGAAGGACTTCTCCAGACAAAGCCATCTCCTTAGCTGGCTGCCTGTATGTATGTATGTATGTATGTATGTATGTATGTATGTATGTATGTATTTTATTTATTTTTAGGGAGTGTGAGAGAGGGAGAGAGAGAAAGTGACAGAGAGAGAATTGGTACACCAGGGTCTTAGCCACTGCTGTTGAACTGCAGATGCTTGTGACACCTAGTGGGCATGTGCATCCTTGTGCTTGCCTCACCTTTGTGTGTCTGGCTTATGTGGGATCTGGAGAGTCAAACATGGGTCCTTAGGCTTCACAGGCAAGTGCCTCAACTGCTAAGCCATTCCTCCAGCCTTGGCTCCAGAGCAGTGCATTAGGTGAATTCCCAAGCTCATTGTTGTATATCCCCAAAGCATCCATGAAAACCTTCACTAGCAAGTACTGTGAAAAAGTCCCTTTTTAAAAAAGAAAGATTTTTAATATTTTTCTGTTTATTAAGTTGGGAAGGAGAGAAATAATCGGGGGGGGAGGGAGAGAGGCAGATAGAGAGAGGCACACCAGGGTCTCCAGCTAATGCAAATAAATTCCAGATGCATGTGTCACCTTGTACATCTGGTTTACGTGGGTCCTGGGGAGTTGAACCTGAGTCCTTTGGCTTTGCAGACAAGCACCTTAACCACTAGGCCATCTCTCTCCAGCTCTGAAAAACTTAAAATTCTCTTCTACATTAATGACCTCTCTCCATCTCCAGCCACCAGCCTCAGCCATTCTCCCCAATATCTCAGAGAAAACTCACAGTGGCTTCGAGGAAGCATCTGCAACCCTTTCTAGGATGGCGGGTACAGCTCCTCCCACAGTCTCTTTCTTGGCTCTGAAAGAGCAGCCAGGTGCTTTCTTGCTCCCTGTTCACCCATTGTGAGTCCTCCTCGCAGCTTTTTTCATCTGTGCATTTGAGACTCATGTCTGCCATATCTTTATTCAAGGTGCCAATACAGATGCATTATGTATGACTTGGTTTGCTGAGAAAATGATCATGTTTTGTATATTTAGGGATGTTAGAGTCTGTAAAGAAGCAAAGATTAGGGGGAAATGTGTTATTTCTTGACAAACAAAACAATCATCAAGAAAATAATATTCCATTTTCACTCCTTTTGTCAATCCCTCCCCACCCAGATCTCCATGTTCTCATCCAAAGCACCCAGTCCCTGAGTGGAACACTAAAGGGGCTGAAGCTGGTGAATGTGGCATAGTCAGATGGGAATGGCCTGGGAAACCAGGCTGGCATTCTGGTTAAATACAGTAGGCAGTAAGTACTACAGCTTGTAGCTTGTAAGCAGAGAGTATTGCAATGGCAGGGTTAAAATGAAGAAATATCAGAATTTATGATTGGTGCAGTTACCTTCTTGTTGCTGAGACAGAGTACCCAACCCAAAGCAACTGATGGGAGGAAAGGATTTATTTTGGCTTATAGTCTTGAGGGGAAGTCTCTTCATAGCAAGGAAAAGCAGGACAAGAGTAGAGGGTGGGTGTTGCAGTCAGGTTCACATTGCTGGCAGAAATCACCTGACCAGGAGCAGCTTGTGGGAATTAAGGTTTACTTTGGCTTATAGACTTGAGGGGAAGCTTCATGATGGCAGGGGAAATGACAGCATGAGCAGAGGGTGGATACCACCTCCTGACCAACATCAGGTGGTCAACATCAGCAGGAGAGTTTGCCAAACACTGGCAAAGGGAAACTGGTTATAACACCCATAATCCCGCCCTCCATAATACACTGCCTCCAGGAGACTTTAATTTCCAAATTGCCATCAGCTGGGGACCTGGCATTCAGAACACCAAAGTTCGTGGGGGGGCGGGGACATCAGGTGGTCAACATCAGCAGGAGAGTTTGCCAAACACTGGCAAAGGGAAACTGGTTATAACACCCATAAGCCCGCCCTCCATAATACACTGCCTCCAAGAGACTTTAATTTCCAAATTGCCATCAGCTGGGGACCTGGCATTCAGAACACCAAAGTTCGTGGGGGGGGGAGGGACACCTGAATCAAACCATCACAGTGGGCATCACATCATACTGCAGCAAGAGTGAGCTACCTACACCCAATGGAGTTGAACTAATAAACCTCATGGTTCACCCCCAGTGACATACCTCCTCCAGCAAGGCTCCACCAGTATAAGACCGAGTCACATGAGTCTGTGGGGGACATGTCACATTCACACTACCATAATTATCTATGCACAATGATGGGTTTCATTATGTTACTTGCATACATGATGTATCTGTTCATATTCACCTCTGTTACCCTCTCTTGCCTTCCTCATTTCCACAGATCCCCTCCCTCTTCACAACTAGCCCACCTTCTGTGTGTGTGTGTGTGTGTGTGTGTGTGTGTGTGTGTGTGTGTGTCAATGAGTTTCTTTAGGGCTCCTTACAGGAGCATGGGTGAGGGTGTGTTTACAAGAGTATGGGTCCTTTACCAGTGGCTAAATACCTCTTTCTCCCAGCCACAATTAACTTCCTATAAATCCTCAAGGAGGATGAACCCTCCCCCTGGCACAATGCTTCATGATGTGTGGGTACAATGGCCACGTCATGCTCAGTTTCACACCACACCATCTCTCTTCTGGCTCTTACATTCATTCTGGCCCATCTTCTGTGATGTTCTCTGAACTGCAGGTGTTTTCTATCTGTACAGGGAACTTCTGTACTGTGTTCCTAAAGTCCACATACGCATTGGCCCTCGTGATTTCTTTGAGGACCATCAGAAATTTTAAAGGCAGTTTTGTTTATTGAATTTCTCACTTCCATTCCCTCTTTCTCTATGCAAGCTGGCAGATGAATAATCTCTACCAGAGTTCTTACCTCAGTATGTCTGTGGTGGTACCTGGGATTTACATGGCTAATGAGTTGCCTGGTGGTACTGGTGCTGCTGGCGCAAGAACCAGAAAGCTCTAGAGAACCCCATGGGGTCTTCCTCTGGTCTTTCACACTGACAAGGAAACAGCAGTATGAGACTCACAGGTGCAACTTAGAGTAATCATATCTTCTTGCTCGTGGTGGACCCAGAAGTCTCCCTTGGCATATATATCAGTGCATATTTCCTGGGGAGGCATGCCTTCAGAGAATAGGACTTCATAAGATATCGCAGTCCATGTTTTGTGTTGATATAACAAAACTGCTGAGGCTAGATAATTTTTAAAGAGTAGGTGGTTGTTCTGGAGGCTGGGACATGGTGTTAGCACCTGCTGGTCACCTGGTGAAGGTTTTCTTGCTCTCACAACATGACAAAAGGCATTGAAGTGAGAGGGCAGAACAAGCTAGTCAGTCTCTTCTTCTTCTATAAGGTCACTCATCCTGTCATAGAGGACACCATTTCATGACCTCATCTAACCTTCATTACCTCCCAAAGGCCTTCCCTTTGAAATGCTGTCAGCATAGGAACTTTGAGACTGAGTTTCCAAACTCAGAAACTTTGGGGAATGGGCACATTCAAGCTGTAGCCATGATCCCAGCCTGGAATGTGACATTTAGTGCATCTACCAATAGACTAAAATCCACCTTATCAATAGAAAAATCTCCATCGACCCAGGCTGCTGAAATTTTCCAGGAAAAGATTTGAATTAGTTATTAAAAAGGATCTTCTAACAAAGACACTGCAGAGTGACACAAGGGTCTGAAGGAGTTATTGCTTCTTTTGTCTAGGCAATAAGAAGGGATAAGTTGGATTTTTTTTCTCAATGTAAGCAAAGTTTAAGTTTTGGAATTAGAGAGAACATGATTTGAATCATTCTTTTCTGCCTCTTCTGTAGGTAATCTGCTTTGCATGAGTGGCTTGACCTCTCTGAGCTTCTTCTACTATGCACAGAAAATAAGGATTATGAAGGCCTTTGTAATGTTTAAGCAAGACAAAGATTGTCAAGTGCTTAGTCCTTTGGCTCATAGTAGATGCTAAACTAGTGTTAATGGTCCCTCTTCTAATGGTTTTTGCCTAAGTGTAATAACATTGAATGTTCAAAGATTATTTCAAAACCTAACAGGAAGGAAAGCAAGGATCCAGGCTTGGAAGGGGGAGAGTGATTTCAGAGTCGGCACCATTGCTGCCAATTTGGAGATTAAACTTTCTCGGTGGCTTAAGCATGGTAAGGGATTTACCTGCAGACTGCGGAGAGAAATTGGCTCTGCAGGAGGTCAGCTCACTATGCTTGGTGGTCCTGGGACTCTGCTTCCTGCTGACTGAGGGAGCGGGCTGCCAGCGCAGTGAGGGTGAGCACCCTGGACATAGGGACTCAGAGGCTTGGGTTCTGCTAGCTGGACTCTTGCTAGGCCTGGGTAATGATCCGTGGCAGTCTTGTTAACGGCCTGAGGGTTTCATATATTTCCGTAATGATTTAATCATTTGGAAGTTTTGAGTTTCTAATTATTAGGCACGAATTAAAATATCCTCTGTAACTCAGTTCCCTCCAGGCCTTGAAGTAGTGGTACCCAGTCCGTGGGTTTTCCTGCCAATGGGTTGTGGATGATGGCTCCAGGACCTTCTCCATCACTTCTCTGTGGGATCTACCTCGAGGGCCTCCTCTTAGCCACCGGGTGTTTGAATCATCATCCTGGTGTGCCCAGTGACAAGTGTCAGATGTTCCTCTTTCTAACCCAGCCCTTTAGTCCCAGATAAGAGTCTTCGCTGTCTATTAAAGAGCATTGAAATGTTCCTGTGAGGCCCTGCCCCATAGAGTCTCATTAACTGATCTTAGGGGAGGCATGGGCTCCATATTTCTTAAATGTTCCCTGGTTAATTCTGATGTGCACCTAGGATTGAGAGTCACCAGCCTAGAGATGGAGTGTGTGTGTGTGTGTGTGTGTGTGTGTGTGTGGTTGATGTCAAGTGTCCCCGTTGATCACTTTCTCTTTATTTACTGAGGCAGGGTCTCTCATTTGAGCTTGTCAGTTCATCTAGTATATCTAGCTAAGTATCCCCTTTCTCCCTCTCAGAACTAGGATGATGGGATGGAGGGGGGAGCAGCATACCTGGCATTTTCATGGGTGCTGGGGATCTGAACTCTGGTCCTCCTGTTTGTGCAGTGTGAGGGTTTACATTGATTGTCAACTTGACAGGCGCTAACATCCCCTTGAGGGACTATCTTGATTAAGTTGAGGGAGGCAGACCTGCCTTAACAGTGGGAGGCATTATTCCATGGGCTGGGGCCCTGGATTATATAAGAAGGAGAGCTGGCTGAGCACTAACATTCATTGTTCTCTGCTTCCTCATCACAAATACACTGTGGCCAGCTGCTTCATACTTCCGCTGCCATGGTGTACTGTAACCTTGAGCTGTAAGCTGAAATAAACTTCAGTCTTTAAGTTGCATCCTGTTAGGTATTTTGTCTCAGCAGCAAGAAAGTAACTGATACACGAAACAAGCACTTTATCCACTAAGCCATCTCTCTAGCCCCAGGTCCTTTTTCTTTTTTTATTAATCTCCTACAATCCACTTGGAGTTGATCTCAACTTCTTATAGATACTTCTGCTAAGATATGGGCCGAACACAATTTCTTGTTTATTGATTTCCAGCATGGCAGTCTCATCTTCCCCCAAATTTAGGGGATGTATTTGTCTTAAGACTCTGCTACACTTAACTCAAAGTTTGTAGAGTTAAAGAAAATAAGGTAGAAGTTTCAAATGAGAGCAATCAGCATGAACATATGGCTGGAAGGATCCAAAAAAACAAAGGAAAGGATGTGAACTCAGGTAGAGCCTTTCCGGTGCTGGAGGCCATTTAGTGGGACTTTGCCTGTGCATGGTCTATGTCCAGGCAATCTTAATCTCTTAGAATATGAACCAAGGCATTCATCGCAGCATTGTTGGTGAGGGCAGGCAACTTTAGGTGACCAAATATACTTGTCATTCCTCCTAATACTCTGTACAGAACAAAGAAGGTTCCTGAATCAGAATAATGTTACCCTCATGACTAATAAATGAAGAGCTGGGGCTTTTATGGAATACAGTGTAGAAGTTAGAACAACAAAATGGGTTTACACTGAGCAACATGACTGGAACTGTAAAACAGAGCAACGGAAGGAAAAGGAAACAGTGTGGAGTCTGCAGCACATGGCCACTTGTGTGCATTTAAAACAAATTCACTCACAAAACAACATCATAGGTTTTTCATGAATACACTCATATCCAAGGGTGTTTACCAAGCACAGTCTAGTAAGTGCTTGTGGGAAATGGGACTAAGGATGAGGATGGAAGGGAGAAAAAGAAATCATGAAACAATATCTACCAAAAGCAGGACTTTCAACAGGCAGATGCTAATAGTATGTCCTGTGAACCAAGAAGGATAATTAGCTTAGCTCTCTGCAAAGGGGGAGCAGAAGAGCAAGAGAGAGAGACAGGGAGAGAGAGAGGGAGAGAGAGGGAGCCCTGGCTGGTTTAGAAGTAGGAACTGGAGGATCAGGAAGTAAAAATGAGTTCTTTGGAGCCAGAAAAGAGAACCACAAACCTGCCCTGGGCTAGAAAAAAAATCTAGCTTTATTGTTCCTTATAATGGATTGGAAGAGAAAATGAAAATGGCTTGCCATGTTGGGAATAAAGGCATTTGCTGAAATCCTAGGACAGAAGGGAAACAATGTAGAGGCCGGAGCTGAGAAATGGTGCTTCTAGAATGGAAGGGAATTTTCTGTTAGTGCTGCCCCAAGTGAGAGATGGGCTCCATTCCACCTAACAGTCTTGGCATATCAGAGTTTTAGTATAAAGAAGTTTCCTAGATCAAAGTAATGTTATCCCCATAGCAGAGTTGTCTATGCCTACAGTCTCTGTATTCATACTTTTCTTGTTGCTATCACAAAATATTTTACAAAGGAGATTTGAGAAAGGAAGGATTTACTTTGACTCATAGCTTGGGTTTCCAGTCTATGATGGCAGGGAGGCGTGGGACCAGGCACAGAAGGGAGCTGGTCACAGTACATCTTCAGTCAAGAGAGGTGAATGCTGGTGCTCAGATCATTTTCTTCTTAAATTTTTAAATTTTATTTTATTTACTTATTTGAGAGAGAGACACACACACATAAAGGGAGAGGGGGAGAGAGAGAACAGACACACCAGGGCCTCTAGCCACTGCAAATGAACTCCAGACACATGCTCCTGGATACTGGGGAATTGAACCTGGGTCCTTAGGCTTCATAGGCAAGCGCCGTCACCACTAAGCCATCTCTCCAGCCCTTACTTTCTTCCTTTTATTTAGTCCCAGATTCTAGCCCACGGGATGCTACTGCTCACATTCGGGGTGGATCTTCTTTCCTCAAATTAAACCTCTTTGGAAATACTTTCCCAGACACACCCAAGGGTGTGTTTCCTAGGTGATTCTAAATTCAAGTCTGGTTGACAATGAAGATTTAGCATCACAGTGTCATTTTCACACTTCTCTAGATACTAACCCGACTTGTGAACTAACCAGGACCCACGCAATAAGCTGCTAGCGTGTGTTAGGCAGTGGCTGTCGCGTGATGATCCAGGCTCGTACCTCGCTCCACACAGGATATGTAAATGTTGGAACTTCCTTTGCTCTGAGCACTGAGTCAGGGTTGTACAGATTTTCCTGTCTTCCTTGACAGCAGAAAGTCACGTTCCTATAGCACAGCAACCCCACTGACCCATCCCCATCGATCCAGAGAAACACACGCCTTCAGGAAGCCTTTCCATCTGTCCTATCGATAAAGAATAATGAATACATTAATTAATATATAAAGTGATCACGTTTTGAGCTCAGTTCCTCTTAGGAGCCTGAGACAATACAAATCCTAGCAACTCACAGTTGAAGACAACGTGTACACCATATCAACCTTGTGGAATCAGGGCCTACTGTAGGAGTGTTTCATTGTACAGCTATGGGAATGAAAGGGCTGTGAAATCAAATTTAGACCCTCCAAAGTAGGGCAAGGTGGCTTGTGTGGGGTGGGAAGCCAACCTAGCTGACACCTCCCTGAAAGTCACACTGCGGTGGCTTTGAGAGCAATTATCTTGGTAGAGCAGCACTTATTTTGCATTTAAGATTGTCCTCCTGAAAAGGTCATGTGTAAATCAAATCTAATAAATCAAATTCTACACTTCATACCTTGGGGAGGCTCTCTCTTCAAAGAAAACTGTGAGTGAATCCCTTTTTAATAGAAGTAATCAGCTCTTCGTTTATCTGATTTGTAAGGTAAGATTTTTATATATCAGATTTTCTTAAAGTGAGCAGCCATGTCTTTCTGTAAGTGATGGAAAACCCCAGCACAGATGGCATAAGTAAAGTAAGAATCACCTTAGAGGCTCATGTGAGGAAACATTTAGGGTTGTACTAGCTTTGGACATGTCTGGATTCAGGCCTCAAAGGATGGCGTAGAATTTTGTATTTCTCCGTCTCTCAGATCTGCCTTCTCTTGGCTTTAATCTTTGGTGCTCTCTGAGTGAAGCAGAGTCAACAGCTTGTAAGTCCTCTTTTTGCTGAGGAGAAATAGCCAACCAGAAGCTGCTTATGGATGGGAAGGGTGTATTTCCTGATGTTCATCGTTTCAAAGGGAAGTTTTGTCAGGGAGGGAAAAGACTGGCAGGAGCAGACAGCTGGATATCACATATTCACATCAGCAGGGAGGAAGTAGAATGAGTGTAGCAAGTGGGGCTGGGCTATGACATCCAGAGGCCCACCCCCAGTGGCACCCCCTCAAGGCTCCACAACATTCCCAAGCAGCACCACCAGCTGGGGAATTAAGCATTCAAATACATGAGGCTATTGGAGACATTTTACATTCAATCCACCGCAAGGATCCAGACGAACAAGGAAGATGACTTGCTTTTCTTCCCAGGTGCCTCAGAATTGGCTTGGACTGAGTCATCTGCCCATACTTGAGCTGACTAAGAAGTGACACCCTGGTCACTTTTATAAACCACATAGACTAAGAGAGGGGGAATGGCATTTCCCAGGAGAAAATGGGACCGGTACCAAAAGAAATGGGGCTCAATACCAGGGCATTAGATGTGGACTCAACTCTTTCCCTCTCCCTCATCCTCATACCAGATTTATTACCAAGCTTCGGTCCTAGAAAAGCCTTCCTGGCAGTTGTCTGCAGAGCACGGGCTTGGATGACACTCACCTGGGTGCTTGTTAAAATGCAGGTGTTAGGGCCCTCCTCTGCTGATTCCAGTACCCTAATTTCTGACCCTTCACTTTGGTTCATCACCCAGCCTCCTGTGAATAGTGCTGTCTCACCTCATCAGGAGCTCAGCTATTCTGGATGTCTCCCTTGTCTATGCCCCAGCATTGCAGGCCATTTCCCCAACTCTCATGCCCCTCGTCTTCTCTCGGCCTCATGTGCACGAAGGCCTAGCTCGGCCTCCACCCGGCCTTTGTATCCTCTTTGTCTAGGAGGATCTGGCTCCTGCACCGCTCCCCTCCATTTTCCCATGGAACCCATTCCTATCTCTCTAACAATGGTTTAGCATGCCTCATGGGAAGTATTACTGTATACGTCTTCCTTTCCCTCTGGCCCTAGGAAGGGTGCTCAGTGATGTTTTTTGGGTCTGGAAAACAGTGTTTCAGAGGAAGACAAACTGATGTCTCATCTGGCTTGAATTAATTATGTATGACCTTGGGGAAGTCACTTCATTTTCCTCAGCCTTGATTTAAACTTGATAGATGGGAATATTCACATCTACTTACTTTGTAGGTTTGTGTATGTGTTTAACTGAGGTGATGAGCAGAAATCTCAGCATAGTACCTAATGACTGCTATATTAAGAAAAAAAAAAATAACTTCAAGTCAAGGAAGGACAGATCTTTAATAATCCACACCCAAATTCATACTTCCATGGTGGCAAGCAATGATTCCTTAAACTGTATTACTCAGAATAATCCTGTCATGTTGTGTGGGTCAAATTTGGAAGGGTACAAATGGACTCTGGGCCGTAGACCATTTTCCATGTTCCAGACACTTTCCTATTTCTCTTTATCTTCCTCTCAGCTTTTGAGCAGCCTTAAGCCCATGTCTGGGAAATAATCACTCTCAGCCTGTGGACTGCTGACACGAGAGTAATGCAGCCTCCCGCGGTGTGGTTTCTCTGGACCATGGAAATGTTTCGGCTTGGTGAGAACGAGGGGAGGCTAAGGGTGCCTGGTGGTGGACATGCCGTTCAGATGTGGCCATGTTGAGCTGGCATAAATGAAAGCCATTAAAGCTGTCTGAAGTGACAAGATTGGTCCAGGAATCTGAATGAGCAAATGACTGTGAGAAAGATAAACATTTCATCTGAGTGAGCAGCAGGGTGAATTTCAAGAAACTTTGCCCCTCTGTTCTGGCAACTGCTTCCTGCTTGTTTTAGAATCTGACCGAAACTGTCCCTCCCTTTTAAGATCATGTACCACACACTTGGCACACAAGGGCGTATAGAGAGCGATCACAGACAAGAGTTGGGGGAAGCATAGATAGTTCAGGAAAGAATGACTGCAAATCCTTAGGTTTCTGCAGTACCCTCTCTAATACAGCAGGCTCAGCAAATATGTACGTGATTTCACGTATGGAACAAGCCCAGCGCAGGAGCTGGTGTTTTCTGGTTTCTTATGAATGCGCACACGCACGTGTGTGTATACGCGTGGGCATGTGCTGGAAGAGCATGTGAGAAAATGACTTCTCTATGGCCACATGACCCTGAATGTGCCAGGCAGCACCTGATCTCAGCAGCTAAGCAGGATCAGGCCTGGTTTTCACTAAGTGCTCAGCTGGGAGAAAATGACTTCTAAGACTTTATGGATTCCTCAGAATTTAGAGCACAGATCAAAGCACTAACCAGGTTACGTTTGTCCAGGCAACATGTCAAATGTGATTCTGAAGAAGCAGGAAAATATGAAGCTTTACAAGAAAATACAGGACAAAAAAATCTTTGCTTTCTGGGAGCTTATCATTAGAACAGAAAAACAGATAAGTAAACAAACATGACGTAAGATTAGGATCTGTCAAAGCTAGAGATGATACCTTTATTTCCCTAGCATCTCTTGGTTGCTACACAACCTTCATAGGCCTCGGGTACCCTTAGTTTTAGCAGCCTGCTTTATTTTAAATCCAGCCTCTTAGAATGCCACTGCCACCCTACATAATTGATCCACAGCCGTGTAAGATTGTGTTATGAGGTAGCTGACAGGTAGTCATAAGGTTATACTTTATAGGCTTTCAAGTGGATGCTTGTTGGTTTAATTTTGCAATCTTTGTGTTTTGGAGGTGATATTAATTATCTTCAGGTCTCACATATTTTCAGAAAGTCTTGCAAGGCTCATGAGTCTCTGGAGCTACTTTCATGTTGCCTAATAGATTACTTGGCTTCAGAAACATCTTCACATAATGCTTTGCATGCAGTCTGTTCCTCATTCAAATATTTGATGAGTGCATAAATTAACTGAAGATATCTGATGATGAATAAAAATTATAGGTTAGGAAGTAAGGGACTGTCATGACTCCGGGTTCCATGTCGTGTCCTTGTGCTGATGTTCTGGACAGCAGAGGCCGTTTGTTGCTGGAAAATGAACTCAGAAAGTTTGGTTCTTAGACGAAGGAGACATCTTAGTGGTTAAAGGCACTTGCTTGCAAAGCCTTCTGGTCCAGGTTGGATTCTCCAGCACCCACGTAAAGCCAGATGCAAACAGTGGTACATACATCTGTCATTTGTTTGCAGGCAAGAGACTGGAACACCGTGGTGGTTTGAATATAAAAGACCCCGTGGCCACTAGTTTTTTTTTTTTTTTACCTTTTTCTACTAGTTATTTTACTTTTAAAAAATATTTTTTATTTATTTATTTGAGAGAGAGAGATAGAGAATAGGCACGCCAGGGCCTCTAGCCACTGCAAACAAACTCCAGATGCATGAGCCCCTTGTGCATCTGGCTTATATGGGTCCTGGAGAATTGAACCAGGATCCTTCGGCTTTGTAGGCAAATGCCTTAACTGCTAAGCCATCTCTCCAGCCCAGCCTCAGGTATTTTTGATTAAGCTTCCTACTTAAGTCTCTAGCAGGCAGAGCCCTGCTGGAGGAGGTGTGTCACCAGGGTGGACCTTGGACTGGAATCCAGCTCTAAGGTGTGTCTAAGCCAGCCTGAACCCTAGCTGTTCTTTTTCCCTGTCTGATATGGATGCATGATGAAGTGAGCCAAGGTCTTCTGCCATGATGAAGCTTCCCCTGGAATCTGTAAACCTGCAATAAACCCTTTCCTCCCATAAGCTGCTTCTGGTCAGGTCTTTGTACCAGTGACAAGAAGGTAACTGCAACAAACCCACACAACATAAAAATAATTTAAGGGCTGGAGAGATGGCTTAGCAGTTAAGGCACCTGCCTCCTAAGCCTAAGAACGCTGGTTCCAATCTCCTGCGGTTCCAATCTCCAGGTCCCACGTTTAGCTAGATGCAAAGTGACGCAAGGGCGCAATGCCACACTTGCCCAGAAGGGGGCGCTCACATCTGGATTTTGTTCTCAGCAGCTGAGACTGCTGGCGCGCCCATTCTCTGACTCCTCCCTCTCTGTCTGTCTCTCTCTCTGTCTCTCTCCGAAAATAAATAAAATAATTAAAAAATAATAATTTAAAAAACAAATATTTTGGTGCTAATGAGTTTTTAGCAAAAGGTGTTAGGTACTGAGTGAAGTTAAACATGTGGGATGGAAGCAGGTAATTTTGCCTCAGCTCAGAGCATGGGCAATGAGCATGATGCAGTTAGAAGACCTGGGGCACAGAGACACTGGCTAAGAACACTGGCTTTGGACATAGACTACTTGGGTTTGGATCCTGGTTTTAAGACTCCCAGTTGAATGCCATTGGGCAAACCACTTAATTTTTCTCAATTATGCATATGGGTATGTATCTTATTTTAATCTAAAAGGGAAGAAGTTACTGAACCTATTTCTAGGCTTGTATCAGCCTAGAATCAGCTGAGGTGTTTTTATGCATGTATATGTATGTGTACATGGTGTGCATGTGTCTGCATATGCATGTTTGTGTGAGTGTGTGGGTACATGTGTGGGGGACACATGCACATGGGTGCACATTTTTGTACAGGCCAGAGATTGATGTCACATGTATTCCTTGTCTCTCTTTATTTTACCTTTTTTTTTTTTTTTTTTTTTTTTTGGTTTTGCAAGGTAGGGTCTCACTCTGGTCCAGGCTGACCTGGAATTCACTATGTAGTCTCAGGGTGGCCTCGAACTCTCGGTGATCCTCCTACCTCTGCCTCCCGAGTGCTGGGATTAAAGGCATGCGCCACCACGCCCGGCTTTGTTTTACCTTTTGAGACATGGTATCTCACTGAACCTGGAGTTCATTGATTCAGCTAGATTAATTAGTTAGCAAGTCCCAGGAATTCCCTGTCTCTGTTTGCCTAATACTAGGAATATAGCAGGTGCCTGGCATTTTATGTGGGTGCTAGGGATCTGAACTCAGGTTCTTATACTTGTGCAGTGAGCACTTTTCCAACTGAGCTGTTTCCTCAGGTCCCTCAAATAAGTTTTTTTTTTTTTTAAATATTTATTTACTTATTTGCAAGCAGAGACAGAGAGAAGAGAAACAGAGAGAGAATGGGCATGCCAGGGCCTATAGCCAGTGCAAATGAACTCCAGATGCATATGCCACTTTGTGCACCTGGTTTGTAGGTAAGTACCTTAACCACTGACCCATCTTTCCAGCCCTCAAACGAATTTTATAAAATGCTTATCACAGTGTCATCCATGTGCTAAGCATCCCCAAATTTTAGCTATTTTTTTTTATTTCAGTGTTGCCAGAAATTAGCCATAGGCTCTTAGACATCTCTGATCTTACAAGCCTCTAGTTTCCTAGAGTGGAACCTTTCCTGATGAATCAAAGCCATTGATTCATTGTGGTGAAGACTGGATGAGGTCTCTAGAGATGGTAGAGTGAGAGGCATGCTAAAGCAGCTCCCATATGTATATTCCTAAACATTCAGAAATTCTGAAGCCAGTTATTAAAAATAGACATTTAAGAGGCTGGAGAGATGGCTTAGCTGTTAAGGCACCTGCCTGCAAAGCCTAAGAGCGCCCGTTTGAATCTCCAGGTCCCACATTTAGCCAGATGCAAAAATGACACAAGCATGCAATGTCACACATGTACACAAGGGGGCACATGTGTCTGGAGTTTGTTCACAGTGCCTGAAAGGTGCCCATTCTCTCTCTGCCTCTTCCTCTCTCTCTCTCTGTGTGTATCTCTCAAATAAAAAAAAGTTTTTCCAAAATACCCATTTAAATGAATTGACTTATATAAACTCTAATTGTATGTATAAATAAAGATAAAATGCTCAAAGCTCATGGGCTTCTGAGTATTTTATTTTAGTAAGGAGAGGAGAATGAGTATGCCAGGGCCTCCTGTTATTCCAAACGCATGTGCCACTTTGTGTGCCTGGCTTTATGTGGCTCCTGAGGAATTAAACCCATAATGGCAGGCTTTGTAAGCAAGTGCCTTTAACAGCTGAACCATCTCTCCAGCCCTGATTTCTGAGTATTTTAGATCTATGTTCTTACAGGTTTCATTCTCAGTTCTTGTAGTTTCTTGGTGTCTACTGTCTTAGTGTGGTGGAAGCCCTACATAGGAGTGTGCCTGTATGTGGCTTCACAACTTACACACACAGCTGTCACATAGGAGTGTGCCTGTATGCGTCTTCACAACTTACACGCACAGCTGTCACATAGGAGTGTGCCTGTATGCGTCTTCACAACTTACACGCACAGCTGTCACATAGGAGTGTGCCTGTATGCGTCTTCACAACTTACACGCACAGCTGTCATATACGAGTGTGTCTGTATGTGTCTTCACAACTTACACGCACAGCTGTCACATAGGAGTGTGCTTGTGTGTATCTTCACAACTCATATGCACAGCTGTTACATAAGAGTGTGCCTCTGTGTTTGTCTTCACAGCTTACGCATACAGCTGTTACATAGGCACCTTAAAATTAATTATGGAAAGCCTGATTACCCCCTGGAAATTAGCAAATGTACAAATATGGGCTATTTCTCCTTCTGGTGAGCTAGTTGTTAAATACTTGCCAGCATATCACTACAGTTATGCTTAACACATTCCTTGCGATTTCTGTCTCGAATGCATGATGAATTCGTGATGACTTCTGGATGCATCCGAAAGGGTTGAGCAAGCCATAACTGAGTGTAGAAGAAAGATCCCAACCTTTACCCAGATGTTTACTGATGCACTATCTTGCACAAGCCTGCACCGGACAACCCCAGTGACCTCGACACATGCCTTGTTGAGTCTACATACCACTTGTTTTTTTAGAAACAGGAGATTGATCTTTTGGACTTGTTCTTCATGTGAATTTAGAGAAAAAACGGTTCTGATTTCCATCTGCAGTGGCTGTGAGGTGTTGACTTCACTGCACTTGCCATCAGCCCACGGCTGCAGAGCCTCCCTTCTGTCTAGCCCAGGCACTCTGCTAATCACTGGGCAAAGGGATAGAGATAAAGGAGATTATGATCTCGCCCTCAGGCAGTTAATGTAACTGGGGATCCATACATCAATAAACAGCTCCAGAAGACTTTAATGTCTGCTGGAGAGATGGCAGTGCAGGGCACTATGGGATCCAAGAACTGGGAAGGAATTCCTAGAGTGTACACAGAGGATGTTGATAGAAGGTGGCAGGAAGGAAACATGGGGAGATTTCAGGGCAGGGAGAGTGTATCTGTCAGAGCTCTTAATTGCAAGCAACATAAACCAGTCTTGGCTGGTTAAACAAGGGAAGGATTTAAGAGGGCATCTTTGAAAGCTTGGGAAATCTCCCGGAGACTGTCCATTCAGAAACAGTATACAAAAATCTCATGGCAGAGTTAGCTCAGTGGTGCTGCCATGGCTGCCTGATGGGTCCTCAGGACCTGGCAGCCTGTGACCAATGTTCTTTCCTTAGACTCTGTGGCTTGAGACTTTGGCAACCGGATGTGATTGCTGCAGCCACCGTCCGCCTGGAACCTGACCCTACAGATGGCCAGCTACTCATTCAAAGCCTAGTGGGCGATGTGTCCGAGGAAGATGCCAGGGTCACATCCCTGGGGCCTAGCTACAAGGGATGTTGGAAAGAAACCTGACTTCTGATAAGAGACTTAGAAGGTGAGCCATTCTCTAAGCCAAGGAAGGTGTTCAAAGACCTATTCAGCACACAAATAACCCAATGCAATTATGACGTGAACCTCTGGCTGAATTTTGCAGGAAGTATAGAAGTATGTCCGACTCACAGGGCTTGATAGCCTCCCCCAAAAAAATCTAGCATGTATAAGTAATTTCAAATATTTCAGTCTCGGGCTGGGGGTGTAATTCAGTAGCAGAGCATTTGTCTAGCATGTGCAAGGCCTTGGGTTTGATTCCCCAGCCCTGTAACAACATAAAAAAAAATCAAGCCAGGCGTGGTGGTGCACAACTAAAACAAAAAAAATTCCAAGCCAGGCATGGTGGCACACACCTTTAATCCCAGCACTTGGGAGGAAGAAGTAGGAGGATCACTGTGAGTTTGAGGCCAGCCTGAGCCCAGGCCAGCCTGGGCTACAGTGAGACCCTACCTCAAAAAAAAAAAAAAAAAAATCAAATATTTCAGTCTTTTAGAGTATAGGGTGTGTGTGTGTGTGTGTGTGTGTGTGTGTGTGTGTGTGTTTGTGGGTGTCAGAAGTGATGAGAAGAAGTGAATCTGCTGAAATAAAGTGAAGCTCTGGAGTCTGGAGAGACAGCTCAGTTGGTAAAGTGATTACCTTGCAAGCATGAGAACCTAAGATCAATTCACAGATCCTTATGTGAAAATGCCAGGAATTTCTGCACACACGGATTTCTTTTTGATAGTTATGTAAGTTTGTTTTATTACCGTGGAGGAATGGGTTCCAGACAAAGCAGAGAGAATCACGATCCTCCTTCCCCCTAGTTCAGCATGTTCTCATCTCTTGATAGCATACTCTTTGTGTGTCTCTGCTTTGAGATGAAAGGGAGACCTGGGACCCTGGCTACCCGCAGGTCAGTCCCTCTCCTGTCATTGACCCTGGCAAACCCCCTTCATCTCCCCATTCTGCTCGCTGCCCCTTGGTACTAGATGGCATTCACTAGGCTTGGGAGAACGCTCAGCTTCTCCAGAGATTTCCCAAGAGGACATAGGGTACACTTTCAGCTACGATCCCTTCACACCCAGCACACACATTTACACACATTTGTAATCCCCTCTTTTGTGATTTAGTTGTTAAATACCCTATGGGAGTTTTCTATTTAAAAGAAACCTGTAGTTAATCTCTTTCTAGTAAAAATAATGAGATTAACAAGCCACCTCCCATTTCATACACACCCATCTCTATTTCAGATGCTGAGTAGGACATGAAGAGCGTGGACTTTGGAGTCAGAGCTGACAATAAACCCTCTTCCAACCACTTAGTGTTCCATGGGGACTTGACCTTGATTTGCATCAGGTTTATCACTTATTCAAGGTGTCCTCCTTGCTCTAAGTAGGCTTCCTTTCCATCTTCACTAGTTAGACTTTACACCTGCTCTCAGTTCAAGTGTCACTTCCACGGAGGAAACGCTCCTGACACCCTTCATTGGGGACAATCAGCTTGTTTTCTATTCTCACAGCCTTTGGGATACCTTTCCTTTATAATAATAACTTTACTTATGTGATGATCAGTTTGGCATTTTCTTTCAATCTAGAATAGAGGCTTTTTGCTACCCAACAGATGCCACAGGTGTATTTCCAATGGCCACTCTTCAGGACAGATTAGGTGTTTTACAAAAAATTTTTGTAGTTGTTGTTTCTTTTTTTATCTATTTATATGAGAGCAACAGACAGTCAGACAGAGAAAGAGGCAGATAGAGAGAGAGAGAGAGAGAATGGGCGCACCAGGGCCCCCAGCCACTGCAAACAAACTCCATATGCATGTGCCACCTTCTGCATCTGGCTTACATGGGTCCTGGGTAATCAAGTTTTGAGCGGGGGTCCTTAGGCTTCACAGGCAAGCGCTTAACTGCTAAGCCATCTCTGCAGGCTCCAGATTAGGTGTTTGATGAACAAATTCTGATCCTAAGGAAGGAAGCTTAGCTCTATAAGGCGTATATGGCAGCTACTAGAACTCATGTGAGAATATGTCCTATTGGACTGCCCATGAAACCAAGAAGTTTGTTTGGTTGTGAATTCCAAGGAGGAAGAAGGAGTGAGAGAGGAAGACAACAGAGGGAGTCAAAGCAATTAAAGGGTGAGCTGGTGAGTTATCATGTGGGGTAATTCTCTAAGTATTCTCTGAGAAACTGTGTAACATACCTGAGAATTTCCCAAAGGAGAGATGATGGCACAGGACTATTTACTTGTCCATGACTGAGTCTCACTGTTTTGAATTCTCTCCTATAGACTCACCTTCTTCCTCCAGTCCCTAGAAAGCAAGCATCCTTAGGGAGAAAGACATAGGAAGCCAGAGACTGTGTAAGGGAACTGGGTGCAGAGGGCTTCTGGGATGGGTCAGGCACCTTGTGACCACCACAGAGGGAAAGCTCATACTCAAGCCACGTCCATATATCCCAGTCCCTCCAGCTCCCATAGCTCCATTCTCCCCGGCAGAACTGGGTACAGTTGCGCCTGTTTTAATATTGACCTAAGCAATGAGGAGAGGTGGTTAGGCATGCCCCTGGTCCAGGTCCTCTGTACTACAGTGGGGAAGCTTATCTCTCAACCTGACTTAGGAGCATGTAGGAAACACCAGGAAGATTACCTTGGTGTGTATTCTCTGGAGAAAGGTAGGTAGTGATCCAAGCCTCGCCTGGCATGTGATTGGACAGCAGGCAGCCAAGGCAGGACCTGTTATTTGCTCAGAGCTTCCAACGCTGCTCAGTCCAGGTCTTGCACTTAGTAGGTGCACAATAAATGCCCTTTGAGCCAATATGAATCCACCCAAAATGAGGCCACAGCAGAATCAGGCGCTCCATGGGCAAACGTACCAATATCTTCGAAGGGTAGTAGCCATAAAATGATTTGTGACACCATAAATGCCCGTTTCTTTGAGCGATAAGAGGATGATTCTAATTCCTGGTATATGAAATTAAGGTTTCTTTATTTTCTCACAATGAGTAGAAGATTTTTAGAACGTGTGCACTGTCAAATTTCAGGTCTGATTAAAACACCTTTATTATAAAATAATGTTGGCTGAACCTAGCCTTTGTAGACTGCAGAGCTGATTCAGCCCTCCCTTTGAGAGAGAAGGGGGAGTTTTTTTTCCCCTTGTAAACACCAAGGCTGTGTTTTCATAACCAGCACGGGAAAGAAGTTTCCGGCTCTCTCTGCTTGCTCTTTTCCCTCTGCCGCGTTTGCGTCTGTCTTTGCCTGTGTGTGTGTCTCTGCTCGCCTGCCTGTCTCTCGGCTCGCGGAAGCTTTTCTGTCACAGGCTGTTTATCCGCCTGCCAATCCTTTGCAGCTTCTCTTTTCTCTCTCTCTTGTCTCTTGGCATTGTTTTTCTCTCTTCTTGCGCTTTTGGCATCTTCTTTCTCTGGTTCACGTCTCCCTCGACTTCTATTCTTCATCTTTTCTCCCTTCCCCTTCCTTCTCAGTTACTTTCCCCATCTCTGTCAGATCACACACACCCCCCCACATAACTTCTCTAAACAAACACAAAGTATTTTAAATTTTATCAACATAGGAAGGGGTAAGAAAGGGTAATGGGGTGAACATGATCAAAATATAGTGTATGAAATTGTAGAAGAGGAGTGCACTCTCTCCAATCTGCCTCTCTATTATAAAAAACAAAGCAAGGAAATACACCTAGATTATTTATTCCATCTGCAGATAAAAGGTTTGAGTTCCTTGTCCAGCCATGACTAGTCACTCATCCTATGATGTGTGTGTGTGTGTGTGTGTGTGTGTGTGTGTACTTACTCAATTCCAGTATCTGCACCAGCCCCAAGAAGCCTGCCTAGCGGCTGGGTCACTTATGCATGTCCCAGGCATTACCACATGAAGAACAGGTTCCCAAAGGGCCTAGGACTGCTTCTATCTGCTCGGAGTAAATCTCAGTATAGGTGCCAAGTGCTGGATGTGGGATTCCATTACCATGTGCTTCCTAATTGCTTTTTTGTATCAGTTGAAGAATACATTCAATTTCGAGTAAAGAAAAAAACAAACAAAAAGTGTTGTTTGGGGTCAAAAATTCCAATGAAATGAGTCTTTCATTTGGTGGTGTTACCTCCCCCCTTTTTCTGTTTGACAGCCTAACACCTACCAACAAGCAGCTGGTAATTTCTTTCACCTCTAATGCCTACAATTTCCCAACTGTCAAATGGAGGTAAGCTATGTTGAGGGGTGGTCCCTGAGTTTAGTGAGGTCATGGGTGTTGTGCTTGGAACTTCATAGGCACAGCAAGGGAAAACAATACTGCAGGCTGCTACACACAACTGTCCCAAGTGTTCAAGGGGGGGGGGCATTGCAGAATGTGCTTTGACACAGTGCCAGGCGCTCCATACGATATTGTTATTAAAAACAGAACATTAGGAGCTAGCCATTAGGAAGCACTTAGAATAATACATTTTTAAAAAGCTGTCTGAGCCGGGCGTGGTGGCGCACGCCTTTAATCCCAGCACTTGGGAGGCAGAGGTAGGAGAATCGCCGTGAGGCCACCCTGAGACTACATAGTTAATTCCAGGTCAGCCTGGGCCAGAGTGAGACCCTACCTCGAAAAACCAAAAAAAAAAAAAAAAAAAAAAAAAGCTGTCTGAGGTGAGGACTTTCTCATTTTGCAGAGAGAAATGGAACCTCAGATAGGTTACATGATGAACAAGTCTCACATGGAAAATAATAACATTGACTTAAGAAGTGTTTGCCATGTGCCAGACACTGTATTAAGACCCTTCCACACATTATTACATTATTTTATTTTTTATTTTATTTCACAACTACATGAGATAGTGATTATGTCTTTTTTTTTTTTTTTTTTTTAGATTAGAAAATTTAAGTTTGAAGAAGTTAGGAAATTGCCCCAAGCCATGTCTGGTGGATCAGTCCTATAATCCCAGCTGAGGCTGGAAGATTATAATCAAAGCCTGGCCTGGTCTACAGAATGAGTTCAAGGCCAACCTGGGTAACTTAGGGAGAGTCTGTCTCAAAACTAAAAGAAAAGAAAAAGAAGGCTGAGGCTGTAGCTCGGTGGTAGAGTGCTTTCCTAATATGCATGAAGTCCTCTATTTAATCATCAGTTTAAAAACAGAATGAAGAAAAGAAAAAAAAAGAACAGAAAAGAAATAAACTGCCCAAACCATGTGAACAGAGACAGGCGGAATCTATCAGATGTAAATATTTCTGGAAACTTCCTGCTGTCCCACCTCACAGCTACTTACAGGCAAAGCCTTTTCTGGGGTAAGTCCTGATCGTTAGGCTCTCGGCCATCAGGCCAGTCAGGCGGTGTGTGGGGGATGAGTCCTGGTGTCTGAGGCTATGAACACCTTCATGCCTGGAGCCTGAAGTGGGGGAATTAGTTTTCTTCCTATCCCCGCCATCCCCCCATCCCTTCTGTTCTTACCTCCTTTTTTCACCCTCTCTCATGGTTTTCCTCCTCACCCCCCCCCCAACTACTGTGGTTTTCCCTTCCTCCTTCTTCCCTCCCCTTCCTCTGACTTTTTTTTTCAGCTCCTCTTGTCTCTCTCTCCCTTCCCCTCTCCCTCTCCTCATTTCCCCACCACACCCCTTCTTCCTCCTTCATGGCCTCTCCCCACTTCCCCCAGCCACCCCGCCTCCCACCACAACACACACTCCCATTGCCTCCACAGCTATGCTGCCTGCTGTTGCCATGGAAACTCCTCAGCTGGTTGCAGCCTTTTCCTGGATCTCAGCTGGCCCGAGACCAATAGGAGAAGCCTCATGAAGAAGTGGCCCTAGCTTTCCCTTCCTCTCCTCTGTCTCCCAGAGAACTCAGGAGGCCCCCCCTGTGCTCCCCAAAGTCCTGAGCCACCTGTCACTAGAAGTGTCAAGCCCAGAGACAGGAAGGATGATGCAGAGCTGAAGGGCAGGCCTAGGCATGCCACAGGACGCGGTCACAGGCACCATCAACACCATCCAGAGACTCCTGCCGCATGTTTGCCCAGTGCGGCCCACAGAGAAACACCCCAGCAAGCCAGCTGAGCACAAAAGTCTCCTGGAAACCCGAGTTGCACTAGCCTCTTCCCAACAGCCGAGGTGTCGAGTTGTGTGTGCCCATGCGCTTCACATTTGCTGGGCATTTTGTCTTGGAGAAAGGGATTCCTGCTAGAATTCAGGATCTATGCTTGCTCTCCTTTTGCTGGGTGACATTGAACCAGTCCCAGGGAGGGGTCCTAGACACTATGGGAGCCAAATCCATAGAGTTGTATGCATACTGGTGGCTTCTCTTTCCTATAGGAAAGCCCAGGGCGTGTCACTAACTCCTTTCCAGAGAGAAACACTTTCATAAATCTTTTTTATTATTATTAATTTTTTTTTGGAGAGAGACACAGAGAGAGACAGAGAGGGAGACAGAGAATGGGCGTGCCAACAACCTCTCAGCTGCTGTGAATGAAATCCAGATGTGTGCGCCCCCTTGTGGTCAAGTGCAGCATTGTGCCCTTGCGTCACTGCATCTGGCTAAGCGTGGGACCTGGAGATTGGAACTGGGTTCTTAGGCTTAGCAGGTAGGTGCCTTAACCGCTAAGCCATCTCTCCAGCCCTCATAAATCTTTTCTTATATTTTACTTTATTATTATTTTTTATTTATTTGACAGAGAGAGAGTGAGAGGGAGAGGCACGCCAGGGCCTCTAGCCACTGCAAACGAACTCCAGACACGTGTGCCCCCTTGTGTATCTGGCTAACGTGGGTCCTGGAGAATCAAACCTGGGTCCTTTGGTTTTGCAGGCAAACGCCTTAACCGCTAAGCCATCCCTCCAGCCCGAGAGAAACACTTTCCACTGGACTTGCTCTCTGAACCTGCCTGAGCCACCTGCCCCGGGACAGGAAAGTCCAAGTTTGCATGGCCGCTCTCTCTCTCCTTCCTCTGGTCCCAGACTCCTTTGAGGCTTCATTACTTTGATTTCAGCTTAAAGAATCCATGTAGATCACCTGTTACGTACAAAAACACACCAGCTCATCTTTACAATAAAATGCATTGTTATTTCGCAGACCAGCTTGGATGTAAGCTCTGTTGTGGATAGTCCAGCACAGCGGAGGGTTACCTGGTCTATTGCCTGTCCCCGGGGACCATGTCTGCATTAGCCACCGTTTCCTGTGACAACTTCCCCCTGCTGCTGCCAGACCTCAGTGTCTTACAGAGACGTGTATTTCCTGCTCGTAGGATGAGAGGCTTGCTGGTCAGCAGTAGCTGTTCTTGGCTCTCTGAGGCTCAGGCTCGGCTGGGTTTGGCTCAGCTCCATGGATCTGCTATTATTCTGGGACCCTGGATGAAGGGTGCGTACTCATCTGCAGTGTGCTGTAGTGACAGGACTCAGGGAGCTCAGGGGAGGAAGAACTAAGCCAACAGGCACCGTGGAAGGCAGTGCCCAGAAGCCCCTGAGCGGAGCGTGGCAACGCTCAGCATGACGTCAGAGGGCAGGAAGTCCAGCTGCCTACAAGGCAGGAAAGAAAGACTGAACAAAGCACAGATACTGTTACAAGGTCTAAATAGTCGTAGGCTGGAGGGAGCCTTTATCTAGGACGGTTCTCGTTTATTTTTTTTTTTCTGAGCAATTATGTGAAACAACAAAAGTAGGTGCAAGTTTGAAGCCAGCCAGGCACGGGCTGAAATCTGTGTGTTTTCAGCTTGCCAGAAATGTGACTTTGGGCCAGGGAGTTATCGCCTCCAAGCTTCAGTTTCTGCCTCTGTAAATTGGTTGTTATGGCAATCAAGCAGTATTATACAGTACATGGTAGGTACTTAGCAAATCACAGCTACTTACATCATTAGTATAAAACAGAGAATGCATTATTTTTGTTGAATAATAAAACGATAAACAGTATTAGTCCATATGAGTGAATATATTATTTTTCATCAAAATAAACAGTTGAAATAGACTCTAGCTCTCTGTTTCTTTTTCCTACTTTCCCAAGTGGGTCATACACCTAGCCGGGTGATAGGAGGGTATAAAACAAGATCAAATGCTGAGTGCCTGGACGTGAGATGCCTTTTGTATTCTAATTTGCTTAACTGTCACAAGACCGCCTCTTCCATAACTTTAGGTTTTACATCCACAGATTCAACCAACAGAAGGTTAAAATTATTTTTAAAAGCCTTTGCATCTGGGGGTGGGGCTTGGGGAGATGGCTCAGCAGTTAAGGGCACTTGCTTGCAAAGCCTGCTGGCCTGGGTTTAGTTCTCCAGGACCCATGTAAAGCCAGATGCACAAAGTGGCACATGCATATGGAGTTCATTTGCAGTGTCAAGAGGGTCTGGCATGCCCATTCTCTCACTGTCTCGCTTTTTTTTTTTTTCTCTCTCTCTGTCTCTCTCTTGTTTGCAAATAAATAAATAAAAATATATTTTAAAAGCTTTGGTTCTGGGGCTGAGGAGATGGCTCAGTGGTTAAAACCATTTGCTGTGCCAGCCTACTGATCTGTGTTCATACCCTCAGAGCCCACATGACCCAGACACAAGTAATGCACACGTCTGTAATCCCAACATGCCTGCGTCATGGGAGGAGGAGTCAAGAGAGTACCAGAGAGAGAGAGAAGCTTGTGGGCCAGCTAGTCTGACTTTTGCAGTGGCAAAAAATCCAACAAACAAAAACCAAGAGAAACTCTGTCATGGAGTGAAAGGTGGCGACTGACATCCTGATTGATGTCCTCTGACCTCCACACATGTGTCATGGCGTGAGTGTGCCCATACACACACACACACACACACACGCACATGCACACACAAATTTGCATCTGTACTGAACATGTACAGATTCTTTCTTCCTCCTTCTCATTCCCTAGACAACACAGCATGACAATGTTTTTAAATGTCATTTACAGTGATTAGGTATTAGAACTCATTTAGAGATGATTTAAGGCAGACAGGAGGATGTGTAGGTTACGTGCAAATGCTACACTGATTTATGTAAGGGACTTGGGTCTTTAGCATCTGCCCCCACAGATTCTGAGAGGTGTCTCTATTGCTACCGTTAGCAGTGCCACTGTTCTCTACATTTTTTTTTGAGAGATAGAGAGAGACACAGAGAGAGAATGGGCACACCAGCGGCCTCTCAGCTGCTGTGAATGAACTCGATGCATGTGCCCCCCTTGTGGCAAATGTGTGACATTGCACCCTTGCATCATTTTTTGTGTCGGGCTAAACGTGGGACTTGGAGGTTGGAACAGGCATTCTTAGGCTTCACAGGCAGGTGCCTTAACCACTAAGCCATCTCTCCAGCCTTGTTCTCTACATTTTTTGTAGGTGATAGAACTGAGTTTATAGAGACACAGAAAGAAGTTAGACAGCTTATCCATGGCTGCACAGCTTCCTACTAACAGAGCCAGGACTCAAATCCAGGCATTTGAGCTGAAAGTCCATGCTCTTAACCACTGTGCTATGCTACCTCTCCCAGGTAGGTGATGGTGAGGCAAGGATGGTGAAAAGTCACATAATGTGGATATGATCCTTAAACCTAGATTGTTAACCTGACAGACAATCTGGAGCTGGGTGTGGTGATACATATTTATAATCTCAGCACTCGGGAGGTTGAGGAAGAAGAACTCAAACCATGAGTTTGAGGCAAGGTTAGGCTACATAGTGAGTTTAAGGTCAGCCTGGGCTACATAGAGAGACCCTATCTGATATAAAACATTTTAAAAATTAACAACTTTTAAAGCGGGAAAAAAGGAGATCTGGAGAGTGACTTACATTGACTGTCTATTTGGACATAAAATAAAGGAGACATTAGAGGCAAGAGCAAGACACTGAATCTTTGAGAGCCCCCGTGGACTAGGTAGGACACCACGGGGACTTTCTGGAGTGGAGGAGGGCTGTTTCTTCTCTTGCATGGTCTTGTTCTGCAGCAAGGCAGAGTGGATGTCCTGAGGGTTCAAGTTTAATCCCTCTGTGAGATATCAAGAAGGCGGAGCTGGGCATGGTGGCGCACGCCTTTAATCCCAGCACTTGGGAGGCAGAAGTAGAAGGATTGCTGTGAGTTCGAGGCCACCCTGAGACTTCATAGTCATTCTGGGCCAGAGTGAGACCCTACCCAAAAAAAAAAAAAAAAAAAAAAAAAAAAAGGCGGAAACTGAACCTGACTGTGGTGTTTAAAACTGGGCCTTTGAAAGGTGATTAGGATTAGATAAAGTCATCTGGATGAAGCCCCATGAGTCAACACTAGCAATTTCACAAGACGAGGAAGGGAGCAGAAAACACACACACACAAGTACTTCCCCCTCCTCGCCTCCACACACAAGTACTTCCCCCTCCTCGCCTCCACACACAAGTACTTCCCCCTCCTCGCCTCCGCACACTCCTGCCTCTTGCTGTATGATGTCTTTTGCTGCCTCAGGACTCAGCCAGCAAGGTCACCTTAGACACACAGACTTTTTTTTTTTTTTTTTTTTGAGGCAAACCCAACAAACTGGCCTTTTTTCGTTGTTTTTGTGTGTGTGTGTGTGAGTGAGAGAATTGGCATGCCAGGGCCTCCAACCGCTGTAATTAAACTCCAGAAGCATGTGCCACCTAGTGCGCATGTGCGACCTTGTGCATTTGTATCACCTTGCATCTGGCTTATGTGGGGACCTGGAGAGTTGAACATGGGTCCTTAGGCTTCACAAGCGCCTTAACTGCTAAGCCATCTCTCCAGCCCAGACACGGACTTTTGAACCTCCAGTGCTATGAGATAAATAACCTTCTTTTTTTAAAAATTAAAGTTACCCAGCCTTAGGTATTTTGTTATAATGATGAAAAACAGGCAAATACATCCACACCCCAAAGGATATTTAATGAGACTCCCAGGACATTCTAGTCTTGTTAACAGGAAAAAGCCTCAACTCTCTGACATCCACTGACTAATTTTTGTTTCTCGCTCCTTTATTTGTTTAGCCCCTGGCCTGTTGACTTCAACTCCTCAAACCACAGTCACCTCTTAAATATGGACTGCTCAAGTTTCATGTGATTTGATTCATGGATTGATTTTGCAGTCAGTTACCTTCTAGATCTAGCCCCAACCATACGCTTCCGGGGCCAGAGTCCTTTGGCATGGCCTTGGCTCCTTGGGTCTAAACAATACCACTCTACTCCAAGTCAGGTGTCATCTTTGGAATTCACCAGGGCTTCTGGTGTCATTGATAACCTGGGGCACAGGACCAAGAATTGATACCAACCAAGGCAGTAATAGCATGAGCTCAAACTCATTCCTCTGAGCATGAGTGAGCGTCCTCAACCCTGCCTCCAGACCAGAAAGAGAATTGGCTGAAAATAATCATGTGTGTGTGTGTGTGTGTGTGTGTGTGTGTGTGTGTGTGTGTGTGTGTGTGACTTATGGGTCTCCTTGCTTGGCAGACCTAGTTGTCAAGATTATAACACACACTTCTTCTGCTCTACCACCTGCCCAGTCCTTCATCCAGTGAGGGCTAATCTGGAAGGCTACTGGTACCCATCATCCCTTTGTCAGTGAGTCCTCACTCACCACTTGCCCTTGTATCTGGCATTCCCAGTACACAGACATAGTGAGCCCCTGGTACCCAGAGATGCATCAGGCTGCAGCCTCATAGCCTGTACCTAGATTATACCTTCCCTCCATCAAGCTCTCTGGTTTCTGGGTTTGTCCTTGGAAATATTGTCCTTAAAATAGCCAGACCAGCTGTCCAGACCTCTGTGTCTCTGTCTTGTACACCTGTGTCTTATATATAACCACCTCCCTAGCTACTGTTTTGCTACTGCTATCCCTCAGACCTACCTAGATGGCCTCCTGGCATTGATGACTTATGCTCATGCAGAGATGCCAGAAAATGGGACCATCGAGAAACCCTTTGGGATGATCAGAAGCAAAGGCTACACTGGCATCTCCTGGACCTGATGGTTGCTTCGGGCTGCTATCCTCTTCCTCCAGGGAGCCAGCTCTTTGTCCTAAGAGATTTTTAAGAAAAGTTTCAGCAAATTCTTCTCTCCCCAGCATGGGCTCTTGGAGTCCTCAAAGCTCCACAAGGACATGTGGTTATATCATCTCTTTAGATCAGGAATTTTCTGGAACTATTAAATTGTCAAGTTTAACAAGAATGAGATGTCAGTCTTTACCCATCATACTGGCAAAAATGAATGTGATTGACAATGCCTGGAAAGGCTGTAGATATTCTCTGACAGCATCTTTGGGAGTGTCTATGTGCACACATCTTTACTCTTTTGGATTGGTTTAAAAATATGTATTAAAATTTGACCTCCATAATTTTCCTTCTAGGAATATATGAGGGAGTTAATTGGACAATTTTTCAAACACATCCATGTAGGAGAACACTCCTTTCAATAATGTTTCTGATAGGAGAAAAAGACATGAGGTTGCTCAGTGGTGTATGTTTCATCCATACAGAGGGATACAATGTGGCCCTAGAGCAGCATGTTTCAATAAGAAAAGATGCCTAGGGCTGGAGAGATGGCTTAGCAATTAAGATACTTGCCTGAGAAGCCTAAGGACCCAGAAGTGATTCCCAAGTACTCATGTAAGCCAGATGCACAAAGTGGCACATGTGTCTGGAGTTCGTTTGCAGTGGCTAGAGACACTGGCATGCCCATTCTCTCTCTCTCTCTCTCTGTCAAATAAAGAAATAAAATAAAAGATGTCTACACTGTGTTGCTGAGTAAAGCAGAAATTTATACAGAGACTTGTCTAGGACAATCCAGTGAAATTTCCTGTGTGTGTGTATGCATGTATGTATCAGGGAGGTCATACTCTACACAGATAGTAGACACCTACCAACAGGACAACTCTGACATTCTATCATATACAGGTGTGGAAGTCTGAATGGAAGAGATCCTCCAAAAGCTCATGTGTTGGAATACTTCATTCCCAGCTGGCAGCACTGTTTGGGAAGGTTGAGAAACCTTTCAAAAGTAGAACCTTGTGAGCCGGGCGTGGTGGTGCACGCCTTTAATCCCAGCACTCGGGAGGCAGAGGTAGGAGGATTGCCGTGAGTTCAAGGCCACCCTGAGACTACATAGTTAATTCCAGGTCAGCCTGGGCCAGAGTGAGACCCTACCTCGAAAAACCAAAAAAAAAAAAAAAAAAAAAAGTAGAACCTTGTTGGTGGAAGTGTGTCATTGAGGGCAGGCCTTAAGGTGTGCTAGCTCTGAGCCACTTTCTCTTTCTCTCTTCTACTTCCTCCCTGCTGATGAGATGAAGTGACCCTGACTTCCTGCTCCTGCCTTGCTTTATCCGCCAGGATGGACCCCAAAATAATCTCTTTCTTTCCCTAAGTTGCTTCCGGTCAGGTATTTTGTTCCAGCAACCAAAAAGTAAGTGAGGGTTGGAGAGATGGCTTAGCGGTTAAGGAGCCTGCCTCCTAAGCCTAAGAACATTGGTTCCAATCTCCAGCAGCTCCAATCTCCAAGTCCCACTTTTAGCCAGATGTAAAGTGATGCAAGGGCGCAATGCCACACTTGACCACAAGGGGGCGCACACATCTGGATTTCGATTGCAGCAGCTGAGAGACTGCTGGCGCACCCATCTCTATCTGTCTTCCTCTCCCCACCCCCCTCAAAAAGAAAAAAAGGAAGTGAATACAACAGGTCAGTAGAGGAAAGCAGAAAGAAGTGCTCTCAGAGGTCTTTCCAGAGAGACCACAGGCTGGGTGCTAAAGTATTGATGCTGTGCTCCACAGACAATTTGCAATTTCTTGAACCAAATGGTGTTTGGCAATACTTATGAACCTTGCAACTTTCCTTACTCCTTCAAGAGTTTTCAAGGACATTTGGCATCTGTCAGTCCCTTCAGATCCTGCCCAGGTCTGCATGCCAGAAGCCCTTCTCTACTAGCCCAAGTCTAGTCTAGTCTCATGGTCTGAGGCCTGGGACCAGTGGGTTTGGAGGCAGGAGACTGGAGTTGCTGAAAGGAGATGATGAAGGGCACTGAGTGTCTGGTAAATGGTTGGTTTTGTATGTGAAGTCATACCCATGAGCTTGGTTTATAATCCTTCTGCTCTAACAATTGAGATCACTGGCCATAAGCCAGTAGAGGACACAGGAAACATTACTAAGATGACTCTCCTAAATGAGCCATTGGGCAGACTTGGTAGACTTGGCCAGGAACATTGAACTTGGCCTGGGACCCATTGAGTGAGGCAGCAAGACACTCCACCTTTTCTAAGATCCTTTCCAAGTTCTCTTTCCTTCACCTGCCCTGCTGTGCCCTACAGCCAAATGACACTTGGTCACACAATCCATCCCATAGTTAAACTTGCACTTTATTAAAATTGCTCTGAATAACTCTGGGGGGAAAACTGTATCCATCTCCATTCATCTTCAATGGCTTTTACACCTCACTCGACACAACTGTCTCCTTTGATTAAATCTCCATTAGGGCTCTGCTCCATATTCAGCAGCTCTATAAGCCAATTAACCCATCGTTCCATAGGTTAGGACAAAGAGCAGCGCTTCTTCAGATAGAAAGAGAGAGGCAGAGAGGAAGAGAAAAAGGGCGGGAGGAAGAGAGTGAAGAACCATTTCCCCCCACTGTGGCTGTGGATAATCAAGGTTTGTCACCATGCCCTCATTTCCCCCACACTTAAGGAAATAGGAAGGACAGCAGTTGCAAGATGTAATGTCAGCCTTAGAAAGTCTGATCTCAGCCTATACATTAATGCCAGCCTCCATGGATGACATGCAATTTCTCGGACCAAATGGTGTTTAGGAATGATCATGCACATTGTCATTATTCCCCTCCTTGCTCATTCAAGAGTTCTCAAGGGTACCTGGAGAGATGGCTTAGTGGTTAAGCGCTTGCCTGTGAAGCCTAAGGACCCCAGTTCGAGGCTCGATTCCCCAGTACCATGCGTCAGCTCCTCCAGACCCCGCCCAGGTCTAGTCTAGTCTTATGGGCCTAGGCTTTGGACAAAATGCTTTGGAAGCAGAAGGCCAGTGTCTCTGAAAGATCAGTTACTGCCTGCCCGTGAACTACTACGCCCCTGCTGTGGTTTGAATGTGCCACCCCCACCACCCACTGTGGTGCTTTGAATGTAAAACGCCTGCCATAGCAGTGTTTTTGATTAAAATTCCTACTTAGTCCCCAGTTGGGAGGTGGAGCTTTGCTGGAGGAGGCGTGTCACTAGAGGTGGCACTTGAGGACTATTCGTCCATCCTCACTGGGTGTTGAGAGCTGCCTCACTCAGACCATTTTCTTCCCGCTTCATGTGGGGATGGGCATCCCTGGCCCCTGCTCTGCCATGCTTCTCTACCAAGATGAACCTTTTCCTTAAGACCGCACACCTGAAATAAACCTTTCCTCCCATTACCGATTCACACCAGGGAGAATGGGAGCAGACGGTGCCTTGCCAGTGCTCCATAGGCCTTTGTCTTCTACCAAGGGTCTTTGGAGGATGTTTGAGCTGCTTTCTTATAAAAATGGGGTTTGGGGATAGAAAGATGGCTTAGCGGTTAAGGCATTTGCCCTCAAAGCCTAAAGACCCAGGTTTGAATCCCCAGTACCCACATAAAGCCAGAAACACAAAGCGGAGCATGCATCTAGAGTTTGTTTGCAGCAGCTGGTGGCCATGGTGCACCCATCCCCCCTCGCAAATAAATAAATAGTTTTAGAAATTGTGGTTTTAAGGGAGTCAGAGGATCGAACATGCTAATGGCAATATCCACCTACATCTCCTCCAGTCACTGGGTAGAGGGGTCTGGCATGGGCTCTTGGAACCCTTCAGCTTAATTCTCCAGCCTTTGATAGACAGTCAACAACTGCCCTCCCCCCCACCAGCTCCCAGGGTGCACCTATTTTCCCAGCATTGTCCACTTTACTCCAGGCCTCCCTTGATTCACTCAGATTTGTCCACTGAGTGGTGTGTGTGTGGGGGTGCTCTGTCATCTGTATTAGTTATTCTATTCATTGCTGTAACCACAAACCTGCTAGGAAGCAACTTAAGAAAGGGGAGGTTATGGCTTTGAGGGGACGTATTGTGTCGCGGCCAGAAGGCATGGCAGCAGGAGGTCAAGGTGGTCACATTGCATTTGCAGCCAGGAAGTAGGGGAGGAGTAGGAAGTGGGCAGGCCTATAAAACCTCAAGGCCCACTCTCAGGGACTCACTTCTTCTAGCAAGGCTCCACCTCCTGGAAGTTCCACAACCTTGACCCCAAAACAACTGTTCAAGCACATGAGCTGGGAGGAACTTTTTCTGCTCCAATCACAGCAGCCATTCGCCTCTGCTCTGCCCCAGGTTCCACCCCTGAGTGCATCAGAGCCCTCAGACACTGAACTGTCAGCAGACCCAGATTGTTCATCCCTTCTTCTCTCTGGGGCTTGGAATTTGGGCCCCCTCACTGAACTAGCACATAGGAAATCCAGTTTCATTGTGGGGGAGAAGGGCTGCTGTTTTCCTCCCTCTCAGGTGTCAAGGATTCTAGATACCCCATGAGGGACCTCTGTGGTTCCTGGGATCCATTCTGTCTGCTACAACTGCCCACAAACCAGTGAGTTACGAGGCACTTCAGTACACGAAAAACTTCTGGAATGAAGGACATGAAGACTTCCCTGCTCAGCCATTATGTCCCATATGTAGAGAATGTGTACTGTGCAGTGTGAAAACCATCAACAGAAGAGCAATGCAGACAAACTGGATCCCACAGCGTGAGGATGAGGCATGACAGGAGACCAGGTTGCACAAGATTAAGAACACAAATTTGCTGACGTATGTACTTCATTTTCCATTTCACACTGCTACACACTGATTATATGCCTTTGGGTAAATTAATTCATCCTTGGGAGTCTTGGCATTCTCAGCTGTAAAATGGGGAGAAGTGATGTCTGCTTCCCAGGTTTACCGAGGGTCACATGAGATGATGTGCATACCTGGCACATGGTTAGGGCTTGATAAGTGAAAGCTTTATAGTGAGGATGGCAAAAGACTCACTCATTTTTTTGCATATGTATATGAGTGTGGTATGCATGTGTTTGAAAGTGTGTGTGTGTATACACAGGTATGAATGCATGTGTGTGTGTGAGGGGGTGCATGTGCCCAGGTCAATGTCATGTATCTTCCTCAATTGCCTTCCACTTTATATTTTTTTGTTTTGTTTTGTTTTGTTTTGTTTTGTTTTGTTTTGTTTTGTTTTGAGACAGGGCCACCTGCTGAACTTGGAGCCCACTGATTGGGCTAGACCAGCTAACCAGGAGCCCCAGGAATCTTCCTATCTCTGCCTCCCAAGGCTGGGATTATAGGTGCACACCATCACATGCTGCTCTCATTCTGCTACACACTTTACATGGAGGCTGGAATCTCCATTCAGCAAACATTTTACCCACTGAGCGATCTACCCAGCCCTTCAATGTCATTATTATTAGGGACATATGGAAGAACTGAATGATTAGGGAAAAGTCTAAGGGGAACATGATGGAAATTTCTAGACACTAGCATTATACCCAGGGAAAGGACCTGAATCAGTGATGGACCTTGTGTCTTTGACCTCTGGAAAGGATCGCTTCAATAATCCCTCTTCTATCATGCAACAAGATTGCTTTTTTAAAAAAAAATTATTTATTTATTTGAGAGAGGGATATAGAGACAGAAAGAAGTGGAGAGGAAAAGAGAGAGAGAGAGAATGGGTGCACCAGGACCGCTAGCCACTGCAAACAAACTCCAGACACATTCACCACCTTATGCATTTGGCTTTACGTGGGTGCTTGGGAATAGAACCTGGATCCTTTGGCTTTGCCGGCAAGCACCTTAACCACTAAGCCATCTCCCCAGCCCCAAGATTGTCTTTCATTAATCAACACAAGATAAAATAGGTAGTAGCACTGACCACACACATAAGCAGACAGTGAAAATGTTCTTGTTTTAAGCTTAACATATATGGTGATACTATTAAAAAATCAAATATTACAGAATAAAAAGGCAAAAACATTAATGGAGTGATATTTTTATTATATCGTAGTATAGCTCTCATGAAAAGTGAAGGCATACTTATAGTATGTAAATAATAACACTTCAACTTAATTTTCCTGATTAATCTTTCAAGTCAAAAACAATTTAGGAAAATGTATTTCAATTTTAAAGATATTCTTCACATCCAGTACAATGCACTAAAAATGCACTTACCATACAAAAAAATGTTGCACTTTGGGGTGTTCACTGCTGAGCTTTTTTAAATTAAACACACACACACACATACACACACACACCCCTCCAAATGTTCACAGAATCTCAGAATTGGAGAGTAAGTTATTCTTTTTTTGTCTTTATCATTAAAGTGCTTATTTTGAGTAGCCATTTAAACTTAGATCTACAGTGTTATAGGAATTAGACACGTGAGCCATGTTCCAGGCAGCTGGAGTGGGTCCAAAAACCTTTAGAATTTTCTCTCCAAACGAGCACTTATAGCTGAGTTTGCGTGTACTGGGGGCCAATTGTATAACTGGACTTCTGTGAATTTGTGCCCACTTAGAACACAATGTCACTAAAGATAAGTAATAAAAATGTGCTCAATGCAAAAATATTCCATATTCATTATTATTATTAAAATTCAATAATAGCTTTTAACAATTATTTAGAATTGGGCCGACAAAAGCTTTTGTGGAAAAAAAAGGAGTATTTTACCATTGACATGATTGAGAGCTGCTGGTGAGTGGTGATAATAAAAGCAGACCAGCATTTGTTGGCTTTATTGTTGTTTTTGCGTCCGTGTCAATTCTCACTGTCCTTGCATGGGGCTAGCTGCTTCTCCTCACCGCAGGATCTGTTCTGATTGGCCTGAATGGCCACTCTAGCACAGAGAAGAAATCTGCAAAGGAAGAGCGTTGGTGCTGTCAGAGTTCTCCCGAGATGGAGTAGCTGGCCTCGGGAGGCAGTAAATCTTCTGTCACAAGCAAAGATGACCTTTAAGGTCTTTCCAACCTGGGGACTGGGTGACTCCATGAATCAGAAATGACAGAGCCTCCTAAGGTCATTGGGAGAGAGTTGGAGACTTCAGTAATCTCTGAGGCTTTTATAAGCAGCTATGTCCTATACAGCCCCAATCCAAAACTCCAGAACACTCAGCTCCACCCTGTCCTCCACCCTAACACTCTGCTTTGCCCATGATTAGAGGCCAGATAACCCCTGACGACTGGTCACAGAGACGTGGGACGAGCTGGAGGGCCCTATTCTTGGGAAGATAGGTGAGTGAGCCTTCCTGGATGGTGCCTCTCCCTTGACTTAAATTTGTCCCCACAGGTGCTCCTCTGCAAGGAAGGTTGTGCCCCCTTTTGTCTGAACCTTAGGGGGTGAAGCCCTTTTGGAGAAAGACTAGCACCCCTGAATTCCCATAGCTGTTAGATTCCCCAGCAGGAGGTCCCCATTATCTCTCGAGTACAAGGTACATTATTAATGGATTCTGCTTTCAGCAAGGAAAGGTCATTTTTTAATGTGTTTAATGATTTCAACTGGGATTTTCTTTCAGAGACAGTATTTTCAAGGCCCTCACTGTGAACATCAACACAGACCAGCCAGACATGTGGGCCTCCCTCCTGCAGTGACATGCCCATCCCCACGCCTGCTCAGTAAGGTCTTGCCAACACCTGTCCAGGAGAGCAGGTAGCACTAGGCACCGTAAGTTTGGAGGAATGATGCAGCGACAACACTCAGGGTTCCTAAGGATGGGCCAACAAGCCAGATTCCAGTCTCACTGATCCATGTACCGAGAGGTGGGGAAAATGGATCTAGAAGCTTCATAAGCTGGCTGAGTTTTCTCGATTCATTTAATCAACTGGACATGGATTCTGGATAGATTCAGTGAAAGACTCAGGGATGCTGTGTTTTTTGTTTATTTATTTGTTTGTTTTAAAGTCAGAAAAGATCTTGGTCACTGAGCTTATAGAGCCAAAGGGTTCTAGGTGTTTCAAGAGCTCTTAGAGAGCTTTTATCCTCTTCCTTAACCCCAGACCCACCTCATTTGTGTTGCTCGGTTAAACTCTGAATCCTAGGAGGAGTTTAGGCCATGCTAATGAGCCAAGCAGCCCTGCCAGGAAGGAGAAAGTGGCAACCAGTCCTCCTGCAGTGTCAAAGAAGGCTGTCAGAGGCCCGGCCTGGGGTATTCCACCTTGAATGATCAGTCCAGGCAAAGGGAGTGTTTCTCTGCAAAGCCCTGTGTACCAGCTACTTTTGTGTCACAGTGACCATGGTGCGTGTCCGAAACAAGTGAAGGGAGGAAAGGTTTATTTCCATTCAAGGTTACAGGCAAATTTTAGCCTGTCACTGTAGGGAAGGTGTGGTGGGGGCCATCAGTGGCAGAGGGAGGATGAGAAGGCTGTTCACACTGTGGTAGATAGGGAAGCAGAGAGAATAACACCAGAACCAGGGGCTGGGACTCCCTTCAAAGGCCCACCTCCACTCACCCACTTAGCCCCACATCCTAAAGGCTCCAAGGCCTTCAAAATAGCACCAGTAGTGGGGACTAAACCTTCAGAACACGAACCTGTGGGTGAGATTTCCGATGGAAACCAGAACATCTTGGAAGAATTAAAGCGAATGGCACACGTGTAGGACTTTGCACGGATCTATGCGAGAGGAGCAAGCTATAGCAGAGTGCTTCAAATGTACTCTTAACCCAAACACCCTGGGCTGGAATCCTACCTCCCCCACTTAGTGGCTGTCAAACCTTGGGTTAGTCCCTCATTCCCTTTTGCTTTGGTTCCAAACTTTGAAAAGGGAATGAATAATAATAATATTATTATGGTATTTATTCCACATTATGATTGTTGCACATGAAATGAAATGGCCCATAGGAGGGCTATGGATCAATGATGGTAGATTACACACACACACACACACACACACACACACACACACACACACACAATTTTTCAACAAATGTTAGTTACTTTGGGGAACACTGGGTGGGAAAGGAGGAGGGAGTGGGGAGGGCTCCATGCCTATGGCCAGGGGCCTTCAAAGCACCCGATGTCTACTGGAGTGTGGTAAGAGAATCACTGAACCTTCGTTGGTTTTCAGTTCCCATTTTGAAAATGACAAAAAAAAAGTCAGCTTTACTCGAATTTGATGAATGAAGTGACACCATTTATCTTCCATTAGCCACCCCACAGGCAGTCTTGTGTCTCCTAGGGTGCAGAGGTATCTGGAAGAATGAGTGTGAGTCTTCTCCCCCATCACGCCCCTCCTCCACGGGAGGCTGCAAAGTCTCCATCTTCCCTTTCAGTCTGAGTCATACCGCAGTCCCCACGGGAGGGCAGAGGACTTTATTGTCAGTGGTACATCTGTGGGCATTTTGTGCTGAAGAAGGGCAATGACCTTGCGATACCCCAAGGATTTCTGGCGCACTTGTTGGACTTAGCAATGACAGGTATAATTTTCTTTTACAAAAGACAGGTCTCCCAAATTTGCTGACCTTTCTAGGGATGGCAGGTAGCTGTTGCTATTAGATTTTTTTGTTTTAAAGTAAACATCTACAATCTGCCCTTTCAAGGTAAAGGTGACTTTCTTTATTTTCTTTTTTTTTAAAGCAGTGAGAAAGGAGCTACTTTGCATGAAAGAGAGAGCATTTAAAATGGACATTGGAAGTGTCTCCACTATTATGTGAGTTTATTGCCTAAATTCTGTCAGTGTGTCTGTCACTTGTAGAAACTGTCATTTATGTGTTCCAGAAGGGTTTGAAAACAGAATCTTCAAAGTATTGAACAAACCTTCTAAATAAAGGATTCTAGAGGATTCTGAGTATAGTTATTCAAAATATCAAAACACCATGACTTCTGATTCATTTGTAGAAACACACAATTTGATGTGTGGATTATGGAAATCTTCCTGGAAAATGTCTACAACGTCCTTTGTATGATTGGTAGGTGGGAGTGAAAAATGAGTTTCATGTATAGAAAGTGCAGCCAAGAATGTACATCTGTTTTCAATCTCTGGGTCTTTGGGATACTTCACAGCCTGTCAGTTCTCAAAAACCATGGACAAAACAAATAGACTTTCAACTTGACCTTCAAATGATTATGCCAGAAAGTGCTAACCTAAGATTTTTTGAAAGTAATGAAGCATTTACTCTGAATGATTACATCGCATCTATTTCTTTGGTTAATGGCTGAAAAATTATATCTATAAAACAAAACAGTGTTTCTAATTTTCAACTTTGTCTTTTCTCCTTTAAAGTTTCTACTTGTGCACAATTTTCACAATCAGCCAGCACACTGACATGAGCTTATTAATTGAACATATAAATTTCTAAGTAATAAACATCATGGGGCTGGAGAGATGGCTTAGAGGTTAAGTCACATGCCTGCGAAGCCTAAAGAACCTGGTTCGATTCTCCAGGTCCCATGTAAGACAGATGCACAAGGGGGCGCATGCATCTGGAGTTGGTTTGCAGTGGCTAAAGGCACTGGCATACCCATTCTCACTCTCCCTCTCACTGTCTCTAATAAATAAATAAATAAAAATAAAATATTTTTTTAAAAATAAACATCTTTATTATGAGTTTGCAGTCTCAAAAAGCTCTTACTGACAGATGCCAATCATGAAATTGGGAAACTTTCATAGGCAAATGGGGACCCTCCCCCAAAGGAAATTAACATATGGGACTGACTGGACATCTTTGTGTCATCAAGTGATGAGTTTCACAGGAGTGTGGAAAATGGTAAAGCCAATGAGAAGGCTGGATTGAAACCTCTAGTACCACGTGGTGAGGTCCAAAGAATTGGCAAGGGAGATGGGTCAGATTAGGAGCAGCCCTCCCCAGTCTGTGGTGCCTGTGTAAGGATCTCCATTGCTGTGATCTACTCCTGGAAGCCTTCCCTCAGTTCTCTGGGCTGGCTTTGGTGCCTCTCTTCTGTGTTTTCACAGACCTGTGGGTTTTATTTTAGTTTTTTACAGTGCAGCTTTTATCACATTGTTTTATAATTATCTTTCTTTAAGAAATGTTTAATTTAAATTTTTGTGACAGGGCATTACTATATGCTCCTGCATGTTCTAAAACTTGAGCTCCCCAAGCTTCAGCCTTCCAAGTGCTTGGATTGCAGGTTTGCACCACCATGCTAGTTTTGAGATTATGTTTTAAAAATATTTTTTATTTAGTTATTTATTTGAGAGAGAGAGAGAGAGAGAGAGAGAGAATGGATGTGCCAAGGCCTCTAGCCACTGCAAATGAACTCCAGATGCATGCGCCCCTCCTTGTGCATCTGGCTTTCATGGGTCCTGGAGTCAAACCGCGATCCTTTCGCTTTGCAGGCAAACACCTTAACCACTAAGCCATCTCTCCAGCCCAGGTAGTATGTTTTACTACCTTGTCTATCAGAAGTCAGAAAGCTAGTGCCTGACTTGTATTTCTCACTTAAAGTAGCTACCCTATCGGTATTTTTAAAAATTATATATATATTTGATTGATACCTAGTAATTGCACATATTTTGGAGACACAGTGTGTTATTTCAACAATGCATCCAACGTGTAATGATGAAACCAGAGTAATTAGCACATCTATCACTGTGGGCACATAACATTTTGTTATGTTAGGAACATTCAAAATCCTCTCTTTTAGCTATTTTGAAATATCTAATTAATTGTTTCCAGACATAATTATCACACTGTGCTGTCTATCAATACTTCTAAATGGACATCGTGGGGTTTGACAGCACTGATTGGATGCTGAAGAAGTGAAAAGAGGTTGGCAGTTCCTTAGATCAAATTCTTCCAAACAGATACGATGGTGGCCCCATGGACAGTTTTTCTTTGCCTTCAAGATGGTGTCAACAACAACAAAAAATAATAATAAAATAAAATAAAAAATATAAAAAGGGCTGGAGAGATGGCTTAGCGGTTAAGGCGCCTGCCTCCTAAGCCTAAGAACCCGGTTCCAATCTCCAGGTCCCACGTGTAGCCAGATGCAAAGTGATGCAAGGGTGCAATGCTGCACTTGCCCACAAGGTGGCGCACACATCTGGATTTCGTTCACAGCAGCTGAGAGACTGCTGGCACGCCCATCTCTGTCTTCCTCTCCCTCTCTGTCTGTCTCTCTCTGTCTCTCTCTGGGTCTCTCTCCAAAATAAATAAATAAATAAATAAAAATAAAAAGATGGTGTCAACATTTCCATTTCACTTAAGTACTTGATATCAACATCCAGATGTCCAACTTCGGAAAAGTCAGAAGAGCAGAGACAATTTAGGTCCATGTTCCTCTATGGCTGCAGCTGCTGCCCTGCTGAGTTACACAGGCTCCAGTGCAAGCCGCACCCTTCATTCCTATGCGTCTCTTGCCTGGCACTATTAGCCAGCCATTTTAGTTAGTGAAGTCTGCTCCCCAGGGGGCAGCATTTAAAAAGTGGCAATGATTCAACAAGGCAGAAAAAAAAAAACCAACAACAACCTCATTAAAGGGGCATTTCAGTCGACTATCAGTAGAGAAAATTTTGGTTCCTAAATATTTTTCGGTGTGTGTGTGTTGGATGTGTGCATGATTTCTGTGTGGGGGGGGTACATGCATTTGGAGATGAACTTTGGGTGTTGGTCCTCACCTTCCACCTTGTTTGAGGCAGGGTCTCTTGTTGATTACTGTGTTTGCCAGGCAAGCTGGTCTGTGAGCTTCCAGGGCATTCTCTTGTCTGCCTCCTTGCAGGAGTTCTGGGATTACAGACCCATGTGCTACAATGTCTGGCTTGACATGGATGCTGGGGATCTGAACTCAGAAACTCATGCTTCCACAGCAAACACTTTATTCACTGAGCCATATCCCTAGCCCCTGGCTTCAAAACATTTTACTGTAGAGATGATCACTTGTGGATTGGATAAAGCTGCTCACAGCTCCCCAATTAAGTGCCTTTCTTTTCATTTGTAACCAACCTTGCCTCTCATGGAACCCCCAAAGTGAAAATTGCTTTCTCCTTTCTAAAGGGAGCTACCCTGTACCTAAACCCTTTCCCTCTGCCAAAGTAAGCTGATTAATCAGGGAAACCTCCAGCCTCTCCTAACTCCAGATTTTCCTGCTTCCATCCTCTAGGAACCTTTAGGTTAACAAGATAACCAAGATTGGGAACAGAAGATATCTCCCTTCTTCATAGTCTTTTCCAGGGAAGGTAAAGTTCAAGTTTGGGTTTTCCAGAACGTAGAACTTGAGACATAGCTCGTGTATATTAGTAATACACTGAGGAATGTAAGTGAGGAGAGGAGAAGTGAGGGACAGAGGAGGGGAAGTAGGAAGGAGAGAGTTAATAAATGGGTGTGTTACTACATTGACCACTGTCAGGGTTGACTGGTTGGCCAAATCTCCAAAGATCAACAAGCCACGTGAAATGCATCTTAGACCATCTGCTCAGGGATATTAAGTGGACGCTATTTGTACTTTATCTTCTTGCTACCTGCTGGTCCAAAGTTGGCTGCACAGGCTGTTCACCTGTGTCAGTTACTTGTCTTGTGGCTGTGTTAAAACACTTGCAAAGGTAAGTTAAGGAAGGAAGAGTTTATTTGGGCTCACAGTTTGAGGAGATCCATCAGGTGATGAAAGGTGTGGCAGAAGGAGCTTGAAGCAGCTGGCCACATCACATCCACGGTCAGGTAGGCAGAGAGTGATGGATGCTGGCACTTAGCTATAGTTCATTGCTTTATTAAGTCCTGTACCCTAGCCCATGGGATGGCATTGCCCACAATTAGGATGGGTCTTCCCACCTCAATTAACCCAGAGTCTAGGAAATTTCTCACGGACACGAGATTTGTCTCCGAGGTGATTCTAGATCCAATCAAGTTGAAAACAGAGGTTAACCACCACTCCCACCCCCATCTAAGTTGCACATGTGTAAGTACTGAGTACCTTCCCTTAGGAGCCTACAGTGCAGCATCAGTAGAGACCCCCTGTGAGAGGTGAAAAGAACATGGCAGACATCTGACGTAGGGCGGTCTTACATTGCCTGGCAAAGCTGACTAGGGTTGAATGGAGTATCAGCTGAATCCCCTGTGTGAACCAAGAACCTGGAAGCTAATATGGCCGCAGTACAAGTGAAGGGGTGCTGTCATCTTCCAAGGCTCAGGGAAGTGCATCCTCACCGATTAATGTCCAGATTAATTCATTTGGCAAAGTTAACAGTCTTATATAAATGCTAAGTGATAGGTTGGTCTGTATAGTAGACACAAATGGAACGGGTTGGATCCACCACATGGCTAAGTGTATGGCAGTTCAGGTTCGTGTGTCATGATCCACTGAATGGAGCAAGGAGAATTGCAGAGAATGTCTTTAAGTCTTGTGGTCACACGGACCTCTGTATTTCTGCCAAGGTTGTAGCATGGCATCCAGAGATCGGGAGTCTAGGGTCATAGTTATGGGGCATCCAGTTGGTCCTTGTCACCATGACACACATTATTCACCCGCTAAATGGATCTATTCTAGTTCTATACACTTGTGACTGGGGAAATAATTACAGGGTAGATCCAGGGCCCATGACTCAATGGATCCACTCTGAGAGTGACTGAAAGCAGACCACCATTGACCACCTGATTTCTGGTAGTTACCACCTTCATGGAGGGTTAGAGCACCACTCCAGCCTCCATACCCAAATAGTTATCATAAGGTCCCTGTATTTCCCTATTCCTCAGTAGAAAGCTACCCTGATATTTAGCCATAAGTCCTCTGGGAAAGGATTACAGGTATATTTCCCATATTTATATGTAAAAATATTAACTATCCTTCCTCAAAGGGCCCTTTCTGTCAACAAACAGGCCTAGATTCACGATCTAACTTGGAACTAGAACCTAGAACCCCAAAACTGTTGCAAGACTGGATATTCCTACAGCAATAGCCAGTATGAGCTTTGTACTCACAAACTCTTGGTTTTTAAAAATTTGTGCAAATAAAACCACACATCAACTACCTCTCCACTTATCTTGTCCCTAAAAAACATCTGGATGCATTAGGCACCAGAATAGCTCCCAGTAGCTCAAGGCACACCACGGCTAGCCATTCTAGCCTTAATGCTCCATGTTGGAGTCACCCATGTTCATCTTGCCATGTAGAGAGGTGGTCTCTGAAATTCTGGGATCCCAGCACCTGCATTGATCTTAGGGTCTCAAGTTCCATGGCATTGTCTTTCACTGTCCACCCACACCTAAAGAGGAAAACCACTAGTGTCTCCAAGATGCCAGTGCTCCCCTGACCCTTGCAGCCCTCATTGCTTTACTGGAGGGAGTTCCCTGTGGCCCCTGCTGGGGACATAGTGAAGTGATATTATGATGAATTGAAAGTAATGCAGCCCCCATAGGCTTGTGTGTTTTGAATACTTGGTCCCTAGATGGGAACGTTGTGAAGCCTTTGGGAGATGGAGCTTTGTTGGAAGAGGTGTGTCACTGGGGATAGGCATTAAGATTTAATAATCCAGCCTTTTGGGAGCTGGGGAAATGGCTTAGTGGTAAAGTGTTTGCCTGCAAAGCCTAAGGACCTAGGTTCGATTTCCCAGGACCCACGTAAGCCAGATGCACAAGGGGACACATGCGTCTGGAGTTTGTTTGCTGTGGCTAGAGGCCCTAGTGTGCCCGTTCTCTCTCTATATATATATCTTCCTGTTTCTCTCTCTCTCTGTGTCAAATAAATAAATAAATAAATAAATATTAAAAAAATAATCCAGCCTTTTGCCCCTTGGCAGAGCAAGCTCACTCTGGCTGCCTCTTCTCAGATGACATGGCAAGAAGTGATGCCCCAGCTGTCTGCTCTGCCATGTTTTCACCCCCATGGTGAAGCTTCTTCTCAAAACTAAGTTGAACTCAACCCTCTCCTTCCATCAGCTGCTTCTGCTTGGTTGTTTAGTCTCGGAAACAGGAAGGTAACCGCTGCAGATACATTTTGACTTGGCACATCGTTTGAAGGTTCTTGTTTACTTGTGTCTCCCACAGCGTTCCCAGGTTTAATTACTCAGATGTCCTCATCCCATATCTAAGGATCCCTTTTCCATGAATTTGACATAGGAAACCTATGAAGTCTGTGTGTTTGGTTTCCTTTGCAGCACTATCAAGCCTTTCAATTAGACCCTGGCTTGATTTTGGAGCTAGTCTGTCCCATGGGTATAAGAAATAAAAAAAAAAAAAAAAACCCTCCAAAGCTTCCATAAAAGCCTTCTGGTTTTCACAGCATGGCTTCTTATATCTTTTATTCTCAATGCCACTGATGAAAGGCCATATCCTTTTCTAATCTGTAGAATTCTTATTGTCTCTTTATACTCCAGTGGCAGAGCTACCATCACTCAAACCCACACCTCACCATCCAACTGACTTTTCATCAGAGCTTAGTTATCAGGGACTTCTGGATGTCAGGGTCATCACCTGCTCCCATAGCACTATGGTCCTTAGTGTCATGTGATTGGCGGCTAATCTAGAACATCCTGAGGAACAATGATCCAAGCCACTATGGGCAACAATCATCTTAGGCTAGGACCACCAAAATCAGAGGTGAGACAAAGGATTTATTTATGTCTAAATTCTTTGCTAGAAATATGGTCCCAGGAACAGAGGTGAAGGACACAGGAATAAAGCCAGGACGGAGAGGGAGCCCCTGCAAAGATACACTAAGTTGGTGATGGCCATGAGCGATTGGTTATTCAGTCTCATGAGACCATCAGAAATGCACCTCAGACAGCACTCCCAGGGGAGGAAGAGGAACCCTTATCTACTGACTGCTATGTGCCTCCCGGGTTTTCCTACAGGGGTGTTAACTCCTTTGTGCTTCCAGCTTGTGTGAGTATATGGCGCTGAGCAAATTCCCACACCAACAGATCCTAGAGCAGTTCAAGGGAGGCAGCTGAGAGATTCCCAGTGTGACCTGAGCACGGCATCATCAAACTTGTACATGCGTGAAGCCAGCCAAAGCCTGTGCTCACTTGGTCATAAACAACAACATGGCCTGAAATGAAAGGCAGGCGAGGTGAGAAGGACGAGAAGCAGAGCATGAGAGCTGACTAACCTGGTGGGTCGTGCAATCACTGCATTCCATCTAGGGGTGGTGATGCTGCAGCGGGGAGCCATTGTCACTTACCAGGATGTGTGAATCACCTAGAATGGAAACATGCAATCTCTCTCTCTGTCTGTCTCACCCTTTCTCCTCCCTCCCTCTGTCTGCATATAGCATATATAGTGGAGAGGTACATGTTAAAGATGAGGTCTTCAGAGATGCACTTGCTCATGTCTGAAAACCCACCAGAAAGACATTGACGGAAGAATGCTCATTCTGAGAGCCCCGTCTCCTAGTAATGAGATCACCCCGCCGAAGCTATTTGGCCAGTGCAGGAATAATCAGGTCTGCTTCCCATGGTTCTGCAGCCACAGCTTTAAGAGGCAGAGGAATACTTTATCAGTTTTCCTCCGACCCAAATCAATAATGATAGAGGGAGTAGAACCCAGCTGAGGAGTCTGGACAGAAAGTGGTCACATGTTGATGCGGAAACTTTGAAGGATTTCTTTGAAGTCCGTTTCCTGGAAAGACCTTTGGTGCGTCTCCGACTTCATTTTTCTGCCTCTAACTGTTCAGATTCCCAAGAAAAGCAGTGGATCCCTGCTGTGTACCAGATATAACGCTGGGTTCTCTGGTGGAGACAGCAAGAGTGTCATTGATTAGCCCTGGCGGGAGGTGTAATCCCTGGAGCAACCATCAAGGGGCGGTTTGGGGCTGGCTGGTGTTCTTGTTTATGATGGGGTGGTAGGTACAGCAGATTTCTATTCTATGGAATGAGGGCTTGGTGGGGGCTTCATCCCCCCACTGGAACACGTGATGCAAAGTCTCAAAACTTGCACATAGCAGTCAGAGAGCTAACTGTGCTTAAGGCATATGCAGAACATATTTTATACCTTACCTCATTCAAAATTCCCCAACACTCCACTAATGAGTATTCTATTACCAGCTCAAAGTATAGAGATGAGAAGCCCAAGACTGGTTAAATAAATTTAAAAAAAAAAAAAAAAAAGGCAAAAAGCAAGTAACACAAGTAATATTCCATCTCGAGTCTGTCTAACCTCAGAGGCTCCAACCCTGGGACACTAGGCTGCTGTCAGCAGTTTTGAAGGTTGTGATGTAATGGACAGTGTTTTCCAATCTTTAAAAATGACTTCCGGGGGGGGGGCTGGAGAGGATGGCTCAATGGTTAAGGCACACGCCTGCAAAATCTAGTGACCTGGGTTCGATTCCCCAGTACCTAAGTAATGATAAATGCACAAAGTGGCACATGCATCTGGAGTTGTTTGCAGTGGCTACAGGCCCTGGCATATCGCTCCTCTCTCTCTTTCTCTCTCTCTCACTCCCTCTCTGTCTATATCTCTCTGCTTGCAAATAAATAAGTTAAATTAAAAATGAATTCTTCCTTATTTATTTATTTATTTATTAGAGACAGAGGTAGGGGGAGAGAGAGAGTGAGAATGAGCATGCTAGGGTCTCTAGCCACTGCAAACGAACTCCAGACATATGTGCCACCATGTGCATCTGGCTTACTTGGGACCTGGAGAATCAAACAGGGGTCCTTAGCACTTAACCACTAAGCCATTCTCCAGCAGCTCTTTTTTTTTTTTTTTTTAGGTGTGGAAGACTCACTCTTTCCCCATGGGTTCCAACATGGGCCCTTAAGGTGGAATGCTGACTTGATGGGAGTGGAATGCCTCAGAATCTCTTAAGTTACGTTTTTTTTTTTTTTTTTTTTTTTTGAGACAGGGTCTCATGTAGCCCAGGCTGCCCTTTAAATATGTATATATTCGAGGATGACCTGGAACTTCTGCTCCTCCTGCTTCATCTCCTGATAGCTAGGATTACAAGTGTGAGCCACCAGGCCCAGTGTATGCAGTGCTGGGGATATACCCCACGTATTTGTATATGCCAGGCAAGCACTCTACCCACAGAACCATATCCCGTGCCCCTGTAAAGTCCATGTTCAATCTAACAGCTGGTGAGAGAATTTTCATAGGGCGCATACACAGTCCTTGGCACATGGCTATTACGTTCTGGCAGTTTGGTGGTTATTGATGGCTGTTTCCAGCATCTAATTCTCCCTTCCTTTTATTCCCCCCTTCGTTTTTGTTTATTCTATTTATTGATAATTTATACATGTACATAATGTATTTTGATTATAATCCCTCCCATTATCTTCTAGTGTCTCCCTCCTTCCTCTCTCCCTCTCCCAATGAACTCATTCTCCTTTCCAACTAGTCCTTCTTTGACTTTGGTGCCCTTTTTATTATGGGTGTGCGTGCGTGCATGCGTGTGTGGTGTCCCATTGAGCTTAATTAGGGTTGCTCACATGAGCAAAAGTGGGGGGTTATACACCAGAGCAATTTCACAGTGACTACAGCACTGAATAAAATGTCTCCCCCTCTTCCAGCAAACATTAATTGACAATAACTCTTCAGGGAGGGATGGGAGCCTCATGACCCACCACTCATGCAGGAACGTCGATGGGCCCAACATTGTTCAGGTAACAACAGTCACTGTGAGGTCATAAATTAAATGGCCATGTCCTGTTCAGAAGTCAGCATCACACAGCATTCCTCCCCATCCTCTGGCTCCTCCACCCTGCCTCCCCTAATGTTCTTGAGTCTGGCACAGGATGATGTGGTGGTCTCATTTTGCACTGAGTACTCAGCAAGCACTTATTCTCCCCCATGATCACTGCCAAGCACTAAAGGAGCTTCACTGACCAAAACACACACACACACACAGAGAGAGAGAGAGAGAGAGACAGAGAGACAGAGAGAGAGAGAGAGAGAGAGAGAGAGGGAATAATTTAATGGCTACAACATATACATTTAGCCAAACAACAATGGTAGCTTCTCCCTTTGGGCCTATGACCGTCCCAGCCTTAGGCCTTTGGCTAGGTTTTCAGTATCACACATGAATTCCCTCCTGCCCATGGAATGGGACTCAATCAAATCAGAGAGTAGCTGGTTAATGCTTAATAGTCATGCCAATATTATACCAGTGGGCACATCTTGCCTGGATGGTTGGTTGTAGGATCCACTCTTAGCTAGGACTGTTAATGACTTCTCTCCTTGTAGCAGCTCTAGGAAAGCTAGCCAGCAGCAAGGAAGCTTCTAGATCAGTTCTAGCTTGTTTTCTTTGTGTCCTGCAACTGAAGCACATTTTTTTTTTTTTTTTTTTTTTTTTTTTTAGCAACAGTGTCTTGCTACCTATTTCTGGCCAGCAACTAGGAACAATGGCAATAGCCTGTATTATTTTGGAGACCCCGGGGGCCTCCATGACCAATAACTCATTGAGATGTAGGGTTACCCTTGGAACTTCCTATAATAACTGTTATAGTCAGCTTATGGGAGGAAGGGATTTATTTGAAATTTACAGATCCAAGGGAAGTTCCATTGATGGTGGAAGAAGCTGCCCCCCCCTTTCACAGATCCAAGCAGAGAGACACAACCACCAGCAAGCATGAAGGAACCTGAAGCAGATGGACCCCCCCACCCCCACCCAGAGCCCACTCTGCATACTTTAGGCTGGAAATCAGATCCATCTCCAGTAACACCTCTTCCAGCTAGGCAGCTGGAAATCTAAGTTATAAGCATTAATAAAACATTGAGTCTATTGGGGGACATACATTCAAACTATCACAATAACCTCCTTTCTTTCTTTATAAAAGAATTCCTAGTCTTATATGTGCCCACATGGACAGGATTTAACCCCTTCCCAGCTCAGGAATGGGCCCTGGTTGGCTAAATCAAATAAGATCTTGTTCACATCTACATATTCCATTCTTCCAGCTGGTTGGGATATGGCCACATGACTCAAATATATCCAGAGACAATATCAGGATTTTGGTCAGAATCTTGAGTTTTAGCAGAAGTGAATATTAGATGTTACCAGGGAAGTAAACTCTCGAAAGTAAAAATTTTGATAACATTGGTGACACTATTTCCACCCAAATGGGAAACCAACAAACCTGTGTGAATATGATATAAGCATAGCAAAAAATTAAGTCTTTCCCCTTCTATTAGTTATGTTTCTAGCTGCTGTGACAGAGCATCTGACAGAAACAACTTAAGGGACAAAGGACTTATTTTGGCTCATGGTTTGAGGGGATGCAATCTATCATGGCGGCAAAGGCAAGATGGTGGGTATGGAGACAAGAGCATGCAGCTTGTAATGTGGAATTATCCAGAAAGCAGAGAAATTGGCTGGGCTATATAGCTCATATAGCTTACTTCTCAGGGATATACTTCTTCTGGCTAAGTCTCACCTTCAAATGGTCCCATGATCTCCCAAAACAGCACCAATGGGGCACCAAGTGTTCAAACAAGCAACCCGATGGAGGAAATATGATGCCAAACCATGCTGCCCCTCCTCCGTCTATTTCTCTGTCTCTGTCCTGCAGCTCTCTCCACAGCTGAGTCTGCTGGTCCCTCATCTAAACATGCTGTAGTCGTCTCTCCCAAGATCTCAAGTGCGCAAGGGGTTAAGCTGGGAAGAAAGGATGGATTTTATCAACAGGCCATTTCCAACATGACTCAGGGACACAGAGCTCTTGAAATGCAGAGTCACAAAGTATTTCCTCCGAAGACCTCAGGTCACCTCCTTTAGTATTAACTTTACCCAACCCTGCCAATATGTCTCCCTGGGCTTTATCTCTAAGTTTCTTTGAAGTTAGGTCCTGAAAATTTTCACCATTCTCAGACCTGGAGAGAAATGAGGCCTGGCCTGGCCTTGCCTAAGATCCTGATCCTGAACAGAGCTGGTTGGTTGTTGCATGTAGACTAGCCCCATTGCCAATGGCTGGTACCTGTCTGGACAGTGGCACTCACTGATTCTGGGACATCCTTGAGGCTTGGCTGTGTAGCACTGGACCCTCTGTTACTGTATTTCATCACCTCCCCCATCTCTGGGTCTCTGCCTACCAACCATTCAACATGCCCTCCCATCTTCCACCCCGTATTGCTATACCAGCCTCCCTCCCCACCAACTCCTGACCTTGAATTATCCATTCTGGATGAGTCAGCATGCCTCCCTTGGTAGGGGTTGTGATGATGACGACAACCTGCCTATGATGCTGGGATGTGTTTGGACATCCCTGGCTGTGAACAGGAAGCAAAACTGCTTTGAAAGGAAATGATGCTACTTTGGGGAGTGGGTTGGGTGGTGTAGGAAGGAGTCAGTCTGAGCTGGCAGCAATTTTTTTTCCCGTCTCCCTGACTTCCAGATGACAATCCTGAAACATAGCCCAGCACAGTGGCTGGTCAGCTCAAGTGCTTTATTTTTATTTCTTAGCCTCAATCAACAATTGCACCACTTTTATTAGCCATCAACGCTGATGGCAAGACATCTAGTGGTTGGCTCTGGGTAGGAGGAAGGGGAGGGGAAGAGAAACCAAAGAATAAAGGAGGCAAGACTTTGGAGAATGATGTCCCAAGAGGCTGAGAAATGAAGACACTTGTGGGGCTCTAATTTGGGGATACAACAGGGTCCTGTGTGAGGGGTACAGGAGCTGAAGGGTTGCCTCAGCATCAATAGTCAACTTCTCACCCACCCTTCCCCAACGCCCCCCCCCCAGGTCTGTGTGGCCTTCATGGGACTCAGTGTTCCCCAAAGTCTGACAAAATGATGTTTCCAGAATAATTCCTTTTTCTTTTTCCCTAAAAGGCTGAAGGAAAATAGGCACATTTTCACCTAAGAAAACAAAGTCTTGTGAATGGATTTGACATAGAAAAGGTGAAGGATATATGACTCTCCCACCCCAGGACCATGGGCCACAGAGGGTACCCTAACATTCTTACTTAGTAGGTTCATTTCTTTATGGCCATAAAAGAGCCTGACTCCGTGGCAGTCCAAGAGGCACCCTCCTGAGGACAGAACCCCCCCCCCCTTTTTCTTTACTGTAGAGTGGGTAAAAGACTGAGCTGGGGCTGGAAGTAATTCCAGTACTCGGCCATCCCATGTGGCTGGTGCCACATGTCTGTAACCCCAGTACTCTGGAGACTGAGGTAGAAAGATTACTGAGTGCATGAGGCTAGTCTAGGCTAGGCAGGAAGTTCAAGGCCATCTTAAGGCTACATAGTGAGATTCTGTCTCAAAAAAAAAAAAAAAAAAAAAAAAAAAGCTAAAAGAGGGTTGGGGCTGTAGCTCAGTTGGTAGAAAGCTTGCCTAGCATGCACTAAGTCCTACGGTCCACCCCAAGCACTCTTTAAAACTGAGCATGGTGGCACACGTCTGTAATTCCAGTATTCAAGAGGTGGCTATAGAATCAGAAGTTCAAGGTCATCTTCAGCTACATGTTGAGTTGGAGGTCAGCTGAATTATAACGAGACCCTATCTAAAAAAAAAAAAAAACCCACAGAGCTGAATTGTGGGATCTGACGGGGTCTAGCTCAGGACACAGATCAGTTCTCAGTAGCTGGGTGACCTCACCCACATGTCCTAAGTTCTTTGATCCTGAGCCTCTCAGGAAACTAGGAGTCGAACTGAGATCCAAGAGGGCTCTGCACACCGATGGAACAAAGGCTGGCAACGGTCAGATCTATGCTCAGCCCCTCCATGGTGGTGTGACCTTGGGCAAGTCAGTAAGTCACTTAATCTCTAGGCCGTGGTGCCTTCATCAGTAAAATGGGCTGACAATATTCGTTCCTCCCTCACCCAGTCCTTGTGAGGCAAATTCCTGTGAAGCACCTAGAAGCATGGCTGAGAACCATCACAGACCGGTGGAGGGACTGTGGATGTGACATCATAAGCTGAGATGTTAGCATCTGGCTCAGCCTCGTGGTCATCATAATATTCTAGAGAAAGAAACATTTGAAAAAAAAGAAGAAGAAGAAGAAGAAACATTTGCCATGCCCTCCCTAGAGCCTTGCCTTGCATCGCCCAGTGTTAGAAAGTCACATTTCGGACTCCATGCATGGTGGTTTGAATGTGAATTATCCCCCATATCCTTGTGTGTTTTGAATACTTGAACCCCAGCTGGTGATGACTTGGGAAGGTTGGAGCCGTTGGGAAGTGGAGTCTTGCCTGGGGGTGGTGTGTTTCTGAGGGACGACCTTGAGGTTTATTAGTCCAGCCCACCAGGTGTTCAGAGTGAATTCACTGGGACTGTTTCCCTCCTGCTACTGTGAAAAGATACGACTGCCTGGCTGCCTGCTGTGACATGCTTTCCCTGTCACGATGAGACTGCCCCTTGAAATTCTAAGCTGCTTCTGGTCAGGTGTTTTGTCTCACCAATGAGAAAGTAACTGCTACATCACCCCAGGTTGTCTGAATCAGAATCTTCATTTTAACAAAATTCCAGGGTGATTTAAGTCTGTGAGATCACACTCAGCTTACGCATCGCACCTTTGAAGGAAGGCCAAAACAGGACAGTTCTCATCACTCCCACGAGGTGGTGGGCTTCTGTAACATGGTGTTCTCCCACGCCATGATCCTGTCTGGTAAGATGGTACTCCCTGGAAACATGGTGCTGTCCTGTATGCTTCTATGGCATTTGCCACACTGTATTGATCTCATTCTATTGTCACCACCGTTTACTTGTTTCTTGCCCCTACTGGCCTCTATGGGCAACTTGAGGATGGAGCTTGCCCTAGTCACTGTGGTGAGATGGTGTGGTATGGCATCAAGCTCATGGCTTCAGAGTTACGCTGCCAGCCCTCTGTCCTCGCTCTGCCTCTTCCTAGCTGCGTGGCTCTTGCTATGTTTTATTTTCCTCGTGCATCAAAAATAAAAAACAGGGCTGGAGAGATGGCTTAGAGATTAAGGCACTTGCCTGCATAGCCTAAGGACTCAGGTTCGATTCCTCAGAACCCACGTAAAGGCAGATGCACAAAGTGGCACATGTGTCTGGAGTTCGTTTGCAGTGGCTGCAGGCCCTGGCATGCCCATTATCTCCCTCTTCCTCCCTCTCTCTCTCTCTCTCAAATAAATAAACAAATAAATAAATAAACTGAAAAAGAAGAAGAAGAGTCTCACAAGGTTGCTGTGAATGATTAAAGGACTGAATGTCTGCCAGGCTTGTGGGAAGCATTCAATAACAGTTAACTCCTTCTATTGTTGTTGGTTTCATTGTTGTTGTCACCGTGTCCCTGAGACCAAGCTCCATGCCAGGCACCTGGTAGACACTCTGTAAACATTGATTAAATGAAAGAATGACCGCAGCTGGGCACACATTAATGTTTTTCACACCCTTGACATTGACAAAGCTCTTTCAGATATCGAACGTTGGACTCCGCTTCTGTTTTGTGACTTGAATTCCCTGGGGGAAGGTGAAGGCTAGGAAGTGGACTCTCAGTGCTCTCTGGAAAAATCAAATAAAATCAACTGCCATGTGTGGAGGACCACACTAGTCTCGCCTGGGCTTTAAAATTCGCAATGATTATGGTTTGGGGAGGCAGACCTTCAGACTCAGGTAATTGTAAACTGGCAAAAACACATGCAGCTCATTTGCATTTAAGAACGAAGCTTGGGGCATGGTTCTGACACAGCTGGAAGGTGGCCTCAGGCTCCTGAACAAGAGAGTGTGGTTTCAAATTGTTTGTCCTCTTCCACCCAGGATTAGTGGCTGGAGGAAGGACACGATGATCAACCCATTGAGTCATTGGCTTCTCCATCCATGTTTCTTCTTGAAGGGACGAAAGTGTGGATTTCTGATTCAGTGCCTCCCAGGCAGCTCAGCCTCCATGTTCATAGGACAGTGTGTTAGAAATCGCAGAGGCAGTGTGTGGCCCACACGTCTGGGTACTGGGTACAGATGGTTAAGGAAGGGGTCTTGTAGTGGCAAAAGGCTACGTACGGGTGTCTATGCCCTTGATGAGTCTAGGCAAGCTTGGGCCTTTCTGTCCCTCCTGCCCTCAGTGTCTTTAAGAGCTTGGAGGATAGCGATCCTATCTGGCACAATACTGCATTCCCAGAGTCCTGGACACATAATGGTGTTAACAAATGTGACGTGAACTTAACCACAATCTGTAGCTTGGAGAAGAGGGGACATTTCATTTTTTTTTTTATTTTATTTTGTTTTGTTTTGTTTTCTTTCTTTCTTTCTTTCTTTCTTTCTTTCTTTCTTTCTTTCTTTCCTCTCATTTTTTACGAGAGAAAGAAAGAGGGGGAGAGAGAGGGAATGAGTGTGTCAGGGCCTCTAGCCACTGCAAATGAACTCCAAATGCATGTGCCTCCGTGTGCATCTGGCTTTACATGGGTACTGGGGAATTGAACCTGGGTCCTTTGGCTTTGCAGGCACATTCCTGGAAAGAAAGCACTAGGGAGAGTTAGGAAATTGAGATATTAAGTAATTTGCGGTGCTATTCTCAGAATTCCCTTTCCAAAGATTCACCATGCTCCACAGCCAGCACCCTGTTTAGAGAAGGTTGGGGGAAGGAACAACTGTCTGACTTTTTTTTTTTTTTTCCTGAGGTAGGGTCTCGCTCTAGGCCAGGCTGACCTGGAATTCACTATGTAGTCTCGGGCTGGCCTGGAACTCACAGCGATCTTCCTACCTCTGCCTCCCAAGTGCTGGGATTAAAGGCGTGCGCCACCACGCCCGGCTTTGTTTGACTTTCTTGAACCCAAGGTTTCCCATGTTTATTTGAGTAGTAACAGACCTTTTTAAGTGATTGTTTCTTTCAACATCCTAAGAAACCACTTACACTTTCATGAGACACTTGGGGGAATCGTCTATAGCAGAGGGCAGTCCGAAAGACACCCTCTGGGCTCCTTCCTCATGCCGGAGAGCTCAGTGACAGACAAGTCCTACTTAGCTCAGTCATAATGGTTTCCTGAATTGGGCAAACAACCCCATCCAAGTGGCGGTGGTGATAAGCTTGCAGGAGGGGAAGACTCGGAAGAGATGGTGTGCACCTGGCTGCACGCGGGCACCCCCTTCCCCTCCCAGCGAGGCGGCACTGATAGAGCTGTTTTCTTTGGGTGTTCGGATTTTCCATCTCCCAATTATGTCTTAAGCCCGAGATAAAATTCACAACCACGTTTCACTCAAGATAAACGTAACATCATAATAATACAAAAGATTAATTTGTCAGGGAAAAATAGGTATGGGGGGGAAAGGCTTTGGCTTAAAGAGACATCAACACTCAAGATTTGCAGAAGGGGGTTGTTTCTCTTAATGTATCTTGTCGTCAAGAATGATATGGGGATAGGCCCAGAATGCTCTTCTGCACATACATGCGTGTGTGAACCTCGGCATGGCTCTCTCTGACACACTCGCAAGCGTGGCCAGTCGAGGTTCACATTGAAAGCCCTTAACCCCTGTGTTCAGCTCACGCTTTGGGACTCTCGCAGTCTCTTCTTTCTGATGATTTACTAAGTGACATAAGCACCATTCCAGTTTCTCTTCCGTGACCCTGTGAGAGAGTGTATCTGTTAGTTACCACCACCACTATGCTGCTTAACGAAAGCTCCAAACAAAATCTCCATGACAAATAATCAGCATTGGCTTTTTATGCTCTCATATCCACAGGTCAGCTGGAGGGGCGTGAATGATCCAAGCTGGGGTTTGTTCTAGGTCATGGGTTTGGTTCAGATCTCCTTCCCAGGCCTCTCATTCTTCTGGTGCTGGGAGACCACCATGGGCATGTTGGTCCTCTTAAGGCCTACACTTTTACTTACACACTACTCAACCTACCCAGGTTCCACTGGCTAAAGCAGATTTCATGACCAAGCTCAGGATCTGTGGGGTGGAGAAGGCAATTCTCCCATGGAAGCTTATAAGAAGGAAGTCAGTCACTCATGAACAGGATATGATATTCCATAGAAGGGTTACACACCCTCATCTAGGTTCCTGGGGATGTATCTCAATGCTTTTAGGAACTGGGTCTCTGTCTGCCAGAGGTGGTAACAGGTGTGTGTGTGTGTGTGTGTGTGTGTGTGTGTGTGTGTGTGTTTGTTTTAATTTGAGAGAGACAGAAAGAGAGAGAATGGGTGCGCCAGCGGCCTCTCAGCCACTGTGAATGAACTCCAGACCCATGCGCCCCCTTGTGCGCATGTGCAACATTGCTCACTTGTGTCACTTTTTGTGTCTGGCTAAACATGGGACCTGGAGAATCAAAGGGGTGTTCCTAGGCTTCTCAGGCAGACACCTTAACTGCTAAGCCATCTCTCAGCCCATATATATATATTTAATCCTAGCATCTCTGAGTAGGAAATGTAATAAAATGTAAGGTGTGTGGGCAGCGTGGTTGACACAGTCATGAGTCCTGGCTCGACTGTGAGCTAGGAAGCTGCCACTGGCCAGCTTTCATCACCTCTCCTTGTTGGAGTTGGTGAGTTCTAACAAGCCACACTTCCCTGCCCTCAAGAGTCCTGAGCCAGCTGGATATTCAACATGGCAGTTTGGTGTGGAGGAGAATATTGGCTTTATAACTTGACCAGTTTAAGAACAGCGATCCTGAAGCATGTTTTGTTTGTTTGTTTTTGAGATGGTCTATGTAGTCCAGATGGCTCAGAACTCAACAGCCACCTGCGTCTACCTCCCGAGCACTAGGACCACAGGCTTATGTAACTGTGCTTGGCTGAAACAATTTTCTGTTTCTTTTTAAAAATATTTAATTAATTAATTTATTTATTTGAGAGACACACACACACACAGAGAGAGAGAGAGGGGAAGAGGCAGAGAGAATAGGCATGCCACTGCAAATGAACTCCAGATGCATGCACCCCCTTGTACATCTGGCTTACGTGGGTCCTGGGGAATTGAAACGGGGTCCTTAGGTTTCACAGGCAAACGCCTTAACCACTAAGACATTTCCCCAACTCTGAAGCAATTTTCTTGATACCTTCATCTTGGTCTGGATTCTGGCATCCACTGGAAGGTAGCTATGGGTCTTCATAGCGGACTTTGGCCTGATGCATGGAGAACTGCACCCAGGAGAGAGGCCACTCTGGGGGCAAGGGATGTTTACAGCAGGTCAGGGGTGTCAGAATCTTGCCATCTCTGAACATGCCCATTTATACTTTGCCTACATGAGGAGGAAGTTTTGGGAGATAGGAAAGATGGAGCTAGCTCTCCTCCTCCCGAGAGGGAAGCCATGTGTTGCAGGGCAGCAGGACTTGGGAGATAGGAGGCAGAGTGCTCTTAATGACTCATCCTACAGAGTTGATATTACCCAGAACCCTAAGTTGGGGGTACAGGTCTCTCCATGCCACTGGCTACAAATAGACCATCAGACAAAGCCTGGAGTGCCTACAACAGGCTGCCAAGTCCAGGTGGGAACCATCGTGAGTCCACTCCTCTTGATCCCAATTCCTAACTCATCTCCACCCGTTTTCATGAGCAAAGGTGTGGTGGGTATGGTGAATTCCTCCCCACGTCCTCCCCCCTTCCTGGGATGGAGCCTGGCCACTTGGAGCACGGGAATTCACTGCACAAAAAAAATCAGGCTTTCCCTTTCCCTCTCATCTCAGGAGCCAGTGAGAAGCCACAGCTAAAGAGTAGTGACTAATCAGAGATGACAGAAGGTGTGGTTAGACTGAGGGTAATCTGTCATTGCTCAGGAAAGCCTGCAGGGCTACCTGAGGGCTGTACCTGTCCCTCAGCTCCTAAGGGAGGTGGGGGTGGAGAGATGACTCAGCAGTTAAAGGCACTTGCTTGGGTTAAGGTGCTTGCTTGCAAAGCCTGATGGCCCAGCTCTGATTCCCCAGTATCTATGTAATCCAGATGCAAAGTGGCCTGATGGCCCAGCTGCCTGAATTAAGGACCCCCAGTATCTATGTAAGCCAGATGCATAAAGTGCATCATGTGTCTGGAGTTAAAAAAATTTACATGTGTCTGGAGTTCATTTGCAGTAGCAAAAAGCCCTGTTTCTCCTCTCTCTCTCCTTGCAATTAAATAAACATATTTTAAAGATAAGAAGGAAAACTCTCAGTGAGGTGAGGCTGGAATGGAGGCACTGGAGAAAGGAGTTTGTATTTACTGAAGTCATGGGGTCATTATTTACAATGTCACATTAACCCTCCAAAAAACCCCATGTCTGGACCCCAAGGTCTAGTGGTCAACAGCACAGACAGTTTCTTCACCTCCCAGTCATGAGTCCCAAGCCTCCGTTTCCTCACCTGTAGCACGGAATAAAGGAGGACATGAGCCCCTGCCTCAGAATACTGCTGTGAGAAGTGGACTTGCTGTGTGGTAGGCAGTCTCTGAGCTGGCGCCCAGTGATCCTGCCTTGATGCGTCTATGGCCGTGTAGCAGCTCCTCCCCATGAGTGTGGCCGGAACTCGTGACAAAACAGTAGGATGTCACTTCTGAGATTCCTTTGTGGGAGGATATGGTTGCATCTCTCTCTCTCTCTCTCTCTCTCTCTCTCTCGTTCTGACAGAGGCCAACTGCACATTAGAGCTTCCTAATGGTGAAGCCCACCTGGGACCGAATTAGGTCAAGAGTGTCGTCTGCCCGACAGCCAATTAGGAGCAAAACCCTCATCCAACAGCCCACAGAGAACAGAATGCTGCCCAGACCAATGTGAATGTACTTGGAAGTCCACCGGCCCCCGGTGGACCCTTGAAATGACTGCAGCCCACCTGATGCCTCAATCATGTTTTCTGTGGTGGAGGCTGAGGGATGCCTGCATTCCTGACACAGGGAAACCATGAGATAATAAGTTCTCGTAGTTTCAGGCCACTAAATTTTAGGGTAATTTGTTAGCACTAGATAACAAGTGCATGTGCATTCTGAGAGCAGAACTTAGTGCACAGTAAATCCTCGGTAGGAATTGACTATCTTTATTATTAACACAGTCATGCATCACTGGGTGAGCGGGAGACGTTCTGAGAAATGCAGTGCTAGGCAATTTCATCCTTGCACAAGCATCACAGAGTGTTCTTATCCAAACCTAGATGGTGTAGCCACCTGCAACTCACACAGGCTAAATGGTGTAGTCTATTAATACAAGGCTACAAGCCTGGTCAGCATGTCACCATACCAGTATAGTAGGAAATGGTGTTAGGATGGTGTGGTAGTTTGAATAGATGGCCCTCAATATATTTTGTGTTGTATTAGTTTATAGTTTGCCTCTGCAGCCACCTGACTAGAGGCAGTGTCACTGGGCGGATCTTAAGGTATGGTGATGGGTTTGAGATTTCAATCTAAAGATATGTAAAGTATGTCTAGCTGGAGTTCCTGAGGTGTGCTGTGCTGTGTGGCTTGTGACTTTGCTCTCCCTGTTTGGCCCTGTGAAGAGCAGGCCAGCTTCTTCTGCCATTATGGAACTTCCCCTGGATATAATAAATATCCCTTCCTCCATAACTGTGCCTGGTCTGGAAGTTCATCTCAGCAAACCTGAAGCTGTCTGCTACAGATGGTATTTTTTTAACATGTGTGTATGCATGTGTAGTGTGTGTCTTTGTGTGTATGTATGCTTGTATGTATGTAGGGGCACATGTGTGAGGGTATGTGTGTGTGCATTCATGTTTATGCTCATGTGTGCATGCATGTGTATATGTGTGTAGGCCTGTGGTCAACACTGATGTCCTCCTCAATTGCTGCTCCACCTCAGTTTTCTTCTTCCCCTTCTTCCCCTTCCCCTCCTTCCCCTTCCCCTCCTTCTCCTTCTCCTTCTCCTTCTCCTTCTTCTTCTTCTTCTTCTTTTTGGTTTTTCAAGGTAGGGTCTCACTCTAGCCCAGTCTCAGGGTGACCTCGAACTCATGGCGATCCTCCTACCTCTGCCTCCTTTTGCTGGGATTAAAGGTTTGCGCCACCATGCCCAGCTCCACCTTAGTTTTCAAGATAGGGTATTGGTTTATAGATAGGGTACTTTTTAATTAATTAATTTATTTGGGTGGGGGGCTCCTGCTACTACAAATGAACTCCGGACATATGTGCCACTTTGCATATCTGTCTTTGCTTGGCTACTGGGGGATGGAACCTCAGGCTTTTTAAGCAAGAGCTTTTATCTGCTGAGCCATCTCTCCAGCCTGACAGGATTTTTTTTTAAATGTATCTGGAGCTCGACAATTCAGCTAGACTAGCTATCCAGCAAGCCCTAGGAAGATGCCTGTGCCAGCCTCACCTGTGCTGGGATTGCAGATGCACAGCACCACACTCGGCTTTTATGTGGTATCTGAACTAGGTCCTCATGCTTGCAGAGCCCAGCTCTTTATTAACTGAGCCATCTCTCCAGCACCGATAATGGTTAAGTATTTGTGTAACGATACATGTCCAGACAGTTGTGTTTGTGGTGATAATTGTGTATAGATATCATCACACCTGTAACTGTTGTGCTGTCACTAGGTGACAGGAAGTTTTCCATTATGTTTGTAGGGAACCACTGTCTCATAGGAAGTTCATCGCTCCCCAAAATGTTATGACATATGACCGGACTTCTACTTCACAGATGAGACGAATGTAGCAAAGAGAGAGGTACGCTCCATTTTGGCACGAGGATGGTGGATCTCATAGGCAGATGGTTGATATGGAGCAGAATGGGGGCTCTTTCTCCATTCTGCCTGCCTCCTCAGTCACTGTAAGTCCCCTGTTGGGAAGACCCCACTTCTGGGGGTACCAAGCAGGAGCTACTAAGAAGGGAAGACAGGCTTCACCAGAAAGCCGTGGAGAAGAGGCTGATCCTCTGAGGCTTGGGCTCGAGACAGCATGGCTATCTGTTCAGGTGGCTCTTCCTGGGTGAGGACGAACTCTTGACATTCAGACTTGACCCAGAGGTTGGACCTGTCGAACACAGCGAGGCGGCACGTGGCTGCATCTGTAAGATGCGTTCTGGCTGAGGATGGAGCCCTGGTTTCATCTTGTCTTTTCTCATGTCCTCCAGCAGCTCGGGAAGCAGGACCCTGGATAAAACCCAGTTGAGAGAAGTCTCGTCTGGACAAAGACCGTTTTCACTGTCCTCTTACCGTGGTACTGACGGTGACGATGAATCACCTCAGATGATCAGAGGGCAGTCACCGCCACTCGGTACAGCGTGTCCTCTGAGCTTACTGACTTCTGGGAACATCAGCAAGATCTCCCAGGAGGTCTGGGCAACCAACACAGGGAACCCACAGGCATGCAGGTTCACAGGCAGACACCGCTTCTGGGATATGAAGGAGAGGCCAGCAGGATGGGAGCTGGTTCACGCCTCCTACGCAGGCATACGGTGAATCAGACGTACTCACCGAGCCGCACAGACACCTGCATTGTTAATACACATATGCTCCAGCTACACCTGCAGAAAGACATCCACTTGGGAGCTCTGTGAGGGGGGTGCAGCTCTGTGAATGCATGAGGCCCTGGTTTTGATCCCTGGCACTGCCAAAAGAATAATTTTCAGAGGTATGAAGACAAAAATGGTCAGATGTCTGGAAGACACTTTTAAACCTCGTGACTCTTTCGGAGAGGAGAAAAGCGTGGAAGGAGATCTTCTTGCCTCTGTCCATCTGCTCATCCATGTCTCCCCAGAGAAGTGACTTACCTGGCTAGTGAGTCTGGGAGAAGAACTGGGCATGCTCAGTTTAGCCTCTGCTAGGACTTCCTTTCTTCTGCCTAACCTGCCTGCAGATAAGAATCCACATTCTTGCCAGTTCTCTGCTCTGGGTAACCTCCCTGCTTTGACTTTGCCCTTCCGGCTTTTGCCCAGTGTGACCAGTGCCAAATGGATCTACATCTGCTGACTTTAGACTCACAGACCCACTTGGCTGGAGGTCTAAAGCCACACCGTACACTTGGCTTCACCCAGTAACAGAGGCCTTTCTGATCTCCATTTTTTGTGTCCGGCGTATTATTTCTCAGTTGGCTTCAAGCTCAGAATTCCCCTGGTCCCAGCATCAGACATTCCCACAGATAGAAACAGAAGCCTGGACAGATGTTCATAGATACGATTAACTGCATGTAGATGAGATGGTGTGTTTGTTCTTCTGAGTGGAGGGGACACGATTACACACAGTTCAGGAACACTTCTCAAGTCTGCCTGGGCCTTATTGTTACTCCCACGAGACCTGTGCAGTTCTGAGCCCATCAGCATTTTGGCATGGAGGACAGAGGAGGACAAGAGGAATGAGACATCAGGATAGAAGATGACTACTTGGAAAGAAGAGGGAGTTTGTTGGAATACGGGTTGGGGAAGGAGGGGACAAAGGAAGGGAATAGGATGAGAATAATATTAAATTACTGTATGTTCATGTGTTAAAGTTCTTAATAAAAATGTTTTTAAAAAATCACCTAGGGAGACATGCAAGCATATTCTGACGTCTGGGTACTAGATTAATGGAATCAGCATCTACTGGGTTAGGGCCCAGGGCAGTGCTAATTTTTTAAGATCCCTGGGTTATTCTAATGGACACTTGTTCCATCCTGTACACTCAAAGGCCCACATATACTTGTGCACCCATGGTGATGAGCCTACTGGTCCCTATGGCCTATCTTGTGCCACAGACCTTTCTCTGTTGTCACTTGATCCAAGGCACAGCTCTAGACTTTCCCACAGGCATCCTGTGTTTACTGGTTGTAGCCAATGACTACTTGCTAAGCAGACGATTGCTATTGCCGCCTGCGGCTGTTAGTCTAGCTCTTCACACTCTTCTCATGAACCAAAGGGCTTTCTCATTGCTCTTCAAACACAGGTCTCCTTGCCCTGCCTTAGGCTCCCTAGCACACAGCGGTGCTCAGGGTGACTTGGTCCTGTAGTGTTTCTGCCTCTTGCTTTCAGTCCTTCCTCCCTCTGCACCTCTGCCCAGCCAGCCCTCCAGCCATGCAGGTGCACATGGTGCTCGGTGGAGAGGCAGCCAAGTGCTCTCTTTGTAAAGGATGGAGGCCAAATGTCTCTGCCAGGTACAGGGAAGGCAAGCCCTGGCTGCTGGCTGCAAACCCAGAGTCACCAACTTGTGCTCATTAAAATACAGGTTGCTGGGTCTCTATTCCTCAGTGCCTGATTCAGTAAGGCTGGGTGGGCCTGAGGTGGGCATTTCTGACAAGTTCCCAGGTATTACTCATGTTGCTGGTCTATACTCTGCTATAGGGTGCTGCTCCTCCCACACTTGAGTCTGCTTGGTGTATGTGTGTCTCTGTGTGTGTCTGTGTTTGTGTGTGTCTGTGTTTGTGTGTGTCTGTGTGTGTTCCTCCCATCACCTGAAGACACAGGGTGATTCAGGAGGGAGGCATTTAGGTCATTTCAACAACACTGATTATAATCAGCTTTTCCTTGTTTGCCCCTCGCTGCAAACCAGGCACCATGTGAGTGCTCTCAAGTGCTCTGCAAGGAAAGTACCACTCTTGTCCCCATTTCACAGATGGGGAAACTGAACTAAGGTAAATGACCCAAGGTCACTTAACACAGAATCAATAAGTTGTTGAACTGGGGCGGGAACCCCAGCCAGTCATCGTGATAAAATATTTATCCATTCATTCATAACAAATATTTTATGTATTTTTTGAGAGAGAGAGAGAGAGAGACAGAGAGAGAGAAAGAAAGAGAGAGAGAAGAGAAAGAAAGAAAGAAAGAAAGAAAGAAAGAAAGAAAGAAAGGGCACACCAGGACCTCTAGCTACTGTAAACAAACTCCAGATGCATGTGCCACCTTGTGCATCTGGCTACATGTGTGAGTACTGGGGAATTAAATCTAGGTCCTTTGGCTTCACAGGCAAGCACCTTAACTGCTAAGCCATCTCTCCAGCCCCATAACAAATCTATTGGGCTGTGGAAATAGCACAGTAGTTAAAGGTGCTTACTCTGCAAACCTGTTTACTGGAGTTTTGGCCTCAAGCATCCATGGAAAGCCAGATTATAAAAAAAAAAAAAAATACCCATCTGTAATCCCAACATGCCCATGGCAATGAGAGGCAGAGTCAGACTCTAGCTTGTGAGGCAGCTAGACTGGCCTTCACGGTGGCAAGAAAACAAGAGAGACTCTGTCTCAAGCAAGGTGGATGGAGAGGACCAACACCTTGACATTGTCCTCTGACCTCTAACACACACACACACACACACACACATACACACACACGACAGACATAAAAATATTAAGCATGCTCTATATTATTGGTTCTACTTTATTTCATAACATTATTTTTTATTTTATTTTTGAGACATGACTTAGTCTAGGCTAACCTGGAATTCACTCTATATGTAGCCCATGCTAGCCTCAAATTCAAGCAATCCTCCTAACTCAGCCTCCTGAGTGGTGGGAGCCACCATGCCTAGATGTGAACCTGTTTGTTTTTTTTTTTTTTTTTTTTTGAGGTAGGGTCTTGTAGGTTAAAGGGGATAAGCAGAGTTAATTAAGAGAGATTTTGGTGGGTATAACAAATAGAAGACAGTTCGGTAGCAATGAGAGCTTCTAAATTGTACTGGTGACGCGCCCCACCATCGTAGCCTCTTCCCATCTCTCTCAGCTCTTATCACTCAGTGTCAGCGCTCCATGAAAGCATTGAATGGTTTTGAAAAATCTTAATTTCTATAGCACCTAGCAGCATGCCCGACATTTGGATTTCAGCAAATGTTGGATGGACGGATGGATGAGTGAATGAAGGAGATATTGCCTGTTCCTTTACAGTCACTGTTTCTCCTAGTCCCGCTCAACTGTGGACATTAACTCAGTCCCAGCCTCATGATTCAGCCTGCCTGTTGGGGAAGAGCCCAGTCACGCCTTCTCCCCCTCTCCTGTTTGACCATCCGAGCCCCCATGAGCCCTAAACACAGCTCCTTTTAGTAGCCAACAGCCTCCTTCTTCCACCACACCACACCCTCTTACTATGATTGCCTGCCTGAATTTTCCAACTGCCCACCAGTCCTCTGCAAGGATTGCAGCTTGCCATGAATCCCTGCCTGCTTTCCATGAATCCCTAGGACTCCCCCCATGCCCCCCCCATCACCACCACCAGTAGCAACCTGGATCTTTCCAGCTCTCTGTTATAGGGGTTGAACTGTGCCCCTTGTCACTCTAGCTGCTGGCTGGCTGAACCTGCCATAGTCATGATGCCTGACACTCTGGTAAGCATATACTGAATCCTTCATGTTTTAGCTTGCCCAGCCCAAGGCTGTGCCGGCCTTGGAACCGGATCAAGTCAGACTCAAGATACAGCCCACAGGGGCTGAACTTGTCCCCTTTTCTCAGTGGCTCACTGAGGCTTTGGGTTCTTCCGGTAATGGAGTCTACACGGGTGCTCATCTTTAGTCCCAGGTCTCATCTTTAGTATCTCTAATGAGCCTCCCTCTGGGCCTGGCAGGGTTCTATGAACTTCTCCGCTCCTCTTCTGTTCACTCTGGGCTGAGCCCTTGGCCTGCCACCCTGACCTTCTAGCAATCTGACACTGTTAGCATCTCCCCCACCTCTTCCCTCCGCTCCCCATTGCACGTTCAGACCAGACCCCTGTGGGCCTCGCTGGCGCAGTAAGCCATTTCAAACAAAAATTCAATCTCGCCAGCATCTAATGTATTCTAACTAATCTGCTCACAGGTGCCTTTGGCAATCCCACTGAGGAAACTCGCTTTAAATATTTTAAGAAGTTAATGTGCTAGTTAACTGCCCAACTTCTGGTGTCAGAATGATAGGGTTCAAACCCTAGCTCTGCCACTTGCTTGCTGTATTTCCTAAGGCAAGGTACTGAAACCCTTGGGGACTCACTTTCCCATCCTTAAAGCAGGGATAATAGTGACACCTGCTCTTAGGGCTCTGACGAGAATGAAATGACTCAATATATGAAATACCAGGAAGCAGATCGAGCGTATAATAAGGACTCTTTATACATTAGGTATTATAATATGCATACTAATTTTAACCAAAGAGCTACTTATTCATTTATTTCCTTAATACCTACTTACTACCACCCTGTGAAGCAATAACATGTTCTGGAACTTTACCATGGAGGATGCAAGTCCAGACACACACCGTGTGGAGGCAAGAAAGTAGGGGTAGTGAAGTGACCTGGTGACAGGAAGGTCGGTGTTAGAGCAAGCCCACCTGGAGGAAACACACAGAGATGCTCCTGTTGTGTTGGAAAGTGGTTGTGGGGACCCCATAATTAAGGCTGACCTCTGAGTCTTAGAGATGAGGCTAGAAGGGAAGTACCTCTCAGCCATGGGCTTCGGAAGCACCCTCGCTCAGAGATCCAGAACCCATGATTTAAACATGCCATGGTGCCTAAAGCAACGGGAACCATGACTGGCAGGTCTTAGTGGGGCTCTCACCCAAGATGCTGGGGCCCCAAGTAAGACTGGAGCTACTGGGGCAGAGGACATCTGATGTGTGAGACTTTGTCACTCCAGGATGGGACTCCCCTATACAATATTTTCTCCCAAGGGACACAATGACATGCTTGTTCCTGCTGTTTCCCTTGACCTTACTCTCATAGACAGAACCCTGGAAAGGGTATCCTTTGGTCTACTCCTCTTCTTTTTTTTTTTTCTTTTGTAGGAACTTCCAGTATGAGCTGAAGGGTTTCTTTTTCAAAATTTAGGAACATTTTAACTACTTCCCTTCTCTCCAAGTTGTTCATAATTCTGACTTCTTGAGTCAACTCATTTCTGTAGATCCGTTGCCCCCCCCCCTGATCCTTTAACAGGTGGATTAGTCTCCAGAATGTTCCGAGGGATACCTTGGAGGGTTAATTCTATCCTGGGGCTGACTCAGCCATCCAGTAAAATAGCCATAATTCCCCGTGGAAAATTGCTTTATCTGCTTACACAGAAGGTATGGGATGCCCGCCCACCCACATAAACTCAGAAGACAGGAAGCAATGTCTCAGCAAGAACTCACAGAACTTGAGGGCTTCATTATTTTGAAATGTCCCTGAGACGCCAGACATCTGGTGGGGAATGGTAACAGCCCATGATGATGGCTCTATTGTCAGCAAATGAAGCCTGAAGCCCAGGGTAGACCATCGTGCCTAGAAGTTCCCTGGTGGTGATTTAGAAAGATAAAAAGTGTGTGTGTGTGTGTGTGTGTGTGTGTGTGTGTGTGTGTGTGTATGTAAACTCAAGTCTGTGGAGGTTTAGAAGCAGGAACTATAGGAAGGGAGGCATTGGAGTTAGGCACGTGTGTGTGTGTGTGTGTGTGTGTGTGTGTGTGTGTGTGTGTGTGTGAGAGAGAGAGACAGAAAGAGAGAGAGGGAAAAACAGACACACAGACAGAGAGATCAATGGAAGAGCTTGCTTGGCATGAGGGCTAGGCCCTAGAGAGCATGAACTAGGGTTTAGCTCAAAAGAGAGGAAGGGAGGAGTCAGTCTATCACTCTAATTCTCCTTTATGGAGAATTCACTATGCCTCGGACACCATGCCTCGTCGTTCCCTTTCACGCCTCAGAAAGGCGACATTGCCTTCATTTTCCAGATGAAAAGCCTGAAGGTCAGGAAGGTTGAGTGACTGCCTCAAGGTTGCAGCACTGAAACATGACACAGCTGGGACTCCAAAGCTCACATTCCCAAGTCATTTATATTTGTTTTTATTTTGTGCTTCTTACACCCAATGAAAAATCGGTGCTTACGTGATGCAGCTCATACCCATGCTAGACGCTGTGTTCCATGTGTGCTGATGCAGTCGTTAGGCAAGGAGCAGGTCCTTGCCTAAGGTCACGCAGCTCTGAAAGAGGCAGAGTTTGGTCTGGATGTTGAAGGGAAGACTCTAGGGCTCAACAATGAACCCAGGTTCAAATAAAGAGGTCATGCTGTAACCACAGGAGAAAGGGAGGGAGGTGGGTTTTCTGGGCAGATGCAGGACAGAGCATCTGTTGCAGCCGGGAGTTGTTGACCTTTGAATGCAGAATGTCCGCCCACAGGTTCATGTGTTTGAACACTTGGTCTCCAGATGGTGGCGCTGTTTCAAAAGGCTGTGGGGCCTTTAGGGGGTGGAGGAAGTAGGTCACTTGAAGTTTTATTTATTTACTTATTTGAGAGAGGGAAAGAGGCAGAGTGTGAGAGAGAGAGAGAATGAGTATGCCAGGGCTTCCAAGCCACTGCAAAAGAACTCCAGATGCATGCACCACCTTGTGCATCTGGCTTATGTGGGTACTGGGGAATCGAACCTAGGTCCTTTGGCTTTTCAGGCAAGCGCCTTAACCAGTAAGCCATCTCTCCAGCCCTGACCTTAAAGTTTTATAGACTGGCCCTGCTGCCATCCCTTCCCCACGTACGATGAACTCTACCCTTGGAACTGTAAGCTGAAATGAATAAGCCCTTTCCTACCCTAAGCTGCTGCTTGTCAAGTGGGCGGTGACTGATATGGGGAGTGGTTATGAGGTAGGTAGGTGGAGGGGGTGGGGGAGGGGGAAAGTGTCAAGACTTTGAGAAAGAAGAAATGTTAAGAACCCACCCTGCAAATTGTGACAGGACTAAGGGGCAAAAGCAGAGGATGTGCAGAGACTGTGTTCCTGAGCCACAGCCTGAGTTGGGTGCCTAGGGTGCCCTGGGACCAGAGGTCTCAGACACTGAGCTCCTCTGAGCATGTGGGGACCCACCTTGATTTTGTCATCATCTGGTAGATGAGAGGGAATGTGCTCTGAGAAGACACCCTGTGACATTTAAGAGGATGGTATTCAGGAAATGGAGCTCAGGGGTAGAATGCTTGCCTGGCAGGCTACAAGACCCTGGCTTAGATCCCTAGACAAATAAGGAAACAGGAGAAAGACCTTCAAAAATGTGTCCTTGGGGGTAATATGGGTGGTGCCTCAGAGAGACTATCTTGGCATCTTTGATACTAGGTCACCACCTGGGCATAGACTCCCCAGTGGGAAGAGACCCAGGAATTTTGAGACACTAAATGCCTGGGAGTGCTAAGTATTTATGATCTTAAAACTCTTACCGGCAAAAGCAGACCCATCTGAAGAGGCCTGGTAAGAAAGGTCCAGGCATAGTTGGGTGACTATAATCCTTTTCCCCAGTGCCACTGCTCTGCGTTCCTGTTTTGGCACTTTTTCTCAGGGGGACTTGTGGCTCTTGTCTTGACCATGGACCCTGTAGTCTCCACCCCCGGTCATTCATCTCATTGGTTTTTGGGGAGCTGTGACTTCATTTCCGGAATCATGAACTCAAAGTACTCTGCCCGGATCTTGGTTAGGACCTGCCCTGTCCATGTGGTCACTCCGTGTGTTCCTTGCACTAGCCAGTGAACCTGGAACTCTCTGCCTTCACTGGCCAGTATTCACAGGAGAACATCAGCTATGTGGGTTGCAAGAGGGGCTTGGGGGAGTTTGATCCTGTGGAGGTGTTTTGGGGACAGCTAGGGACAGAAGTGAGGGCATGTTCTGTTTATTCATAGCTGTCCCCTGGGGTAGAGCCTCAGGGGTTTTGCTCAGCTCTTGTCAGCTGGGAACACCGCAGAGCTCAGCCACATCCTTGAAAGAACTCTCAGATGTAATGGCCAGAGGAAGCGGTGTGCAGGGCTGCACCCGAAGAGCTCAGAGGACTCATTAGAGCACCATCTTGCTCTGATAAGCTGTTAGTTAAAAGTTCACCTGGAGGGGCTTTTATTGCACCCCACAGAGAATTCCTCCCTCCTGCTAGGAGCGCATATTGAGAAGGAAGGGTTTTATAGATGGTATAAATGGCTCACCATTCTGAGCATTAGTTATTCAAGCCTTATATAACTGTGCTCTTTGGGCCTATAGAAGAAACCCAGCCCTTTGCTGACTATGTGGCGATCATAGGGGAAAAATGTTTGGGTAGAATTAGGAATTAAGCATTGTGATGGTAACAGCAGTAAGGATAGTAACAGTAATTTATGGAGCTGCTAGGGCCACCTGCAGTTGGCTGAATAATGGCTCCCTAAAATACCCAGGTCCTCATCCTTGGAACCCGTGTGTTATCTTCAATGGCAAGAGGGACTTTGCAGGTGTGATTTACAAATCTTGAAATGGGGAGATTGTCCTGGGTTATCTAGGTGGGTTCTAAATGCAGTCCCAGGTGTCCCTAAACAAGGAAGGCTAAGGGAGAACAGCACAGAAGAGAAGAAAGTGTGATAGGAGAAGGAGACTGGAGTGATGTAGCCATATGCCAAGAAATGCCATAGCCAGAGAAAAGGAGTTGGAGCTTCTAGAAGGAACCAGCTTGACTGGTTCCCTGATTTTAGCCCTGTGAGACTTATTCCAGACTTCTAGTCCTCAGAAAGAGAAAGATAAGGGAATATATTTTTTGCTGTCTTAAACTCCTTGTGAATAGTCATGAGAGCAACAGGAAATGAAAATTTCACTCAATATACCTTAGCTTATTTCATTTGAACTAACTGCTACTATGAGCCCTGCTTGCAGATGAGGAGTCTGGCTTAGAAGAGTCAAGTGGCTTGCTCAAAGTCACAGTTACAGGTGTCATAAACCCAGGTATTATGTGGAAGGACTCCAAGGTTGGGAGTTAGGTTCTGGGACAGACATAGTGGGAGCTCAACAATGGGAGAGGAGAGAAGACAGGGTTCTAAACCAGGAGATGGGAATCAAGTCCTGAACCAGGATTTGCCAACCCTTCAAGAGGGTGATGGGTATCAAAGTCTGTGGCCACCCCTGGTGCAATTGAGCCAGTGTGGAAGGTGTTGTTCCCTGGGAATGCCTACGACCTCAGGTCCGGGCTGTATGTGACTGTATGTGACTGTAGTCCTTCAAGTGAGATGGGTACAGTGCTTTTTATCCAGGTAGGACATCACCCAGCCCCTGTGAAGGGCACAGGACACCTCACCCATGACCCTGTAAGGAGTGGAGTTGGCAAGAGCCAGGAGAGGTGTTAGGGCCTCGGGGGAAGTGTTCAAAGACAAGGGACAGGGCTCGAGTCCCAAGGAAACCTAGGCCAGCAACCAAGGGCGAATCCAGTTGCTTTGGCTGCACCCACCCCGTGGGCCTGGAAGTACTAGTGACCCCCAGGTTAAGTGGATGCCCAGGGCAACTCTCAGGCTGCAGGTGTCCCCGGCCAGCGCAAGCCCAACCTCAGCAGCCGCAGCTCCCCTGTAAGCAAAGGGCTGACACTGGCGTGGAAGTGCTCTGTGGGTCCCCAACTGCTCTCAGCACCGTCTTTGAGGAGGATGATGTAACAGAGTGGGTCAATAGGAAGGGTGTGAGGGGCCAGGCTGGAAACAGAGACCCTGAGGGAATACTTAGATGTGGACGTGCCAGAGGGTCCAGGATATTGGTCGTCAGAAGACAGTTCCAGGCGCTAGAGGGATGGCTTAGTGGTTAAGGCGCTTGCCGGCAAAGCCAAAGGACCCAGGTTTGATTCCCCAGTACCCATGCAAAGCCAGATGCACAAGGTGAGGCATGTTCGTTTGTGGTGGCCAGAGGCCCTGGCATGTCCATTGTCTCCCCCCATCAAATAACATATAAAAAATAATTTTAAAAAAGACAATTCCAGGCCAATAGCATTGGCATCAAGAGGGGAATATGCACAAATGCAGATTCTCAGGCTCCACCCTACACCTACTGAATCAGAAACCCTGGGGGGGGGGTGGCCAGGGCCATCAGCTAGTGTTTTTAATAAGCCCAGCAGAGATTCTGCCCCCTGCTGAAATCTAAGAACTATTGGTCTCACATGCCTACCGGGATCACTGAATTGCTTCTGGGGAGGCTGGGCCACAGTTAGCATTGCTCTGCCACCCATCCCACACAAGAGGCAGACTTTCTAAAGATGCTCACAGCTGTAGCCAAGGCGATCCTGCGCAGGAAGGTGGCCTTTTCCCTTTTCCGAGAGGAGAATTCCTCTCCGCAGATGCGTATCTCCTTCCACTGGGGCTTGTGAGTTATACAAGGTTGTGGGAGGAGCTCAGGGAATCAGATATTAACTAGACCTCGAAACATACATATTCCGGATGGATGCATCATCATCTTTATTTAAACAGAAAGCGTTTCTGGCTAAATTTGGTGGCTCATTTGTAGGAGACCTAGCAAAACCCTGACTTGCGGGAGTCTCGGAGTTTCGATGATTGAAGCCATGTTAATATTAGTCGCTGGTTGAATCACAGGGAGAAAATCGACAGATTCATTCTCTTGGGACCAGGGAGGTGGGGAGAGGGAGCTTCCAGCTAAGGCAAGAATCTGCTAATGCCGTGTCTGGGTGATTAATGGCATCAGTCTTCCCTGTGCCCTCTTCAGTGTCCAGCCACTGGCCTCTGGGAACCCCTGAAGCATCGGGCTTGTTTATGTGAAACAGCTCCTGAGGGCCGGGGACAGGGCGTCAGGCCATCAGGGAGGAGACAGAGGCAAAAGACAGCATCTCCATCTTCCCCTACCAACAAAGCAGCCAACCCGCAGCCTCGTGTGGTATGAAAAAATGATGACTTGACTTCATTAAGGCCTTGTCATCTTTCCCTGCTGACAGCTTGCAAAAGAGCATTCTCGTCTGAGCAGAACGGGGTCCCGGAGGCCACCGGGGGCACAGAAATCACACAGTGACTGAACTTTTCAGAAGCAAGATACTCTTCATGCTGAGGAAATGCTGAATATGAGAATGAGGGCGCGGGGCAGATTTCATGCACATTTCCAGGTTTTTTGACACACGTTAGCAGATGAGATGGATTTAGGTAGATCCAGCCCAAGGGAACAACGCCATGCCATCAGGCTCCTTTTCTGTCTATGGGCAGGGTACAAACCCCAGCTTTCTAAAGTTGCTTTGGTTGCTGGCCGAATGCCTCAGTTTCCTTGTCTGTTCTGATTTGACCACCCTTTGGCTCCTATAGTAGAAGTCATTGACATCGACTGAGATTGTAGAAGGTCCTATTGTGGCCATAACCACAAAGGAAATCTGCTGGAGACCCTCCTTCAAAGTGGTATCATTGTCCTTATTTTGCACGGCAAGAGGCTGGGGATGAGGCAAGATCATTTGTTCAAGGTGACTCAGAGCCTGACCCCCGTGGGGAATCTAGGCCTGATGACTCCTGTGGGTCCCTTCATCAGTGAGATGCAGAAACTGAGAAAGGAGCCCAGAGCTTCAGTCTCAAGATCCGATGGCCACTCTGCTCATTAAAGAGCCCAGAATTGTGACCTGGTGAACTTTCATTCAGCAACTTTAAAAAAAATAATAACTATTTTTAAAAATCACGGCTTCCACAAAGATTTTTTTAAACAATGCATATGGTTAAAAATAAGTCAAATACCAAAAGGCTTATTATAATGAAAAAGAGCAGCCTTTGCCCTGATGGGTTTAAACACTTCTAGGTATGTCTTCTGGTATTTACTTTTATTCTTTAACTCCACATTTATGCCAGAAAGCACTTCTGCTTCTTGACTAGTGGGAGGGAAAGTTTAGTTCCCTCATTACAGTTCTCTCCACCTCACCCCTAGCCCTGCCATCCCAATTTAATCCTAGCAATGTTTTTACTTACATTAGTGATGTTTTTTAATTTGGCTCAGAGTTCCTAATTTCCTGGTTGCATATTTTTCAACTGTTATCTCTTTACATTTTTCAAAATCAATGGAATGTTTGGCTGACTTCTCATTAGTTTTAATTAAAAATATATCATATTCATGTGCATTGTGTATATGGATAGAGGTTGTCAATAAGCAGTTTACAAAACTCATATTTCATGATTTTTCCTTATTGTAAGGTCTGGAGACCTTCAATGTAAAAAGTTCTTCCCTCTTACTGTTGTATTAATTAATTTGTAAGCATGTTACCCAATCTTGGGCTGGTTCCACAATTTTGTAAAAAAAAAAAAAAAAAAAGAATTATTTATTTATTTGTTTGACAAAAAGAGGGAATGGGCACACCATGGCTTCTAGCCACTACAAACAGACTCCAGTGCATGCGCCACCTTGGGCATCTGGCTTAACGTGGGTACTGAGGACTCGAACCTGGCTCTTTAGTTTTTGCAGTTAAGCACCTTAACCACTAAGACATCTCTCCATGGAGCCACCATTTGTTGGTCCCTTGTCTTCCTTTTCATTGCATTCATCCTAATTTGGCTGGGGCACACACTTCAGTAGATTTTTATAGAAAAGCACATGAAGGTAATTTTTCTGAATCTTTTACGTATGAGAATACCTTTATTTTTTTATCCTTATAAAGTTTTTAATTGTGCTAAATAGAAGAGCCAAAGCTGAATATTAGGTTCCTTTTCAAAACTATGATCGCATTGCTTTTCTGTGTTCATTCTATTCTGGAGACCTTCAACAAATGTCATTCTGGTCATGATTTTTCATGTAGTATTTCTTCTTGTTGAAAGCTTTTATATATGATTTTTCTTTTCCCTGGTGTTCTGAAAACTCATATGAGCCCTGAAAAAACAAGTTATAATCTTCTTCTAGGAAAGATTCTTTTTAAAAATTTTGATTTATTTATGTGCGTGCATGTGTGTGAATGGGTACACTAGGGCCTCTTGCCACCAGACACTTGCACTCGGCTACTCTTTGTCTAGCTTATGAAAGTGGTTTGGGAATTGAACCCAGGCCAGCAAGCTTGGCAGTCACGCCCCTTTAGCCACTGAGCTATCTTCCCAGCCCTCCAGGAAAGAGTTTTGAATCAATTCTTCAACAAAATATTTCCTGTCCTCTTCCTTCAATTCTCTTTCAATTTCACATGCTGCCATTCGGGATTGGTTATCTGGAGCCCTTGCGTTTCTTGCATTCTGTCATTTCTTCTGCTTTCTAATAAAACTCAGCTTTATTCTACAATCCTTTCATTGGGTTAGTGGGTTTATTTTCCATCCTAACTTCTTATAGCTTTTCCTTATTCCCTTGCTGTTTCTTCTTTCTGAACCTTCTCCTTCCTAGGCTCTCACTTTACTTTGGCGTGATTTTAAAGTTTTCTTCTAGGGTCTATATTATCTCTATTCTCTTCAGTTCTTTTCCCCAGTTTATTTTTATTTTTATGTATTTATTTACAAGGAGAGAGAGAGAATAAAAATCAGTACACCAGGGCCTTGTGCAAACTCCAGACACATGCACCACTTTATGTGGGTACTGGGGAATTGAACCCAGGCCACAGGCTTTGCAAGCAAGTGCTTTAACCTCTAAGTCAACTCCCTAGACTTTCCCACCCAGTTTTGACACTGGTGACTGATATGCTGATTTCTTTTATTTTATTCTTTCCAGTTCATGTGTGGATTTTTAAAAAGTGTCTAGCAGTCTTTTGTTGATCGTGAATTAGACACTAAATATACGATTGAAATGCTCATGTACATGACTGGGTAGAAAGGATGGTCAATTGATCTGGGCCTGTTTAAGTCAAGTGTGGTTGTCCCTGCATGAAGAAGAAGATTCATGCATTAAAGTGACAACACCCATAGCAACGGCTGTGGAAAGATGCACACCGTATATAACGTTGAGGAAGAGTAGGAGAGCAGGCTTAAAAGCAACCAGTAAATATCTTCCCTACTTTGTGTTGTTATTGTCGTTGAAACAGGGTCTTGCTTTAGCCCAGGCTGACTTGGAATTCACTCTGTAGCTCAGGCTGGCCTCGAACTCACAGTGATCCTCCTACCTCTGCTTCCTGAGTGCTGGAATTAAAGGCGTGCACCATCGTGCCCGATGGCTTCTTCCCTACTTTTGTCAAATGTCTATTTGTCACGAGTCTGTAAGGACACATTACAGCCAACACCATAGATTACACAGGCCTGTAGCTGTAGAGCCTTCCTCAGAGGGTGACAGGTGATTTCTGAGTCCTTCAGGAAACTGCCTATTTACATTGTCCTTCTCCTCCAAAAGTGTCCTGAGACATGTGAGCCTCCAAGGTCAGGCCCAAAGCCATTTGGCTTTCTGGGTCTGGGTTACCTCACTTAGTATAATCCTTTCCAGATCCATCCATTTCCCTGCAAGTTTCATAATTTCATTTTTCTTTATGGCTGAATAGAACTCCATTGTGTTCTTTATTATCCATTTATCTGTGGAGGGACATCTAGGCTGGTTCCATTTCCTAGCTATTGTGAATAGAGCAACAACAAACATGGTCGTGCATATATCTCTAAGGTAGTGAGAAGAGTCCTTTGGATCTATGCCTAGGAGTGCTATAGCTGGATCATATGGCAGGGGCATTTCCTAGGACGCTTCCGGGCTAACCTGTTCAGGCCTTGCTTCCTTACTTTTCAAGCAGTGGTGGGTGGTACAAGCATTTGTTTCTCCTTCAGCAAACCAGAAGGGCCCGCCTAATGGCCTCAGGAGCAGAGAACAGCAGCCAGTACAATAGCTCCAGAGCAGTTTATTCCTCCAGGGCTGTGAGAGCGTCATTTGCTTAACGTTTTGTAACAAAGAGCCCATTCAAAGAGTTTTCCCAAAATAAATTGTCTACTCCTAAGGTCAGAGGGGTCTCTACTCCTTTTAGGACAAAAATTATTTGTATGGAAGCTTGAACATCAAGTGTGTGTGTGTGTGTGTGTGTGTGTGTGTGTGTGTGTGTGTGTTTTAAACAAAACAAAACAATAGATCCAGAATTTAAGATAGGCATTTATGCATGTGTGTCTGTACATTTAGATAAGGGCAGTTTGCACCAACGCATTAGCAAGAGAGGTGACTTCAGAGTAGCCAAAGAGTGATTTTTTTTTCTTCATCAGTTTCCTTCGGTTTATGTGCTTTTCCTATAACGAGCACGCACCACTTGTGAAATTTTTAAGTTATATATAAAAAAAGATAATGAAGTACACCATGCGTGTTTCTTCACTCAGACCCGTCATAAAGGTGCCCAGTGCAGAGGGTGTGAGGACCGCCTCTCGCTGGTCACATGCCCCGAAGAGGCAGCATCCCCCTCTACATCCCCTGATTCATTGCAGCTGATTTCCACCCTCACTGTGTCCCAGCAAAGGCAAACCCAGTTGTAAGGAAAACTGACACCCGCCCACATTTATTCTGAAGTCTGGGTCGGGAAAGGCCTGCTGAGATAGAAGTTGGATTCACCAGCAGTATGCCAGGCTTGCCTCCTCCCTGCCTCTATGCCGCCCTTACTGGATGACCAACCCAGAGAAGCCCTGTCCATGATGGGAACTACAAGGGAAGCAGAGAAGAGGTGGCCAGGGCGTTGTGAACAGGACAAGTCCAGATATGATTCCAGAGAGGCTGGGGGAAGAGCCCAGCGTTAGGAAGAAGCTTGCAGAAGCTGAGGTATCAAAGGCAGACAGGTGGACCCCAGGTGGCCTCTGTCTAGGTGATAGCTAGGAGTTTGAACAGGGACATCTGAGGACAGGGGCTTAGCTGTTCCAGCTGGGCCCCTGGGATGGGTAATCTCATTTCACATCTTGACAGGATCTTAGAATCACCTCGCAAACCAATCTCTGGGCATGTCTGAGAGCTTCTAGATTAGGTTCACTGAAGACCTAAGTCTGGGGGACACCACTTCATGGGCTGGGATCCTGGACTGAATAGAAAAGTCTAGCTGAGCACCAGCATCCATCTCGTTCTGCTTGCGGGCTGACTGTGGATAGAATGTGTGCAGCTGTCTCACGTTCCTGCTGCCATGCCTGTCCTGTCGTGGTGGGCTGTGACCCCTCGAAGACAAAAGAAACTCTTCCTCCTGTACACTGCTTCTTGTCAGGGGTTTTGCCACAGCAACAAGGAAAGTCATACAGACAAAATGATACCAGATATGGGGCTGGTGTGTCATAAACCTGAACACATGGAAATGGTTTGTGGGAGGAATGCACAAAAGTTTGGAACTTTGGGGCTGGAGGGAGGGCTCAGTGCTTAAGGCGCTTGCCTGCAAAGCCAGGGACCCAGGTCCAATTCCCCAGGACCCACGTAAGCCAGATGTACAAGGTGGCGCATATGTCTAGAGTTTGTTTACAGTGGCTGGAGGCCCTGGTGTGCCCATTCTCTCTCTGTCTCTCTGTCTCCCTTCTTCTCTACTTTTTTCTCTCTCTTCCTCTTTCTTTCTTCCTCAAATAAATATAAAAATAAATCTTAAAAACGTTTGGAACTTGGGGCTAGAAGAACCCGAGAATGCTGTCAGCAGAGCTTAATTGGCCATTCTGGTGGGAATCCAAATGATCACAGTGCTGAGAGAAGCATGAATATTCCCTTCTCCATGACCGTGACCGCAGGACCTTGAGCCCCGATGTCTCGCCCCTGAAAAGATAAGCTGAGGGCAACTTCTCAGTCAGGCTTGTTTACAGAGAACCACACCACTCAGCCTGCCAGCCTCCCTGGGTGAGCTTGGCAGAGGCTAGTTCTGGGGATCTATGCAGAACTATGTCTGCCAGCTGTCTGATCAAGACACGCAACCACGTCTTCTCTCAGCTTCGGGCCATTTCTGACCCCACTCTCACCCTGATGGTATGTGATCGGTTGGTTCAAGGATCAAATGTAGAAGCTTTTTGAATTATTTTTATTTTCCATTTTATTTATTCATTTGAGAGAGAAAGAGAGATAGAGGCAGATAGAGAGAGAATGGGTGCGTCAGGGCCTTGAGCCACTGCAAACAAACTCCAGATGCATGCTTCACCTTGTGTGTCTGGCTTATGTGGTTTCTGGGGAGTCAAACCTGGGTCCTTAGGCTTTGCAGGCAAGTGCTATAACTGCTAAGCCATCTTTTCAGCCCCTTGGATTCTTATTAATGGCTCCCTACCTTTGGGTCTCATGTGAGAGGCACTAGAGTAAAATGACCAGCAGTAGGGGATTGCCTTGGACTGCATTGCAACTGCATATCACAGACCGGGGCAATGCAGGAAGCCTGCAGACTATTTGCTAGCATGTGGTAAGGGCTTCTTACTGTATAACGCGCCATGACAAGACAGAAAACGTGTAGTAGCTCAGGTCCATCTTCCTCTTCTTCTTTTGTGTGTGTGTGTGTGTCCCCGTGTGTGTGTGTGTGTTTCATAGGAGAGTAGAGGCCAGAGGTTGATATCAGGTGTTTTCCTTGATCAGTCTCCACCTTCTTTATTGAGACAGTATCTCTCAGCTAGTGTTAATTGTGAGCTTGCCTCTGGGATCCCCTGCCTTCACCTCCCATGCACTGAGATTACAGGAGGATCACCATACCCACCCCGTATTTACATGGGTGCTGGGGATCTGAACTCAGGGCTTCATGCTTGTGCAGCGAGTGCTTTACCAACTGAGCTGTCTCCCCAGCTCCCAATCTTCTTCTTCTTCTTATAAAGTCACTAATGTGGCCATGTCTTCATTCTAATTTCACTTACCTCCCAAGGCCCCATCTACAAACACCATTTACATATAAATTTGGAAATTAAATTTCAAACACATGAACTTTGGGGGGAACACATTCAAAATTCAACAGTGACCTAGACATCTTAGATGAGTGCTGTTCTCTTGAAGAAGGACTCTAGCACAGTCTGGGCCTAAGGGTTCAATGTCCATCACCAGCGGACATAAAGGTGGAGCTTGGGTCTAGCCTAGGATTGAGGATTCAATGTCTATCGCCAGGGGACAGAATGGTAGAGCTCAGGTCCAGCCTAGGGCTGGTGATTCAATGTCTATCTCCAGGGGACAGGACTATAGAAGAAAGTTCTGGCCTCAGTGGGGACATTAACACTAGGCAGGACTTCACAACACAGTCTGGTCCTCTAGATGGCTCATAGGATGTGATCATGGCAAGGGAATCATCTAGCAGCTAAGTACTTGAAGTCTATCGAATTAAATGAGGCAAGCATCTCCTAGGATTGTTGTGTGGTATGATTAAGACATTAAGAGTCCAGGGCTGGGGAGGTAGTACAGTTGATAAAAGGTTTGCCTGGGATGCATTTAGCCCTAGATTTAATCCCGAGCACCTCATAAACCAGGCATGGTAGTACACACCTGTCTCAGCACTCAGGAAGCAGAGGCAGGAGGATCAGAAGTTCAAAGTCGTGCTTGCCTACACAGTGAGTTCTAGGTTACCCTGGCTCTGTCTCAAAAATAAAATTAAAAAAAAAAAAAAGAGAGAAAAGAATGGTTCTATTCCCCCTCATGGGGAGATGGGTGAGGTTGAGCTTTCAAGCCTAGAACCAGCCCAAACAGGGCCAATGAGTTCCTCACTGTGTGCCGTGTACTGCTCTAAGGAATTTGTGCACATGAACCTGCGCACCCTCCACCAGCCACCTGAGAGAGGAAATGTCAGTGTTTTCATCTAATGAATGCAGAGGTAGGTATGCCTGTGCCAAACTCAATTTCTTTTCTTTTCTTTTCTTTTCTTTTCTTTTCTTTTCTTTTCTTTTCTTTTCTTTTCTTTTCTTTTCTTTTCTTTTCTGTTCTCTTCTCTTCTCTTCTCTTCTCTTCTCTTCTCTTCTCTTCTCTTCCCTTCCCTTCCCTTCCCTTCCCTTCCCTTCCCTTCCCTTGTCTTCCTTTCCTTTTCCTTCCCTTCCCTTTCCTTCCCTTTTCCCTCCTTCCTTCCTTCCTTCCTTCCGTCCTTCCTTCCTTCCCTCCCTCCCAAACCAAACCCTCTCTGTATCACTCCCTTACCTGCCAGCAGATGGCTTCTGCAAGCTCCCAGCCCCTCTACCTGGAGCATTCTCTACTTGGCTCATGCTTGTCAGAGACGAGGCCTGCCAAGGATCGGCCACTCCTGAGGATGGTCCCCACTCGGCCACTGGAAGGAGAAGCAGCAGGTGTCCCGTTTCTTGCTCCTGATGAAGATTCCCTGTGGGGCTGAGTCTCAGTTGCTCAAATCAGAACCTTGCACTGGCTTTCCCCTATAATACTAGACACCCCCTCACCTGGGATCGCCCTCTATATGACTGCTTGCACTGAAATCTTTGTCTCACAGTCTGGATCTGGGGAGGCAAAATCCCACTATCTCTTTTAGAGCCAGCCTATCAGTATTCTTCGGCCACACTTACCACAGGTGGCCTCTTTCCAGAAGCACTTTGGGGAGTGTGTGTGGAAAAACAGAGGCACAGTTTGTGGGGACCTGTCAGCTCACGCCCTGAGCGGAAAGGAACAAGGGACCATTATGCTGTCAGAGGAAGCCATTGCCTTACTTCTCAACAGCAGGTACAGGTGCAACGCCTTCCTGGCTTTCCCCGAGGAACATAGTTCACATCGCATTGAGGTAGTCTGTGGACGATTATAAAGATGAGGGCACAAGAGGTCTGCTCTGCCTTTCAGCCTTCTGGGAATAGCATGCCGTCTCTCTAATTTGACAGTAAGCACAGGACGACAAAGCCGAGAGGACGGGGAGCCATTCTTCCTCCTTCAGTTCCAGTGGGAGCTAGGGAATGATAAAGGGTTCAACTGGGGAGCACGCTTGCTTAATTATGCATGGCCTCAGTCATTGCATCTTTCGTGCCTGTGTATGTACAATGTGTGTGATGTGATGTGGTGTGTTCGTGGTGTATGCATGTGCACATGTTGCTGTGTGGAGGCCTGAGGAGACCAGGCGCGATGGCTCTTTCGCCTTTGGCTCCCTGAGATGAGGTCTCTCACTAAACACAAAGCTGCTATTGGTTTCGTCAGACTGGCTGACTAGTGAGGCCCGTTGGTTCTCCAGTCTCTGCTCCTCACATGACGAGGGTTACAGGCCTGTGTGACCATGCCCAGCTGTCAACATGGGTGCTGAAGAATTGAATTCAGGGGAATCAGGCCCTCACAGGTCCCATGCTTGTGCAGCAAGTGCTCTGACCTGCTGAGCCATCTCCCCAGCCCCATCTTGTCTTAAACATGTGTATGTGTGTAGTGTGTGCATGTCCATATGTGATGGGCACATGTATGTTTGGGTACGCATACACATGTGTGTATGTGCGTGTATATGGAGACCAGAGGTCCATGTAACTCTCTTCATTTTATTTTACTTTTTGGAATTTATTTTGTTAGTTAATTTTATTTATTTATTAGAAAGAGAGAATGGGTGTGCCAGGGCCTCTAGCCACTGCAAATGAAGTTCAGATGCATGCGCTACCCTGAGCCTCTGGTTTATGTGGCTTCTGGAGAATTGAACCTGAGTCCTCAGGATTCACAGGCAAGCACCTTAACCACTGAGCCATCTCTCCAGCCCTTTTTTGTAATTTTTTTTTTTTATGAGAGAGTAAGAATGAGAGAGAGAGAACTGGTGGTCCAGGGGCTCCAGCCATTGCTATGGAATTCCAGATACGTGTACCACCTTGCACATATGTGCCACCTTGCACACTTGCATCACCTTGTATGTCTGGCTTATGTGGGACCTGAGGAGTTGAACATGAGTCCTTAGGCTTCACATGCAAGGGCCTTAGCCATTAAGCCATCTCTCCAGCCCATTCATTTTATTTTATTTTTAAAATTTTTATTTATCGATTTTGAGAGAGAGAGAGAGAGAGAGAGAGAGAGTGTATGTGTGTGTGAGAGAGAGAGAGAGGGAGAGAATGGGTGCACCAGGGTTTCCAGCCACTGCAGACGAACTCCAGACACATGCGCCACCCTGAGCATCTGGCTTACATGAGTGCTAGGGAATCACAGGCAAGTGCCTTAACTCTTAAGCCATCTCTCTATCCCTCATTTTATGAGACAGGGTCTGTCAGTGAAGCTAGAGCTCACATATGGCTCACATATGGGTGGCATTTACTTTTTCATCACTGGGATAAAATGGCCAACCGGAAACAGCTTTTGGAAGGAAAGGGTTTATCTTGGCTTAAAGTGTCTAGGTGACGTTTCATCCTGGCAGGAAAAGCATGGCACAAACAGACAGTCAGCTGGACATCCCATCTCTAGAGCAGCAGGAAGGAAGTTGTCTAAATACTGGGCTTGGAGCTGGACCTGCCCTGGTGACACACCTCCTCCAGCAAGACTCTGCCTTCCAAAGTTCCTACAACTTTCCCAAACTGCCACCAGTGAGGGTCCAAATATTCAAAACACATGAGACCGTGGGGAACATTTTACATTCAAACCACCACTAAGCCAGAAAGCCTTCGATATCTCCTTGTCTCCACGTCCCCACACTGGGATGTACAGGCAGGTACCATCAGGCTTCACTTTTACGTAGGTGGTGGGGATCCTAACGTAGGTCCTCGTGCTTGTGCAACAAGCACTTTACCCACTGATCCACCTTCCCATGTGTGTTATGAACATGTGGAAGCATCTGGCATGCAAAAGTGCAAATTTAATGTTTTTTTTTTTTTTTTTGACATGGATAAATAAGCTGTTAGTTTATCTTGGAAATCACCATGGTGGTTTAGGGTCAGATAAGGTGGGCTGGGTTTGAGGAGCAAGAGAGGAAAGCTGTGACATGAAGAGTTATGTTCTTTCAAAGATCTGTCACTGGCCAGGTACCCCTTCATTTTGTAGTCACTTGTACACTCCTCAAATTATAATTCCAATTCAAAAGAGGAGCGTGTGTTTGTAGGTGTGAATTGTGAGCCCAAAATCAACCTTTTCTCTTTATAATTTTGATACCTCAGGTATTACAACTCTAGTGGAAGGCTGACTGACACATGTGCTCATTAGCCACCCCCCAGATCCCCTGCTGTGCCGCTGACTGCTGGAGGAAGCCCATCTTTGTCTCAGTGGCAGGAGGAGGGATCTCAAGTTCTCAGCCTGCTTTGGAGCGACTGATGTTCCAACATGTCCACTGAACTTGAATTTGTAAGACTAGATTAGCCTTTCTTCATAAATTTAGAGAAATTGTTCTAGGTCTGTGTTTCAGGACAGTCTTTATGTTGTGACACCATAGTCCAGAATGCCCTCTGACTGCCTTCTCCAGAGACAGCTCAATCTTCAAGGCTTCCTATTTAAACAAGAGCTATGTGTCCGTCTGGAGACCGAGATAATCTCCAAGCCACACTGGCTTTTTGACTTTAGAATGGTGTGAGAGCGGTGCCCACTGAATGGAAACTGTATTTTGGATTTTGATCTTTTCTGGGCTATTTGATATGGAGCGTGATACTCTCTCATGATGCTAGGCAACAGCAAAGAGCCACAGTTTCCCAGCCAGCCGTATGATTATGAGGGCAAACAGCCAATACTGTGTAGCCTGCTGTTTAGTTAAGCTAGGATGCTCGGCAGATAAGGAGGATTTAATCTTTTCTTGTCTTCCTTCCTTTCTTTTGCAATATTGGGGATTGAGCCTAGGGTCCATGCATGCTTGGCAATTCCTGAGCCCCTGAGCTATAAATCCCTGCTCCTTTTTTAGACTTTTCGTTTTGAGACAAAGTCTCACTAAGTAGCCCAGAATGACTTCGAAATCGCTCTGTAGAGTGATCTTCCTGCCTCAGCCTCCTGAAAAGCTGGCCATACTGACCTCTGTCTCTCTCTGTCTCTGTGTGTGTATTTCTAGGTCTGGTTAATATCTGAGTGGGAAATTCTTTTTTTTTCTTTTTTAAAAATATTTTATTTTTATTTATTTATTTGACAGAGAGAATGGGCACGCCAGGGCTGTAGGCCACTGCAAATGAACTCCAGATGTGTGTGTCCCCTTGTGCATCTGGCTAACATGGGTACTAAAGAATCGAAACTGGGTCATTTGGCTTTGCAGGCCTTAACCGCTAAGCCATCCCTCCAGCCCCTGAGTCTGGAAATTCTTGTGTAAACCATGGGTGGTAGTTTGAATAGATGTCCCCCAATATATTCAGTGTTGCATTAGTTTGTTGTTTGCAGATGCACCACCCAGCTAGAGGCAGTGTCACTGGGTGGTGGGTTTGAGAGTCCATTCTAAACATATGCAAAGTACCTAGCTGGAGTACCTGAGGTGTGCTGTGCTGTGTGACTTTTGGCTTGTGGCTTTTTCTCTGTGTGCTTGGGCAGCTTCTTCTGCCATAACTTCCCCTGAATCTGTAAGCTTCAATAAATATCCCTTCCTCCATAACTGTGCCTGGTCTGGAAGTTCATCTCAGAGAAACTGAAGCTGTCTGCTACACCATGCCTCAGTGAGTGTGCAGAGAGCTCTGTCCCAACCTCTGCCCCCTGTCCCCCAGCTTTGAACCTGGAAGACTGACTTGTATGGGCCAGCTTCAGCTATGCTTGGCCTCTGTAAAGTAGCAGGGACTCTTAGGATGGAGGTGAATGAGAACAAGTTCTCTTCCCCCTTGCCCCTCCCCCTTGTGGGGTCACTGTGAGCTGGCTGACATCCTTGGCAGAGAACCACAGCCGGTTTGCCTCTGTCTATTCTTTTCCCTGCAGTCTTCAGTCCTCTACTGTCCTGTGACACTCCTCTAGAGCTCATGAACCTTTACCTTATAAAGGGGGCTTGATAAATGTGACTCACTTACTTAAACTCAGTGCTTGTTGTTGTTTTGCTTTTTTTTTTTTTTTTAGGTAAGGTCTCACTCTAGTCCAGGTTGACCTGGAATTCACTATGTAGTCTCAGGGTGGCCTCAAACTCATGGTGATCCTCTTACCTCTGCCTCCCGAGTGCTGGGATTAAAGGCGTGCGCCACCACTCCTGACTCTTTTTTTCTTGTTGTTGTTTGCTTTTTGTTTTAATCGAGGTATAGTCTCAGTCTAGCCCAGGCTGACCTAGAAGTCAATCTATAGTTCCAGGCTGTCTCAAACTCATGGCAATCCTCCTGCTTCTGCCTCCTGATTGCTGGGATAAAAGGCATGCACCAGCGCTCCGGAACAGTGTACCACTATTTTCTGCTGGGATCCTGCCTGATATACAGCCTTGGTATTTGGAAGGTCTTAGTTTTAAGAGTCAACCTTGATTTACAATATAGGCATTGTTTCTTCCAGAATATTCTCTCCAAAGAGACCCTAGCTTCTGTTTCATAGCACCTGAGATGGTTTGAAGATTAGAGCCTTCTCTAATCACATCTTTGCCTTCCATAATGATAAGTCTTGGATTGATGACATTTGTTACCTTTCACCTGATTTTCTTTCTTTCTTATTTTACATTATCGATGCTACCTTTTGGAAAAAGGAACATCTCAAGCCCTAGAACCTGGGAATCAGGATAAGCTTTTTGGCATTTTTATAACACTTAACAAAACAAATGGTTCTCAGACTTTTCAATCGATTTTATTTACTTTCTTTATGTCTGCATGAAAAGCCCCCCTTTCAAAATTTTTCTCTCTTCTTCTCTCTCTTTTTAACTAGAATTGCTATGAGCTATCCCCAGGGCCTGGAATCTAGCTAGAAGATGCTTGTGAAATTGGCATTTTTTTTCTTTTTAAAATGTAACTTCTCAAAAAATCAATAAGCCCATTGTGATACCTTTGCTAGAGATTAAATCTGTTTTTATAGAATAGATATTAGCTCTTACTTCCGAATACATCAGAAGATTGTGATGTTTCAAGGGATGGGAGTCTTGGTAAACTGTTCTCGAGCTCCTGCAAAGCATTGCTAAGGTTTCTCTGTTTACTGCCACATGAGAATTAAGCACATAGTAGGTGTTCAATAAATATTTGTGGAGTGACACATTGTACAATCATTTGGAATGTTTCTAGTTGTTGTAGTCAGCTCCATGTTGCTGGGACAAACATCTGATCAGACACAGTTTAGGGAGGAAGGGGTTTATTTCAAGCTTACAGATCCACGGGACATTCCACCAGTGGCAGAAGAAGCCAGCTCCCTTTTGTAGATCTAAGCAGAGCGAAACCACCACACAGCCAGCAAACAGCAAAAGCAGCAAGCATGAACTGCCAGAGCTTAAACTGCTCTCAAAACACCTAGTAGGACTGGACTCAGATCCATTCCACTCCCCCACCCCATGACATTACCCCCCCCCATAGCAGGGATCGGACTGCTAGGGGTTCAAGTAGGAAGTTTAATGAAAACTTACTGAGCCTTGGGCTGGAGAGATGGTTTAGCAGGTAAGGTGTTTGCCTGCAAAGTCTAATGACCCTGGTTTGATTCCCCAGTACCCACGTAAAGCCAGATGCACAAAGTAGCTCATGTGTCTGGAGTTTGCAGTGGCTAGGGGTCCTGGCATGTCCATTCTCTCTATCTTTCTGCTTGCAAATAAATAAATAAATAAATAAACTTTATAATTATTTTTTTAAATGACTGAGTCTATGGAGGCCAAACAGTCAAAGTATCGCCTTCGTACTACCACACCAGTACTCAAGGGAAAAGAACATCAAGCCATGGCTTCGTGGGGTTTCTGTACTCACCATTGAGAATGGGCCACTCACACCCTTACTGTCTCTCTTCATGGAAAACTGCACACGCCTTGTTGGTGACTTGCTGGCAGATGGATCCCTGGCACTTCTGTGGACTCCTGTCTGGCTGGGATGCAGGCTATCTTGACTATTGGGTGCTTCAGCATGCCTCCCTCAGGGTGTGAACTCGGTGGGTCTCTTCCTGAAACCTTTGGACCCTACCATTAGGCAGTCTCCATTAGGGAGAAGGCAGGAGACTCAGTCTGTATAGTGGAGGTCTGTATCCCCATCTGTAGAGTGGGGGTCATGCTTCATGCCCCAGACACCTATCTGAGTGAGTCATTAAGCATGTAACCCCACAATGAGCACTCATAGAATTCTTTCAATCATTTTTTAAAATCATTGTCACTTGTTTCAAATATAGACCCTCCAGGTGACACATTTATATCAAGAAGAATATCACCACGTAATTCTATAAGATAAGATTGTACATTGCCATTTTTCTGCATTTAAAAACTTTAAAGCTTAACCTTTTTCAGGAATCTGTTAATCTGTTTTCCAGATGTTTGTTCTTGGAAAGAACTATCCTTTATTCTGGAAATATGTCTCCCTGCCTTTTTCTGTTAAAATGTTACTTCTTTCCTGAAATGATATCAATGTTTAAGAAGATAGCCTTACTTGCAAAAAAAAATGAAAGTCATTGCGGTTTTTGAATCCTGATTTGTATAAACCATCATCCTAGAACTATAGAAGTGTTCATGACAGCGAAATTCTCTACTCTTATGACATCACCTTAGAGTGACCTGTCCACCTCAGAGGTTTACTGCTTGATCCCCAGCCACCCTGGTAAGTGGGTGTGAAGCCTCCATTCTCAGTATAAGATCCCTGGGGCAGGGATGTTGTCACCAGTAGAGGCTTGTGTTTAGCACCCTGGACCCTTTGCTACCTAGTGAGTATGGACAGCTTGGCCTTTGGAGCTGACCCATTCTATGCAATTTTCACTCCTGCTACTGCCCAGGGCCATAATGAGCAGCTGGTGTTGAGTAATAAGGGAACGGGGAAGAGCTCCATCTCTAACTGCAGTTACTGACAGCTGAGTGACTTTGAAGCCAGCTCTTCTCCTCATCTTCACTCCAGTCATCATCGCCTTGTGAAGCTTTTTGCAACTCTTCATAAACTAGCATACGGGAAGAGCACCGAGCTCATTGCCTGGCCAATATAGTTGCTCAATAAATGTTAGTTGAATTGGAATCTGAAAAATCGAGGTACCAGCCATGAGCCTAATTCCCGAGACCTCAGACTTCATTTGGCTCATCGATTTGCCTTTAAGCAATTGATTTTATATGCCAGGACACACATCAGGATGGCGCAGGGAACCCAATTTAGCAGGCCTGCTTTATCTGATGTGGATGTGATCTGTGATTGAAATCAGGAGTGTTTCCACACAGGGAAGCTGAGAGAGCTCTGTCTGTGGACAGCTCCACACTACACCTGTGCATCGTCTTTCAGTGCCAGCCACATCAGCACATTGGTGCCAGGAGGCCCCGCCCACTTCTCCTCTCAGGCGGCCTGCGGGAATGGTGGGAGCCCGGAGGACCAGAAAGTGGCAGATAGCAGGCACTTCATCTGTGCTGACTCTGCCATACTCACAGTGATATCCAGAAGGCTCATGCGACAGGGAGCTCAGTATCTTCAACTTACACAGAGTGGCATCGGCGGCACGAGTCCCCACCCTGGCTATCAGTACAGATGGCAGGGATGATGTCTGTGGGAGCCCCAGCCAAGGCCGTGGATGTCATTATCTGTGTGTGTGTGTGTGTGTGTGTGTGTGTGTGTGTTCATGTGCACATGTGCATGTGGAGACCAGAAGTCAATATCTAGTGTCTTCCTCAGTGTCTGGCAACCTTTTGTTTTAAAAAAACAAAAAACCAAAACATTTATTTATTTATTTATTTATTTATTTGAGAGGGAGAGGAAGAGAGAATGAATGAATGGACACGATGGGGCCTTTTGCCACTGTAACCAAACTCCAAATGCATATGCGACATTGTGCATTTAACTTTACATGGGTACTAGGGAATTGAACCCAGACCATCAGGCTTTGACCACTGAACACCTCTCCAACCCCAACCCCAACCCCAACCTTATTTTTTTTTTCAGAGAGAGAGAGAGAGAGAGATTGAGAGAGGCAGAGAGAAACAAAGAGAGACAGAGAGGAAGAGGCAGAGAGAGAGAGAGAGAGAGAATGGGTGCACCAGGGCCATTTCAGCTGCTGTGAATGAACTCCAGACACGTGCTCCCCCTTGTGGGCAAGTGCTGCATTGCGTGCTTGTGGCACTTCTTGCATCTGGCTAAATGTGGGACCTGGAGATTTGAACGGGCGTTCTTAGGCTTGGCAGGCAGGTGCCTTAACTGCTAAGCCATCTCTCCAGCCCCCAACCTTATCTTTTGACACAGGGTCTCACACTGAAACTTGAGCCCACTGACTTGTCTATCCTGGCCAGTCAACAAGTCCTAGCTCTCCTCCTGTCTCCTTTTACAGGTATGCACCACCACACCCAGGTTTTACATGAGCGCTGGGGATCTGAACTCAGGACTACATAGTCAAACAGCAAACACTTTACCCACTGAGCCATCTCCCTAGCCCCGACTTCATTGTCTTGATTCCTGGAACAGATGGTCCCATGCTGTGCCATCCAGGAGGCGAGAAGAGAAGCTACCATAGTTCCACAAGGTGAAGAAGCAGAGAGGAAATAGACACAGCCAGGCAGACTTCCAACAGACAGGAAGGGGGCAGGCTTCTTAGGCACAGCGGAGGGCCCCCAAAGCAAGCACTGTGTCAGCTGGTAAAGGGACAGACGCTGGTCACAAGCTATCCATATGAACCATGAAGCAGTGTGCTAGAGGTAGGCATGAGGAGCAGAGGCCAGCAGCTGAGAAAAGGGAGAGGGTGCTAGTATAAGGGGGTGAAGAATGGTGGGGCAGGGCTCCACATAATTCCAGCTTCTATCTGCCATTACCAGGACACACGGCAGAGTGGGCATGGGGGCCATACAGCATTTAGTGAAGGCCCTAGAATGCTTTCAGCAGAGGTCACATTCACCCTTTTGGTGGAGTCACCTCCAGCGGCTGAGGTATAAACTCAAAGTCTTATCATCAGGCAGCCAGGCAGTGCAAACTCTGATGACACCCCACACAGCTGGTGGGCAAGGGCACGTTCCACTGGTGGCAGACGTATCATTTGTCTGCTGACAAGATAAGAATCTGGTCCCTGAAGAGCCCAGCAGGAGGCCCCCTCCTCACCTAGCCATTAACCCGGTTATTCAGGCATGAGTCCCACAATGGAGCTACTGAGATGGAGAGGACGCCAGCCACTCCTTCTTTGTCAAAGTCCTCCCTTCCCTGTTTCTAAACCTATTGTGTCAAAGTGACTTTAGACAAGCCTCTGTTGGGGCCTCATCCTGTAACTCCAGGATTCATACCAACCCCAGCGTTCCCGGCTCCTCCCAGGGGTGATTGCAGCATTGAGTTAAAATTGAGCAGATTAGTAAATAGATTTTCATCTTTGTGCTACACAATAAACAGCATGGGAAAGAACACATGAAAGGATTACTGGATAAAAACCCTAATCAATCCACTCAGAAAGAAGCCTTGCCATGTCGGGGCACGCGGGCGTCAATAAACATGCGGGAAGAGAGGCGTAGCTGGAACCACACCCACTGGGTACTTGTGAATCACCTCTCTGGGACCAGAGCATCTTGCTGGTCCCCGCCCTTTTGCCAAGTGACTGTCAGAGAACTTGCATGCTCTGTCCCCCAAAAGACTTTATGTTCATCTTGACCAGTCAGGCTCTCGGGGTGAGTTCCACCAGCTATGCCTTCCTGGGTCTGCTGTGCAGCGTGGGTCTACGTGATCATGACTCTGCAACCTCCCAGGGCCTGGTCCCAGGTGGCTGGCTGGGACATCCGTCCTCTGCATTGAGTCTTGTTCATATTGTTTGCATGCTTCCAAGGAATCTAAAATGGTACCCAGGACAAAGGGCGTTTCTTTTTTGGATCGTGAAGGAGGATGCAGGATTAGGACACTCATTTCTTGCTAGTGTCAAGCCCCTGCACTCGGGTAACCATTACAGCTGTAATAGGAGGCAGGATTCTGTACTTCAAAAATCCCTTCTCAGGGCTGGACAGATGGCTTAGTGGTTAAGGCACATGTCTGCGAAGCCTAAGGACCCTGGTTCGATTTTCCAGGTCCCATGTAAACCAGATGCACGGGGGTGGGAGGGTGCACGCATCTGGAGTTCGTTTGCAGTGGCCCTGGTGCACCCATTCTCGCTCTCCCTCTCTCTTTCCCTCTGTCTCTAATGCATAAATAAATAAAAATAAAATCTTTAAAAAAATCCCTTCTCAGCACACAAAATCCCGGGGAGATGGCAGCGAGGCCATGTGGGATTATCACACAGTCTGGATGGGGAATGGATGGGCTCAGCCTATGTGGACAGGGCCTATAGGCAGGTGGTGCTCTGAGTCCAAAGGTAACCGTGAAGTTAGCGGATGGGAGGGGACATACGACACACCCTGCCACACAGTTATACCAGCGAGACTGTGAGGACCATGACCAGGACTTCGGTCCATTGTCTCTGCGGACCCACATCCTGTGTCTGCCATTCTCTATCTCATATCCTATGCTCACAGCTTCCTGCCAGGCTCCCTACTTCTACCGTTGTCACCAACTGGGCTGGTTGCATTGTCTGCAGTCGTCGTGCTTGCGGATTCTGGAGGTGTCCGTTCTAGTACCAAAATACAAATCCCTTTACTAGCGTGATCAGATTTAACTCAATATGACAATCACTCGCTCAGTGCAAGCATTTCATCTCACTAACCCAGGAGATCTGCTACAAAATTGATTTGAGTGCAGGCTGTGTCTTCAAGGCTGCCATCTCAGCTTACACACACAACATGTAGCTCCTGCTTGACCTCTCCCTGGTGTGGCTGGAGGAAGACACAAACAGGGAGTGGGTCATATAAGCGCAGCCACAGGGGAACATGTGCCAAGAGGCTGCAGAGTTTGTGCTAACAGTGGGCTGCCCGAACCTCTTCCTGTGCTTTCAGTCTCCCTTTCCACCTCACATGGGTGGGGAGTCTTGCCCCTGAAGACCCTGCATTCACACCTCCTCCGTGTCATCTGTGTCAGGGTCAAGGGGCAGGTAACTGGTATGGGCCTCTCGCGCTATGTCATCCTACAGTGGGAAGTGCTGGGAGGAAGGATCAAATGGGCGCGGGGGGGGGGGGGAGATTGAGCAAGCGCAGGAGCTCACTCCCACAGCAAGTGTTCTTCCTCTTCCCACACCCTATTTGTGTTTCAGCATTCAGCTCTCCTCTGTTCACTTTTGGTTCTGATTGCTCTGGGGTCTCAGCTCTGTCTTCCTCTTGCAGTCACTACAAGGTAAGACCTGCTCAGGCGCAGGCGCTTTGCAGCTGAGCCGCTGGGATCCTCGTGCTTACCACCAGCATGGTTCTCTGGGTCACTGAGCAGAAAGAGCTTTGGCGTAGAAGGTGGACAAACCTGGCTTTAAAGCTAGGCTGGAGCTCCTGTTGTGTTGGGTAATTGCCACCGTGCCCTGCCTTTTGTGGGCAATTAAGAAATGTTGTACATGGGGGCTGGAAAGGTGACTTAGGGGTTAAGGCGTTTGCCTGCAAAGCCAAAGGATCCCGGTTCAATTCTCCAGGTCCCACATAAGCCAGATGCACAAGGGGGCTCATGCATCTGGAGTTCGTCTGCAGTGGCTGGAGACCCTGGCATGCCCATTCTCTCCCTCCTCTCTCTCTCTCTTTCTCTCTCTCTCTTTCTCTCTGCCTCTTTCTCTCTCTCTCAAACTATATATATGAAATGTTGTACATGGGCTGGAGAGATGGCTCAGTGGTAAAAGGCACTTACCTAGTAAGCCTTTTGACCCACTGGGTCAGGATTTCCAGCACCTGTGGAAAAGCTGGATGCAAGGCAGTGCGTACATCTGTAATCCCAAGGCATGGATGGTGATGGGAGGCAGAGCCAGGAGGATCGTGAAGCCCAAAGTGTCAGCTAGACTGGCGTTCCCTGAGGCAAAGAGTCCACACAGAGAAATCCTGTCTCCAACAAGACAGAAGGTGCGTACTAACATCCTGTGACCTCCATACATGTGCTACGGCACACGTGTGCCCGAACACACATACCCGCACATCAAGAAAAGAAAAGAAAAGAAAAGAAAAGAAAAGAAAAGAAAAGAAAAGAAAGAAGGAATACTGCAGCTATCCAGCGACCTACTCTCCTACTGTTAACACTGGTGAGTGACAGAGCTAGGAAGGGTGACTTGATTTTCATTACCAGGCATGATGGGCATCTACTGTTTCTGCCCACATAACATTCCTTGTCCCCTTACTGTCGTTTTCTCAAGACAACCACATCTTCTGTTTCACTGATCAATATGTAATTGAAATGAATTTAGTGGCTTAAAATAACCATTAAAATGGAGTCAGGTGTGGTGGTACACCTTTAATCCCGGCACTTGGGAGGGGAGGCAGAGGTAGGAGGATCCCTGTGAGTTTGAGGCTAGTCTGGGCTAGCATGAGACCCTACCTTAAAAAAATAAATAAATAAAACAAGACAAAAACAAAGATCTTTTATGATTGTGCAGATTTCCATGGCTCAGCAAGGTGGATCTTACTCTTCTCCTGCCATCAACTGGGCTATAGTCACTTGAACAGAACTGGAATGTCCAAGATACTTATTTTGAATGTCCGCTCAGAGCTCAGTTGTGGCTCTTGGTCTGACCACCTCAGTTCTTGTGCATTTGGCCTGTCTTCATCACTTAGGCTTCTCAGACCATGGCTCCTGGGTTCTAGGAGGGAGTATGCCAAGTTGCAGATCTCTTAAGCCCAGGTTTAGTAATAGAAGATCATGTACATCTGTTTCTGCTTGTCAAAAAACAAACCCCACACCAGCCAGGTTCGAGGGGAGGAGTAATTAATAAAGTTCATGGAATAATAAAGTAATAAAGTTCATGGAAGCCATGTCAAAGAAGTTCTGGTCCTTTTTTAAGGCTACTTAGTCTCTTTTGTGTTGCTGTGACAGAGTACTTGAGCCTGAGTAATTTGTAAAGAACAGATACTTGTTACTTACAGTTCTGGGATCTGGAAAGGTCAAGGTCAAGGTCAAGGGGCGGGTAACTGTTATGGGCCTCTTTTACTATGTTACTCTGTAGTGGGAGGTAGAGAGAGACAGAGAGAGAGGGAGAGCAGGAGCTCACTCCCTCAATAACTAACCCACCTCTGCAATAACAGCCCTGACCTCTTCATGAGTGCAGAGCATTCATGATGCAATCACCTCCTGGAGGAATTCATCACTGTTGCATTGGAGATGAAGTTTCTAACACATGAAGTCTGGAGGACACAAGCAAACTATAACATCTAACATATGCTCCTAACTTTGGAAAACTGCTTGGGGGTTGAACTCTGCCACTTAGAGCTCTGCCCCTCCCCTGTCACAGAGATGAACATCTGGTCCAGATCTGGACAGTCACATACTCTGTCCTTACTCACACCTCCACAAGCCCCACCCTGACAAGCGGTCCAACACCTTGACTCAATGGAGTCACCCAGGTTCCCTCCTTGAGAATTAACACACTGCAACAAGAGGGACCAGCTACCTCTTTACTTAGATTTCGGTAGCTGGGATGGCTAGAGCCTAACCCTGTCTAGAGCCAGATAACTCCACTAAGCCATCTCAGAAATGTGAGGAAAATGTTCAGAGAGAAGCAGAGAGGGGGGAGGGAAGGTGGGAGAGAGGTTATGAGAATAGAATTAGGAAGGGACAATAATGATGATGGTGAGGTCTTTGGTGGAGGCCTTGAGTCTCCAGTTTTCTCTAACTTAACAAACTCTCTGTTGTGCTAAAGCTAGTGTAAGCTAGTTCTGTCCTCTATCATCAAGGAAGAAGTGGGAAGAAGCCACTTCTTTTGAGTTTGGGTTCCCACCTAGAAAACAAGAATGATATTCACACCTACAACAGCTCTTCTTTCTCCCTGCCAACGTGAAGATGTGACCTTGGCTTTCTGCTCCTGCCATGCTCTCCCCACCATGATGAAACTCAAACACTGTAAGGTGAAATAAACCTCTTCCTTCCCTAAATTGCTAACCTGAACCAGGGGCATCACATACTTTACATACTCACAGAACCCCACAAGGTGGATACTGTTGTACTCATTTTATACAAAAGGAAGTGAAGAGATGTTCAGGCCCTACTCAAAATGAATGCAACCAATAAGGGCTGTAGCAGCATGGGTATATGTGTGTATGCATGGGTAGTATGTAGTATGTGTGGTGTGTGTGTGTGTATGTAGTGTGCATGTTCAGTGGATGCACATGTGTGTGCAGATGTGTGCTTCTGATGTGCATGCCTGTAATGGCAAGAGGAGAATATCAGGTGTCCTCTGCTACCTCTCATCTGTGTCTTTTCTTGAGAGAGTGTGTCAGTTACTTTCTTATTACTAAGACAAAATACCTGACCAGAAGAAATTCAGGGAAGGAAGAGGTTTATTTCACCCTACAGTTTTGAGTTTCATCATGGTGGGGAGAGCATGGCAGGAGCAGAAAGTGAAGGTCACATCTTCACATTAGCAGGGAGGAAGTACAGCTAGCTTGACAAACAGGACTGAGCTATAACAACTCCAGGACCACCTCCAGAAAGGCTTTACCTCCCAAAGGTTCCACAACCTTCCTAATCAGTACCAATCCGTCCCAATCAGTACCAGGGATTAAGCATCCAAGCACATGAATCTATGTGGAGAGCATTTTTTATTCAAACCACTACATAGAGCTGCCATTTTTTTTCAATAAGACAGGCTGACCATCAAACCTCAATGATCCTCTGATCTCTGTTCCCCCTACAAAACTGGGGTTATAGGTATGCATGGCTATGCCCAGCTGTCTATGTGGGTGCTGGGGAATTGAACTCAGGACAAATCAGGCCCTCTCAAGCTCTCATGCTTGTGTGACAAATTCTCTTAAACTCTGAGCCATCTCCTGAGCTTCCAACTCTTTTTAAGTAACAAACCTATGTTTCATGGGCTTCCCTGTACCAGTCCAGACAGGACCATCAATCAGCCAGACAAGGCACAGTTACAGTGAGGGTTGGCATGGCTTTTGGGGGCAAATGTGACAATGACACAAGCCATTGTGAAAAAAAAAAAAAAAAAAAAAAAAGAAAAAAGAAAAAAAAAAAAAAAAGAAAAAAGAAAAAGAGAGTCCTTTGGAATCTCTACACTCTCCTTTGGTGTTTCTTTCTAGAATTTCCAGCTCATGTTGTAGTTAAGCAGAATCAAGCCTTATGTCAATGGAACATTCTGGGTCAGGAATGTCCCTTTATATTGTAAGTTTAATTTGGGTTCTGACTCTGAATTTGGAAAGAAGAGAGATATGATTAGGGATGAACAGAGTAAGAGGTCAGTAGCAGACAGCTTCAGGTTCCCTGAGATGAACTTCCTGACCAGGCAAAGTTAAGGAGGCAGAGATATTTATTGAAGCTTACAGATCCAGGGGAAGTTCCATAATGGCAGAAGAAGCTGCCCTGGTCTTACAGGACCAGGGAAGAGGGAAAGAAAGCCAAAAGCCACACAGCACAACACACTTCAGGGACTCCAGCTAGATACACTTTGCATATCTTTAGATTGAAATCTCAAACCCACCACCATACCATAAGATCCACCCAGAGACGCTGCCTCCAGCCATGTAGATGCAGATGCAAACTACAAGCTAATAAAATGAATGTATTGGGGGCCATATATTCAAACTACCACATTCCACCTCTGGCCCCCAATAGATTCCTAACCATCACACATTGTAAATTGTATTCAGTCCAATTTCAAAGGTTCCTATGGTTTGGAACAACTTAAGATAGTGAGTCCTATAAAAACAAGTTAAATACTTTCAACATATAAAGATGCAGAGTAAACCCTTTCAACCAGTATAAGGCATAGCAAGGAGAGACTAGAACAATGCAAACTCAACCACCATCAGCAATCACCAAACTTCTGTAGTTCAAGTTCAATATAACCAGAGACTGACAGTCTCCAGGTTTTCCAATTCCGCCCCTTCAGCTGGGCAGAGTAGCCAGGGAAAACTTCCATCCCAGGCCAACAGTGTGCACCATGGTAGCCCTGGCATAGTCCTAGTATATTCAAAATGTCTTCAGGTCTCCATGCAAACCATGGTCCATCTTCCAAAGGCTCTCAGCCTATCAGGGCATCATGCCCTGCCTCATACCACACCTTAGCAGCGGCTTCGGGAACTATGTGTGCACTTCATGACCTCTCCAAGCATTTTTCATGCTTCCAAAACTAATACCAGGTGTGCAGGACACAGCCATATTCTTAATTCTTAATTATTCTTAATTAATAATATGAAATAAATCATAACCTTAAAAGCAGGTTCCTTCTCCAGTCAACTCTTTCCAAAAGAGTTTGCATTTCTTTTTTAAAAAAAAGATATTTTTTATTTACTCATTAGAGAGAGACACAGAGAGAAAGTGAGAATGGGCATGCTAGTGCCTCCAGCCACTGAAAACAAACTCCAGACACATGAGCCACCATGTGCGTCTTAGCTGACGTGGGACCTGGAAGATCGAACCGGGGTCCTTAGGCTTCATAGGCATGTTCCTTAACCGCTAAGCCATCTCTCTAGCCCAAGAGTTTGCATTTCTAATAGTCTTCCCTCAGGCATCTTCTCCATTGTTTCAACGTAAAGCATTTGGGCCATTTTCCTTAAGATTGCTAATGTGTTGACAATAGCAGCTTCAGTAACCTAAAAACCAGTCTCAGTGCCTCTAATTTTATCTTACTTGAGGTTTTCCAACTTAAAATCTTAAATCTCTCAGTCCAATATCTTTGGCCAAGCACATCAGTCCATTACAAATTTAACCATGATCAAACTCTCTGGGCCTGGGCAGCAGAATGCAGCCAGCTCTTATGCCAGTAGCCCAGTTCCAACAAAGTCCTCTGTAGTCTTTCCTTCCCCTTAGAAAGCTCATAAGCCAAGCCTCAAAGTTCAATACTGCCTGCACTTAGCATTCTCAAACTCTCATCAGAATATTCCATAAAACTTGGCTTACCACTCCAGAAGGCATCTTCAGTTGCAAGCACCAAGTCCATGCCCATTGCTCCAAAACAAAGGTTCCAAAAGACAAAATTCCACATGGTCAGGTTCATCTTACCCCAACTTCAGGTTGGCTGAGATGAACTTCCAGACCAGGCAAAGAGAGAGAAAGTCAAAAGCCACACAGCGCAGCACACTTCAGGAACTCCAGCTAGGCACACTGCATATCTTTAGATTGAAATCTCAAACCCACCATCACACCTTAAGATCCTCCCAGTGACACTGCCTCCAGCCAGATGGATGCAGATGCAAACTACAAACTAATAAAACACTGAATATATTGGGGGCCATCTATTCAAACTACCACAAGTCCTCTGAACTGTCAGGTTCTCTGCCATGTTCTTAGTTGCCTTCTAAGAGTCACATCCTCTCTGACAGCTGCCTGCAGTGTGGGTGTCTAACCAGAAAGGAAGCAGGGTGCAGTAGATTAGGGCTAGAGATTAGAAAGATTGCCAAATACAAAAACAATTCCTCCTGCTCCATCTGCAACACTTATTTCAATACCCATTACCCCTAGGGATCAAGTCAAGGTCAAACAGCCCCAGCGGCATGTCTATATAACAGTAAGTATTGCATTTCCTTCAGCATAATGGACTAGACTTGACCAATAGCAAACCTTTGTTGCCCTTGTAGATACCTGGGACTATGGAAAATCTCCTTTCCTAAACTGCCTGCTCTCTGGCCCTAGGCAAAAATTATGCAGTATTCAATTTGCTTCCTGATAGAAATGGACTTGAAACCCCAGTGAAATAAATCACGATGCACATACTGATGCATTCAGTGGCCTGGGGTCTGTTATTCCTGGATCTGCCTTGGGTCTGTCACTCCTGCCTCTGCCGGGGATCTTAAATGGTATACTCTTGACTGAGTACACCTGCCTCCCCCAAAGTCCTGGAGTTGTCATGGCACCACTGAAGGGGTCAGCAAACAGGACCCTAGGGTGAAGAGGTCATCAAACATGACCCTAGGGGCATCATCAAATAAGCTCTGGATGCCAGGAAGTCTGTCTGGTGACTATAAACTGCCCCAGCTATCTTAACAAAAACAGCCTGCTGACCTATGACCTTGGGGGAGCTAGGTACCTGAATAAGAAGCTTGTTTCCATCAACTTCCTCATTGTTCCCTCCCTCACTCTTCTAGCACAATCCTACCAATGAAAGCTCCCCTACCTCCAATCACAAGCACACTCTCCCATTCCCAGGGTCACAATGCCACAGAAATGTCCCTCTTGTCCCTCTCAGGCTGAATAAAGTCTGCTCCTGTGGAGAGTCCTATCTGCTTCTTCCTTCCAAACATGCCTCAAACTTTTTCCTTACAACCACAAAGCCCCTCTGATGGGGAAGCCCCTCTCTAACAGCAGGCAGGGGTGGCTGGCTTTTCCATAAGTGCCCCTGATCCCCATCGAGCTCTTGTCGTAGACCTGGGTTTAGACATTCTCTCTTTGCAGTCTCTCCATGACTCTCAGAATGCCAAAGCTGGAGAAGGCTTCACTCGCCCAGCTCTCCTGAGGCTCTTCACCAGCAATGGATCAGTTACCTTCTTTACACTTCAAATGAGGACCGCCAGGGAGGGACAAGGATCCTTAAGTGGCAACAGAGGAAAGGTGCTCTTGGGTCTACTTTGCCCCATAGCACCTGTGAGCAGACACAGGGCCACCGACCCACTCAGTTGGGCACCCAAGGCTTCTTCTCCTATGAAGCAGGCTCAAGGAGCATCATGTAGGAAGCCGCTGGACCTTCTGACTATCTGTCTGGAGACCCTCCCTCCAAAGAATTGGTTCCTTGCATCTTCCCGGTCCCTTCCCTAACTCAAAGAAGGCAGGGGTACTGGCCTACTGTGGACTCCTTCTGGTGGTCTCTTGCTGGAGCTGGACTCTGGCTAGGCCCTTTCTTCACCCTCCAGTGCTTGCTCATCAGGGCGAGGACAGTCTCAGGGACAGAGGAGTGCTCAGCACTGAAACATCTCTAACACACCTTCCAAGGCTCAGGATCCATTGCGGAAGAGGTGGCAGAAAGAATGTAAGAGCCAAAGGACGGGTAGGACTCCTTACAACGTGCTCCTCCAGACACAAAATGACCTCACAGTGCCTGACACTACCTACATAAGACCATCATAATAGGAGGAAAAGATGATGACATCAAAATAAAAGAGACACTGATTGAGAGGGGGAGGGGATATGATGGAGAGTGGAGTTGCAAAGGGGAAAGTGGGGGGAGGGAGGGAAGTACCATGGGATATTGTCTACAATTAAGGAAGTTGTCAATAAAGAAATTAACTAAAATTAAATAAAAAGAGTCTGCTGGAGTGTTACAGTTTGGGCACAGGCTGGGTGGGGTACACAAAGGAAATGCATTGCCTTGAAGTTCTGAAGGCCAAGGCCAGTACTGGTTACTGGAGAAGATTCTCTCCGTGGCTTGTAGAGGAAGGCTTCTCCCTGTGTCGTCTTCACGTGAACTTTGCTCAGGGCACAAACACAGAAAGCAGCAAGAAGCAGCAAGAGCCCCAGTGTCTCTCCCTCTTCTCCTAAGGACCTTTGTCCTTTCAGAGTAGGACTATACCCTTATGACTTCCTTTAACCTTAGTATTTCCTTAAAACCCTGTCTCTACACCATCCTTCGGCACTGAGACTCTGTTTGTGAGCCCACAGTAAACCCCAACAACCCCACTGAGGTGGGCCTTCAGTGGAATGGGGGTGGGAGAAGGGATATAAGAGTATAACTCAATGGGACTATGACTGATATGTGACATGTTCATACTATAAAGTTCACAATAATTAAAAAAGTCATTAAAACATCCTGTCTCTAAATACAGACCCATTGTTAAGGACTTCAACATACGAATTTGGGGAAATCACACCCAATTTAGTAATAGTCTCCTAGCCTAGTGAACACAAATACTGCCTAGAACTCTGGAGGGTACCAGTCACTTTTTTTTTTTTTTTTTTTTTTAGAGAGGCGCGCCAGCAGTCTCTCAGCTTTCCAGATTTTTTGGTTTTTTTTTTTGCGCCCTTGCATCACTTTGCATCTGGCAACCATGGGACCTGGAGATTGGAAAGATTGGAACCAGAGGAGGAGGAGAGGAACCACAAAAACCATCTCTCCAGCCCACCAGCCACCTTTTTTGTTTTTTCTTTGTTTTTTTTTTTTTTTGGCCCTCTCTTTTGGATTAGAATCCTTAAATTGAAACTGAGCTTGCGCCATGTCCCTGAATAAGTGACTAGAGGTTTACAGCCATCTTTCTCATCCTAAAAGACACAACCACAATGCCAAAGACTTTCCTCGGCAGCTATGTGGGCCCTCCCTTGTTCCTCTGTCTCACTCCATTCCCCTGCCATTGCTCACTCAACCTGAGTCAGTGCCAGTCCTGTGTGTCAGTCAGGAAGGTCCATCAGACCCCAGGAGGAGCTGGGTATGGTGGTGCACAGAGGGCTTAGGAGTTTAAGGCTAGCCCTGTCTACATAGTGAGTTCAAGGCCAGCCCGAGCTACATGAAAGCCAGTCTCAAGTCTCAACTATCAAAGCAACAGAACATCAACAGCAGAACAAAACAAGTCTACTTAGCCGCCTCCCTGTGTTTTCCTGTCTTCCCCTTGCCTGCTTCCGTGGGGTAGGGAAGGGAGAACTGGAAGATGAAAACTCACAGCTGAGGGTATTTTTTGCCGAGCAGACTCTTGGGTTTGTTCAGCAACAAGCTGGTGGGTGGATTGTTTTTTTTTTTTTTTTTTTGAATGCTAGGTTCTCAGCTTTGGATTAGACCTCCTAAATTGTTGAAACTGAGCTTCCCCTTGCCAGTGTTTGCCATGTCCCTGTTGTCCACCTTATGTTGACTAGAGGTTTCCACCCTCTGCTCAGCCATCTTTCTCATCGAGCCCCAAAATAAACAAGCTGCACAATGCCAATTTCTGCCAGCACTGCGAACCTGACTGCAACAGTAAAGTGGTACCGAGAGTGGGGTTGCCTAGACACCTGACTGTGGCTTTGGCCTTTTCTGATTGTCAAGAGGAACTCCATTTGAAACCTTGGCCTAAGAGACACCTTGCATTACAGCTTAATGGACTATTCTGGTCAGAGCTGAAAGACCTGAATGCAGTAAGAACTATGAACTGTGAGTTTGGCCTGAGGGTGAGTGTCAGTCAGGAAGGTCCATTTGCTATACCATGTCCTGAGAAGTTGTGCAGGAGGAGAAATGAACTGGTGTGAGCAGAAGGATATGGCACAGAAAAAATGAAATCTTTTGGGTGGCCTGTTCAGCTGCAATTGAGGGATTACAAGTTTGAGATTGGGCCAGCTGACCTGCAATGGCAACAGGAAGAATGAGACTCTTTTCAAGGGGCCTGAATGCTGAAGGAGTGTCCTGTTCTTCAAAGTCTGATTTATTCCCCCTGGATTAGCAAATTGGCACCCTACCTGGTATTATGGAGTATAACAAATCAGGAAAGAGAGGGTCATTGAGTCTCTTATGTTTTGGAAATCATGGGCAGTGTGAAGCAGGTTTGCTGGACAGAACATCATGAGGATGGACCATGGGAACAAAACAAGATCTGAGATGGCTGCCAAGGAGAGCTAGCCCTGGATGAAGTTTTCCAGGACTGTGAGTAGCCTGCTGTTTTCAGAGACTTGTTACTCAGAAGTTTCGGACTTGGAGATTTGTCACTGACTAGTTGTTGGATTGGAATTACAGAGCGTTTGCCCTGGTTGTTTAAAATCTTGTATTGGTTAAGTATTTCTTTGTTTTGCCCAATGCCATCCTTTGCAGTGGAATGTTTTAACTGTGCCATTATGGGTTTTTTGGGGATTATTTTTGGTATTATGGCTCAGTTAAAAGCTGATTATGGGGGTATGAACATCATTGGAATTGAGGGCTTTTAAATTTTGGGGCATTACATTTTACATCATGTACGGTTATCAGTTTATGGGGGCAGAATGTGGTGGTTTGAGTCAGGTGTCCCCATAAACTTCAAGTGTTCTCTCCTCCTGGAGGCAGAGTATTGTTGGGGGGGGCAACAAGCCAGCTTCCCCTTGCCAGTGTTTGGCACACTCTCCTGTTGCTGTTGTCCACCTTATGTTGACCAGGTGATGTCCACCCTCTGCTCATGCCATCGTTTTCCTGCCATCATGGACAGCCTGTAAGCCAAAATAAACCTCTTTTTCCCACAAGCTGCTCAGGTTCAGAGCAGCTGCCCAATGCGAACCTGACTGCAACAACAGGCAGGTCTCTGCAGGTTCAGAGCAGCTGCCTACAGCAAAGCAGCCTCTCCTCGAGCAGGCTGGCTGAGGCTGGATGTGCGTGTGGGTGGCTGTGGGTCAGGGAGCGCCCTTAGGCCAATGGCATTCTAATAGCTCCAAGGGACCAGGCCTGGCCCTGTACTGTCAACTCAGCTCCTTCCTCATTTGCAGTCTGCTTTCAAACCCCAGTGAGACGCTGAGGTGCCATCTGCTTCCATCCTTCTATCCCTGAGCTTAGGCTTGTGCCTTTCAAAAGCACAGGAGAGAGGCCGCCCTGCAGGTCTCGTAGAGGGAGGGTCTTTTCCTCCCCCATCAGACCTGGCGTGTAGCTGCCCCAAAATGCTCCAGTGCGGGTAGTGTTCCTGCGCTCCATCTGGTCTGGAGGAAGCATAGAGACCTTGCTGGCTACTTGCCCTGAAGAGGACCAGGATTCCCCAGAAATCTCTGAGGACTCTCCCAACCTGTCTGCTGCCTCCCACTCTGTCCATATTTATATGTTGCCCAAGCTTTATCTCCCTCCTGCCAAGTTCATTCATTACTCATTCACTCAATGAATAAGCACACAGGTTCTAACTATGAGCTGGGGCTGCAACAATGAACAAGTCAAATAAGTTTCTGGCCTAAAGGCAGCTTGTTGATGAATTTGGAGCAGACAAATAAACCAACAATGGAAAAAACTGAAAGGCAGATAGTCCAATGGGGAAATTAAATACTGAGTGGGAATATCTGGCTGGGGCCTACATTGGTTTCCCTGGACTGCTATAACAAATTATCACAGTGTTGCAGCTTAAAACAAAAGAAATCAGTCTGGAGAGGTGGCTTAGCAGTTAAGGCGCTTGCCTGCAAACCCTAAGAACTCATGTTCGAATCTCCAGGTCCCATGTCATCAGATGCACAGTGACGCAAACACGCAATGTTGCACATGCATCACAAAGGGGCACACACACATCTAGGGTTCATATGCAGGCCCTGGTGTGCCCATTCTCTCTCTCTGCCTCTTTCTCTCTCTCTCTCAAAATAAATAATAATTTTAAAAATCTGTTTAAAACAACAGACACCTAGTTTCTCAGAGTCCCAGAGACTTGAAATATGAAAATCCAGTTGCTTGCTGGGCATGCTCCCTGAAAAGACACAAGGGGAGGGTCTTAAGCTAGTGAATCTCTGCCTCTGTTGTCACATGGTGGTGAAGGGACCAAACTGACGCCATGACAGGCCTCAGTAAGGTGCTGCCCTGACTAGGCCAAAGTTTCAGTTTCCAGGAGAGGCGAGCCCTGGGGGCTGAGTATGTACAAACGTAACTGCTGCTTGCTTAGCTAATCACGTTAGAAGGTTATCTCCTCTGCCTGAAATTCCCCTAGACCTGGCTGCCAAAACCTTAAGAACAATAAAAAAAAACAAAACAAACAAACAAACAAAAAAAACACACACACAACAACACAAGTACAGTTACTGTTCAATTAGCCAATCATGTTAAAAAAAGACTAAAAGCCCACCAAAATTCCTTTAGCTGTGCTTAAAAGGGAGCCTGCGAGCTCCTTGGGTCACTGCCATTTTGTATGAGTGGTTGACCCCAGCATGCTCGCTAATTCTGCAGAATAAACGCCCTATGCTTTTACACACTATTTGACTCTGGAGTCTTTCTTCAGCGATTTTCGGACCATTACAGTGGTCTCCTTGTGTGTCTATCCAAAGTTTCTGCTTATTACCATACATGGTCCTAGGAACTCAACTTGATATCTACAAACAACCTAGTTCCAAATAAGGACCTATTCTCAGGTGTTTGGGGTTTAAAGACTCGAACGTATCTTTTAGAGGAACAAAATTCAACTCACAATATGTGGAGGTTTGAATCAGGTGTCCCCCATAAACTCAAGTGTTCTGAATGCTGGGCTCCCAACTGGTAGAAATTTGGGAGCTGGAGCCTCTTGGAGGCAGTATATTGTTGGAGGTGGGCTTATATGGGTGTTGTTGCAGTCAGGTTCACATTGCTGGCAGCAAACACCCAACCAAGAGCAGCTAGTGAGAGAAAAAGGTTTATTTTGGCTTACAGACTCGAGGGGAAGCTCCATGATGGCAGGGGGAAACGATGGCATGAGTAGACAGTGGACATCACCTTCTGTCCAATATCAGATGGACAACAGTAACAGGAAAGTGTGCCAACTCTGACCAGAAAAGTCCATCAAGCTGTACTTACAGCACTGTAAGGCATCTCTTAGGCCAAGGTTTCAAATCCTTCCATATTCTTCTCAAAAATCAGCTCCACAAGCCACACAATCAGATGTCTAGAAGCAATGATCCTACTTCCCATTACCAAATTTTACTGCTGCAGTCAGGTTTGTATTGCTGGCAGAAAACACTTGACCAAGAGCAGCTTGTGGGGGAAAAAGGGGTTTATTTTGGCTTACAGACTCAAGGGGAAGCTCCATGATGGCAGGGGGAAATGATGGCATGAGCAGAGGGTGGACATCACCTCCTGGCCAACATCAGACAGACAACAGCAATAGGAGAGTGTGCCAAATGCTGGCAAGGGGAAGCTGGCTATAACACCCATAAGCCTGCCCCCAATAATACACTGCCTCCAGGAGGCTTTAATTCCCAAATTGCCATTAGCTGGGGACCTAGCATTCAGAACACCAAAGTTTATGGGAGACACCTGAATCAAACCACCACAAGTGTTACAGCCAGCTTCCCCTTGGCAGTGTTTGGCACACAGGAGAGTTGCTGTTGTCCACCTTGATGTTGACCAGGAGGTGATGTCCAGCCTCTGCTCATGCCATCACTTTCACCTGCCATCATGGAGTTTCCCTTTGAATGTGTAAGCCAAAATTAACCCTTTCCTCCCACAAGTTGCTTTCTGCCAGCAACATGCAGCTGACTGCAACGCAACAGAGCCCTTCATGTGGACTTGGATCATCAGCTTCCTGGAAGAAGGGAAGTTACCCTTTGAGAACGAGTAGGACTTAGCCAAGTGCAGAAGGCAGCCCAGGACGTGGGAGAGCTGAGAGCCTCTGAGGTGACAAAAGGTTTGCAGCCGTGCGAGGTCATTCCTGGAAGTAGCAGTGATTCACGATGGAACCAGGACTAGACCGAGCAGAGCGCTGAGTTCTATGTGAAGGGGTTTAGAGTCTATCCCCAAGGCAAGAGAAGCCACAGGAACCCCACAAGAGACTGGCATGCTATGCTTGCACGAAAGGAACATTACTTGCGTGGCTACGTGGAGAATTGGGGACAAGGGTATAGGCAGAGGGCGCTGTCATGATCCCAGGTAAAGAAAATGTTGATGGAGACACAGGAAGAGGAGCTCCTTCCCCCGGGAGCTTATGCTAAGAAGATGGGGTTTCAACTTAGTCGTTGTTGGAGCTCCGCCTCAGGTAAGACCTGCTGAGTAAATGATCAACTGGCAAGAGGGTGCTAAGGAGCTGAGGTGGGGTTCCCTGCCTCGAGACTGGACATGGATATTTCTGGTTTTGATGTGAAAGCACACAGCATGTCCGTGCATGAGTTTGGGTGTGGGAACACCATGTGGGCAAGAAGGAACTGACACGATGTGGGTGGCAAGCTTAGAACACTTCCCCGTCCTCTTTGATCCCTCCTGCTCTCCACACACAATACTCTGTATCCATGATTCCAGCGCCCACTGCCTCACCTTCAGTTCACCTGATCTGTCTCCTTCTGGACTGCCTAGCTCCTGCAAGGTTCCCCTCTGGTCTCAGTCTGGTCAGAGGCACAGTCCCTTCCCCTCAGGAGGCCCCTAATAGCTGTCAATCCAGAATCTCTTCCCATAGAAAACAGCTGACCAAGAAAGATGGAATTAAGTTACATTTTAGAGGCTGAGAATTACAGAGGTTTTAGACTACGGGGTAAAAAAAAAAAAAAAAAAAAAAAAAACCAGTATAATAAGTTGCTATTTATGAAGCCAACCACTGTGCTAAGAGTTTTACATGCATCATCTCCTTTGATATCCATGCCCCCCTGGGTATCGCTATCTCTGCTTCACAGAGGAGTGAAGGCTTAAAGAGTTGAGCCATCCATCCACACTCGTACAACCTGCCAGAGTCCTACAAGTAGGGCAGGATGGAAACTCCCAGCATCTTGATTTGTAAAGCCTGAGCCAGTGACCCCTCCACGTCCTGTTGGCCTTCCCCTGACTGGACGGCTCCACCAGGGACTTTGCTCTATGTTCCGTGACCCCATCAGCCAGAAGTAGGATGGTTCCATTCCCAAATCAGGGCCATGGCCAGGCTTAGCTGAGATTGGAAGGAAGAAGAAGAGACTGCAGATACAGGAATTATGTGAACCACGATCCTCTCACATCATAGCTCATTATCATAAGAAGTCTGCGCAGGGCCTTCCATTGTTTTATTAGCTTTTTTTTTCTCCCTACTTAATCCACAGTCCTCGCTCCTATTCCCTTAGGTACGCACTCCAGTGTATGATATATGGCCTAAAGTACTCATGGATCCTTGTTAAAATCTAATGCTGTTTTGTGGTGTGTATGTGTTTTTAATTTACACTATTGGTATTATGCTATAAATCTTTTTCTGCCTCTTACTTTTTTCTCCCTCTACACCCTGCTTTACGATCTATTCCTTTTGTTATTTTCACAGTAAGTCCATAGCTTCTAAGACACTCACTGCCTTCATTCCTCCAGGCTTTAGCCAACCGGGGAAGGCCCTGGGCAATCATTCTGCTATCTGTCCCTGATGAATCTGTTCAGGAATGACTCTGGGCTCTCTACACCCAGGAGACGATTACTGGGTCATAGACTTTACCCAAATGTAATTTTACTATCCTATTTCCCTAACATTTCCAGAATACCATTTCCTTTTTGCCACTAGTAAAGGCTCCTTTCAGTTTTTCTCCAAGCTTGATTCCCGCTTCTCTTCTAATTGTATAACTCCCTGGAGATGATCCAATTGGTACCCAAGGCTGGGCCAGTCATCTGCCTCCAAAAAATAGCGTCTCCTAAGCTAGTGGCATTCAAACTGTCCACACGCCTGCCCCGCTCTACAGCATCTGTGAGTGTCCCACTTTCTCTCCCATCTTTCTTGAGTCACCCCATGCTGTAAGAGCCAGCCAGTTGCCCTGGAATGCGCTACACTGTTTGGTGTTAGTGTGTGGGGATGCACCCCTGCTGAGTGTTCCTCCCAGGCCTTGGAAAGTTCACTGGGGTGTGGCCGGGTCTGTCTCATTTCCAGTGCCAGTCTTTCCGGGCCTCAGTTATCTACTCCTTCCAATGTCAGCTACTTCTATCTCTCCACACCCTACCTCCACTCTACCGCACAGCCTCCTACACCCCATCCTACCTAGGTGGAAATCCCAGCATGCTCTGCTCTCCTGCCTAGGACAGATGGTTATTTGCATGACTGGCAGAGCAATCTGCTGAGAACTTGTTTTTGGCTTTTTGCTAGAGTAGAAAGACATTTCTCTAAAATTTCCTTAGTGTGCATGGTGAAGAAGGGATGCGTCAGGAGGAAATGCTGTGGTGCTCCCTCCTCTTAGAAGGTAAAAAGAAAAAAACACACAAAAAAACCAAAAACCAAAACCAAAAATCCTCCTTCTTGGGTTTCCAAGGTTGGGAGCTTGATTCACTATCAAGCTCTGTGGTGGACGAGACACATGGAATATGGCCACCGTGTTTCCAAATTTGACCCTGGAGTCAGTCTGGGCCTCATAGTAGATTCCTGAGAGTCAATGGTGCTCTATCAAGAGTCACCAAGGGGCACTCACATGTGACAGAGAAAGCAACCAAGCTGCTTTTTTTGGTATGGAGTGTGTGTGTGTGTGTGTGTGTGTGTGTGAATATTTGTGTGTGGGAGTCTCATGTGTGTGTGCAGGGATGCATCCATGTGTGTATGTGCATGTGGAGGCCAGAGGACAAGCTCAGGTTTTGTTTCTCAGCTACACAGACCCCTCTCTTTTTGAGACAGGGTCTCTCATTGGCCTGGTGCTCACCAATTAGGCTCAACCAGCTGACCAGCGAGCTCCAGAAAGCTGCCTGTCTCTGCCTCCCCAGAGCTGGGGTGACAGACATATGCCTCCACATGTGGCATTTTACATGTATTCTGGGGATTGAACTCAGTTCCTCATACTTGTGAGGCAAGTAGTTTACCAACTGAGCCGTCTCCTCACCCTGCTTCCAAGAAGCAGAGACAGAAGAGTGCATGGAATCCTAGAACAGAAGCCGAAATGGGGAGTCACCGCTTCACAAATGCACCCATTCACTAATGCCACAAAATGTTACACAGCAGACAACCTCAAGTTCTGTGACATATGACAAGCCTGACTTGGCCTATGCATCTTTTCTTTTCAATTTCAAATTTTAATTTATTTATCAGAGACACAGAAATAGAGAGAGAGAAAGTGAGAGAGAATGGGCGCACCAGGGCCTCTAGCCACTGCAAACGAACTCCAGACGCATGCACCACCATGTGCATTTGGCTTTCATGGGACCTGGAGAACTGAACCTGGGTCCTTAGGCTTCACAGGCATGCGTCTTAACCACTAAGTCATCTCTCCAGCCCTGGCCTCTGCATCTTTTTTTTTTTTAAATATATTTTGTTATTTATTTATTTATTTATTTATTTGAGAGAGAGAGATACAGAAATAGGCAGGGTCCTGGAGAATTGAGCCTTGAACCGGGGTCCTTAGGCTTCATAGGCAAGCGTTTAACCGCTAAGCCATCTCTCCAGCCCCCTCTGCATCTTTTAAAAAATATATTTTATTTCTTTATTTGAGAGAGAGAGAGAGAGAGAGAAGGCACACAGAGAGAATGCACATCCCAGGGCCTCTAGCCACTGCAAATTAACTCCAGAGGTATGCTCCTCCTTGTGCATCTGGCTTATGTGGGTCCTAGGGAATTGAACCGTGGTCCTTAGGCTTTGCAGGCAAATGTCTTAAATGCAAGGCCATTTCCCCAGCCCCCCCTTTTAAAAAATTATTTAATTATTTATTTGAGCAAGAAAGAAAGAGAGAGAGGAAGAGGCAGAGAGAAAGAGCCCATGCATCTTTTGATCACCTGGGATTGGTGATACAGGCTGAGCTTAGCAAGTCGCTTCTGCAGGTTTCAGCCAGGCTTGCTCGCATATCTGTGGCTGACTGGGGCTTAGTCAATCTCAGTCGGGCTCCATTAGTGGTGACTTAGCTCCACAGGCCTCTTATTTTCCTCCTGGGATGAATGGGCTAGCTTAGGCATGCTGTCCTCATGAGCATGGCAAGGTGCAAGACAACAGATCTGATCACATCCATGCTTTCCAAAGCTTTGGAGTTATGTAGCTTTGAAATGATTCCAACCTTGCTTGCTAGGATATTTGTTTCTCTGTGATAGGAACTTCCAGGGTATTCCCCTACCCGACAAGAAAGTGACAGTGAACTTTCCTTCCTTTGGGGGATACTATATCATGCCTTACCAGACCGTAGGTGAGTTACACATACATCTGAGTTTGATAGCTACTTTAAGAGCTTAGAATGCGTTGGGCTGTGCTCAATCAGTCCCTTCTGTGAAGACTGACAGCACAGGCAGTGTGAGACCATACCTTGTAGTCTTAAGACACCCACGCCCAACATTCAGCCACCCACACTCGCAAGTGTCAAGGGTCTGTATATGTTGGAGTGGGGTTCTCCCTCTGTTCCACACAGTCTTTCCCAAGAATCATTGGTATAAAGGTTAACTGGGCATGGTAGCCCACACCTTTAATCCCAGCACTTGGAAGGCAGAGGCAGGCAGATCACTGAGAATTCAAGGCCACCCTGAGACTACACAGTGAATTCCAGATCAGCCTGGGCTAGCGTGAGACCCTACCTCGGAAAAACAACAACAGCAGCAACGAAGGTTACACCTGAAAGTTTTCTTAGACTTTACATTGCACAGAGGTGTGCTGCTATCCATCCTGGTAACTAGATGTAAAGTGGTTTGCAGCTCACTCCCTGTGCAGTTAATACACCTCAAGCTTTCTTCCTGTGAGGTTTAGTCTCCTTCTCTTCTCATCCTCAAGCACTGCGAACTTGTGCAAACAAAGTCTCCTTGTGGGAATAAACTGTGCGGTACAGAACTTTTGATCATATGACATTTGTCATGATTTTCCTGGCCAACCAAGTCACATAACAAAGGGTATGGAAATGGCGGAGGGGTGGATGCGACAGGCAATTAGTACACTCCACTTTCAAAACTTTTCATTCCTGTGAGGCATACGTGTGCGCCCTCTCCTTACTTTGTTTCAACTGAGTAGTTCTTATTACCAAAGAATTCCCAATCAAGAAAACGATACATGTATAACTGCCCTTCCTGTAATTATCCTTAAGGCCTCAGGACCCAGCCAAGGCCATGGACTTGATTTTCCTTCACAGCTTCCTCACGGAGGAGAGCTTGGGGAAGCCAGAAGACAGGGCAGACTCTTCACAAGGACAGGCTGATGAGTTCCACCAACCTGAAAGAAACAACCAACGAAGGAAGGGTGTCTGGAAATTTTCCCAACTCACACATCCAAGGCAGTCTGGAAGCATCTTCTCCCAGTCAGGGCTGCTATCTAAAAGATTGTCTGGAGAGGCAGTGTGGGTGAACACAGCCTTGGGGTCCCCGGAGTAGTTAGTCTCAGCATCATATGAAGTGTTAGCCAGACAGGTCTACGTGGGCTAATGTGGGGCTATGAAGAGGAGACTTGTCTCCAGGAGAGAGGAAGGACTGATATGAGAAGGCCCAGGGGTTGGAATCCACGTGATCATGTTGGAAAGCCACCCTTAGGCCTAAGTCCAAAAAAGCTCGAATGAGAACCAGGCCCAGCCCACGACTCCCGTGACACCAGAAGTGTTGCTGCCTCATGGGTAAGAAATAAAGCATGCGAGGCCCAAATCAGGGAACAGCTCCTGGTATTTCCCCAGACCTGACTCTTTCTCTTTCTCTCTCCCTCTCTCTCTCTTGCTCTGTGTGTGTGTGCATGTGTATGCTTACATAATCACACTTCAATGGGGCTGATAAGTCCTACAGAAGAAAACATCCAGCAGCTCAGGTAAGCAGGCAATCGCCTCTTCTACCATCTTCCCTTTCTAGATGGGGAGTGGAATAGGGTTGGAACATTCCAGAAGCCACTGACACCTGCTAATGCTGCTGCAGTTACTGATGGTCCCAGTGGCCCTATCCCTTACCTACAACAACTGCCCAGGAGTCAGGTTCTTGGGAGTTTTATGGTTAAAGAGAACATAGGAACCAGACCAAGTCTGACTCCTTGGATCCCTCCTCCCCTGACTAAACTGACACCAGGGGAAGTGAAATCAATTCTGATCATCTGAGCAGCAGGAAAAAGCAAGCCAGAGGAACAGGAAACTGTCAAGGCCACTTGCTTGCTGGCACAGCAGGGAGGAGGAGTGGGAAAAAAAAACGAGCCAATAACCACACTGTGATTGTGTATGGATGCCTGCTGTTAGGTTGAGGCTGCCCCTGGGCAGAATAATTGGATGCAGAGTTCCATGATCTGACTGGATTGGGGCACACAAGTAGACATGTTCATACAACATGTGTGACGGGAGAGAAGTCAGGGCATGCAAGACCAGCCAGCTTGATCCCCGAGTCCATAGCAGGCTCTAGGTTATGTTGTAGTAACGAACACACCCCAAACATGAAGTGTTCAAACGTGTTCTTCTCCACTGTGGGATGGCAGGGGATGCTGTTCACCGGATTATTCTTACTACCCTGGGACCAGGTTAAAAGCACAGCTGTCATCTGGTCTGTTTCTGGTTTCCATTCTAGGGAGTGCCACATGGGCAGGCAGATGCTCCCGCCCAGAACTGCTACACACTCACTCCTGCCCACAACTCATATGCCAGAAGTAGTTACGTGGTCTCAAACTCACTACTCTGGAAATGCAGCCCCATGGTGTCTCGGCATGTGGGGAAAATGAAAACTCTAGTTAACACATTTGGGACTGGCACAGAATGCTAGAACTACTTTCCAAGGAAGAGAAACTTGAGATGGGCTTGCAGAAGATGAAGGCAGTGATGTAGAGAAGAAGGAATACACTAGGGTCACTAGGGGCATCACAGAACTGGAGCCCCCGGGTGGTGGGTGATAGAGGGTGTGGTGGCTTCGGTGTGAATCTTCTCCTGGGCCTCGCTTGGGCACTTGGAGCTGATCCTGGGGCAGTTGTGAAGCAGCAGAACGCTGTGAGCAGCGCAGTGCTGGATGCTTAAAAGGGAAAGACCCAGGAGGAGCGGGGGAGAGAGCTATATTAGGCTCTGGGCTTCCCAAGCACAGGCCTGTGGTCAGCTCCTCAGCCTTCATTGTTGTCATTTCCCTGGACAATGCTTTTGATAGCTCTGTAATATACAGCATTTGCTTGTAGTTGAAAGATGTAAAAAAAGAAAAAAAAAACCTTGGTGTTAAGACTAGGGTGCAATATTTGGCATTCTTGGAATCAATGAAATCTTGGTTTTGTTGGACTTTGGAGACAACATAGGTGACTCGTATCGTTGGTGCCAAGAGCTGGAGAGCTTCTGAGTATATCAGACATGTGCCTCACATGTCTTCATTGGACCAGGGGAGGGTAAGATGATATTGATGAAACGTCAACATCACGTCTCTGAAGAATTGTGTAGCTCCATTGTCAAGTTGTCATGTCTCTAGATAATTCCTTTGTCAACAGAAAGGGAGAAGGCTGGGCAGGGAGGCTGAAAAGAGTTGGAATGTGGGAAGGGCTTAGCCTCAAATACCTTTGTCAAAGTTGACTCCTGGGTGCCATGTTGGAAGCACTGCCCTGTGGCAGAGATATTTTCACCCATGGTGCCCCTAATCCAAAGACAGCCCCACCCTCCTCTCTCCTACTTGTACAGATAGGAGAAGACCTCTGTTCTTACCCTCCTAGGAAGGAGGGTAAGTGTGGGCACAAACACGTGGTTTCCATCTTCTCTACATCCCCATACTTGCTCCCCTGAGACCTGCATCCTTTCTGTCTGTGAACTTGATACTCACTGGCCATGTTTCTGGGGAGCAGGGCTACTCAGCTGGGCAGGCCTTTCATTCCATCATCTCTCATTCGGGCCCAAGCTTTGTATCCCAAAGATTTTACAACATCTCAAAACAGTTCTACCAGTTGGGAAACAAATGTTCAAATATAAAACGTCTTGTGGGGGACATTTCACATTCAAACCATAATACCATTTTCTCTAATATTCTTACTACTAGAAAGCAGAAGTTCTCCATTAAACCAGGAATGTTTCTTTTCTAGAAGTCAGAGGGAGAAAGACTGAGTGGCCAGCACCTTTACTCAGTAGAGTGCAGTATAAAAACAATTCCTGGGCTGGAGAGATGGCTTAGTGGTTAAGGCATTTGCCTGCAAAGCCAAAGGACTTAGGTTTGATTCCCCAGGACCCATGTAAGGCAGAAGCACAAGGTGGTGCATGCGTCTAGAGTTTGTTTGCAGTGGCTGGAGACCCTGGTGTGTCCATTCTGTCTCTCTCTCAAATAAATAAACAAATAAAATAAAATATAAAAAAAATTTTTAAAAATCCTGAGGGCTGGAGAGATAGCTTAGCACGTGCTTGTGAAGCCTAAGGACCCTGGTTCCAGGGTCGATTCCCCAGTACACATGTAAGCCAGATTCACAAAGTGGCACATACATCTAGACTTTGTTTGCAGTGGCTGGATGCCTGGTACGGCCATTCTCTCTCTCTCTCTCTCTCTGCCTCTTTTTCTCTCTCTGTCTGTCACTCTCAAATAAATAAATAAAAATAAAATAAATCTTAGCCGGGCGTGGTGGCGCACGCCTTTAATCCCAGCACTCGGGAGGCAGAGGTAGGAGGATCGCCGAGAGTTCGAGGCCACCCTGAGACTACATAGTTAATTCCAGGTCAGCCTGGACCAGAGTGAGACCCTACCTCGCAAAACCGAAAAAAAAAATAAATAAATAAAAATAAAATAAAATAAATCTTAAAAAAAAAGTTTCTGGGGCTAGAGAGATAGCTTAGCGGTTAAAGCACTTGCCTGTGAAGCCTCAGGACCCATGTTCTCCCATCCAGATCCCACATAAGCCAGATACACCAAGGTGACACAAACTGTATGATCGTACATGCCCACTAGGTTGCACAAGTGTGTGGAGTTCAATTTCAGTAGCTGAAGCCCTGGCACACCAATTCTCTCTCCCACTCTCTCTCTCTTTCTTTAAAAAAATAAATTAAAAAAAAAGATAAAATTCCTGAGGCCTGAGACCTGATGTCACAGGATTTCTTATGACCTTCGCTCATAGTCAGTGTCTAGAATGGGGAACAAGAAATATGACAGTAAACCCTCTGGCAAGGCTGAAAGATGGATTGGAGGAGAAGGAAGGATGGGCTAGAAATTGTGGCCCAGCAGGAAGACTAGAACAAGAATCACAGCTGGTGCCTAGAAAAGGGTTGGACGAGGAAATCAGAACCAGCAGGAGACGAATGTGAAAAGATGTATTGGCAGGAACTGATGTGCATGATTGTGGGGTCAGCTAGTCCCGTCCACAGCCTAACATCAGGAGGGCTGAGCTGGAACTCAGTGCAAGTGTGGGATGAAGCTGCTGCCCACAGGTGGGCATTTGCCCTCCTCAAATAAGTTCCACTCTGGAGCCAGATTCACAAAGTGGCACATACATCTAGACTTTGTTTGCAGTGGCTGGATGCCTGGGCCATTCTCATTCTCTCTCTCTCTCTGCCTCTTTTTCTCTCTCTGTCTGTCACTCTCAAATAAATAAATAAAAATAAAATAAATCTTAGCCAGGCGTGGTGGCACACGCCTTTAATCCCAGCACTCGGGAGGCAGAGGTAGGAGGATCGCCGAGTTCGAGGCCACCCTGAGACTACATAGTTAATTCCAGGTCAGCCTGGACCAGAGTGAGACCCTACCTCGCAAAACCGAAAAAAAAAAATAAATAAATAAAAATAAAATAAAATAAATCTTAAAAAAAAAGTTTCTGGGGCTAGAGAGATAGCTTAGCGGTTAAAGCACTTGCCTGTGAAGCCTCAGGACCCATGTTCTCCCATCCAGATCCCACATAAGCCAGATACACCAAGGTGACACAAACTGTATGATTGTACATGCCCACTAGGTTGCACAAGTGTGTGGAGTTCAATTTCAGTAGCTGAAGCCCTGGCACACCAATTCTCTCTCCCACTCTCTCTCTCTTTCTAAAAAATAAATTAAAAACAAAAGATAAAAATTCCTGAGGCCTGAGACCTGATGTCACAGGATTTCTTATGACCTTCGCTCATAGTCAGTGTCTAGAATGGGGAACAAGAAATATGACAGTAAACCCTCTGGCAAGGCTGAAAGATGGATTGGAGGAGAAGGAAGGATGGGCTAGAAATTGTGGCCCAGCAGGAAGACTAGAACAAGAATCACAGCTGGTGCCTAGAAAAGGGTTGGACGAGGAAATCAGAACCAGCAGGAGACGAATGTGAAAAGATGTATTGGCAGGAACTGACGTGCGTGATTGTGGGGTCAGCTAGTCCCGTCCACAGCCTAACATCAGGAGGGCTGAGCTGGAACTCAGTGCAAGTGTGGGATGAAGCTGCTGCCCACAGGTGGGCATTTGCCCTCCTCAAATAAGTTCCACTCTGGGCTGGAGAGATGGCTTAGCAGTTAAGGCACTTGCCTGTGAAGCCTAAGGACCCAGATTCGATTTCCCAGTACCCATGGAAAGCCAGATGCACAAGGTGGCATATGTGTCTCTGGAGTTCGTTTGCAGTGGCTAGAGACCCTGGTGTGCCCATTCTCTCTCTCTCCCTCTCAAATGAAATGAAATAAATAAAATAAAATAAAAAATTCCACTCTGCTGCTAAGACCTTTCTAACTGGTCCAATCAGGCTGACCCAGTTTCTTGGGTAATCTCCATTACTTTTCGTCAATTGACCATGGGCTTGAATCTTATTAGTGGAACACTTACACAGCCACACCTACTGTTTTGCTAAATAACAAGAGTACCTAGACACAGGAAAATAAACACTTTGGACACTTTGTCTATTAGCCAGGTACCGGAGACCCTGATACCTTACGAGACTCCCTGGAGAGGCTCTTAGCAGCCCTGTGTTTGGCCATGGGAGTGTAACAAGCCCCAGCTGCTGGGTCTTAATCTCCACCTGAGGGAATGAGGAGCAGGGTTGAGGGAACATGGCTTACTTTCACCAACCCTCCCAGCCGTGCAAAAGGGACTTTGGTGGCCTCCAGTCAGACACCTGGAAGACTTGAACTTCTCAGTTGCCTCAGGTGTGACATGGGGATATTTACACTCACTTCTGAGGGTGTGTTTGAGGGTTAATGGAGCTAGCAGTGACATGTCATCTATAACCAGACAGGTGTCTGAGGTTCCTTTCTGACAGAGACGGTGACATCAATTAAAGAACCAGCGTTCAGGTCCCAGCGTCTTCCCTAACGAGGCTGCTGTTCCTCACCTCTCGGGGGTCGCTCGTCTGTGATTTTCTTAGCGTGTTAGACCCTAGCAACGTAACAAGAAGACTCGACTTTCAAAATGCACAAGCCGGTGTTCTAGAAAGTTATGCGGGGAGCTATTTCAAGAAGTGTGGTAGAAATGACATTTATGTGACTTGTTTTCTACATAATCTCCAAAAAAAAAAAACGCCCACTTGTCTTCTCGCATCTCACTGAAATGTTCCCTCCTCGGCGAAGGCTGCCCTCAAGTTCCCGGGCCCTGTGTTGTGTTTCCATCTCAGGATGACCAGTGATGACAGATGTCCAGATGCACACTCAGCCACTTGCTGCTTGCCTCAGCCACCCACAACCCACCTCTCACCTCCAACCATCAAGCCCCAAATACTCACCCAGCGTCTGTATTCCTGCCTCTTACTATATGTGGAACCTCATACCCTTTGATGAGTGGGAAGGGGGGTGTCTGGAAACCTGCTCCCTTCACACCTGCTGTGCTGTCTCTGGGTACCCAGAGAGGCCCTGAGCGGCTTCATCCTTCACCACTGAATGCTCTCCCTGGGTGGCTCCAGTTATTCTTTGATATGTGACCAACTGCAGCTGCCATGTATGTAAACATGTATGTCTTCCTTTACTGTCGTCCCTTTTCTAGGAACTTGAAGTGCCTTAACTTATGTAAGCCTCGTATGCCTACGAGTAGGCACTACTGCCACTCCCCATGGACAAATGGTAAACTTGACCTTAAAGGATGTGTCCAAGGACATGCAGTTTGGGAAGAGGCGGAGCTAGTTTGTAAACCCAGCTTCATCTAACACCACAGCTCAAGTCCTTACCCATGACCCGCTACTGCCTATGGAAGACAGCCCAGACAATTGGGCTTCTGTTTTATTCTGCCATCCTCACCTCCAGCAGCCTTCCATACACAAGGCCTCTAAGGGATTACTGTTAGTTTCGATATGTGTAACCTTGAACTTGTGGTCGTGCCCCAGAGTCCTCTCATGAGCCTGGTTAAGGTTACTGGTCCTTCACTGCCTGATCTCACATTACATGCCGCTCCTGACCCTCAGCTCCACAAGGAGCCATAGGATGGACCAAGCCTGACAGGCAAGTCCACGGTGAGCTGCGCTGAAGGCTTTTCTTCCCTCCTCATTCCCTGGCACCACCTTGGAGTGTCCTTGTCTCTGCGCTGGTCTGTGAAGTCCCATAGGGTGACACTGCACGTTACTGACCTTTCTCTCTCCTCAGGTTCAGATGCAACAAATGAACGAGTGAGGAGATCTGCATGTAAGTGGGAAACCCATATTGAGGACCTGAAGAGTTAAGGGTATTTCGGGGGCTGGCTGAGCCTTATTGCTGTTAGCTGAAAGCAGACTGGCCAATGGCTTGTCTAGTCACTGAGATCTGGGGACTTTCAGACCTGAGGAAGCCACATCAGGGCCATGCTTCCACCCAGCACCAGGGGAGCTATGTAATGGCCCCCATAGGACTATCTCCTGCTTCTGTTCAAGGTCTACTGTTTGCACTTATTGAAATTCACTGCTGTGAATTCACTCTGAATGACAGGTACAAACAGTAGCACCTTAAAGATTGGAGAAAGAAAATGAAGGAAGAGCCGGTGTTGTGGTGCACGCCTTTAATCCCAGCACTTGTGAAGCAGAGATAGGAGGATTGTGGTGAGTTCGAGGCTACCCTGAGAATACAGAATGAATTCCAGGTTAGCCTGAGTGACAGTGAGACCCTACCTGGAAAAAACAAAAAAGAAAAAAAAGGAAGGAGGGTAGGAGGAAAAAAAGAAAGAAAGAAGAAAGAGAGAGAGAGAGAGAGAAGGAAGAACAACAAAAAGAGAGGTAGGAGATTTGAATATAAAATGTCCTGCGTAGACTCAACTCCCCATTAGGCGGCACTGTTTGGGGCCATTATGGAGCCGTTAGTGGGTGGAGTCTTGCTGGAGGAAGCGTGTCAGCGGGCCTTGAGGTGCCCTGCCCAGCTTGGTGGGCTTTTGCTTTCCTGTTTGCTCCCTGCTGATGTGGAGACTTGACATCAGCTGTGTGCTCTGGTCCTGCTTTTCCCTCTGTCACGAAAGTTCCCCTCAAAACTGTTAGCAGAAATAAACCGTTTCCTTCCCTAAGCTGAGGCTGGTCAGGATTGTGTTTTAGTTACAAGAAAGTAATTGATACAGGTGGGAAGGGGCGGGGCAAAGAAAGAAAATGGGGAAAACCAAAGACATGGAGGGAGGGAGAGACTATGTCTTCAACAAATCTCAGGAGCTCCGTGGCTGGGATGTCCTAACTAATAATCACAGGTTAGCAGGGTCAAGTCACTTCTCTACCATCTGTCTGCAGAGTCTGGGTTTTGGTCATAAAAAAAAACTTACTCTCTGCTTTAAACTGTCCTGGAGAAGGCTCAGGTATGATCTCAAAAATGGAGTGGCTAGAGACCCTGGCATGCCAATTCTCATTCTCTCTCCCTCTCATAAAATAAATAAAATAAAATGGAACTCTTCCCTCCCTAAGAATGTCATGAATCTTGTCAAGTCATTTTGTCACATTTATGGGATCTTTGCACTGGTGGAAAGAGTTGTCCACAGGGGGGCTGTGGAAGGCAGGGGGGCTGGAGCAGTTAGAGCAGAGCTTCCTGAACCCTACTCCCAGGGGGCTTGTGTGGGAGAGGGAGGCTCTCTCAGCAAGAGCAGTGCTTTGGAAAAAAAAAAAAAGCAAAACAAAAACAACATTGTGTGTCTCTCAAAAATAATTGAGGACCCCAAAGAACTTTTGTTTACATTTAAAAATCTATTTTTACTGATCATATTGGAAAATCAAACAGAGTGAATTTTTAAGATGCCAGTATACACAAGCACACACTCCACAAGCTTTCAAGGGGTGAGTGACATCACCAGACATCAAATGTTTCCGTGAACTGGGAAGAAAGGAAGTAGAGAAGGCCAAACACATCTTTTTTTTTTTAATTTTTAAAAATTATTTTACTTATTGTTTTGGAGAGAGAAACAGAGAGAGACAGACAGAGAGGGAGAGGGAGACAGGTAGAGATGGGCGCACCAGTAGTCTCTCAGCTGCTGAGAACGAAATCCAGATGTGTGCGCCCCCTTGTGGTCAAGTGCGGCATTGCGCCCTTGCATCACTTTGCATCTGGCTAAACGTGGGACCTGGAGATTAGAACTGGGTTCTTAGGCTTAGCAGGCAGGTGCCTTAACCGCTAAGCCATCTCTCCAGCCCGGCCAAACACATCTTAATGCCATTAGAAGAAGAGCTGAGGTTTAGGGCGCTCAGATTCATGGATGCTCCCTGGATCACAACTGGACAATGTATGACCTACATGCAGAATGTGTGCATGATGGACCTTCTGCTGGGACATCTCAAGACCTCACACAGACAAGGAGCTCTAGTGACCACTGCCGTGACTGGATGTCTTCAGCTATGTGTACCAGCAGGGAGCAGGCCCAAGAGCCTGGTTGTCTAACAGGACACAGGAACCCAAGCAGAAGTTCCCAGGAAGATATTTCTGCAATCGCCGGAAATCATGAAGAGGGTCCATGTGAACTTGGAAATTTGAGGGTTTGGACCTAAGAAAGATTCCATATATTATCTAGTTCAAACTTTTTGTGAGATCAGAAATACAACCCTCCCCAAAGCCCTTGAATGGCCCCTCCCCCACCACAGTATCATCTGCACTCCCATTGCAAGATCATTGTTGATCCCCAGCTCTGGCAGCCCCACCCTCTTCTCAGGGCTGGAGGAAACAAGGAGCTTGGCAATCAACATGAAATGTCAAATTTTTTTTTTAAACCCAAGGAATAGCTATAATTTGCAAGGAGCCAGAATGCAATTAGCATACACTTGTCAGAAGGGGGCGGGTGGTTCTGGGAGCCCACGGTTGCGTCCATTTTATACTGACTGGGCTCCATCCTGCAGTTTTAGCTCGCAGACCTGTTGATGGCCAAACTGGAAGGACACACAGGAAGTCTGTGGAGAGTGTATGTGAGCAACGGGGCAGGGCCTTAAAGGACGGGGCAGGGCCTTAAAGGAGAGAGAGAGAGAGAGAGAGAGAGAGAGGACTGAGCACCTGCATGTGATCTTTCCGTTTACAACAGGGTGAAATGAGGCTCCTAGCCCAGGGTCCTCTAGCTCCCCTCCCCCCGACACAACAGCACCTTTTTCTAACCTTAGTTTCCTGGGTCAAAAGTGCTTTAGGCAGATGGTCAATAATAAGCGCTGGCTGGGTCTCTAGATGTGGCTCTGAGGGCTGGAAGGAAAAGCAGGGTTTCCTACATAGGTTCTGAGTGGCCTTTAAATCACCGTTTCTGCAGGAGCACCCTGGTATTGCCTGCAATGGCTGCTACCCGCTGTATCCTTACCCCTGCTCTCACCTGACCTTGGCATTGACCCTAAAACCCCATTCCTTCTCTGATTGCTGCTGCAAGGGGCTCAACAGTCCAGTGCAGCCGCAGACTCCCTGTGCAAAAGGGGGCTCCCACTCAGGTTCCTCGTGGGTGCTCACAGCCAGCCCTGCTGAAGCCCCTTCCGTGAGCTCCATTAACCACATGAAACTGCTCCTTGAATAAGTGTCACCCAAGGATATGACCGAGAGCACAGTTTTCTTTTTGCTCTCCCTTCTCCCTTTAAAATTTACACGGTGTGGACCATTTTTTTTTTTTTCTTGCCTGAGGATGAAATCTCTGTCTCAGGCAGGTCTCATAATTTTCTCCTGGCTTTTAGGTAATAAAAAGAGCTCTGGTCACTCGAAACCACAAATACAGTCTCAATTCAGTAATTAAAATGCTCTCAATCCTAGATAATACTAATTGGAAACTTGTTTTTACTGCTGGCTAGAGGGACCCTCTGCTAGGAAGACAAGGCAGGGTCTTTACTTCACTTCTGACCCCGGCATTTCTTCTTTCCAAGCTAAACTGAGAATTTTTTTAAAAAATTATTTATTCATTTGTAATCAGAGAGGGATAGAGGGAATGAGAGAGAGGGAGAGAATGAGCGAGCCAGGGTCTCTTGCCACTGCAAACAAACTCCAGACTCACGAGCCACTTTGTGCATCTGGCTTTACATTGGTACTGGGGAATTGAACCCAGGGCCATCAGCATTTGCAAGCAAGCACCTTTAACCACTGAGCAATCTCTCCAAAACTGAACTGGGAATTTCTGACGTTTCTGACCCTTTCAGAGCATGGCTCAGAGGTAGGGGTGTCACTGGGAAGCTGATATGCGCTTGTGGGCAGAGACTCCCTCTCTGCACCCTTCCTTGTTCAGCCTCACACAACTCCCCGGGCCTCTGGGCTTGCCTCAGCCTCTGCCACACCGCAGCAACCCTACAGCCCCTCTTCCCAGGGTTAGGTGGTCCCTTGCAAAGTATGGATGGCTGCAGGACAGCATACGCTCTTGGTAGACAGAGGAGAGAGGCTCTCTGGATGTCTTAACCAGGCAGTGACTTCCCATCTTAGCTGCGAGGTCATTTAGCTTTGCTATCTCAAGTTGACAACAAGCCTCTGCTTTGACATTCCATAGGGGTGTGTGTGTGTGTGTGTGTGTGTGTGTGTGTGTGTAGGAGAGAAAGAGAGAGAGAAAGAGAGAGATCAGTGTAAGGATTCCTATAAATAAAGGTATCCCATCATAGCTCACTAAGGACTTTATATAGGTGGAGATTGATGCCAGTGGATTCCTCCACTGGATAAGAATTGGGAGGCAGGAAGACAGCTGTAACAAGGTGGAAGTGAGAGTATATTAATAAAAGAAAAGTCTTCCTCAGACATAGGAAGGGCTCCTGACTGTTAGATTCTCAGAGCCCCTTACCCATCCCCCTCTCTCCCTAACCACCTGGCCAGAACTCAACTGGACCTGGCTTCTTTCCTGACCACTAGCCCATGTCTCCACAAGGCCCTTCTTCCACTGGGCAAGTCTCCATGCCCCCAGGGCATGGGCATAAAAGCCTAGATGCCATTCTCTTCCTCTCTTTTCCCGACTCTTTCCTGACGTGAGGTGCTTGTTCTCTGTTATCCCCCTCTGACTGTATCTCTCTCTCTCTCTCTCTCTCTCTCTCTCAGCCTCCCATCTGTTTTCAGACATGCACCCTTTCTCTCTCTATTTTTTTCTTTTCCCCCTTGCTGCCAGGTTCGGATTCAATGCCACTCCTGGCTATAGACCCTGATGTTATCTTGGGAACATTGGAACACACTGGGGTGGGGTGGAGGGTGCAGATTTAAACCCCAGGGGAGATCTGAGCCTGAGAGCCAGAGCCCTGGTATCATTCTGCCCTCTTAGGAGATCTACCACCCTGAGCCCCCGAGAGTCCCAGGCCATTGGTCTCAAGGGTGAAGAAGGCCATGTTGCCCACCAAACACCCCTTTCCTATGCTTCATTGGATAACTCACTTCCTCTTTAACCCTCTTTTGCATCTACATCCCTCCCTAGCACTCCTCCCAGTTTAATAAATAGGCCATTTCCTCTCAAGAACACTTTCCTTTGCTTCCTCAAGAGAAACCAGTAAGCTGCATTTGTGGGTGACCTTTTGATGTGTATTTTATATTATATTTATATACAGTGTGATACTGTTTTCAATCCTTTACACATAACATTTACACATAAAGAATATCATCTCGCCTGTATTTTTCTTACAACTTCCTTTGTTATGTTTCTCAGAATCCTCTGGACTGCTTTAGGTAGCTCTGGGACCCTCAGATTTGTGTGACATTCCATGCAGGAATTACTACATCTAGTTTTAGGCGAAGCATACATAGTCCGAGATGTTGTCAATCAAAAAGGATGCTACTCTGAAGATCCATGGACCTTTGTCCTACATTACTTGTACAAGAGCTACATTCTTTTGGAGTACAATTTTTTTAAATTTAATTTAATTTAATTTAATTTATTTATTTTTGGAGACACAGAGAGAGACAGACAGAGAGGAAGAGGGAGACAAATAGAGATGGGCACGCCAGCAGTCTCTCAGCTGCTATGAACGAAATCCAGATGCATGCGCCCCCTTGTGGGCAAGTGAGGCATTGCGCCCTTGCGTCACTTTGCATCTGGCTAAACGTGGGACCTGGAGATTGGAACCGGGTTCTTAGGCTTAGCAGGCAGGTGCCTTAACCGCTAAGCCATCTCTCCAGCCCTGGAGGGCAATTTTTGAGTGTTAGGGTGTGGGCACCATCAGCCCTATCTAGTAGCTGTCAGTAAATTGGTCTAAAAGGTCACTTGGATTTTACTTAGGCTGTATATTCCATGTATGGATGTGCTGTGGAGTACAAATATTACCCTTGCTCTCCATATATCTTAATTTCTCCCAAGGTTTGCAGCATTGACACAAAATGTCAGTAAGCATGGTAGAACAAACCAATGACCCACTTGGGAACCTTTGAATATGTTACTTTTGTAGATGTGATTAAGTGAAAGATCTTGAGGGCTGGAGAGATGGCTTAGTGGTTAAGGCACTTGCCTATGAAGCCTAAGGACCCAGGTTTGATTACCCAGGACCTAGATGCACAAGGTGGCACATGCATCTGGAGTTCATTTGCAGTAACTGGAGGCCTTGGCACACCCATTCTCTCTCTCTCTCTCTCTTTATATCTGCTTCTTCCTCTCCATCCCTCCATCTGTCTTTTTCAAATAAATAAATAAAATATTTTCTTTATTTATTTTTAAATATTTTCTTTATTTATTTGAGAGAGAGGAAGAGGGAGGGAGGAGAGAGAGAGGGAGAATAGGTGCACCAGGGCCTCCAGATGCATGAGCCCCCTTATACAGCTGGCTTACATGGGTCCTGGAGAGTCGAACTGGGATCCTTTGGCTTTGCAGGCAAATGCCTTAACTGCTAAGCCATCACTTCAGCCCTAAATAAAATATTTTTAAAAAGAAAAAAAACAAAGATCTTAAGATGGTCATTGCCCTGGTTTATCAAGGCAGGCTCGATGTCATTCCCAGAGTCCTAGGGAAGTGGGGACGGGAGGCAAGAGTCAGGGAAGATATGTGCAACACAAGCAGCAGTTGGAGTATGGTAAGAGATGGTCCAAGAATGCACAAAACTGCTAGATGTTGGTAAAGGTGAGAACATAGATTCTGTCCTAGAGCTTCCAGATGCTGACTTCTTTCTCCTCAAGCCACTAAGTTTGTGGCAATCTATTGCATCAGGAACAGGAAATGAGTGCGATGAGCAAGAGCCCTTGGAACAAGGTGGAGCAGGCAGAGCAGCTCTCTGGAGTCCTCACACAGGCGCAGTGCTTGACATACGGGAGCTGCCATGGTCCATCCAGACTGCTGGGCAAACACCATAATCTGGGCAGATTATTAAGAATATAATCATGTTCCCACAGTTCTGGAGGCTAGAAATCGTATCTCAAGTCACTAGTTGGCCACGGCTTGCTTTCTCACAGAGGGCATGATGTCTTTGTACGGTGTAGGGTCCAGGCAGATTTCTGGGATTTCATTTATAAGGACATTAATCCCATTAATTTTGAACTATACAGATTCTAACTCACCTTCTTAAACTAATCATATTCCAAAGGTTACACCCTATTATCAAGTTCAGGGTTAGTATCAGTATTTGTGAATTTGGTGAAGACTATAAGGCAAACATTTAATAAGAATTTAGGCCTTTCTGCTCCCCTTTCATTTTATTTTATTTTTGTTTATTTATTTATTTGAGAGAGAGAGGCAGATGAGAGAGGGACAGAGAGAGGGAGAGAATGGGCATGCCAGGGCCTCCAGCCACTACAAATGAACTCCATATGCATGCGCCACTTTCTGCATCTGGCTTATGTGGGTTCTGGGGAATCGAACTGTGGTCCTTAGGCTTTGCAGATAAATGCCTTAACTGCTAAGTCATTTCTCCAGCCCCTCCCCTTTCATTTTAATCCATCTTTAGAGCCAACCCCTCAGTCTACCCCATGGTTCTTATCAAAGGGGAAACCACCTGGTACAGGTTTAATCTGAGAAAATTTAAGATTCCCTAGCAGCTCCAACAAAAGAAAAATCTTTGTTTTCATGTGTTAGGCACTGCCTAAGGTGGCTTCCGATGGTATCTCATTCAAGTTTCACAACAACACAAGACAGTATAATATCATCAACAATGCCTCCTTATTACCAGGGAACTGATATGGTTCCAGGCTCCATTCAAAGAATCAGGTTATACACTTAGGTGTGATTATCTTCCTTTAATAATGAGAAAGTTGGGGAAAGCTAAGAAACTTGCCCAAGTCCCCAAAGCTGGCACATCACAGAGTGAGAGTTTGTAACCGAGATCCACGTTGTCTCAAAGTATCTGCTTTTTATGACAACCTCCTGAGCAAAGAGCTGTGATGGGAGTCGCAGCCATTCCCTTCCATTTGAAGCACACAGCTGTGGCCCTGTGCATGTCACATCTCTACTGTGACTCTTGTGTGCTCTATCTCAGAAATACCTATTATCTTTGTGTTGGTACCCACTGGAAAGAGCATGAAAGCCTGCAATCACTAAAGCAGGTAAATAGGACACTCCCAGACCAACACAGCCGGGGAGGCACATCATGAGAAATCCTTCTGCAGTTTCAACTGTCCTGCAAACAATCCCCTTCCATCTGTTAATGATAATCTTCTGGCTAACTTTGTCTCCCACCAGAGCAACTAGCGAAGGGTGTCTATAGGGGAAAATGTAAAGAATTGCTAGCAAATGGTTTCTAAGGGATGGGAGAGATGGCTCAGTGGTCAAGGAACTTACCTGCAAAGCCTAATCACCCAGGTTTGATTCCCCAGCACCCTGGTAAAGCCAGATGCACAAAGTGGGGCATGCATCTGGATTTCATTTACAGCAGCTAGAGGCATTGATGTTCCCTATTTTTTCTCTCTCTCCCTACTCTCTTCCTCTCTTTTATCTCTCTCTACTTGCAAAAATACAAATAATTTTTTTTAATTTGAGAGAGAGAGAGACAGATAGAGAATGGGCTGGCCAGCAGCCTCTCAGCTGCTGTGAATCAACTGCAGATGCGTGCATCCCCTTGTGCGCATGTGCAACATTGGGCGCTTGCGTCACTTTTGCATCCTGCTAGATGTGGGACCCGGAGAATCCAATAGGCATTCTTAGACTTTGCAGGCAGGCGCCTTACCTGCTAAGCCATCTCTCCAGTCCATAAATAAAAAATTTAAGAAAAGATTTCTAAGTGTGTGTGTGTGTGTGTGTGTGTGTGTGTATTCACATGGGAGAGTTTGGCTACCAGATACCCTTATGATGGCTGGGTTCTACCAAAGATGTAAAGCATGAAGTTCATGGCAGTGTTTGAACCATCGATGAAACTTGGAGACAGGAGAGGGACTGTGTATGAATGAGGAGGCTTCAGTAAGCCAGAAAAATAGCCCATCTCTCCTTTAAAAGTTGATTAAATGGCAACTCAGCTTTTGCCTAGTTGTAGACAGATGACATGTCATGATTAAGTGCAGAGTAGAGGTATGTGGGCACAAGTAAAATGAATAAGGTCAGGGTCATTTCCAATAGAAGACAAGCCACCTTTCCTGGAAATAGCTCTGTTGTCTTTTTATTTTCTTCCTGGAATCCAGGACTGACTTCATGGAACAGAGCTATCCACCAGGCAAGACTGTCTGGTTATCACACCAGTGGGGAAATAAACGAATTTATTTAAATCACTTCATCTTCGGCATTTTGTGATAAGTTAAGTGATTTTACCTTCACTAATAAAATTACATTCTACGCAGCACAGAGACACCTCTTGAGGCTTTGCATTTGCAATAGACTTGGGGGGCGGGGTGTATACTTTGGTGTTTTGACCATATGGATTACAAATGGGGACAGACATACACACACACAGAAACACACACATTCATTTTAACTGTGCATTGGAATTATATTCTTTGTGTGTGCGTGTTGATGTGGGTGAACAGGTAAACAAGTATGTAAGGGTATCCATACGTGTGTGTGCATACGTGTGTGTGTGTGTATACGTGTGTGTGTGTGTGCGTGCGCAGTGTGCATGTAGGCTAGAGGACAACCTTTGCTGCTGTTCCACCTTGTTTTATTTATTTATTTATTTATTTATTTATTTATTTATTTATTTTGGTACAGGGGATCTAAGTGAGCTTGGCCCATGCTAGGCAGGCATTCAACTTCAAGTTTAATTGTTGCTCTGTGCTTTGTTTGAGTCTTTTTTAAAAAATTTTTTTTTTATTGACAACTTCTATACTTACATACAAAAAACCCATATTTCCCTCCCCTCTCCCCATTCCCCTTTAGAACTCCAATCTCCATCATATCCCAACAGGGTCTTTCACTGGCCTGGAACATGCCAAGTATGGTAGGAAGGCTGTCCAAGGAGTCAGGGATCTGCCTGTTCCTGTCTACCCAGGCCTGGGATGACAAACATGTGTCACCAGCTTTGCTTGTTGTTGCTGTTGTTTTGTTTTCGAGGTAGGGTCTCGTGCTAACCCAGGCTCACCTGGAATTCACTATGTAATCTCAGGCTCCTACCTCTGCCTCCCAAGTGCTGGGATTAAAGGCGTGCACCACCACGCCTGGCTTTTCTTTATATGGCTTCTCGGGATCAAACTTGGGTCATTATGCTTGCAAAAAAAGCACTTTACCAAACTGAGGTGGTTTCTTCATATTCTTTTTTTTTTTTTTTTTTTTTTTTATTTTCGCTTATATTTTTTTTTTTTTTTTTTTTTTTTGATTGATTTTTAATCTTACATACCAAAAAACCCCACCTGATATTTCCTCCCCTCCCCATTCCACTTTAGAACTCCAGTCTCCATCATATCCCCTCCCTTTCTCCATTAGTCTCTCTCCTAATTTGATGACATCATCTTTCTCTTCTATTTTGAGGGTCTTGCAAAGGTATTGCTAGGCACTGCAAGATCATGGATATCGAGGCCAATTTCTGTCTGGGCAGCTGCATAGTAAGAGGTCATATCCTTCCTTTGGCTCTTCCATTCTATCCGCCCCTCTTCCGCAATGGTCCCTGAGCCACTGGAGGATGTGACAGAGGTGTTTCAGTGCTGGGCACTCCTCCATCCCTTCTTCTCAGCACTATGTTGCCTTTTTGTGTCATCCCAGTGGTCATCACCATCTGAAAAGAGAAGCTTCTCTAGCCAGAAGTGAGAATAGCGTTAATATGTGGACATGAACATTTAGTGTAGTGTCCCCAGGGCAGCTTGGTGGGAATAATATATACATTTAGTCAGACATGAGCAGGCTTATACCCCCAAGGCTCATGGCCTCACCTACCATAGACTTTTACTTAGGTTTTTCAGTACGGGTATGTATTCCCTCCCGTAGAGAGGGCCTTCAGTCCAATTATGGAGCAGTTGGTTACCCCAAGAGTAGACACGCCACTATTGCACCCGTTCAGTCATTGGGCCTGTCTGGCCAAGCTTGAATATTCAGCATCCACTATTTTCACTGTTGATGGCTTCTGTCTCCCATACGCTGCGTGCAGTGCAGCTTTTTCCAGCTTTCAGTTGGCTGGTCTACAGGGGGAGAAGGTTTTCTGCTCAGCACCAGCTTGCTTTCTCAGTGTCCTTGCCTCTCAGGCATGAGATGTCTTCAGCAATAGGGTCTTACTATCTATTTCTCTAGGGAAACCAAGGGCTTTGGCAAAAGCCTTAATGTTTTGGAGGCTACCGGGACCTCCTTGGCCAACATCTCACTGGAAGGAGTTCCATCCCAGGTACTGAAAATTTTCTAGTAAAGTCTACATCTTCTAGACGTGACCTTAATCAAAAAGTAGTTTTACATATGTCTTATTGATAATATCTTGAGTTTAGATTGTCCCTCCCCCTGCCCTTTTTGTATGCATTCTCTTCCCATGGCCTCGCTTAGGCCATTCCCCTCCCTGAACTCAGTTCTTCTACTTACATATGTGTATTACCATACACTTAAGTCCTTCCCTTTCTTCCCTCCCTTATAGCCTTTTACCCCCTTACTGGTTTCTGGTACCTCTTTTTGGTTCCAGTTCATACCCAAGTCTATACATTGGTAGCTAGGATCCACATATGAGAGAGAACATGTGACGTTTGGCTTTCTGAGCCTGGGTTACCTCACTAAGTATAATCCTTTCCAGATCCATCCATTTCCCTGCAAATTTCATAATTTCATTTTTCTTTACTGCTGAATAGAACTCCATTGTGTAAATGTACCACAACTTTATTATCCACTCATCTGTGGACGGACATCTAGGCTGCTTCCATTTCTTAGCTATTGTGAATAGAGCAGCAATAAACATGGTTTTGCAAGTATCTCTAAGGAAGTGAGAAGAGTCCTCTGGATATATGCCTAGGAGTGCTATAGCTGGATCATATGGTAAATCTATTTCTAGCTGTCTCAAGAACCTCCACACTGATTTCCACAGTGGCTGGACCAGCTTACATTCCACCAACAGTGTAGAAGTGTTCCTGTTTTTCCGCATCCACGCCAACACTTATTGTCATTTGTTTTCTTGATGGCAGCCATTCTGACAGGAGTGATATGGAATCTCAAAGTGGTTTTAATTTGCATTTCCCTGATGGCTAAGGATGTAGAACATTTTTTTAGATGTTTATATGCCATCTGTATTTCATCTTCCGTGAATTCTCTATTTAATTCCGTAGCCCATTTTTAACTGGGTTGTTTGAATTCTTGTTATTCTGTTTTTGAGTTCTTTGTATATTCTGGATATTAATCCTCTGTCAGTTGAATAACTGGCAAAGATTTTCTCCCATTCTGTAGGTTGTCTTTTGCTCTATTCACAGTGTCCTTTGCTGTACAAAAGCTTTGTAATTTTATAAGGTCCCAGTGGTTGATTAGTGCTTTTATTCTCTGAGCAATTGGAGTTATATTCAGAAAGTCCTTGCCTATTCCAATATGTTGAAGAGTTTCCCCTACTTTTTCCTCTAGCATTTTCAGAGTTTCAGGTCTGATATTAAGGTCCCTGATCCATTTGGACTTGATTCTTGTGCAAGGAGAGAGACAAGGATCTATGTTTATCCTTTTACAAACAGATGTCCAATTTTCCCAGCACCACTTGTTAAAGAGACTATCTTTTCTCCAATGAGTATTTTTGGCGTTTTTTGTCAAAAATCAGGTAGCTGTAGCTATCTGGATTAATATTTGGGTCTTCTATTCTGTTCCATTGATCTACCTGTCTGTCCTTGTGCCAGTACCATGCTGTTTTTGTTACTATGGCTTTGTAGTATAACTTAAAATCGGGTATGGTTATACCACCTGCCTGATTTTTGTTATGCAAAATTGTTTTGGCTATTCGAGGTTTTTGTGTTTCCAGATGAATTTTAGTATTGTTTTTCTATTTCTGTGAAGAATGCTATTGGGATTTTAATGGGGATCGCATTAAATGTGTAGATTGCTTTTGGTAAGATTGACATTTTCACTATATTGATTCTTCCAATCCAGGAGCATGGAATGTCTTTCCATTTCCTTGTGTCTTCTGCAATTTGTCGCTCGAGTTTTTATAGTTCTCATTGTAGAGATCCTTCACTTCCTTGGTTAAGTTTATTCCAAGGTATTTTATTTTTTTGAGGCAATTGTGAATGGGAGAGATTCCCTGATTTCATCCTCTGCATGTTTGTTGTTAGTGTATAGAAAAGCTACTGATTTCTGTGTGTTTATTTTGTATCCTGCTACATTGCTAAAAGTGTTTATCAGCTCTAATAATTTGCTGGTAGAGTCCTTAGGATCTGTTATGTATAGAATCATATCATCTGCAAATAATGATAATTTGACCTCTTCCTTTCCGATTTGTATCCCCTTTATGAGTGCCTCTTGCCTTATTGCTATGGCTAAGACTTCCAATACTATATTAAATAATAGTGGAGAAAGTGGACACCCTTGTCTTGTTCCTGAATTTAGAGGAAAAGCTTCAAGTTTTTCCCCATTAAGTATTATGTTGGCTGTAGGTTTGTCATAAATAGCTTTTATTATGTTGAGATATGTACCTTCTATTCCAAGTTTCTGTAGTACTTTCACCATGAAGGGGTGTTGGATTTTGTCAAATGCCTTTTCTGCATCTATTGAGATGACCATGTGATTTTTGTCCTTCAGACCATTTATATGGTGTATTACATTTATGGATTTGCGTATGTTGAACCATCCCTGCATCTCTGGGATAAAGCCTACTTGGTCAGGGTGAATAATCTTTCTGATATATTCTTGTATTCTGTTTGCCAGTATTTTGTTGAGAATTTTTGCATCTATGTTCATGAGGGAGATTGGTCTATAGTTTTTTTTTTGATCTGTCTTTGTCCGGTTTGGGTATCAGGGTGATGCTGGCTTCATAGAAGGATTTTGGTAGAATTCCTTCCTCTTCTATTTTATGGAAAAGTTTGAGAAGCATTGGTGTTAGATCTTCCAGGAATGTCTGGTAAAATTCAGTAGTGAATCCATCTGGGCCTGGGCTTTTTTAATTGGGAGACTTTTTATGACTGCTTGGATCTCTGTGGTTGTTATAGGTCTATTTAAATGGTTTATCTCATCTTGATTTAATTTTGGTAGGTCATATAAATCAAGGAAATCATCCATTTCTTTCAGGTTTTCAAACTTAGAGGCATATATATTCTTAAAGTATGTCCGTATGATTTTCTGAATTTCTTTGGTATCTGTTGTGATGTTGCCTTTTTCATCTCTAATTTTATCAATTTTTGTCTCTTCTCTCTTTCTTTTGGTCAGATTTGCTAAGGGTTTGTCAATCTTGTTAATCCTTTCAAAGAACCAACTCTTTGTTTCATTGATTTTTTGATTGTTTTTTTGGTTTCCATTTCATTAATTTCTGCCCTAACCTTTATTATTTCTTCCCGTCTACTGATTTTTGGTTTGCCTTGTTCTTCTCTTTCCAAGGCCTTAAGGTGAAGCATTAAATTGTTTAGTTGTGAACTCTCTAGTTTCTTAATATAGGCACTTAGAGCTATAAATTTCCCTCGTAGGACTGCCTTCATTGTGTCCCACAGGTTTTGATATGTTGTATTCTCATCATCATTTGATTCTATGAATTTCTTGATTTCCTTCTTAATTTCTTCAATGACCCATCGTCATTCAATAATGTACTGTTTAGTCTCCATGAATTTCTGTATGCTCTGTAGTTTTTCTTGTTGTTGATTTGCAGTTTAATCCCATTGTGGTCAGATAGCATACAAGGGATTATTTCAATTTTCCTGTATTTGTTGAGATTTGATTTGTGTCCTATCATATGGTCTATTTTAGAGAATGACCCATGTGCTGCTGAGAAGAATGTATATTCTGCAGTATTTGGATGGAATATTCTGTATATATCTGTTAGGTCCATTTGTTCCATGATATCATTTAATGCAGTTGTTTCTCTGTTTATTTTTGTTGGGTAGACCTGTCAAGTGATGAGAGCGGGTATTGAAGTCACCCACTACTATTGTGTTAGGTGTTATTTCTGACCTTAAGTCCGATAGTGTTTGTTTGATGTAATTGGGGCCCCCGTGTTGGGAGCATAAATGTTTAGGATTGTGATATCCTCCTGTTGGAGTGTTCCTTTAATCAGTATAAAGTGACCTGCTTTATCTCTCCTCACTAATGTTGGTTTGAAGTCTATCCTGTCAGAAATTAGAATGGCAACCCCTGCTTGTTTTCTGGGTCCATTTGCTTTATATATTTTTCCAGCCTTTCACCTAAGAATGTTTCTATCTTTTATTCGGATGTGAGTTTCCTGAAGGCAACAGATGGTAGGATCCTGCTTTTTAATCCAGTCTGCAAGTCTATGTCTTTTGATTGGGGCATTGAGGCCATTGATATTAAGAGTTATTATTGAAAGATATGTATTTGATCTGTCCATTTTTCTTGTTTTGTAGTTCTTCCTGGTTTTCTTTTTACTCACTTGTTCTAACAGTTGAATATGATTTCTTTTTCCTATTTCCTGCTGTGTGTGTTTTGCTTTTTCTTCAGCATGAATGATTCCTGCAAGTATTTTCTGTAGAGCTGGTTTAGTTGTCATAAATTCCTTTAGCCTGTCTTTGTTGTGGAATGTCCTTATTTCTCCATCAATTTGGATAGAAAGCTTTGCAGGATAAAGTAATCTTGGTTGACAGTTTTTATCTTTCAGAACTTGGAATACATCACTCCAGGCCCTCCTGGCTTTTAGGGTTTGTGTTGAGTAATCTGCTGTGACCCTGATGGGTTTCCCCTTAAATGTCATTTGCTTTTTCTCTCTAACTGCTTTCAGTATACTTTCTTTGGTTTGTGTATTTAGTAGTTTAATTATAACATGGCGAGAAGAGGTTCTTTCTAGGTTTTGTCTGTTTGGTGTTCTAAATGCTTCTTGTATCTGCATTGGCATTTCTTTCCCAATTTGGGGAAAATTTTCTTCTATGATTTTATGGAAAACACCTACTAAGCCTCTGGATTGAAATTCTTCCCCTTCTGCTATACCTTGAATTCTTATGTTTGATCTTTTCATAGTGTCCCTCATGTCTTGGAGTTCCATTCATACCTTTCTATTAGCTTGTCTTTCTCTTTGTTGGACTGTGATAGATCTGCCACCTCGTCTTCTAGCTTGGATATTCTGTCCTCTCCTTCATCCATTCTACTAGTGAGACTTTCCACTGAGTGTTTTATTTCACTGGCTGTGTTCTTCAGGGCCAGGATTTCAGCCTGGTTTTTCTTCAGTAGTTCTATTTCCTTATTCATGTCTTCTAATGACCTTTTTATTTCATTAAACTGTTTCTCTGTAATCTCCTTCAACAGTTTGTTTTCTTCTCTAATTCCTTTGTTTTTTAGCGGATTGCTTTCATTTCTTCTTTCATTTCTTTGAGCATAGATAACATCATTCCCTTGAAATCTTTGTCAGAATTTCATCTAAAAGAGTCTCATTGGAGAACCCTTCTGATGGATTTGTAATTTTTGGTGGGATTGCATTGTCTTGATTCTTTGTGTTTCTTGTATTATAATGTAGTGACTTATGCATCCTGGATTGATTTGATGCTTAGGTTTCCTATTTATCTTCAGTGTTCTTAGGTGTTGTGATCCACCTTTATATAATTTCAGGATATGAGTTTAAGGTGTCAAGTGTAGCACTTGTACCCAAGTCCAACCTCAGAGGTACTCCTAACTGTTGAGTTTGCTTGTTAAGTAAGTATTGTAGTGGACTAGTGGAACAATTTAGAGGCAAGTTCTAAACTTCAACAAAGCAAAATACACATTCAATTAACATGAACACAGAGTATATAAGTGTGAGAATTGAGCCAAACAGTCCTATAGGGTCAAATCCCTCAGGGCATGCGATGGTCCATGCCCTTAGTCCTGTCTGCTTGGGAATCAGACCCTGTCCTCAATAATAACTGAGGCAAAAGGTAAAGGCCCTTTAAATCTATAAGTTGTACAGATAGCAATATTCAACCCCTCATATTCAGCTTATTTGAAAATGGTAAAGCCACCCACAAATATGTAATACATACCCTGCCTTGACCTGGAAAGAGTGGTTATCACTTCCAGTGCAGGCCTTTGTTATCTTTTGGTGTGGCTTTTAAACTCACCAATGCTGGGGGCCCACCTCGTTCCCTGGGCTGTGGAGTTTGGGTCAGGTATGCTGGGTCCGGTGTTGGCGATGTGGATCAGATCTGCCACTAGGTGCTCGATTCTACCGACACCCTGGGGAACTGATGATTGGGGGATGGGCGAGTTCAGGAAGCCTGCAGCAGCTCACCGTGTATGTCTCTTTCAGTAGCTCCGCAGATTTTTCTTTGATTTCTGGGCTCTGTGGGGAGACTGATGAGGTTGAAAAGTCCCCCTTTTTTTTTTTTTGTTTGTTCGGGCGGCGTTTGCAGTGGAAGCTCAGCAGGGCTTAGCTGATCTGGGTGGCAGCTTTGAACCGAGGGTTGGAGCTGCTGGGGTGCCCTCGGGGTGGAGGGAAGCCGCTGGGAGCCTGCGGATGTGGAGCCCGTGGATGGGGAGTCCGCGGCTGGGGATCCCTCGGCGTGGAGCGGAGCCGCGGGAGCCCGCGGATGGGGAGTCTGAGGCTGGGGAGCCCTCGGCGTGGAGCAGAGCCTCGGGAGCCTGCGGATGGGGAGCCCACGGATGGGGAGTTCGCGGCTGGGGAGCCCTCGGCGTGGAGCGGAGCCGCAGGAGCCTGCGGATGGGGAGCCCGCGGATGGGGAGTTCGCGGCTGGGAAGCCCTCGGCGTGGAGCGGAGCCGCGGGAGCCTGCGGATGGGGAGCCCGCGGATGGGGAGTTCGCGGCTGGGGAGCCCTCGGCGTGGAGCGGAGCCGCGGGAGCCTGCGGATGGGGAGCCCGCGGATGGGGAGTCCGCGGCTGGGCAGCCGCTCTGCGTGGAGCGGAGCCGCGGGAGCCTGCGGATGGGGAGCCCGCGGATGGGGAGTCCGCGGCTGGGGAGCCCTTGGCGTGGAGCGGAGCCACGGAGCCTGCGGATGGGGAGTCCGTGGCTGGGAGCCCTCGGTGTGGAGCGGAGCTGCGGGAGCCAGCGGATGGGAGCCCGCGGATGGGGAGCGAGCTGCCAGGCCGCACTCTCCACAGTGGGTTTCTCGCTGTCTTCTGCTTTTCCGCTATTTCCAGGAGAAAATATTCTGCTCTCTTCCTCAGTAGAGGGTAGATTCTTTTTGATTCCCTCCCTGATCTGGATTGGCGTGGCTCCTATGCCGCCATCTTACCCGGAAGTCCGTCTTCATATTCTTAATCAAAGCAGTAAGCAGTGTGGCCAGAATGTTTTGTTTTGTTTTGTTTTCCTGTAGCACTGAAAGCTAGCTGACACCTTGGATTCTTCTTGATGAGAACTGGCATTTTGGACCTTTTTATAAAAAAAAAAAAAAGGGTTACTGTGTACTTGTCTCTCCCCCCAACTTTTTCTTTCTACCTCTTACATTGAATCAAATTTGCTTCCATTCAACATACATATGAAACAACTCAGCATAAACACCACGATCCAATAGTTCGGTTGCCAGGAAGGAAGTAGACTCTGAGTGCTGGAGGCCAGCGAGCTCGCAACCCATCTGGTTTGCTTCAGGTGCAGTCCTGCCCGGAGTAGGGAGCCGGACACACTGACTTAATGAGATTGCTCTCAGCAAAGATGGGCAGCCCCAGGGTGGTAAACAGTTGCTTGCAACAGATAATCATTCTGTGTTTAGTTCTCGCCAAAATCCACCTCAAGTATATACTGATTCATTTCTAAAAATCTCCCTACCCTGATGTAATGTTTTAATAGATGCTTCACCACAAGTCCTTGGAGTGAATAGAGTTCCCTGATTCAGCATTAATATATATGTACTTATATATATAGTTCCTCGAGCTCAGATTATTTATGAAATGTTCACTGTAGGCTTCGGTAAGGAAAAAAAAACTCCCATATTCCCATCACCCCTGCCTTAACAACTGTCATCATCATGCTACAAACCGTTTTAGCCTTTGGCCAATTGGATGCATTTTCCCTTATGTGCAATTATGCCAAACGTCTGAATTGATATCTGGCCTTTTCTTTAAAAATTAATTATTGAAATCTTTCCACATAGCTATCTATTTGTAATTGTGATTTTAAGACACGTGTAAACATCTATTCATGTATCATGCTTCATGCTGCAGCTGCTGCAGCGTACAATGGAGAGAATAATATCCACTCTCAGAGCTGTTGAGATGACTGTGTGGCTGGATGGAATTCACCTTAGCATCTGACAGAGCGCGGGGGTTGGTGGGTGGGGTAGGGTTGAATCCAGACTTCCTGGCTTGGAATTCCAGCTTCATCTCTACCTAGCCATACTTGGGAAATGATCTCACTTCTCGGTGCCAATTTGCTCAACTATAAAATGGGGATAGTGGTGACTCCTAACTCATTGGTTTATTGTCAGAATCAAACAAATACTACATTGTTATTATCCTTCTTATTTCTATTACCGTCCAATATACTTGGTCTTTGTGAAAATCTGAGAATTGATCCTTTCAAGCAACTGAAATTTGTGTCTGATTGTTTTTATCTAAAAAACCCCACAATAGCAACAAACAGCTGAAAGGTTCTGTGGAATGATTATTCTGCTGCTTCTTGCATCTGGCACTTTCTCACTGCTGGGACAAAAACACCTGCCCAGAAGCAGCTTATGGGAGGAAAGGGTTTATTTCAGCTCATGGCTTCGAGGGGAAGTTTCAAGATGGGGGAAGCATGGAGGAAGGAGAAAGAGACAGTTGGTTCCACATTGTCACATCATCAGGGAGGAAGTAGAATTGCCAAAGAATACCAAGTGGGACTGAACTATAACACCTCGAGGCTTGTCCCCAGTGACATACTTCCTCCAGCAATGCTCCACTTCCTAAAGCCTCCACAAAACCCCAAACTGCCTCTAACTGGGGATCGGCTATTCAAACACATGAGTCTATGGGGGGCATTTTTATATTCAAACCACCACATTTATTTTAAAGGTGATATGGTTTAGTATTATCATTGAGTATACAGGCAGGGTTTTCTGCACAAAGGATATTACATTTTATATGAAGATGGTGTTTCCTTTTTCTTTTTTTAATTTTTATTTAATTATTTGGGAGAGAGCGAGAGAGACAGAGACAGAGAAAGAGGGAGAGAGACAGAGAGAATGGGTGTGTCGGTGCCTCCAGCCACTGCAAACAAACTCCAGATGTATGTGCCACCTTGTGCATCTGGCTTACGTGGGTCCTGGAGAGTTGAACCTGGGTCCTTTGGCTTTGTAGGCAAGTGTCTTAACTGCTAAGCCATCTCTCCAGCCCTCCTCTTTCTTTCTTAAAAATTCTTAAACTTAGCTGGGCATGGTGGAGCATGCCTTTAATCCCAGCACTCAGGAGGCACAGGTAGGAGGATCGCCGTAAGTTTGAGGCCACCCTGAGACTACATAGTGAATTCCAGGTCAGCCTGGGCCAGAGTGAGACCCTACCTTGAAGATCCCAAAAAAAAAAAAAAATTCTTAAACTTAATGAATAGATTTTTTGGTTATATCAAATGCTTTGTGTTTGGTTGTTTGAATGTACTACCCTCATAGATTCAGGTTTTTTTTTAAAGTTTTTATTTTTATTTATTTAGTTATTAGAGACAGAGAAAGGGAGAGAGAGAGAGAGAATGGGCATGCCAGGGCCTCTAGCCACTACAAAAGAATTCCAGACACATGCACCACCATGTGCATCTGGCTTACGTGGGTACTGGGGAATCTAGCCTCGAACCAGGGTCCTCAGGCTTCACAGGCAAGTGTTTAACCACTAAGCCATCTCTCCAGCCCAATTCAGGTGTTTAATTAGAGCTATAACTTGGGTTTCCAGCTGTCTGGCTGGAAGAGGTATCACATGGGGCAGATCCTGGGGATCCAGCTCTAAGGTGTGTTTGAGGGCAGATCTGTTTTTCAGCCTAAAGGTTTGCAGAGCAGGCTGAGCTCAGCCTGGGTCCCTGCTGTTTGCTGCCCACTTGTGCCTGTTGCTTTTGGTTCTCACAGGCTATTTGGTTCTTTCTCTCTGCTTGGATGCATGGAAGCAGCTTTTTCCCACCACTGAAGGAACTTCCCCTTTGGATCTATAAGCTGAAACAAGCCCCTTCCTCCCCTAAGCTAGGTCTAGTTTAGATGTTCATCCTAGCAATGTGGAACTGACTACAATACCTACAAAAAATGTTGTGCTGTTTCTTTCTTAACTACTAAAGTGCTATGCAAAAGTAGCTTTACTTGTTTTGGTTTCTGTATCTTATCTTTTATTTGATATTCTCTTCCTTTACATTTCCTCTGGGTTTTTGTCCTTTTCCTGACTCTGCTTGTAGCCTTGACACATACATTCGATGGTAGGTGCCTTAGGCAGGATTCTCCTGAGACACAGAGCCAATGGGACATAGATCAGATAGCTCAATAAGTAGATGATAAACAGATGGGCAGACCGATGGATATAGTAGGATTGTTAATATAACAATTTTCTCCCATGATTATAGAGACTGGGAAGTCCCAAAGCCTACCAACTTGCAAGCTGGAAGCTTGGAAAATCTGGTCATACAATTGCAGTCCAAGCACAAAGGCCTGAGAATCAGAGAAGCCAATGATAAAAGTTCCTATATGAGAATAAAGACTTGGGAATCAGTAGCATTCGTGTCAAAAAGCGGAGATGGTAGAGTTCCAGCTCATATATAGAAAATTCTGCCTACCTGCACTATTTTATTATGCTATTTTTTTTGAGAGAGACAAAGAGAGAGGAGAGGAAGACAGAGAGAGATGGGCGCACCAGCAGCCTCTCAGCTGCTGTGAATGAAATCCAGATGCATGCTCCCCCTTGTGGTCAAGTGTGGCATTGTACCCTTGTGTTACTTTGCATCTGGCTAAACGTGGGACCTGGAGATTGGAACTGCTGGAGATTGGAACCAGCGTTCTTAGGCTTAGGAGGCAGGTGCCTTAACTGCTAAGCCATCTCTCCAGCCCATTATGCTATGTTTTTTGAATCAGGGTCTTACAATGTTGCTCTGGCTGGCACTGAACTCACAATCCCCTGCCTTACCATCCTAAGTGGCTAGGATTATAAATGTGTGCCTCCATACCTCACTCTCCTCCATTTGTTTGCTCTATTTAAGCAATGGATTTAAAATGCCCACCCCATTCATGAGGGTAGATCTCCTGTTTAAGTCTAACAGTACAGAAGCTCGAACACCCTTATAGACACAATGCTTTACCAGCTACATGAGTATCCCTTAGTCCAGTCAAGTTGACATCATTTTAGGAAATTAACCATCATTTTAGGAAACTGTAGATGAGATGGATTTGGCATGGAGGTGATGTGAACACTCTAGCTAACAAATCGCTAAGTCCTGAGTGGTAAAGTAAAACCACTCCTACTCACTGCAAGACAAGTACTAGCTCAAAGAATTTGCATGCTGGGGAGATGGCTAAGCAGTTCGTGGTGCTTATTTTCAGAGCCTGCTGGCCCCTGGTTCAATTCCCCAGCACTTATATAAAAGCCTAAAAGCTATATACATGGTGACATGTGCATCTGTAAGCCCAACATGCCCACGACAATGGGAGGCTTGGCATTATCCCAATGCACCTGTAAAAATGGGAAGTGGAGCCAGGAGAAGGCTGACAATTTATTTGCATCAGCAGCAAGAGACCCAGTCTTAAAGGTGAAGCACAGACATGTTGAAGCTGACCTTCGACCCCCACACCCATACCCACCCACACACTAGATTTTAAAAATATATACAAAATATGATTTAATGGATTTATTGTATTTTGGGTGCATTTTCCTTAATATTTGAGGATGTATATTAGGGTTTCTATAATGAACAATGGTAAATGTTCCACCCATGTACAACCTCAAAGGATTTCTTATATGTGGTTCAATGACTGTTGCAAGGAACCCTTTGGTCAGACCTCATTGCCTATGAAATCTATGTTTAGTCACAGGCAGCACCGTGTGGTTCTGGAAAGAATTTTTTTCCCAGTACTCATTTCACTGTTCTATCTGGCAGGAATTTGATTGTTATTTGTGTTTACATGCAAGATGTGCATAAATAAGTAAAGAGGCAACATTAATAACTGTTAGGATCTTTGAGAACAGCATATGCTAAGCCAAGTGTGGCTGCTAGGAGTTTCCCCATCACAAACCAACCGTATTTTGCTGAGAGAAATCACAGACGCTCCTGGTGTACTATTCTTGTAACCTAAGACTGATTTCACTTGCTGATACTGTGTTTTAATACTTTCTATCTGCATTCAAATAGGACATGGGCACAGGCTTTGCTTTGTTGGGGCATCTTTATCAGATTTCATGCTCTGCATTATACTGATCTCATACGCTAAGTTGGGCACCCTGGAATTCTTTGTTTTGGAAGACTGTACAGCCCACAAAAACCTTCGGTATGGGGAATAGCAGCCCATCTCTGTCGGCATTGTCAATAGTCTTTAAATCTAATGTTCCTTTACATTTTTTTAATATATCAAATTAGGGGTGTTGTGTTTGAAAGGTGGGTTTTCCCTACGTGAGGCTTCAAATTGTTTGGCAATTTGGCATAATACATCTTTATAACTTAAAATGTTGTTTCATGTTAGATGTTACATTGGAATGTTGGTCTTCATTTCGATCATTTGAGCTTGAGGCCTGATTAGCTTACTGGTTTAGGTTTCTGTGAACGTTTGCATCACAAATGTGATCTGAAAGGTCCAGGTCTTAGGGAACTTGCTATTGGAAGGTGGTGGAATCTTTAAGAAGTAGAGATGTATAGATGTATTTCCTGAGGTCATTTAACATGTTCCTGAAGGGGACTTTGGGACTGTAGCCAATTCTCTGTCCCTTGTTTCCTGGCCATGAGGGAAGCAGTTTCACTTGACTGTGTGCTCCCACCCTGATGTGCTATCGCACCCCAACCCCCCCCAAAAAAGGACCAATCAATTATGGTCTGGAACCTCTAAACCTATGAGCCAATGTAAAGCTTTATAAGTTGATTATTTTAGGTCCTTTGTTACAGTGGTGGTGAGTTGACTGAAACAGTTTCTTTATTGTATCATTGACTTATTTTTTTTCCCTTATTTCCTTTGGGCTTCTATTGCTATCATCCTTGACAGCAACTCCCCTTGCCCAAGTGACCTGACCCCTTTTCCTTAGCCACAGTGTCTGACTGATGCAAGCATAGTTTTCCCAAAAGATAGTATGCACCATTAGATTTATACTAGAAGTGCAATTACAAGACTCCAAAAGCGTAATTGTTAACTGTGGGGAGCCCAGCTACAAGATCAGAATGCATACAGAACAATGTTGTGGTTAGCAGCAAAGCCTTGTGCAACCTGAGCAATGAAATAAGTTGAAGAAATCCAAGGATATGTAAATATGCAGACAGAAGCAGAAGCCAGAGGCCATGTAACTCTGGATGATGGAGAATCTAGCAACCCTCCAATTCCCATGTCTAACCATACTGCCCCAAATGTATTTCTATGTGGGAATCTATTTTTTTGTTTGTTTGTTTCAAGGTAGGGTCTCACTCTAGCTCAGGCTGAACTGGAATTCATTATGTAGTTTCAGGGTGGCATCGAACTCACGGCAATCCTCCTACCTCTGCCTCCTGAGTGCTGGGATTACAGGCGTGCACCACCATGCCTGGCTGGAGTCTATTTTTATATAACTTCCATTTAACCTTAACTAGAGTTTCTATCTTAAGATACTTTTTTACATTCTAAAGCTTAATGCTGATTTGACTTGTTTAAATAATAGAAGGATATAAAATAATTAAGAGGCTGAACCAATAAAAATTAATTCTCTCATTGATCACACAGAAAGATCTAGATCCCCTGATTCTTTGCTAATCTTTTTAAAAATATTTTTATTTTATTAGCAAGCAGAGAGAGGAGAGACAGAAAGGTAGAGAGAATGGGCACATCAGGGCCTCCAGTTGCTGCAAACAAATTCCAGATGCATGTACCACTTGCATCTGGCTTTATGTGGGTCCTTAGGCTTTACAAGCAAGTGCCTTAGTTGCTGAGCCATCACTCCAGCACCCTTTGCTAATTTTTGCTTTGACTACTTTCTTTTTTTTTTTCCTTAAGTAGCCAGAGCACCAGGACAGTGTTTATCGGTTTAATGGTTGTCTTAAATTTCTCCCAAATAGGTTAGGTATTAGATTCTCATCTCATTTTCCCTTGAGTTACTAGTCCATATTAGATAACAATAAAATCTAGATATCTGTGGAAAAATATGTATACTTCCATAGGAAAAAAAGATTGGATGAAATAAAATATGCCAGTCACTGAAGTGTTATGAGTGATTTATTCATAGTTTTTTTCTTTCCTTCTCTGTGTTTCTCTGTTTTCTGTGGACAATGAGAATACATTATTTTATAATTAGATAAATGAAATTATTTCACACTAAAAATAAACAATTTCCACTCTATCCAGTTTTTGTATAAGACAGATGTTTTAAAATACATAGTCAGGGTTTTAAAAAATTAATTTCACATTTGCTATGTATTTGGTCTAAATGTAATTTTTCAGAGGACTTTTTCATTTGCAAGCTGTAAGTATATATTATCTTTTAAGTTTTTATTATTAATAGAGAACAATTTACCTAATATCAGACTGGGAATGAAATTGGGTCACCACATTTGTCACTGTCTGCTCTGCACCTGCTCTCTTAGCTGGTTCTGAACTTTCTTCAAGGTACAGGTAAAACATAGACAGTTGACACAGGGACATTTGTTCACTCCTTGGTTTCAAATACCATTTGAAGTGTGTGTAGCACTTGTTCTAAGTGCTGTCTGAGGGGGAGATACAGAAGTGAGCAGGAGAGATTCGACTCTTCTCTTTTACCCCTTTTATCACTGTGACAGATTACATACATAGGCAACTTAAGGGAGAAATTCCTTGTTTTTCTCATGGTTTGAGAAGTGTCAGTCCATCATGACAGAAAGTGCTAGACAGAAGAGATCAATTCACTTTATGTGGTCAGGAAACAGAGGAGAAACTGGGGATCTGGTATAACTTATAAAAGTGTGCCTCTATGACCTACACTCCACTTCCCAACGTTTCTACGACCTCCCAAAACAGCCCTACCAAACTGGAGCTCACCACTTAATGCATAAGCCCTGGAGAATATTTCATATTCAAACCAGAATGCCTTATTTTCATGGAGTTTATATTCAAATGGAGAGACAGATACGTGAACAAATCATAGAATAACATAGAAAAATTAGAACTATTCAGAAAAAGAAATGATTTTTTAAAGGGGGGCATACATGTAAGCACCTTTATTTTTCTTTTCTTTTTTGTTTATTTTTGTTTTTTATGTGAGAGAGAGAGAGAAAGAAAGAGAGAGGGAGAATTGGTGTGCCAGGGTCTCTAGCCACTGTAATCAAACTCCAGAGACATGCTCCACCTTGTGTGCATGCATGACCTTGTACACATGCATCACCTTGTACGTCTGATTTACGTGGGTTCTGGGGAGTCAAACCTGGGTCCTTAGACTTCACAGATAACTACCTTAACTGCTCAGCTATCCCTCCAGCCCCAGAAACAAAATGTTTAGGTGGGATATGATAAAATTCAGTTTTTGGAAACAAGTTTTTACTATGGGTATATTTGCAATGAGGTCTTTGTATCTGGGGGAAATCATTTCAGGGAGAGCGGGAACCATGGTGTGAAGATCACAGTGTGGAACAGACTGGGGACTTGAGAATGACAAAGAAGGCCAGTGTGTCTGGCCTGAGTAAGAAAGAAGGTAAGAGGGAGGTGCAGAGAGAGATGAATCTAGAGAATTGGCAGGTGGTGGTTAATGAAGGTGCTTGGCACATACTGGTATTTGTGACTTTTCTTATCAGTGCAATAACTATCTGACAAAAGCAAATTAAGGAAAGGAGAGTTTATTTTGGCTCACTGTTGGAGGGGACAGTCCAACATGGCATGGTGGAGAAGCTTGAGGCAGACGGTCACACTGCATCTGCACTCACTGAGGAGAGACTGATGCCCAGCTATCTTTCTCTTTTTTTAATTTAGTCTTGGACCCGTGCCTCCCAGCAAGTGGAATGTTGCTACCCTCAGCTAGGGTGGGTCTTCCCATCTCAACTAACCTACTCTAGAAACTCCCTCAGACATGTCTAGAGATTGGTGTCCTAGCTGCTTCTAATTCCAGCCAAGTGCCAATCTGGATTAACTATCACAGACAGAATGCTACTTGCATTAGTTAACTGTATCATTCCTGTGACAAATGATCTGAGAGAAACAACGGAAGTGAGGAGGGATGTGCTCTGTTCAAGGTTTTCGTGGTATCAGTCCTTCATGGTGGGGAAGGCGTGGTGAAGCAGCACACTTTAGGACGGTCTGGAAGCAGAGCAAGGAAAGGGGTGAGCGTAAGACATAGTCTCCAAGGACACGTCCCTGGTGACCTCCTTTCTACAACTAAGCCCCATTACCTGCCTATAGCTACCTCCTAATAGTGCCATCATGTTAGGAATCCGTTGAGATTAATCCATCTGTCCTAGCAGAGGCCATATGATGGAATCTCTGGAAATATCTTTCTAGGCACATCAACACTATGTTTTACTAACCTCTTACGTGTTTCTCAATCTAATCAAGTTGACAAAAAGTTAACTCTCACACCACTGGAGCATTTAAAAATTGTTTTTAATGGTTTATAGATTTATTTCCAAGGAGGGAGAGAGAATGAGTATGCCAGGGCTTCTAGCCACTGCAAACCAACTTCAGATGCATGTGCAACTTGGTGCATCTGGCTTTACATGGGTACCGGGTCTTTAGGTGTCTTAACCACCCTCACTGGAGCATTTTAAGCAGGAAAGTGGCATGATCTTATTATTAATTTATTTTATTGTATTTGTTTTTTGGAGAGAGAGACAAAGAGAGACAGAGAGAGAGGGAGAGGAAGACAGATAGAGACGGGCACACCAGCAACCTCTCAGCTGCTGCGAACAAAATCCAGATGTGTGTGCCCCCTTGTGGTCAAGGGCAGCATTGTGCCCTTGTGTCACTGCATCTGGCTAACCGTGGGACCTGGAGATTAGAACTGCTGGAGATTGGAACGGGTGTTCTTAGGCTTAGCCCGATTTGTCTTATTATTTAAAAAGATAACTCCAAGTCTTCTGTTTAAGCACATGGAGCAAATGGATTTTTTTCCCTGATTTCTCTTGCCAAAAACAACCAAGATCTTGAATGTTATCATACACACACACACACACACACACACACACACACACACACATATATATCACAGGCAAAGAAAAGAATGAAGATTGGCTGGGAACATCAGGACCTGAGGATCAACACCATGGAGAATCCCATACTGTTTGCATATGATTTAAACTTTTAACTTCATCTATACCAGACTTGGAGCTGAAAAAGTCAGTAACTCAGAAATAAGTAGTGACCATAAGAAAATAAAAGTTTACTCTGTTTAGCCAAAGGACCAGGAGAAGAGCAAGTTAGCAAGACAGGCTACTTTTAGTACATAACCACTAACTATAGCCAAACTCCCACAGAAAAATATGTATCTGTATCCCCACTCATGGCGGCAAAGGCTTCTGCCCTCAGCAGGCTCAGCAGTGCTCCAACTCTCACTGTGAGGCGATGACCAAGTAGGGAGCTGGGCTTTTCATCTTTCCAGGCAGGGACAATTCCTTGATCTCACAAGGTACCAGTGAAAAGTTACTTGGGAAGCCTCGATGTCTACTACCACCTGGCAATAACCAGATGCCCTTCTTCTTCCTTATTGAAGTGGTGTGGTGAAGCCTGGTAGAGACACAGGGCTTTCCCGGACATTCAGAGTTAAGGAGGCCACTACATTCCCTGTGGAGTCAGAGGAGGTTACTAAGGAGTAGAAGCAAGGCACTCTGGCCCCTGCTAACCAAGAAGGTGCTACAATAGGTTCTAGCTGGGGTCCCAGTCTTGCTGGAACAAATGAGGGCCATCACCTCCCAGGTGTCAGTAGAGGCTGGACTGGAAACCTTGACTTTTACCTCCACTGGAAATAATTAAGTGACTCCCAACACCTGCCCATTGACAGGCCAGTGTCAAGGAAGGATATCTGAAAGATTTAAATGAACTCCATGGCATAAAACCCTGAGTATTATTCCCAGCACCTCATAAAGCTGGGCACAGTGGCACATGACTATAACCTCAGTATTCAAGAAGTGGAGGCAGGAGGATCAGAAGTTCCAAGGTCATTCTTGACTTGCAAACTTGAGGCCAGTCTGGGATATATGAGACCTTATCTTAAAGAGAGAGAGAGAGGGAGGGAGGGAGGGAAGGAGGGAGGGAGGGAGGGAGGGAAGGAGGGAGGGAGAGAGATGATCTAAAATAGAGTCAAATGAAAGTTTTAGCACTAAAACAATGTAAAATAGCTGGGTATGGTGGAGCACGTGGGGCCAAGGAAGGAGGATTACTGTGAGTTTGAGGCCAGCCTGAGATTACATAAGTGAATTCCATGTAGCCTGGGCTAGAGTGAGACCTTGCCTTGAAAAACCAAAACAAAACAAAACCATTGTAAAATAAAGTAATAAATAAATTGATTCAAATGTCTTGCTGAGCTCAAAAATCAAACTAAAATGGGATAGGAGGCATCAGGGAAGCAGACGCAAGAGTAGCAATTATCCGATCTGAACAGCAGAAAGTGGATTTAAAATAAACAAGCAGAGCATCGGGGATTTGTGGAATGATAACACTCATGCACTACCATTCATGAATCCCAGAAGAAGAGAAAGGAAAGGTGATAAAAACTACAAAAACAAAGACGAGCAGCAGAGATCTGTAATACCATCTACCTTGGAAGCTGAGGCAGGAGGATTGCAAGTTCAAGGCATATCTAGGCTACAGAATGAGTTGAAGGCCAGTGTGAGCACTTGGTAAGACCCTGTCTCAAAATAAAAAGTAAGACAGGCATGGTGGCACACGCCTTTAATCCCAGCACGCGAGAGGGGAGGCAGAGATAGCAGGAGCATTGTGAGTTCAGGGCCACCCTAAGACTGCATAGCAAATTCCAGGTCAGCCTGGGCTAGAGCAGGACCCTACCTCGAAAAACCAAACTAAATAAATCAATAATAAATAATAATAAATAAAATAATAAATAAAAAAAAAAAAAAGGGGGCTGGAGGACTGGGGAACTGGCTCAGTGGGTGAGATTGATTGCTGCTCCATGAAGCGTGAAGCTGAGTGCAATCTTTAGCACTCACCATGTAAAAAGCCAGGTGTGGCCATGCATGCTTGTATCCCAAGTGCTGAGGGAGTGGGGCAGAAACAAAAGAACCTGACCGAAAAAAGAAAAAAAAATTGGCAGCTCCAGGTTCAGTGAGAAACTTTGTCTCAAGGAAAGAAAAGCAGAAGACTCATAGAGGAGGACACCTGATGATCAGGGCTCCCCTGGCCTCAGCGCAGGTACACAGAGGGTACCTTGCATGCCCACACACCATATACAAACACCAAAATTAAAAATAAATAGGGCTGGGGATATAGCTTAGTGGCAGAATGCTTACCTAGGATGTATGAGGCCCTGGGTTCAATCCCTAAGGTGAATAACAACAACAAAAAGTAAAAGAAAGGGGCTGGAGAGATGGTTTAGGGGTTAAAGTGCTTGCCTGCTAAGCCTAAGAATGCCTGTTCGATTCTCCAGGTCCCACGTTTAGCCAGACGCCCAGTGACTCAAGGGTGCAATGCCGCAAATGCCCACAAGGAGGCACATGCATCTGGATTTCGTTCACAACAGCTGAGAGGCTGCTGGCATGCCCATTCTCTATCTGTCCCCCCCCCACCTCTCTCTGACTCTCTCCAAGAAAAAAAAAAAGTAAAAGAAAGAATAGCTAACAACAACTACCCAAGTTTGAGAAAAGATATAAACATACAGATTCAAGAAACTTGAGAACCCCCAAGCAGGATAAACCCAGAGAGATCCATACCCAGATATCATAATCAAAGTTCTGAAATACATTTGAAAGCCATAAGCAATGAATGATAGAAAGAGAACAAGAGTGAGAAAGTGAAAGAGTGAGTGAGTGAGCAAGCAAGCAAGTGAGCGCAAGAGAGCCGAGCCTTCCTTTGGAGAAAGAACAATTCAGATGACAGGGAACTTCCACCACAAGCCAGCCAGGCCAAAAAGAAGCCGACTGCGCAGATAACCAGGGAAACCACCCTTGAGGAATGAGTCAAGTCATGCTCAGATGAAAGAAAAAGATGTCACCAGCAGGCATATCCTAAAAGAACTGCTAACAAATCTTCTCTAAACAGAGAGGAAATCATAGAGATGGAAACTCAGAAATCCAAATCAATAATGGAAGCACTTTCTATCGCAATCCAGAAATAGAATCACAAAATGAACCCAAGACAGGCAGCAAGAAGAAATAATAAAGGGCAGAAATCAATAAAGCTGAACAGAAGGAAAAGAATACAGATACACACTAGGGAAAAAAATCAGTTTCCTTGAGAAATGGATAAAATTGACAGATTGATAAAGAAAAAAAAAATCCAGGAGAATGTGGTAGACAAAAATAGGAATCAACACAAAGACTGTTCTTTTCCTCATAACTTTCCAAAACTGTTTTAGAGTAGAAGCAAAAATTTACTACACTGTCCTATGTGGTTCTAAACGTGTATAGAAGAAACATTTCAGACAATTTATATTAAACATGAGAGAGGATAAAAGGCTATAAGGGGAGGTAACACTTTCTCCCTGAACTTGAATTGGTAAAATGATGGCACCAGCAAAGTGTGTTGTGGAGAGAGAGGTAATATAAATGATAAATAAATACATAAATAAATATGTATGCTAGAATAACTTTAAAGGCTTTATGAAGACACATACTAATCAGCATAAATAAATCAAAATAGAATTCTAAACAATGTTCAAGTAACTAATAGGAAGATGGGTAAATGACAAGTAACAAAACTAAAAATGAAACCAGGCTGGAGAGATGGCTTAGCGGTTAAGGCACTTGCCAGCAAAGCCAAAGTACCCATGTAAAACCAAATGCAGGGCTGGAGAGATGGCTTAGTGGTTAAGGCGCCTGCCTCCTAAGCCTAAGAACACTGGTTCCAATCTCCAGGTCCCACGTTTAGCCAGGTGCAAAGTGACGCAAGGGCGCAATGCCACACTTGACCACAAGGGGGAGCACGCATCTGGATTTTGTTCACAGCAGCTGAGAGGTTGCTGGCGTGCCCATCTCTATCTCTCTTCCTCTCCCCCTCTCTCTGTCTCTCTCCTAAATAAATAAATAAATAAATAAATAAATAAATAAATAAATGAAATCATGCCAAACAAAACAGAAAGTCAGAAACATGATATATGAGTAATTGTATTAAATATGAATAAACTAAACATATCAATTTAAAAAAAGATTTGAAGAGTGAACTGAAAGTATGGCTCAACCTTTTATAAGAAATTCACTGTGAATACAACATTACAGGTTGTTTGAAAGAAAAATAAAAGGAATGTAAAAGGATACATCATGCGTTAATTAAAGCAAAGCAAGAATGCTGACAATAATATCAGATACATAAGAGCAAAGGAAATTACCCGAGATGAAAATAGATATTCTATAAAGATAAAAGAGTGAGTCCAGTACAAAGACAGCCAACCGAAATGTGTATGTGGAAAAATAATAATCGAAGCGAAACAAATGCTGGAAGCAAAAGCCCATCATATTGAAAGTTGAAACAGACACATCCATAATTATGATGCAGCCATCAGCATTACCCTCAGCAACTGTTAAAACAGCTAGATAGACAAGACCACAGGGCAGAAAAGCCCCAAACTGCTATCCGACAATAGGATGTAGTTGATCCTTCTAGAACACTCCATCTAAAAGCAGAGTACATATTAATTGTCCACAACTAGTCTCAAGATATACTATATCCTAGGTTGCAAAACAAAGGTCATCAAATTTAAACGAACTGAAGTCACACACAGAATATGTTCTCTGATGGCAATAGAGTTGTACCATAAATCATTAACTGAAAGCTAGAAAGACTCCAAACATTGGGAAATAAATGAATATGTACTTGCCTTTTATATATGTTCATGTGTGTGTGAGTAGGCACAGGCATGGCATATGTGTGGAGGTCTGAGGACAATTTCAAGTGTTTCTTTACTTTTCACCTTGTCTGAGGCAGAGTCTTATGCTTGCTGTTGCATATGCCAAGTAGCTGGTCTGCATGCTCACAGGAATTGTCTGGTCTCTGCTTCCCATCTTGCTCAAAGTACACCAGGATTATAGACACACATTTCTGCATCTGGCTTTATGTGGGTTCTGGGAATCTAAACTCAGGAAGTTGTGCTTGCATAGCAAGTACCTTTACTCACCAAGCTACCTCCCCAGTCCCTAAATAAATATTTCTAGTAATACATGGGTCAAAGAGGAGAAAGTGTTTGAAAAATTAAATATATGAGTGACAGTTAAAGCAATTGTGAGAGGAAAACTCATAGTATTGCGTGTACACAGTTAGAAAGAGGAAATGCTCCAAATAAATAAACTAAGATCTTTCTGCAATAATTTAGAAAAAGAATAGCAAAATAAGCCCAGAACAAGCACACAAAAGAAAATAGCAAAGAACAGAGATCAATGAAATTGAACAGAGAAAAAGAATACGGAAAAGCAAGGGGGAAACTTGGTTCTTTGAAAATACCAGTAAGATTAACAGATTGATAGCAGGAATGACAAAGGAAAAAAAAACAAACCAGCCAAGACAGATTATTAATACCAAAAGAAAACAAGAGACATCACTACTGACCCTACAGATATAAGAGGCAATGAACTTTATGAACAGTATTGCTATTACTATGGACAAATGTGACAATTTAGATGAAATGGGCTAAATCCTTGAATGACACAGACTACCAGAACTCACCAAAAATAATACAGATAATGTAAATAGGCCTATAGATGTTAGAGCTTGAATAATTTCATAAAAACCTTACTAGTACAAACTTACAAACAAAACTACTCCATAAGGACTGGAGAGATGGCTTAGTGATTAAGGTGCTTACCTGTGAAGCCTAAGGACCGAGGTTCAATTCCCCAGTATCCACGTAAGCCAGATGCATAAGATGGTGCATGCATATAGAGTTCATTTGCAGAGGCTGGAGGCCCTGGCATGTCCATTCTCTCTCTCTGCTTGTAAAAATAAGTAAAAAAAAATTTTAAAAAAATTCTCCATAAAGAAGCAGGCATGGTGGTGCACATCTTTAAGCCCAGCACTTGGGAGGCAGAGGTGGGAGGACTGCCGTGAGTTCGAGGCCACCCTGAGACTACATAGTGAATTCCAGGTCAGCCTGGGCCACAGTAAGACCCTACTTCGAAAAAAAAAAAAAAAAAAAAAAAAAAAAAGAACATCAATTCATTTCTTCCAGATAAATAGAAGAAGAGGGGACACATCTCAATACATTTTGTAAAGCTTGTATTACTTTGATACCAAAACTGGATAAATGGAGTATAAACATTAAAGTCTAGCTCATCATAGCACTGTAATATTCCTCTCAAAACAGATAAAACAACCAGCTTGAAAGCAACGAGAATGTAAAAGAACCCCACAATATTATAAAACAATGGTATGTCTACAGTTTTCCATAGACACAATATTAACAAACAGAATTCAGTAATATCAGAGTTTTATAGTTTTCCTCATATAGATCTTATACTATATTATTAGATGTACTTTTGGGTACTCCGATTTGGAGGGTACTAATATAAATTGTGTGTGTGTGTGTGTGTGTGTGTGTGTGTGTGTGTGTGTTTGAGTCAGGGTCTCATGTATCCCAGGTTGCCCTTGAACTCACTATGTAGCTAAAGCAGGCCTTGACCTTCTCCTGATCCTCCTGCCTCCACCTCCCATGTTGGGATTTCTGACGTGCATCATGCCTGGCTTTATACCTTCTGTCTTACTTAGCTCTTCCATTCCTTCAACAGGTCTGGACAATTGTCCATTTCTTTCTTATGTGTGTTTTGATAGACTGAGTCCGTCAATGAATTAGTCTATTTCATCAAAGTCACAGCAAGTGTGTGGTATATAGTTACTTATATCATTGTTTTGATGCCCTGTGGATCAGTACTGATGGCCTTTCTACAATTCTTACTGCTACTCTTAGTCTTTTTCTTTCATTATTAGCCTGTGCAGTTTACCAATTGTATTGATCTTTTCAATGAACTAGCCTTTGGGTTTGTTTGTTAAGGGTTTTAATTGTTTTCCTAGTTTTTAGCTCCACTGATTTCTATTTTAATTTTTATTGTTTATTTGATTCTGCTTGCTGTGGGTTTATATTTTTCTTCCCTTGCTTTCCTTAAGTTAAAGCTAGAATTTTGGTTGGATTTTTATTTTACGTATGGTTTTTGCTGCATCCTATAAATATTTTTGTGTGTGTATGCATGCATGTTCACGTGTGTGGGAGTGCAGATGCATATGTGTGTGCATGTGTGTGTCTAGTCCAGAGGTTGACTTTGGGTCAACCTTCCTCCATCTGTCTTCACATAGAGGGTCTGTGATTTGAAACCAGAGCTTCATCTAGTTAGCCAGCTAGCCTAGGGGATCCTCTCTGTCTTTGCCTCCTGTGTGCTGGGATTACAGATGGGCTACCACACCAGCCCCATGTTCACATGGGGTCTGGAGATCCAAATTCAGAACCTCATGCTTACGTGGCAAGCGCTCTACCCACTGAGACATCTCCCCAGCCCATATCCTGTGCAATTTAATAAACAGTGTTTTAGGATTAATTTGTTTCACAATCTTAAAATTTTCTCTTGAGGTTTTTTTTCTCCTTTAGCCCAAGTGCTCTTTAGAATTATACTGTTTAATTTCCAAATGTGCTGGGACTTTCCAGCTATCTTATTAGTATTGATTTCTAGGTTAATTCCATTGTTCCCAAAGACTATATTTTGTGTCTTTTAAATTTATTGAGGTGTACCCAGTATCACAGTATGTTGTCTATCTTGCTGACTGACCCATGTAATCATGCAAAGAATACAGAATTGGCTCCAAAACACCCCTCAAATACCAACGTGTGAGGAGAGTTAATTCCTTTATTTAACGGGGCAGTGTTCGTACAGAAGCTATGTTCCTCTCATGTACTTCCTCACTCTAGGTTACTTTGAATTCCTAGTTCAATGTAAATGCTATGAAGTAGTTGTTGTCGTGTGTTATTTAGGGAGTAACAACAAGAAAAAGCTCTCTACACATGTTCAGTACAGACACAGCTTTTTTCTAATAATTTTGGCCCATGGTTGGTTGCACCTGTGTAGTGGAACCTGGAGATATGGAGGCCAACTGTATGTATCCTGCTGTTGTCTGGAAAGTATCGTGGAAGCATTAATGAGAATCAGTCCATTGATGATTCTGTCAGATTCCACAATTGCATTACTTTCTGCAGCACCTGCCAATTCCCGATAGCGATATGTCGGCATTTCCAGCTATCACAGTGGCTTTGTCTAGTTTCCCCTGGAGTTGTCTCTGTGTTTATTTCACATATTTGTTAGGCACACATACATTACACATTGTTATTTCTCTTTGGAGGATGGGCTTCTTGACCATTAAGTAACACCACTGGTGTTTATTTTTCTTATGTCTTTTCTTTTAATGAGAGAGAGAGAGAGAAAATTGGCATGCCAGGGCCTTAGCCACTACAAATAAAAACCAGACGTGTATGCCACCTTATGTGCATGTGCAACCTATGTGCATGTTTCACCTTGTGCATCTGGCTTACATAGTTTCTGAGGAGTTGAATCTGGGTCTTTAGGTTTCACAGGCAAGCTCCTTAAGTTCAGCCATCTCTCTGGCCCTCTGACGTCTTTTGTGTGAAATTAGTCTAGTGTTTTCTGGCTTCTTTCTTCATTTTCTCTTCCTCTTTGATGCCCTGCAGATTGAATATGAGGAGCTTTGCTGAAGTTTCTTTTTCTTTTTGGTCTTTGTCTGGCTTGCTCTTCTCTGAGCTTCTTGGATCTGTGGTTTGTCATTCTGGGACTCTGTCAATGGCTGTCATTAATTTTTAAAAATACTCAGCCCATACTTCAAATATTTATCTTGTCATTTTTCTCTTCATCTCCTTCTTGTGTGTTCATTGCTAACATTTTACAACTTTGCAATTGTTTCACAGGCTTGTGTATTCTGCTCAGTTTGTTTTGTTCTTGTTTTCTCTTGATGCTTTGGTTTGGGAAGTTTTAAAACTGATCCCAATTCAAGCATAAAAATTTAGCCTATGACTTGTGACCTTTGGATTTTATTATGAGTGTGATGGAGAACTGTGGAATATTGTGGACACATAGAAACATAGCCTCATACAAAAGTGGATGAAGTAGAGGAAGCAGAGAGACCAGATGGAGCTGTCATGGTCATCTATGCCAGAGGTGGTGTGGCAGCTGGGACCAAGCCAGCAGCCACAAGACTGTCAGGTAGAAGCCACATGTGGAATGGTTTGGCAAGTTGAACCCACTGGACAAAACACAAAGGAAGAAAAAAGAATATACTAAATACAACTAATCTTTTCATTCAGCATGAAAACTCTGATTACCAGCTGTACCTTTCCTGACTTTTACCAGACTTTTACCAGCATTGCTTAATAATGGAGTTACAGTCTGAGAAATGCATTCTTCAGCGATTTTCATCATGATACAAAGCATAGACCATATTTACACAAACTAAGATGGTTAATGTTATGGTTTGAATGTGACATGTCTGCCATAGGCTTGTATGTTTGAATACTTGCTCCCCAGCTAGTGGTGGTGTTTGGAAATTGTAGGATGTGGAAACTTACTATAGAAAATGGGTCATTGCTGGTGAGACTTGAGGTTTGATAGCCCAGCCCCACGTCCTGTTTGCTCTCTAATTCCTGACTCTGGATGCAATGCGGGCAGCCAGCCTCATTCTCCTGTTGCCACATCTTCTGCATCATGATGAACTATACCCACTGGAAACGTGAGCTAAAATAAACCCTTTCCTTCTTTAAATGGTTTCTTGTCAGGTATTTGGTCACAGCAATAAGTAAACTAATACAGCTACTATGTCACTAGTTACTGTGATCTTATGGGACCACTACTGTACATGTAGCCTGCATGTTGATCAAGTGCCATATGTGAACATGACTGTACAGAACGTTTTATGTGCTACCCTGCTTTATCACTCACTGAAAACATTTTCCATGTGAGTAAATTTTATTAGGAACTGTAAATTTAATAAATTCCTATTGATTGAAGAATACACTACAATTTACTTCACCTATACTCCCTGGTGGATGTTGTAGTGTTTTCCATTTCCATTGCATTATAAATATCTATAGAAATGCTTATTCTTTTAACTAAATGTATATATTTTCATTTACATCTTTAAATCACTTTCCTAGATACACAGAGAAAGTTTGCATATACTTATAGATTTTAATACACATTTATTAATCACTCTCTAAATGATCCCTTTACCAGCCAATTATAAAAAAAAAAAAAACCAAAAACCTGTCCATGGCACCCCTATTACATTTTATCTACTCGGCACAGAGAATTATCTTTGTGTTTAATCTTTGCCAGGTTGATAGGCAAACAATGTTATCTCACTGCTTTAATTTGCTATTCCTTGATTATAAGTGAGGTTGAACATTTTCTTGATGACATCGATTGATTCTTCTAGAGTCATTACTCAGGCCACAGTTCACCTGCGCCGGCATCAAGGATAGTGCTGGAGGGCGGGGGACGGGGGCATGGGGACATTTCTCTTACATGTGACAAACAACCACTCATGGAATTGAAAAGCCTGGCAGTAGAAAAGCCATATTCAGTCTAATTGGATTCAGGGGAGGTTTGCAGGACTGTGTTTGTCACGGGCATGCCCATTTCTGAGGCTCCTTATGGTGCCCTATGGTGACAGTCATTCTGAAAGTATTCCTTTCAGTGTCAAGGCCAGAAAAAAAAATTGTTGTCCTGCTGTCAAAGAAGTCAAGCATCACAGGGTCCCCTTGGTCCCAAGGCTAAGCAGTGAGCCCCCAGCCAACCATAGTATATGAGATCTTACTGACCTGGACCAAGGGACTGGGGGGGTGTGCCAGTCACAATTCTCTAGAGGAACAGAATCAATAGAATGAGTAAATATTATAAAAAAAGGGAACTGATTAGATCAATATTTACGTAGGGACTGGGTAGTCCCACAATAGGCTGGAGGGGTTGAGAACCCGGTACCTGCTCAATCCACGAGGCTAGATGCTACAGCAGTCCCTGATGCCTAAGGTCTGGAAGATTCCTGGAAGGTCAATCATCTTCCATTCACACTGGAAGCCACAGAAGCTGTGGTGTGATGTTGGCAAAGAATGGTAGGCGGTGGCAGAGATAGATGCATCACCCGGAAGAATCAAGGGTGGGCAAGGCAGCAGCACTGCTTTATCCTGGGTGTCCCCCACTCTGATGGGGAATGGGGAACTCTTCTCACTTTAGTTAATCCTTTCTGGAAAAGCTGCTCAGAGGCACGTCTTTGTTGAGACTAGATCAAACTGATGATCAAGATTCACCATCATGGAAGGATGGAGTCATCCTCATCTGAAGCCGTTGGACTAAGAGAAGGGATGACTCCGGAGCTCAGGGGTGCATGGAAGAATTCTTGTCACTGTGAGGCAAAAAATGCAGAGAGCTTCTACAAAGGAAGCAAACACGCGTTCTTTTTCTTCACCCAGCTCACAGTCGCTGGAGTCATCAAAAACCCTTCCTAGTATGTATGGATCTTGGCTAGCATGGACAGCTAGTGGCGGTCCAGCCTCACCCTCAGCACAGTGTTGTGCAGGGCATGCTGACACATTAGACAAGAAACAGCCGTGTCCTAGAAAGAGAGTAGGGTGATCTTCCAAGCCCAGGCTTGCCCATTAGTGAGTGTGCAATCTCGTGACATGACAGAAGCAAAACAACCATCACTCAGTGAAGAAATGAAGTGAGTTCTGGAGAGATAGCTCAACTGGTACAGTGCTTGCTGTGCAAGTGTGAGGGCCTGAATTTGGATTCTCAGTACTCACATAAATTCTGGGTATGGTGGCTCACCTCTGTAATCCCAGTGCTTGGGAGGTGAATAGAGGCTGACCCCCCGGGGGGCAAGCGAGACTTGCTCAATTGTTGAACTCTAAGTTCAGTGAGACATCCTGTCTCAATAAATAAGGTGGACAGTGATAAAGGAAGACATCCAACATTGACTTCCAGTCTTCACACACACTAACACACGTGTGCATGTGCACCCTCCCTCACAAATACAAACATACAGGGTTGGGGATTTAGCTCAGTGTATGAACGCTTGCCTAGCAAGAGCAAGGCCCTGGGTTCGGTCCTCAGCACTGAAAAAAAAAAAACAAATACAAACAAACATGCCTACACACATGCACGCGTGGATAACACACATATGCATACACATAAGGGGGAAAAAACCAACAAAATGATAAGAGTAGGTCAAATGATGTGAGAAGGTATGACCAACCAGAGAAGAGGAAGGGAGTTCGAGGAAGGGTATGCCGGAGCAGACCTGGGGTAGAGGCTCCAGGCTGCGCTGTTTTTTCTATAGGAAGTGAGAATGTTGCTGATCCCCCACCAGCCCCCATCACTCAACCTACAGTCTCCAAGCCCTTCCGTACAGAGCTCTGTGCAAGTGACGACTTGTAAATTATAGGCAATTAATTGCATCATTTATATTCCCTGCAGATCTAAGCCAGATCTAGTCCTAGCCTCTTGAAAGCAAACAGCATGGCCACATCCCTCCCCTATGGCGGATGCTGCTTCTTTCAATTATTTAAGCTTGTTTGTCCTGAATGCTGGGGCCCGGCTGCCCAGTCAGGCACTCCTGCAGGCCTGTGCCTCAGGTCGCCAGGAGCAGCAGGAAGGAACGTCGTGGGAGCAGCAGGCCAGCCCCAGCTGTGTTTGGTCTGATTTCAATTGGGAAAGACTCGTTAGTAAACAGCTTTCCTAATAGTTACCATTTTAAATTTCTTCCACAATATTGGCAGGGGAAGGCCCTGCAGAAGACAAATGAGTCCAGAGAGATTTTTCACCTACACAAGGTGCAGCCATGCTCACAGCCAGGCCAGGTTGCCCCATGGGGGCTGCTCTGTTTATTCCCTTGCCCAAATCCCCATCAATAACTCACTAACAATAACAAATAGCCACATGACATCCTCGCCGCGTGGTGGGGACTAAGCACCTGATGAGGTGTTTGCAATAAATTCAACTCCGCCTTTTTCCTTTCCTCTTCATATTTCAGAGTCTGCTAATAGTTATGGAGCCCCCACCAAGAGCTGGCACAGAGTGAACACCCCAGGGACCATCCTTTTGCACATTGCGTTGACAATATGCAGAAGGTAGAGAAAAAGGAGATAACCATTGCAGGTCACGGGAGGTGCTTTGAAGAAAACAAGATCGGGTCATGGGACAGGGATTGAGAGAGGTCCTTTCCTGTTTAATGATTGCCTTAGTTCATTTCCTGTTGCTTTAGTGAAATAACTGAGGCTGGGAATTTTATCAAGAATCCAAGGTTCATCACAGCTCACGGCTTTAGAGATTGGGAAGTTTAAGCGTGTGGTGCCAGTTTCTGCATGGCTTCTGGTTGGGGATTGCGTCTTGCTACACATACAACAGAAAAATGACAGGGCAGTGGGTGAGTGGAAGGAGCACATTCGATGCTAGACTGTGGCCTAAGGAGACAGAGCCACTTTATATCACTCACTTCCACAGTAGCTAATCCCTGCCTACGAGAATGAATTTAGACTCTTGAGAAAGGCATCAAGCCATTCATGGGGGTGGAGTCAATACAGCCCTAAATTCTCCCTTAAAGGTCCTACCACCTCTCAACACCATTACCTTGGGGATCACTCAAGCCTTTGCATAGGGTTTTTAATATATCATGTATTCAAACCACAGAATTCATCAAGGAAGACCTCTCTGGGAGGTGACAGTTGAATCATAACTTGAACATCTATAGGCATTAGCTATGTGATGTGCCAGAGAGAGAACATTCCAGAAAATACAGAGAGATAAGCCAGGGATGTTGGAAGTAAAGAGGGGCCCTTGGGATTGAATCACTGTGAGCTTGGCATTTGCATACATTCAGTTTTCCTGCATGCTCCTTCCTTCATCCCTACCTCCTCCTCCCTCTAATCCTTCTCCTTGGTCCTGTCCCGTCCTGTGTCCTGTTCCCAAACTACAGGATTTCTCTCTGTCAGTTCCTCATTCCATGCCTTCCAAACTCATAGACTTCTGGGAGTCCAAGATATTGTGTGTGTGTGTGTGTGTGTGTGTGTGTGTGTGTGTGTTTGTAAGTTTGGCTCTTGGCAAAGAGCCAGTGCTATTTCCATCTTGTGTGGAAAATATAGAATTACCGTGAATTATATTGAAAAATTAGATTCATTCACTGCTGTGATAATTTATCTCCCAATCTGTCTCAGAGAGTTAGCAGCTGGTGAGAAAATAAAATGTAATTTAGGCAAAAAAAAAAATCACTTTTAATCTATGTCTGGCAGAGAGGAAGGCTATTAAGTGAGCTTACTCTTTGCCAATCAGGTGGTTTTCTTTAGCACACCCTCAAATGAAATGTTGTGATAGAGACTAATGGGTAGCTTGCTGTCCTTGGATGGGCCCTAATGACTACGGGTGAGGAGTCGGCCCCACTTACCAGGCTAAGCTCCCTTCCTGGGCTCTTCTCCCAAGGTCCTGTTCCCTGGTCCTGCATACACAATGTACGGGAAGGCCTGTAGCATGCTCCCCTCCCCGTTGGGAATGATGGCTATTTTTCTTCCCCAGTGTGTGTGCTCAGGTGCTGTGGAATTGTCCTGACATCACTGCATGACTCAACTCTGAGCTCATCTTCTCGGCCCAGAGTCAGGTCCAAAGCTCTCTGCAAGGGTGAGTCAGCTTCTCACTTCAGCAGGCACCATTGGATCTCTCGGGAACAGTAGGATTTAAGTGCTGACTAGAGGACCACTGCCACGCATCATACAGTATAAAGGCAGGCTTGTCCCACTCCACACAACAGCCCTGTCATCCTCCTGAGCAGGGGGACTCAGGGCTCATGTGGCCCACCTGCTTCCTAAGGAATGGATTCTGGTGCCAAGGCTAGAGAGGTGGAGGTGGGAGACACTTGCTGGTTTCCATCCATTGTCACTTAGAGTCCTGCATCCTTGGTCAAGCGGAGGTACAATCAAGGAATAACATCTTGGCCTGGAATCTGGAGTCTAAAGATGTACCTGGAATGTCTCAGCTCACTGTCTGCACACTACAACAGACAAGGTTAGCTAATAAAGGGAAGGATTTCATATTTTTTTATAGCATAGGAGATTGGGAAGTCCAAGATCACAGTGCTGCATCTGGTGAGGGAAGACCTTCTTGCTGTGTCTGTATGGGATGGAGAAGGCTTTATTACAAACCCATTCTACAAGTAACCAACCCTTTCCCTTAATAATGTCACTAATCCATTCATGAGGACGTGGGGGCTCCTCTCAAAGGCCTTAACTCCTACAATTGCAACACCAGGTTTTCAGTTGCTTTGCTCACAGAAAACTGGGGATCCCCTGATGGCAGCCAACTGTAGAGTATTAACAGTCAACCTACTTGTGGAAGAAGCAGCAGACGTGACTCCAAATGGAAGTGGGTCTCAGCTCACTGACTTCTTGAACATGACCTTCAAGGCCAAGAAACAAGAGAACGTGGCTGATTTAAATTCAGTTTGCACTTCCAAGAAAGCCAGAGCTCTCATTAGAGATTCCTCCTGACCCCTGTCCACACTCTCCATCCAGTTAGAATTGCAAGTGGACTATAAAGAACTATAAAGGGGTGTGTGTGTGTGTATGTGTGTGTGTGTGTGTGTGCATTGAAAGTAGGGACGTCCAAGATCAAAGGGCTACATCTGGTGAGGTGAGACCTTATTGCATCTTTTTTTAAAAATTATTTTATTTATTTTTGGAGAGAGACAGAGAGGGAGAGGGAGACAGATAGAGATGGGCGCACCAGCAGTCTCTCAGCTGCTGTGAACGAAATCCAGATGTGTGCGCCCCCTTGTGGTCAAGTGTGGCATTGCACCCTTGCATCATTGCATCTGGCTAAACGTGGGACCTAGAGATTGGAACCAGGTTCTTAGGCTTAGCAGGCAGGCGCCTTAACCACTAAGCCATCTCTCCAGCCCCCTTATTGCATCTTTATACTGTGTAGGACGTCAACACAAGAAAGGCGCTTATCACAAGCCCATTTCACTGGCACCCAACTCCCTCCTTTGATAACAGTATTAATCTATTCACTGGGGCTGTACAGTAGGTAACACTGATGGGAGCAGAAGGTGATTCATGAAAGATGGAGGTGAGCTGGTCCAGAGGGAAGAGGGCTGACTACAGGCCGGTTGCATCTCTTCACTCATGTGACAAGCCTTTACTGAGCACTTTCCATTCCTCATGCACACATCTTGGTACTGGGGACACAGAGGAGTGTGCAAGAAAGTCTAAAGCCCTGTTTTCATGAAGATTTTATTTCTGTTCAGGAAGACAGATGACTAACAGACCAATATATAGGAGATGCTTCCAAGGGCTAGAGAGATTGCTCCGTGGATAAAGCACACAAATGTGAGGAGGTGAGTTCAGATCTCCCCAAACCACATAGAAGCCTGACAGGAAGATCTGGAATTCTAGTGCTTCTATAGTGAGATGGGAGGTGGAGACAGGAGAATCCCTGGAAGTTCATAAGCTAGCTAGCTAGCCTGGGGTATGTAGGAACAAGCAAGAGACTCTGCCTCAAACAAGACGGAAGACAAGGACCAACACTCAAGGTTGTCCTCTGTCCACCACATGTACACTGTGGCATGTGTGTACCTGTACACACACACACTCACACACATGCACACACACATCAAAAATGTTTCTGAGGGAGATGCAGTGGAGGTGTGTGGACAGCCAGGCTACCTCTACAGGTGGGGAAGAAAGCATTTCAGAGGAGGTGAGCTTTGAGATAATACCCAAATAACACTAAGCCCTCTCTGGTAACCAGTGAAAGAATCTTCCAGAGATGTTCTGAGATGGGAGGGGCCTGGCATGTACCCAGTTGGTGAAGTGGAGCCCTTTAAAGTCAGAGAAAGATCCTGGTAGAACACCACTAGAAGCCTGTCTCCACCAGCAGGGAAGGCCCAAGTTGTGGAAGTGCTGTGGGCATGGCAGGGAACAGGGAGGCATGTACAGACTGGGAAGCACTTCAGGGCTGGAAGTCACACTGATAACAATTCCTTGCTGATTTTAGTGGAAGCAAGAACTACCACTCTACTGCTTTGAGGCCCCTGACCATAAATAGCAGGCCACTTCTCTCAGGCAAAGGGCCCTCAAACACCTCTCTGCCTGCTCCTCTAAATTATCCTATGTCTGGATCAGCTAGTAGATTTACTATAAACCTAATCTTTCCTCTTCTTCCCTTTAAATTTTTTTTAAAAGTTTGTTTATTTTTATTTATTTATTTGAGAGCAACAGATAGAAAGAAAGAGGGAGGGAGCAAGAGAGAGAGAGAGAGAGAGAGAGAGAGAGAGAGAATGAGTGTACCAGGGCCTCCAGCCACTGCAAACAAACTCCAGATGCATGCGCCACCTTGTGCATCTGGCTTACATGGGTACTGGGGAATCAAACCTCAAACTGGGGTCCTTCACAGGCAAGTGCTTAACCACTAAAGCATCTCTCTAGCCCTTTTAAAAATTTTTATTTTATTTATTTGTTTATTTGAGAGAGAGACAGATAGGGAGAGAGAAAAAGAGAATGGGCATGCCAGGGCCTCAAGCCACTGCAAATGAACTCCAGATGTATGTGCCACCTTGTGCATCTGGCTTTACGTGGGTACTGGGGAATTGAACCTGAGTCCACTGGCTTTGTAGGTAAGCACTTTAACTGCTAAGCCATCTCTCGAGCCCCCTCTTCTTCTTGTTTAGACTCAATCCATTTGACAGGAGCCCACCCTGACCTTCTATCTCAGCCAGAACTGATTTGAACTCTCCATACTGAGGAAATCGAAGTTGTCCTGAGAAGATGAATGGATCAGAAATGGCGAGGTATGTGGCAAGAAACTGAGGTTCAAATACAGGGGCTCCAGGGCACATATTGGATAACATGTCTTTCAGAATTGTGAAATTACTGAAAGAAGCAGAAAATTTTAGATCATTTGTAACTGTCCTCTAGATCAGATTTGAAATGTCATCACATCTGGAAATCTGAAGCAGGAGCTCACCCAGGAGGCACGAAGGGAAGGCAACTCAGGACAGACTAGACTGGCAGAGGATGCAAGGAATGTAGGAGCCTGGGACACGTGCTGTTCCACATGTGTAGGCACTGTGGTCCCCAACTGTCCCGGAGCCCATCCATGTCCTATAAATAGGGGATTTAAAAATAGACTCCTTTCTAGAACGTATTGAAAAGTGTAAACAAGACAGCAGTGTGTGAACAGCACTTAACACAACGCCAGGCAGGCAAGAGCACCTCGTCAACACACTTCCTGGGAGAGTGCAGGACGATGAGCAAAACAGAACAAACAGTAAGTTGGGTTCCTCAGAAACCAAGAGCAAAAGGGAGGCAAGTTTGGGGATCTCTCAGTTAGGTTTTTTTTTTTTTTCCTAAAGAGATGAAAACAATGAGGTTTTTTTTTTTTAATTTTGTTTATTTTATTTATTCATTTATTTATTTGAGAGTGACAGACAAAGAGGCAGACAGAGAGAGAGAGAGAGAGAGAATGGGCGCACCAGGGCCTCCAGCCACCTCAAACGAACTCCAGATGCATGCGCCACCTTGTGCATCTGGCTTACGTGGGTCCTGGGGAATTGAGCCTCGAACCAAGGTCCTTAGGCTTCACAGGCAAGTGCTTAACCACTAAGCCATCTCTCCAGGCCCAACAATGAGGTTTTAAAAAGAGAAGCAGCATTCATCACAGGGCCGATTTATACGACGGGCATTAGAAGTCACATCAGTGAGGTTAGAGCAAATAAAACTGAATTAATTCTATTTTAAAATACTGGTAAACCATCCTATCATTTCTGAAGGTCAGAAGGACTTTCTGAGCAGCAAGAAAGGACAACAGGCCAGCAGAACCAGCTGTGGTCGTGAACCTGTCACTCTATGCTGTATGGCAAAATTCCTCCACATTGAAAGCAGTAAACAACTATTGCCAGCTTTATCAAAAGCAGATGGGGGCTGGAGAGATGGTTTAGCAGTGAAGGCGCCTGCCTGCAAAGCCTAAGAACGCTTGTTCGAATCTCCAGGTCCCACGTTTAGCCAGACCCAAAAAGTGATGCAAGCGCGCAATGTCGCACATGTGCACAAGGGGGCACACGCGTCTAGAGTTTGTTCACAGAGGCTGAGAGAGCGGCTGTCTGTCTCTCTCAAGTTTCAAAAAAAAAAAAAAAAAGCAGATGGGACAATTCACAAGAGAAGGTGTGGGGTGGGTCATCAGAGCTGCACCTGAGAGCTCAGGCACCCCCCCCCATGCCAGCTGTATGCAATAACACAAGAAGTCTTGTGACCTCAGGGGAGATAGAGTGTATAGAGGCTAAAAGATCTGGGGATAATGAACTCCATCAAAGTGGCAGCGTTGGGTTCTCCATGTTCTGTAAGTAAGCCCTAACCCAAAGACTGAGGGCAGATGCCCACGGGGATAATCCTGATATAGTGAGCCCCACTAAAGTGCTTGCTCTGTGGTCTCAGACTCCTGGACAGGGACAAGGAGCTTCTAGAAGCGGCCACGGGGAAGTCGTCCTTCAGGATGGGCTGAGGCATCTCCGTGGTGTGGCTGCTCTGGAACCCCGATGCTCTCTAAGCCCTCACCTGCAGCTGAGGGAGGAACATTGGAGTAGTCCTGACACAGGGAGCCCCCAAAAGGCAACTGCTTTGGGGGTTCCACGTTCCTGTACATAATTCCTCTCCATGCTCTGTAAGTGACCCCAATCAACTCATTGAGCTGGTTTTGGTACGTCATGGTCTGGTCTGTCATCTGATTCTTATCTGGGTGAAGTGTTCACAACTCCCCAGGGGAAAACGTTTGCTTGCAACACTCGCTTTCAAGAGGCTGAGGCAGGAGGATCATGGGTTCAAGGGTAGTGGGATATACTGAAAGATCTTGTCCCCCCTCCCCCTCCAAATGAAACCCTGGGAGCTTGAGGAAGAAAAAATGTTTGCAAAGTCTAAGAGTAAATAAAAGTTTTGCAAAGGAAGAAAACTGTGCCAGCTTCAGATCTCTCCACAAAACCAAACCTAAGACAAGAAGGAGTGTTAGGAGTAGAGGCAGGTGAATTCTGAAAGTCATTGTTTCTGGGCAAGCAGCAAAGATTTGCCCAAACATGTAATAGACTCTGACTACACTGCCCATGGCTGTGGGAAAACAATAAACAAAGAAAGATGTAGCCTCACACTTAGAATTCCAGCTGGTGGAAGCCGTCACATTGGGAAGACGGGCTAAGCCATGAGACAGAGCTAAAGAGACACGATCTCTAACAATTTCATTCTATACAAATATTTTCTTTTAGTGACTTAATATAAGTTAATACTAACCTAGATCTAATAACCTACATTCCTTCTTTTAATATTTTTATTCATTTAGTCCCGGCTGCTTTTGATAAAGCTGGCAATAGTTGTTTATTGCAAGTGGAGAGAGAAACAGAGAGAATGGAGAGAGAGAGAGAGAGAGAGAGAGAGAGAAAATGCAAACAAACTCCAAACGCATGCATCATTTTGTGCATCTGGTTTTATGTGGGTACTGGGGAATCAAACCTGGGTTCTTAGTCTTTGCGGGCCAACACCTTAGCCAATGAGCCATCTCTCCAGCCTTTCTTCTTTCAAAACTGACAAATGAAAGTCTTAAGGAGAGAAGCAAAAGCTGAGACAAAGAGCTGGGTATGGAAGCCCATGCCTGTGACCCCAGTACTCAGGAAGTGGAGACAGGAGGATCAGAGGTTCAAGGTCACCCTCTGTGGTACACACAGAGAGATTGAGGCCAGCTTGAGCTATATAAAACCATGTCTCATTAAAAAAATATATATAGCTCAACCAATTTCTTCTTTTTTTAAAAAAAACAAGTGCTAGGAAGAATTTAGGCCTTTTATAGAGTTTAAAAACAATTTTCTAGAATAAAAATGGGACATAAACATCAAATTCTTCAGGTACAAAGAATATATACACATTGTGCAAATTGCAAAACTGGAGCTTCTCTTCAGATACAAGGAACACAGAGAGGATATTTCCAATAACAATATATTCCCCCAAACAACAAAACAGGTTCAATATAATAAGTAGGTATAAAAACAGAAGCCAAATATAACAAAAAATGAACCACCTGTTTCCAGAGCGGCGAACAGTGACACCAGCTATGAAAGCACTGAGCTTCCCTTGTTAAAATTAAAAGACCCCCACTTATACAGTGAACTGAAACCCATCCAAGTTCACATCACAAGGAAAACTTCTGAGCATAGAAGAAAGTGAATTAGTGTTGAAATACACCGTGTTCCTTATAGGAAGCCTCAATGTTTTAAAGATTCAATTTATATCTAATTAATTTATAAATAAAATATAATTCTACTAAAAATTCAAATTGAATTTTTTAAAGCTTGGCAAAGAGAAATTTTAGTTATACTGGAAGGATAAACATGGGAAAAATCAAAATTGAAGTAGGAGAATAAAAGAAGCACTTACCTTTTGATATTATAAATATTTTAGGGCTGGGGCGATAGCTCAGTGGATAAAGTGCTTGCTGCACAAGCGTGCAAGCATGAGGACCTGAGTTTGGACCTGAGGGTGGAGCTCCATCCTCCACATAAGAAAGGAGCATGGTGACATGTCTCTGTAATTCCAGTGCTGGGGAGGCAGAGACAGGAGGAACCCCAGGGCTCGCTGGCTAGCTAGTCTAGCTGAATTAATGAGCTTCAGGTTCAGCGAGAGTCTCTGTCACAAAGAATGACGGAGAGGGGGTGGGGAGATCACACAGGAGGTAACAAGTCAATCCCCAGCACCCACACAAAAAGAAAAAATAAAGCTGCGCATGGCTGTGAGCACTCGTGACCCTAGCCCTGAGTGGAGCAGATCACTGGGGCTCACGGTCAGCTGGTCTAACTGAAAAACGGCAAGCTCAGGGTTCAGTGAGAAACTCTGCCTCAGGGAAATAAGAAAGGAGAGGTGTAGAGGACTACACCTGACACCCTCCTCTGGTCTCTTCATGCCTACACATACGTGCACACGCATCAGCACACACAGGTACATACACCCCCACACACACACTAAAGAGAGTGATTGATGATGCCAATCTCTGGCCTTTATACACATTCACAAGTGCACACAAGAGCACCTGCACTCAGGTAGGCAGCCACAGACATGCATACACACATGCACGCACACACACACACACACACACACACACACACACACAAGTTATTGTATAATACTATACATCCCCATAATAGGCTCACATTAATGAGGTAGCATTTCATGGCACTGGGTCAGGAGTAGGTTATCCATGTGCTGAAGGAAGTTCCAAATTTTGGGGAATTAATAGAATTGGATTGCCATGCACAGCTCATACCTGAGTGAAGAGAGATTGGTGGAGATATTAAATGTGAAGTATAAAGCAAATACAAAAATCAAATTAAATAAAACAAAAAAAATCACATTCCATCTCTAAGTAGAGAAAGGATTTCTAAGATTTCCCCCATCCCAAAGGGAAACACACACAACAACAACACAACAACAACAACAAGATTCTAAAGGAAAAGGAAAACAAAAAGCAATAGAAGAAAATGTCGAGTTAAATTACATAAATTTCAGAAAATAATTTCCCTGTTGAAATGTTCCTAAATCAAGTTTGAAGGAAAATAAACAAACTTGGAAACTGACACACATAGACACACACATGCACACACGGTTAATGTCCTGATCATGGAGAAATTCATGTAAAATTAGCTAAATAAATAAACAGTCAGGTCTGGGGAGAAGGCTCAGTGGACTTGCCGCACAAGGATGAGGACCTGAGTTCAGATCTCTGGGACCCACCGGAAGCTGGGAGCAATCCCAGTGCGCCCACAAGAAGGGAGGCAGAGAGACTTCCTGGAAGCTCCCAGGCCAGCCAGCCTGATGAACACAGTGGTGAGTGACGGGAATAGGGGGCCATGCCTCAAACAAGGTGCCCCAAACTGTCCTCTAACCTCCACATGCACATGCACATGCACACTCACACATATGAATACACATACATGTCCATGGGTAAACATACAAACACTAAAAAACAAATATTCAAAAGAAAAAGAAACTGGACCAAGTGTACGTAGTGATGGAATATAAAGAAATATAAGTAATGAATGAGTGTATTTTAAAAGTTTACTCAATATGATGGAGAGTGGAGTTCTAAAGGGGAATGGGGGGAGGGGAGGGAAAAATACACACCTTTGGTATGTAAGTATGTTTTGTTGTCAATAAATATTAAAAAAAAAAAGTTTACTCACATTAGCAGACAAAGCTATCCAAATGCAAACACTATGTCTTTCAAGTGGACCACACATGAACATGCATTTATTAACTATGAGGGTCTAAGAGATAGGCACACTGATATCAAAATCCCCCAAACTGTTCACAATCTTGGATACAAACATTCTGTTTTAAGAATTTATTGTAGGGAAATAGTCAGGGATCCCCACTAAACTTTTGCCACAAGGATTATCTTTATAGCATTCTAAGCATTTCAAGATCATTGCTAACAAAGAGTTGAAGATAAAGCTTAGTGGTAGAGCACTTGTCTAACATGCACAAGGCCCTGGGTTCAACCCTTAGAACTGAAAGATAACAACAACAAAAAGAAACAAACTCAAGATCATTGCTGATAAGCACACTTAATATTTATGGCCAGGTCCTGTGCCAAGATTTGCACATGCATTATCTCATTTTATCCTCAAACAGCCATATGATGTACACTTACTCTCATCGCTATTCTACACATGAGGAGACACAGGATTAAAATAAATCAAATAGGGCTGGAGAGATTGCTGAGTAGTTAGAGGTACTTGCTTGCTTGTTAAGCCTGAGAGCCAATGACCCAGGTTTGATTCCCCAAAGCCCATATAAAGCCAGATGTACTGAATGGTGCATATGTCTAGAGTTTGCAGTAGAAGGAGACCCTGGCATGCCCATACTCACTTCCTTTCTGTCTGTCTCTATCTCTCAAATAAATAAAATAAAATATTTTAAAAAATAAGTGAAGCCGAGCATGGTGGTGCATGCGTTTAATCCCAGCACTCGGGAGGCAGAGGTAGGAGGATCACTGTGAGTTCGAGGCCAGCCTGAGAGTACATAGTAAATTCCAGGTCAGCCTGGACGAGAGTGAGACCCTGCCTCAAAAAAGTAAGTAAGTAAGTAAGTAAGTAAGTAAGTAAGTAAGTAAGTAAATAAATAAAGCCAAATAACCAGCAAAGCAAGGTGACTATACATATGTAATATGAATGTTGTACATTTGTACAGAAGCGTGATCCTCAGCAAATACGTAGAGACATCTTGAACTGTTCACAGCATACTTGTAACCGTGTGGATGAGCTGGGGACCAGTTGTAGATGACAAGATTTGGGAAAGAAATATCTATGTATCTCCCGGGGGTGGGGGGAACGATATGAAGATAGAGACGGAAGGGAGGAGGAAGACAGAGAGGGATTATGCTTTCAACCTGTTTATTGGGCTGGAGGGTGGGCGGGGATGGCTCAGTGAATAAAATGATGGCTACACAAGCAGGAATATCTGAGTTCAGACCTCACCTAAAGCTGGACACTGTAGTGGGCATCTATAATCCCAGCACCCCTATGTTGAGAGAGGAGGCAGAGCCAGGGGAAGCACTCAGGAGCCATGCTGGGCCAGTTATCCTAGAAAACACAGTGATGAACAATGAGAAGAGAGATCCTTTGTCAAGCAAGGTGAAGGTAAGGACCAACAGCCCAAGTTGTCCTGAGCCCTCCACACAGGCAACATACATGCACACACCTGCACTCATACACATGAACACACACACACACACACACACACACACACCGATAGTTTTCTCAGGCTGAGGGTACAAATCAGTGGTAGAGCATTTGTCTAGCATGTGGAAAGACCCGGGTTCCATGACCAGTACTGCTAAGATCTACAACAATGGCTTCTCTTTATAGGTTACAGAATGATGCTAACTTTAATTTTCTTCCCTTTACCTCCTTTGTCTTCTTCACATTTTTCTCAATGGATACACACCTTTAGAATCAAAGAGAACTTTAAATGGATTTTATTTAAAGAGGGGATATAATTGATGATATTTTCAAAGGTTTTCTTTTCAATGGAGGAAAAAAGTATTGTTGATAGTTGAGCCCTATTGGTGCATCCAAGGTTGCCGGGGTCACCGAAGTTCCCCAAGCTACCTGATGCTAGAAGAACAGGACCGATTTATTTACCTTGGATTCCTCTCACTTTGGAGTCCAGAGGGACTCCAACTTAAAACTCATTCTTTGAATCACTAAGTCCTCCCTCTGGCGAAGGGCTTTGCTCTGAGGCCAAAGCCCCTCTGCGTTCCCAGAGAAATATGCAAGGCTTGCATATTGATGCCTGAGAGCCTTCCTGACTCCACACTGGCTGGGATAGAAGTGACCAATTTCTGAAGTTCTACAGTGATTATTTCTGCTAATCGTAAAACTCGCCCACATTCCCGACTGATTCATTGCAGCCAGGGTATGCGAACTTCAGAGAGAGGCCTAGGTATTGAAGTGGGATGACTGGTCCACCTGGTTGGTTTGGGGAATGGAGCCCCAATGATGACTGCAGGGGTATCTGTCACCAGTGTTCTCAAGGCCAAGGCCAGGGGCAGAGGGAATCTGTCAGAAGGGAAAGTTTCAGGAATCCCTTGGAGGTCTCCAGAGCAGATCATCTTTCCCAGAAATAAACAGAGGAACACAGGAAGGCTTCTTCTTGCAGGGCAGGGCACGAGTCTCTCTCCACATCTCTCTTCTCATCCCAGCGCTCTCCTCTGAGAACCAGGCGTGCTGGAGGGTTGCCGTGAGTTTGAGGCCATAGTGGGTGACATAGTGAGTTCTGGGCTTCCCTGGACTGTATGGTGAGAACTTATCCCCAAAAAAGACAAAGGCAGGAGAAGGCAAAAAGGGGAGGTGTAGAAGGAGGGGAAGACGAGGATGGGAAAAGGAGGTGAACTAAAACTGGCCTCATTGATTTACCCCTCCCAAGCTTGCTATACCTCCCATGGTCCCTGGTTCAATGACATGACAACATTTTTTTTCTTTAAGGGTCAATGATAGTTGGGCTGGGCACATAGGCCCAAAAGGTGATGAGTAGAATTTAAACCTTAATTGGGTCATAGAGTATGGAGCTGGCAAAGAAAAAGAGTTCTTTAGCCTGTCTAAAGATCCCATCCACTGGGTCAGCCTTTTGGCTCAGGCTACATTTTTGGGGAGCAGGAACATATGGTCATGTGCATCAATATGCCCTACAGTTTGGCTCAGGTTTCCCGTAACAGTGTGCTCCAAACCACCCTATGTTCTCTCTGAACACCTCTCCCTCCTAAATCCTTTGTATTCATTATTTTCATGTTACTGAGACCGAATACCCGGCAGGAAGCAACTTCAGGCGGGAAGGGTTTATTTTTTCAGTCCACCTTGGAAGATCAGGCACGGTAGCAGGATTATGCGGCTGCGACTCCTCATTGCTCATCTTGGAACAGGAGCAGAGAGTGGACACCGGGGCAGGCTATAAAACTTCAAGGCCAGCCACCAGTGACAACTCCTCTCCTCCACTTCCTAAAGGTCCACAACCTTTCAAAACAACACCACCAGCTGGGGTCCGAGTGTTCAAACACAGAAACCTATGGGAAACATTTCACATTCAAACCACAGTATCCTGCAAGGGCACTATGAAATCCCTCTTCTTCAGGAAGTGCCCCTGGTGCCGTGAGGCCACAGTCACTTTTTTCTGAAGTCACAGGACAGTCCATCTTCACCGTCAACTCTCCTCACTTGGGTCACCCAGGAGGGCTGACTTCCGTAAGTGAATTGTGCTGCCCTAACTGGATCTTCTGTCTGTGAGCTATGGACTATGTTGGGCCTCAGTTCCAGGTTTGGGGGGATGCACGGGTCATAGAAGCCTCCGCTACACTATGCCTCTGGGGATGGAATTCTCCTGGTGACAGGCTGTCTGCGCCGGAATGTTCTGCGCATGCCTGGCCCATCCTGGACAGACAGCAGCTGCCTGCCCTGGAGTGGATATTGTTAAAAAATCACCAGATCGGATAGGCTTGTCTTGAAGCATGGGGACGCTGTCTTGGTCACATCAAACCTCTGCAGGAAAGAGGACTAGGAGGTGAGCAGCCAGGAAGCGTGTCCCTAGGGATCACTGTTCCTTGCCTCTTCCAGTGCACCTCTATAGTCCTCGGAAGGAACAGAGCTGTGTGCTGATCTGGAGCCATTTCTTTCTTCTTCTTCTTTTTTAGATTTTATTTTTATTTATTTATTAGACACAGAGAGAGGGAGAGAAAGAGAGTAAGAGAGAGAATGGGCACGCCAGGGCCTCCAGCCACTGCAAACAAAACTCCAGATGCATGTGCCACCATGTGCATCTGGCTTACACAAGTTCTGGAAAATTGAACCTGGATCCTTAGGCTTCCCAGACAAGTGCTTTAACTGCTAAGCCATCTCTCCATGCCAACATAGAGCTTTTAATGTGAGTTATGGGGAGTTACAGGCAGGTGGTCTCAAGCCCTCCTGGGTCCTCATGCTTAAGCAACAAGTGCTCTTAACCACTGAGCAATGTCCCCAGCCCAAGTATCATCTTTAAATAAAATAATAATGTGAAAATAAAAATAATTTTAAAATAAAAATAATTATGAACAAGATTGCTCCCATATGGTCATAGGTAACCCTTCTACAATGAGCACTACATGCTAGTCAGTTATCTATGTGGCTTGTTATGTTTGGACCATCCTAAGAAAAATACGGTAATCACTTCTGCCATATAGGAAGGGCTAGGGAAGTCATTTGCCCATTTCACTGTGGTCATGATACAGCGAGCATTCACATGCAGACAGTCCGACTTCAGAGGCCAGGCCCCTAATCCCTAGGCTACACTGGTCTTCATTCAGCCTCTAGTCTCAGGTTGGTCCTACTGAGAAGTACGTCTGTGCTTCGGTTCTTCCAGAATCCATAGAAGTCCTGATCCAAGTATTGCCCAATCTCTCTATAGCAAATGGATCAACTGTAATTCCAGGCATATAGCTCAACCCAAATGTAGGATATATAAATAAATGAATGAGGCAGTTTCCTTTGAAATGAACATTAACACGAACAAATCTGACAGCTGAGATTTGCTACATGAGGGTGGCAGTAGGGTGCACTTGGTGTGAACATGCTGAGGCTATGAGGAGCCCACAAAGCCAAGAATGGGAAGAAGGCCAGTGTGAATAAGCCAGTGTGATGGAGAAGATGAGACCAGGTTGGAGAAGCAAGTGGGCTCAGGGCACGCAGGTCCTTGCAGAGGAGTTGGAAATGTGTCCTGAGAGTCAGAGAAAGCCATGGAGGGTTTCAGCAGGACAGTGACCTTCCTTCCTTTCTGGGCCAAGGTGTCAGGGGCTCCCAGCAAGACACAGCCTGTGAAGGCCACTTCCAGGTCTGAGGCTCTGTGAGGTCCTGTCCTTGCATGCGAGTGAGGAGCCCGAGAGTCCTGGCGTGGAAGACCCCCGGGTTACAGTGACACAGTGTCTGTGTTTCTCAGTCCCATTCTCCTTCTGAGCCAGCCAGGGCCATGTGGGAATTTTTCTTCAGCTGGAACCTTGACCAGTAGCTGGCCTTTCAGACCATGGCCTCAATCCCAGGGATTCTGAGTCATGGAGGCAGCAGGAGACGCACGTAATCCAGGCGACATTTGCAGTCGACACAGATGTGTCAGCGCCATGGTTCCCTGAACCCAAAAGGCCAGCCAGACTTTGGCTGAGGTCATGAAGACAACGCAAACGGAAGTATACCCAGCAGAGGAGACAAGAGATGAAGCCCCAATGGGTACCACACAGCCTATTAACATCGTACACTGTGCTAGCTGCTGCAGTTCTGGGCTCGGACTCTGAGCTCTGCTCAAGATCCCCCAGCCACATCACAGTCTAAGAGTGATTATTATTATTATTATTCCCTCGTGGGGATCAGGAGGATGGGATGCTATTGTAGGAGTTAGACCCAGAGGGGACTCAAATCAGTCCATCATCCTCACTCCTGTGGTAAGTCCTTGGGCTACAAAGACAAGATTTTTGTCTTTGAGAGCTCCGATCCACAGGAGAAAACAAGATTAGAGGGCAAACAATTACAGTGAGAGACCTTTCCCTGATAGGAATGGACACCCCGTCACACATACAGCTCAGACAGCAAAGGAGTCCTCCTGGGAGTGTGAATGGGATCAAGGGGCTGAACATGGGAGAAAATATCCGAGCTGAACCTTGAAGGATGGAGTAGGATGGTGAGGAGAGAATGAGCAAGGAAAGAACATTCTAGAAACAAAAATAGATAAGGATCATAGTGCTTGTAAGAATCAGGGTCCTTTAGAGGAACAGAGCCGACAGAATGAATGCATATGACAAAGGGGGCTTGTTCAGCTGGCTTACATGATATGGTCTGGGTAGTCCAACAATGGCCATCTGCATGCTGGAGAGGTTCAGAACCTGGTGGCTGCTCAGTCCACGAAGTTGGATGCATCAATAGCTCCAAGCTGGTGCCAAAGGTCTAGACTGGAGAGACACTAGTCTTCCATATTGGGAGGTTGGAGAAAATGGATTTGATGTCAGCAAAGGATGGCCCCCTACAGGGACATACACACTCACAAGCCACAGGCACAGGCTGGCCAGGAAGTGGCATTGCTTTTTCCTCAGATCTTTTTATTTATTTTTATTTATTTATTTTTATTTTTATTTTTTTGGTTTTTCGAGGTAGGGTCTCACTCTGGCCCAGGCTGACCTGGAATTAACTATGTAGTCTCAGGGTGGCCTTGAACTCATGGCGATCCTCCTACCTCTGCCTCCCGAGTGCTGGGATTAAAGGCGTGCGCCACCACGCCCAACACCTCAGATCTTCTTATATCTGGACCTCCACCAAAAGGTGCCGTCTCCTCTGGGACAAGGATTTCTCCCCCAAACTAATCCTTCCTGGAAATGGCCAAAGGCATGTCTTTTAGTTGGTTCCAAATCCCATCAAGTTGACAGTCAAGGTTAACTATTACAACTGTTCAAGCCCCCCTCCCCCCACAATTTAGTCCCACCCTCCCTCGCAGAGTGAGAGACCAGATTTAGTTGAGGTCCTTCACAGTCTCCCCTTAAGAAGGTCCTGAGGGGGAAAAGCCCCAACAAACCCCATCAAGGTTGACAGTCCCACGGTTAACTATTACAACTGTTCAAGCCCCCCTCCCCCCACAATTTAGTCCCACCCTCCCTCGCAGAGTGAGAGACCAGATTTACCAGCCCTCCCCTCCCTACTGAGGTCCTTCACAGCTCCTTCTCCCTTTGGCTTAAGAAGGTCCTGAGGGGAAAAGCCCCAACAAACCTGAAGGTGTGCAGGGGCATGAGGGGAGAGGATGGGCTTGGGACCTGCTCAGGTTGACAGCTGGCCACTACAGAACACTGAGAAACCTGAGGGTGGGATGGAGTTGAGGTGCAGCTGGGGCAGGTAGGTGGGTGGCACCACTGGATAGTATGCCCAGGCCTGGACTTCAGTGTAGGAACAAGATGCCCAGTGAAGGCAAAAGATAATTTGTTCTTATACCTGTCTTTAAATCTCGCTTCCACCTCTTGGATGAAATCTTAGGTGCCATCTCATGGTTTGGACTGGTTACTTTTTTTTTTTTTTTTTGGTTTTTTGAGGTAGGGTCTCACTCTGGCCCAGGCTGACCTGGAATTAACTATGTAGTCTCAGGTTGGCCTGGAACTCACGGCGATCCTCCTACCTCTGCCTCCCTCTCGAGGGCTGGGATTAAAGGCGTGCGCCACCACGCCCAGCTACTTTTTTTAATAATAAAGTCCTCTGGCCACTTTTAGCCCCCTTAGCTCACTTCTGTTATTAGCACACCAGGGACAGTCTAATATCAAAGCTGGAAGCTTTATTGAAAGAGATCGTCCACCCCTCCCCCACTTCACCCCAGTGCAGTCTGCTTGAGCTTTGGCAGGACAGACGCAGGAGGGTTCCAGCTACTTCTAGTCTTTGCTTCTCTTCTCATCGGGCTCTTCTACCCACACACTGGAGCAGCACCAGGCTGCCATTGACTCCTTGGGGATAAAGCAGGAAGAGGGTGAGAACGTGAAGGCAGGGAGGGTGAGAACGGATTCGGGCGATTAGTATGTGTCATCTTGGCCTTGAGTGATGTTGAATGCCTCAGGGGCTCTTGTGAAAAGCCCATCTCAGTTTCTCTAAGGTCCACTGGACTCATGGGAAATCTGACCTCTACTGAACTTCTCTGTTGCCAGAGTGCAGCTCTCTCTCTTCTTGACTCATTGGCTTATCCTTAAACTTTTGCTGTAGGCAAGGGTCTTATACCAGAACATCGTGTCCTCAGTTTCCAAGGCTTAGAGGTCAAGGTCTCCAGAAATTCTTTAAAGCCTCTTCCCCATTTGGCTTAAGGTGACGGGGTGTCCCCTCCTAACCTATGGGGTGGTGGTGGATACTCAGGGCACTGGCAATTCTCCAACAAATCCTCCAGCTCTCGCTATCCTCCCACATTTCAGACTTGGCCCATTGTTGTGGGCAGTGAATAAGCTGGAATTCTCAAAACTGGCTTTTGTCCACCCGTTCCCATGTGTCCGTCCGGCATAGGGGGTCAGACATGCCACTCACTTGTGTCCTTGGTGAATGGAGATCTCCCCAGGGAAAGGACTGTGTCTGGTTCACTTCTGGATTTTCAGATCCCAGAGCAGCAACGGGCATTTCACTCCTGAAGAATTCTGGTAGACTAAATAATGGTCCACGCGATGGCCACATCTTAACCCACAGCCTCTATGACAGTGTTTGGTGAAGTGACAAAGAGTTGCTGTTCCATTTCTGGGTGGGCCCAATGGGACCACGAAGGTCTTGGATGAGGGAGAGGGATGACAGAAAATCAGTCACACAGATCTGAAGATGCAACTGTTCCTCTGAGGATGGCAGGCGGCCACAAGCAAGGATTTCAGGCTGTAGAGCTAGAATGGTCCAGAAAAAGTAGATTCTCTCCTAGAACTCCAGAAAGAAGCACAGCCCTGCTAACACCCTCATTCTAGCCCAGTGAGATCAGTGAGGATTGTTGACCTCCAGAACTGTAAAGTAACACGCTGGGCGTTAAGCCACTGGATGTGTGCTGACCTGTGACAACTCAGTGTACTCTGGCTGAACCATGGAGCTGCACTGGATCGGAAAGTTGCTTAATGAAAGCAAAGACAACACCAAGATCTGGAGGGCTGTGTCCTCCTGGCTCTGGTGACCGCTAACAAAATCCCTCTGCCCACTCCACAGGGACAGAATGTTCAAACCAGCCTCATTCAGGGGGACCTCCCAAGAACGGCAAGAACGGTACTGGGTTAAGACCCAGTTCCTGGCTTGCAAATTCCTGTCTTACCAATTTTCTTGAAGATCAATCTATTCTGTAATTTCCTAGGTTTTAAAAAATTATGAAAATCGGGGCTACAGAGATGGCTTAGTAGCTAAGGCACTTGCCTGCAAAGCCTAACGACTGGCATTCTATTCCCCATTACCCACATAAAGCCAGATGCACCGTGGTGCATACACCTGAAATTTGTTTACAGTGGCTGGAGGCTCTGGCATGCCCATTCTTTCAGTCTTTCTCTTCATCTCTCTATGCTTATAAATAAATAAATAAATAAATAAATAAATAAATAAATAGGTGTCTGCTAACATTTTTCTTGCAAATTAGGTATGTATCAAAAATCGAAAGTAAAAAGCCCTTTTTACCTACCCATGTATCTCTGATCTAGAGAGGGAAGTGACTTCTACTGCTATGGCCCCTGCCAGTCACAATTTTGTCTTATCCACGAAACACACATCTCCATATTTATTTGTGTACCCATGCAGAGTATTTTGGTTCAAACTGAATTATATTGATAGATACTGTACTGCCACTTTCTTGGTTCATCTACCAGTATGATTTGAATGCCTTCTACTAGCCCCTGTAAGTAGAGTTCATTCTCTTAAGCAGTTGCATAGTAGTCCCTTGTACACAATGACTCAATGTAATCCCGGCCACGATGCTATGAAGAGGGCTTAGTGTGCAACCTAATAAACGCTGATATCTCATCTCATTCTCTCAAGGGTGCACACTTGCAGGAGTGTTAAGATGCGACTTCCAAAGACCTGGAATACTACTCATTTTGGAGTATCTCCTCCAGATCACATCAAACCTATTTAAATATACCCATATTACACATCAAATATAAATTTTTGCTATAAAAATTGAAAGTATTTTTTAACGATCCTGCTTTTGAAATAATTTGGCTCTAGGTAACTTATTTAATTCATGATTTACCACAATTTCTCAGTAATCACGCATGCTTGGGAATTCTCTCCAACTGAGATGACTGAACCAGCAAATAGGTTTTAAGCATGCTGACGTTTTTATGAACACTGAGTTTAATAGCCAATGAATGTGAAAGAATGCTGTACTTCGTAGACATTTAAGAAACACTAAGTTTGGTCCTGTTGATTTCTTTTCAGCATTTGAAAGTTAACAATTTTCTTTCTCTTTTCTCTCCCTTCCTTTCTTTTTTTCTTCTTTCTCTTATTTTGAGACAGAATCTCATATACCCCAGGCTGTTCTCAAATTTGCTGTGTAGCCAAAGAGAATCTCCAACTTCTAATCCTCCTGCCTCCATCTCCCAAATGTTGGGATTGCAGATTTAGATGCCACAATCAGCTTATGAGGCTACAGACCGAACCTGGGATTTCATGTGTATTAGGCCAGCACTCTGCCAACTGAGCTTCACGCCCAGGCACAGTATTTGTCTTTTTCAGACTCGTATTTTGTCTCAGTGTTTCTGGGAGCTCATCATCCATGGAGATGAGCATCTGGAGTGTGGAGGGTGGCAGGTAACAGACTCCGTCTGGATGCCAGAGTTCACTGAAATGGGTCCTACAGGAGAGGCCCGAGTCACAGCCCAGGGCCATTGCTCAGCGATGGTCTTTCACGCAGGAAGCAAGTTGAGTCAGGACTCAGCTGCTCCTCTAATGTCAAGGCCATTTCCTGGTGTTCCTGTTTTGTTTGAGGTTGTACAGAGGGTCTCCCTGGTCACCCTCTTAGAAGGTGGCCAAGTCTACACGTCCACATCCCTCTGGCTCCGCCCCTCGGCTCAACCTACTGTGAAACCTGGCAGGCAAGAGGCTGACGAATGGGCAGACAAAGGAGCTCCTTTAAGAGGCAGATTTCCCCATCTGCATTGCTCCATGTGAAAATGTCAGTCTGATTTGAGCAGTTAGTGCTCAGGAGGGAAGGGTGACATAATGACAGAGACAATTTGGCATCTCATTTAATATCCTCACCAAAAAATTAACATTTTTGAAAAGATTGACTTTCTCCATGGAAATCCCTCTCCGATGTAAGCACTCGCTGGATGATGGGCTATTATAAATGCTTACGATCATGAGGATGAGGTTTCTATAGCACTGGATGCCATTATTACTCTGAATGAAATCACCCCGAGGACAATTTCAGGTCCCACAAGCAGCTCTTAGCTTTAAGAAGTCCCTGTGGATCTGAACACAGCTTCCATAGCTCTGTAGCACACAGTTCGGAAGCTGGGCACAGTCATGGGGCAGGGAGCTTAGGGAAGGAAGCTGTGTGGCCAAGGAAGCAATGAGACTAGACAAAGATGTGTCACTTAGTGTCCTGGGTCATTCCACCTGGGACAGGATGGAGCTCATGATTCCAGGCACACACAGCATTTCCCAGGTTCAGTCTCGACAGACTGTGAGCCACTGCGCTCTTTCTCCATCTTAGTTCAGTTGGCAGCCCTCAATGCCCACCCTCTTGGTTCTCCTACTTCCACTGTGCATGACCTCTGAAATGAAGCAGAGGGAACCTGATACATAGCTCTTACTGAAGACATCAGTACTTGAGCTTCTGCCAGAGAAGCTGACTCCAGAACAACACTGAAACTGCCGAATACTTTCCACTATCCAATTTCTATCCCCTTGTAAGAGACTGTTGTGCCCTTCTTCCAGTGTCATTTCTATTCTTCACTTTCACATTTCTATTCTATTCTGTCATATTCCTTTTAAAATTTATTTATTTATCTATTTATTTATTTATTTATTTATTTATTTATTTATTTATTTATTTATTTTGAGGCAGCGTCTCACTCAAGACCAGGCTAACCTGGAACTCACTCTGGCCAGGAATGGCTGTCCTCCTACCTCACCCTCCCCAAGTGCTGGGATTAAATGCACGTACCATAATGCCTGGCTTTATTCTATTCTTTGTAGTAAAAGAAGCTCAACTTCTAGCAAGACATACTGGAGTCTTGCAAAAGACTGCGTTTCAGGCTGAAGAGATGGCTGAATGGTTCCTAGAAAGCCTAAGGACCTTGATTTGATTCCCCACTCAAAGCCAGATGTACAAAGTGGCACATATGTCTGGAATTCGTTTGCAGTGGTTGGACGCCCTGGTACACCCATTCTCTCTTCCATCTCTTTCTCTCTCTCTCTCTCTCTCTCTCTCTCTGCTTGCAAATAAATAAGTAAAAAATATTTTTAAAAAGACGGTGTTTCCTATCCTTCCTTGCACTTACAAGTAGCTGTGAAAGTAAATTATGCCCAGCGGGATTGCTGCAGAAATGGTGTATATGACTTCAGTGACACCTCCTTAAAATGAGGAGGTTGATGGACTGGGGAGATAACACAGTAAAGTGATGGCCATGGCCACATAAGCATGAGGATCCAAGTTTGAATCCCTTGCACACACACATAAAAACCAGGTGCAGAGGCACCTGTACCTGTAATGGCAGAAGTGGGGAGGTGGAGACAGGAGACTCCCTAGGGCTTGCAGGCCTTTGAGTCTAACTGAATCTGTGAGCTTTAGGTTCGGTGAGTGATCCTGTTTCAAAAAATAAGGCAAGGGGCTGGAAAGGTGGATCAGAAGTTAAAGGCACTTGCTTGCAACACCTGATGAGTTGGATCCGGTTCCCCAGTACCTATATAAAGCCAGATGCACAAAGTGGCACATGCATCTGGAGTTTGCCGTGGCAAGAGGCCCGGGTGTGCCCATTCTCTCTCTCCTCTCTCTCCTTTCAAATAAATAAATAAGGTGAAGGACATTTTAAGGAAGACACCTGAGGTTGATTTCTGACACATACCTCCCACACATGCACACACGTGCACTCACACACATACAAACATGCATTCACAGATAAGCGCACACAATACGCGCTCGTGCGTGTGCACACACACAGACACACACACAGAAAATGACCAAGACACATCCTTTGCTTTCCTCTCCCTTCCTTCTTTTTTTAAAAAATATTTTATTATATATTTATTTATTTGAGAGAGACAGAGAGATACAGAAATAGGCAGGTAGTGAGAGAGAGAATGGGCGCGCCAGGCCTCCAGCCACTGCAAACGAACTCCAGATGCATGTGCCCACTTGTGCATCTGGCTTATGTGGGTCCTGGAGAATTGAGCCTCGAACTGGGGTCCTTAGGCTTCACAGGCAAGCACTTAACCACTAAGCCATCTCTCCAGCCCTCTCCCTTCCTTCTTAACCCAACAAGACTGCAGTAGATGTGGTGGTTGCAGTGTCAGTAGCTACTTTGGAACGAGACATGAATTTGAGAATGGAAGCCATGTGTTAAGATTGATGGTTTTGCTCCCCTAATGATATCATGGAGCTACCATCATAGCTTTTCTCCTTCTCTCCCTCCTCCTCCTCCTCTTCCTTCTCTCTGGAATCAGCTATGTTACCAAGGCTTGCTGTCGTTCAGCTACTACAACAGACACCCAACTACTGCATCCTACAGCCCCCAGCTCAAGCCTCCCTCCTTGAGCCATCCTCAGGCTGGTTACCTGGGCTCCTAAAGGACCTACCACACCACTAGGTCACTGGTCTGCCCACGTTCAAGAGCTATTCGATTAGTTCAGGAAGGACAGGTTACCTGGCCCAGGCTTTTTAATTGCCATATATATATATATATATATATATATATATATATATATATATGATGTATTTTTTTATTTTAGAAAGAGAGAGAGAATTGGCATGCCAGGGCCTCAGCCACTGCAAACTCCAGACACTTGTGCTGCCTAGTAGACAAGTGCAGACCTTGTGTTTGCCTCACCTTTTGTGTGTCTGGTTTACGTAGGATCTGGAGAGTAAAATATGGGTCCTTAGGCTTTGCGGGCAAGTGCCTTAACCACTAAGCCATCTCTCTATCCCTGTACAATGTATTTTGATCATGATTCCCTCCCACTACCTTCTCTTGACCCCTCTTCATGTCTCTTCTGTTGAATCTTCTTCCCAACTCGTCCCTCTTCTACTTTGATCTCTCTCTCTCTTTTTCTTGCATGTTGATGTGACCCTGAGTTTAATTAGGTTAGCCTGCATGGGCACATCTCAGGGACTATTTATCAGAGCATATGGGTCCTACCAGTGACCATAACACTTCAGGTACTGTCTCTTCCTCCAGCCACCATTAACTGCCAACAACTCCGCAGAGAAAAATGGGGGCCTTGTGCCTTTCTGCATCATCTGTGATGGGATGATGATGAATCCAGTACTGTGTGTGTCTTTTGCAGATTATGAGAGTCGCTGTGAGGTCATGATCTCATGCTTTTTTTATCCCCCAAACATCACCTGGCACATTGCTGATGCTCAGTACCTACTTGATGAGCCATGGAGCTGCTGAAGTTGGGCACAGGAAAGCTAGCAGTATGACTGGCTGGCATGTGCCACCTGCATAGGAGGTACTTGCATGGACTTAGAGAGCCATGTTGTCTAAGATGACTCCTGACACCAGGCCTGCTCCATAATGCAGCCAAAGTAACTGTCCACAGGATAGAGTTGAACACATCACTGTTTTTTTCCTCCTTTCCAAGAGTGCCGTTGCTCTAAAGCTCAGCCCTTCCAAGGAGACTTATAAAGGAGGGCTCGCCATATGTAGCAAATAAAAATTTGGCACACGTGGTTGAATCAGAAGTTTTAGAGAATCATCAAGGTGGTGATTTGAATGTAAAATGCCCCCCATAGCCTCATGTGTTTGTGATTAAGCAAGAGCCTTGCTGGAAGAGGCCTGTCATTGTTGGTAAGTCTTGGGATCTTATAGTCCAGCCCACTTGCCAGTGTTGGCTAACTCACTTCTTCCCTTCTGCTGTGACTAGATGTGACCCCCTGGCTGTCCACTCTGCCGTGCTTTCCCCACCACGATGAAACTTCCCTAGAAGCTGTAAGCCGAAGTCCACCTTCTTCTCCAATAAGCTGCTTCCTGTCAGGAGCTTTGTCCCAGCAATGAGAAGGTCACTGCTGCAATCAAATCTCCCTTTTAACCTAAGTATACCTCCCCTGCAGTATTTGGAAGATACTCATGGTAAAACTAACTCATTGTTCATCTGAAAGTTGATGTATTTTGAATTTTTTAAAAAATTGTGCATTCAGTATTTGTAATCTTTTATCCATGTACATTAGTTGCAATGTTTAGCCATAAAGAACATAGCATATTGTCTGCAGGAAAATGGATTGAACCAGAGATCACATATTAAGTGGAAGAAGCCAGATTCAGAAAGACAAATATCACATATTTTTTCTCCCCTAAACAGAATCTAGATTTCTAAAAAGACCTAGAGTTATTTTGAATTTTATCTGGCAATCCTGTTTATCAAGCCTCCACCTCTGCCGTGCTCTGCTGTTTCCTCTGTCGCCAAGCCTCTGCCTCCGACCTCTTGAAGCTCTTCAATTCTTCTCTTTCTTCTTCTGGACTTTCTGTCCTCGGGCTCCTATGAAGATTAAATTAGCCACCCCATGCAAAGTGCTTAGAACATCCTGCGCCTGAGGGACTATCGGAGACAATGACATTTTGCCGTGACTACGTTTTGCCCATCCTGTTAGGCATACCCACCTGACACAGGCTGCCTCACTTCGCCAGGCTAGTTGTTACTCATGGCTTTGACTTTGGTATTATTTAACTGTTTGATCCGAGTGTTCCTGAAGGGTCCGTCATAACTGAACCCTTGGTCAGTGGGGTGGTGCTATCGGTGGGTGATAGATCTTTGGAGAACTGGGACCTTCTGTTTAGTCCCTAAGCCACTGAGGATGTGAGGGAATTCAAGTGCGATCCCTTGAACTCTTGTGGTTGGAGAAGATTGTTGTAATAGAAGCAAGCTTGGCTTCACCTATTCTCTTTTCTCTCTGCTCCGATTCAAGATGTGACTGTCCCTCCATGTGGTCCCACCATGATCTTCCACCATCCACCACCCTCACCAGAGGCCAGGATTCTGAACTACCCAACCTGTGAACTAATGAACTTCTCTTAACTTCAAAGTAGCCCAGGGCAGGTGTTGTGTAACCGTGACAGAAAGCTGATGAATACACCCATCCTGCAGCAAGATGATGATGTCAGATTGTCAGTCTCTTTGCTGGGAAGTCCCCAGCGACGCCTTGGGTGAGATGCAGGGTCAGTGCCATAGGCTCCCAAGGGCTCCCTATTGGCCCGGTGGTAGCACTGCTTGGTTTTTCATATGGGTTGTTCTTGCCAAAACAAAACTCCTGTGGAGATTCAGTCCCCAATGTAACAGCATCGAGAGGTGATGAGGCCTTTAGAAAGTGGTTGGGACAGTAAGAAGAGAGATGCCTCCTTGCTGTGAACTCTCACTCTGGTGGGACTGGGTTGGTGACCACACAAATGGGTTATTGCAGAGCAGGCCTGGCACCTTCCTTTAGACTCCCCCATGTGTCTCCATTGTGTGATTCCTTACTGCCACAAGCTACTCGCCAGAAAATAAGAAGATGTTCGGGATTTCTAGAACCATGGGCCAAAATGAACCTCTTTCATTTATGAACTAAACAGCTTCAGATTTTTTTAAAAAATTAAAAATATTATTTATTTATTTATTTAAGAGAGAGTGAGAGGAAGAGACAGAGAAATAGAGAGAATGGGCACGCCAGGGCCTCCAGCCACTGCAAACAAACTCCAGACACATATGCCCCTTTGCACATCTGGCTTAAGTGGGTTCTGGGAAAGAGAACTGGGGTCCTTTAGGCTTCACAGGCAAATGCCTTAACCACTAAGCCATTTCCTCATCCCTCAGATACTTTTTAATAGCAGCAGATAAATGGAGCTGAGGAGATAGTTGAGTCAGTAAAGGGCTTGCCTCGTAAGCATGAGAACCCAAGTTTGATCCCTGGAATGGTGTCAAAGAAAAGCAAGGCATGGTGACAAGAGCTTGTAATCCCAGCACCTGGGAGGCTAAAACAGGCAGATCTCTGGGGCTTGCTTGCCAGCCATCCCAGCCTACTTAGCAAGTTCCAGGCAGTTAGAGACGCTGTCTCAAAGAAAGTGGATGGCGTCTGGATTGTCCGTTATACCTGGTGTTGTCCTCTGGTCTCCTCACACATGCTGCCAACATATACACACACACACACACACACACACACAAGCTACACAGGCACAGAAAAGGAAACATAGACCAAGACAAGCTCTTATCACACTTTATCACAAGGTATTAGCAGTCTGTTGCCCTCCCAGACCATCACATTAGCAGAGACCAGAATTCATGTAGTTCCAGGCTATGCCCTCATCACAGAAGCTGGGGTAGGAACAGCACTCTGAGCCTCTCATGGGCCTCAGAAGCCAATGGTCCAAGTATTCATGCCCTTGGTGATCATGATCCAGAGAAGCTCCAGAGGTGCCCAGCCGGGTGCCCATTCCACAGGGGGTGCTCATCTTAGTCCTGGGTGCAAGGAGGGAGAACTCTGGAGTTTCTGCTTCACCTTTATTTATTTATTTATTTATTTATTTATTTATTTATTTATTTATTTATTTAGAGAGACAGATAATGGGAGTGCTAGCAGCCTCTCAGCTGCTGTGAACAAACTCCAGACGCGTGCGCCCCCTTGTGGGCAAGTGCAGCATCGCGCCCTTGCATCACTTTGTGTCTGGCTAAACGTGGGACCTGGAGAATCTAATGGTGTTCTTAGGCTTGGCAGGCAGGGGCCTTAACCACTAACCCATCTCTCCAGCACCGCCCCCCCCTTTTTTTTTAAAAAAAAAAAACAACCTCTGTAAATCATTTGCCTGGTATCAGGAGAGTTCCTCCTTTGAATTCTAGTGCCCCCCTCATTTGAAATGTGGGGTCAATGGAAGCATCAGAACAGATCCAAGGGGTACGGTGACTCAGAAGGCAATGCCGTGCTTGTGAGAGGATGTGGTATTGACAGAAACTCAGTGAATGTAAATTTTCTTCCTCTCTCTCAGTAGACTAAGACCTCTTTCCTGGAGAGGAAATTTAAAATGAAAGTTTGGGGTTTGGGGAGATGGCTCAGTAGGTCAAAGTGCTTACTGCACAAGTGTGAGGAGCTGAGTTTGATCCCCAGCACCCATGTAAAAGGCTGGGTCAGGCTATACATGCCCGTCACTTCAGTGCTGAGAGGGGTGGAGACAGGAGAATCACAGGGGCTCCCTATTCAGACTGTCTCATGGAAAAACAGTGTGAGCTCCAGGTTTAGGGAGAGAGCCTGCCTCAAGGAGATAGGGCAGAAGTGTGGGGAGGGCACCTGATATCCTCTTCTGACCTCCACATGCATGTTCATGAGATGCATGTATATGGACACACATGTTCATACACCATGCACCTTCTCCACAACACACACACACACACACACACACACACACACACACACACGCATGCACACACTGAAAAAAATTCTTTAAAGGACAAAGACTTTTGGAAACCCATAAGTGATGCTTGGTCAGTTTGTACAGAGCAGTGTATTTTGGTTTTAGATGAGACTTAGGAAGCCCCGTGCTTAAAAGATGAGAAGAAAAAATAGTGTGGAAGCTGGAGAGGCCTCGTGTGGAGACTTGAGAGAGAGAGAGAAAAAAGGGGCTGGAAGCAGTGGATCAATCATCAAGGTGAAAACTTAAAAGACGATTGATTTCTCTCCTTGATGTCCACGTTTCAAGGGCCTTGTTGGGTTCCTCCCGGGAAATCAACTTTGAGGCTTGTCTGCCATAGAAAGTCATTTCCTCTGAGCTGTTTCCAGGTGGGTCCCCAGCCTCCATGCAGATGGCAAATGCCAGTGTCCTTGGAGATCAGTAGCTTGACCTTGGGGCCACCTCTCACCCTCTTTCCCTCTAGTGCAGAAGGTGTCCTTAGTGTTGAACATGGACCTAACACGACTGCCCTGCTGGGTGGCCATGGGTGAACTCACCTGGCTCCTGACAGCTGGCAGGTGACTTGGAGCAGTGCCAGAATCAAAGACCAGGTGGGGTGAACATATGACAAGAATAAGACTTGTCACTATATATCAGAGTAGAGAAGGGGCAATGTTCCCCAGGGTAAAGTTCAAGGAGCAGGCAAGGCCACGGAGTGGAGCCAGTGTGGAGAAGGGAAGGAAAGAACAGGTGGAAAGATCCCCAGCACTTGTGAGGATCTAGGGCAGTCAAACGGTGATAGAGGGTTTAAAATACCCAAGGCACAAGTGGCTAAGTCTGATGAAAAGGTCCAGGGTCAAGGTTGACCACTGTAACTCTAATCCTGAAGGATGGCAGGAGGATCAAATGGGGGAGGGAGATGGATGGAAACCCCTGTGAGCTAGGGCTTGACCAACGGAATGAGCTAGAATAAAAATGTAAGTCAGGGGCTGGAGAGATGGCTTAGTGGTTAAGGCACCTGCCTGCTAAGCCTAAGAACCCGGTTCCAATCTCCAGATCCCACGTTTAGCCAGATGAAAAGTGACACAAGGGCAAAATGCCGCACTTGCCCACAAGGGGGCGCATGCATTTGGATTTCATTCACAGCAGCTGAGAGACTGCTGGCATGTCCATCTCCATCTGTCTCCCTCTCCCTCTCTCTCTGTCTGTCTCTCTCTGTGTCTCTCTCCAAAAATAAAAATAAAAAATTAAATTAAAAAACATGTAAGTCAGGAAAGAATGAAGAAGTAAACTGAGACACTGCCATACTGATTTCTGTCATGGCGGTACTGGTGTGCACCCCTCCATCACCCAGCTATAGCACTCCTGGGCATGCGCCCAAAGGGCTTCACAGCCTGCACAGAGATACTTGCACATCCATGTTTACTAGTACTCTGTATTCACAATAACTGGGAAATGCAACCAGCCTAGATGCCCATCAATAGATGAATGGATAATGTAAACGTGGGACATATACACAATGGAATTTTACTCAGCAATAAAGAAAAAATGAAATTATGCAGTGTTCAGGAAAATGGATGAATCTGGAAAGAATTATATATTGAGGTGACCCAAACACAGAAAGCCCCAAATTGCACCTTCTTTCTCATGAAGGACACACACACACACACACACACACACACACACATCTCCTAGTACTTGTCCAATCAAGATGTGTGCTTCTGTCAGTGAGCTCAATCCCCATGCTTTACAGACTAGCACACCAAGGCCCAGAGGAGGGGCAACAGTGGCTCAAGTTCTTACAACATGACTGGCTTACGTAGGTGGTCCTGAATCCTTAGGAAATTAGAGCTGTGCACTCCGCTCCCACATCAAAGTTTCCATTTTGTAGAAGTGGAAGAGATAGATTCATAAACTTTAGGCTACATGGAAAACGGGAAGAGGGGGAAAATCAGCTCTTTTGCCCCTGAAAACTGCCTTGTTTTCCTAATGTGAATCTCTCCTATAAATGAGAGCTGGAATCTGGGCAGGGAAGGGGGTGAGTAGGGGTCAGGCTCGATTCACTGCACACCACACAAAGCAGATGGAGCTCACACCACTGCCTCCCGTCACCCCGCCCCCACTAGCTTTGTATGATCTAACAGGCCTTTCATCAGCCTCATGTTTCTGAGACTTCAGTTTTTGGTTGTGCCTTTAGAGTCAAGTTTATTCCCATGTAATTGTCAGCCATTCTCTGATGGATCAAAGTTGGTTTGGGAAACCCGAGACTACATGTAAGTCACTTTAAAGCATATAAAATGTGTGTGAGGGGCACAATCATAACGTAAACAAGCAGGTTCTTTAATACATTTAAAATGAAGTCCTTTTTATTTTCAGGGAGTTTTTCATCTCCTGTCCCCCTGCCCGACCAGGGTGTCACTTCCATACTGAGAGATGTTGGGAGACAAGATGGAGTGGAGGACATGGTAATTTTAGGGTTGGTTTCTCCAGGTGCTTCTGTCAACAGAATGACCTACATCCCCCTCTTCAAGTGTGGTCCCCACATTAAGTAAGGAAGAGAACCATCCATGTGGACCAGGGCTACTAGATGCCCAAGGTCCAATGCGTTTAGACTGGATCACTTTCTGGCTTCTGCAGTGAGAGCGAGGAAATTGGTCTCCTTTGCCTGTTTTGATGCAAGAGAAACCATGTCCTGCCTCTGCGCCTCAGCTCCCCCAGTCTACGGTGCAGTTCTGGGTGATTTAACCAGCAGATCGAATCTCACCAAGGTTTCACAGCCATCTGGGACACATGCCCACACTCTGATTTTCTCTGCCTGCTCATCTTCTTCCTCCTCTTCTTCTTCCCCTCTCCTCCTCGTCCTGGACAAGTGGAAAGAAGTCATTCCCCTGCTGAACTGAACATGGTGAGGGACAGACATTATGGACCTGAGGCTAGTGTTCATGGGCAGACATCCTCTACAAGGTTGTTACCAAGAAGGCTGGAACTTTTCCTTTTTTAACACATGTGTGTGCATGTTTATGCATGTGCAGGTGTGCATGCATGCATATGCACATGTGTGTGGAGTCCAGAGGACAACTTCAGGTGTCACCAATACCATCCACTTTTTGTTGTTCTTGTTGTTTTTGAGACAGATCTACTCATTTGACATGGAGCTCACCAATTCGGGTGGACAGGCTGGTGAACGAGCCCCAGGGATCATCCTGCCTCAGCCTCCCCAGTGCTGGGATTACAGGCATAGGCCACCATACCTGGAATTTTAACATGGGTTCTGGGAATTGAACTCAGGTCCTCATGATTGTGAGGTAAGCACTTACTGACTGAGATATCTTGCCAGCCCAAGCTTTGGCTTTTTAAAGAGGGACTCTTGGGCTGGAGAGATGACTTAGCAGTTAAGATGCTTGTCTGTGAAACCTGAGGACCCAAGTTCAATTCCCCAGGACCCACATAAGCCAGATGCACAAGGTGGTGCATGCATCTGGAGTTCGTCTGCAGTGGCAGGATGCCTTGGTGTGTCCATTCTCCCTATTTGCCTCTCTCTCTAATAAATGAATGAATAAATAAATAATATTTTTAAAGAGGGACTCTTGCCACTTAGTGTGTCCCAGGATGAATGACCTAAGCAAGCTTTTCCCGGGGTTTTCTTAGAGGTGCAGAATCTCAGGGCTGCCTCAAATCCACCTAATCATAATCAGTACTTTAACAAGTGCCCCAGGAGATTTCTCTGGCCCCATTAAAGGCAGAAATGCCCTCCTCGAGGCCAAGTACAGGCCAGTACATCCAGTGGCTCTGCTTTGCTGCCCCCCTGGACATGCCCTTTAGCCAAGATGTGGATCTGGTTTATTCCCTACTGTGTCCTCAGTATTTAGCATCAAGTGATATAAAGTGAGTACTTGGGAAACTGCCACCATGGATGTGTGAGTGAGCGTGTGCATAGACGTGTGAATGGATGGCTGGCTACAGTGCCCAGAAGCCCAGCTGCGTGGTTTGTGGTCTGTGGTGGAGAATGCCGGGATATCCCAGCACTAGACAAAATGGTCCAAAGAGACCATCCACCTTGGAGTATTTCATTTGCTCCCAGGATTGAGTGAGCAAAATTGGCTTGATAGCCTTGAAATGTTCAGTCTCCTGGAGGGACTGACCTCACATCTACTATGTGCCCCCACTGTCATACACAAATGAGCCCCACACTCAGGTCATTCTGATGTCCTTGCAGCTGTCAGCGAGCCTCACTCTGCATCTGGGTGCTCAGTGCCCAGCTCCTGCAGACACTGGGTACCCTTATCTGGATAGGGATAGTGCCTTAGACAATGTACCTGCTTCAAGGCTTGGAAAAAAAATGACATTTGCCCATTCCTAGACACTCCAGTCACTTCCAGACTTGCATGGTTCTGGGTCTATTCCATAGGAGGGATTTCATACCCAGTACTGCAAACCTGACCAAGAGCCTATGGCTAGATACATAAACCCTTGCAAAGATCATCTTACTGTTGCAGCATGTCAAACTGTCTTGTAAATATCTATATTTGTTCCCATAGATCAGTACTGCCTGAAGCGTTGATCACAGCTTTCTTACAACACTGGGCACTGGTTAATGCAGAGATACATGGCTGGTAAAATTGCCAAGAGTACGTGACAACTGTGGGCCCATCCTCCATCAGGACATCTAAACCACCAAGGCTCAGAGAGCCTCGGGAAAGGCATGGAAAGAATGGAGGGGCAGGGGAATGGGGGGAGGGCTGTGAAAGAAAGGCTTTTTCGGGATATGACATGGCTGTTACCAGCTCACGGCACCTGTGGTTTCCTGCGCTAGGAGAGGCAGAGTGAGGCTCATCAGTGGTGAAGCCACTGGCAAGTTGCCCATCCCATGATAAATGACCTTCCACCGATGATCAATGATCGTGCAAGCAGCCCTAATCTAAGTCAATGAGTGAAAATAAAGGCACAAAAGTAAGATGGAGATGAATAGAGAAGAAGAATGGTGTGAATGGGAGAGGGAGGGAATGAGAGAGGGTAATTGGGAGGACTCGGGTCAAAATACACGTATAAAAATGCCCAAAATGGGGGAAAAATGAATAAAAGTTATCAAAAGAAAAGTGTGGTTGAGAAATCACCTTTGCAAGTGTTTTAAAATACCCTAGTATGTGGCTGGGCCGAGGGTCAAGGGCAAACATGGTGGCTCAGAGCTTGATTGTAGTGCCTTCTCCCTCCTGGAGATACCTTTTATGTCTATCAGTGTTTATTCTAACCTTCCCACCCAAAAGATCATGCTAAAAGAGAGGGGCCATTCGTGACAGCCCCAATGCCTTAGAAGATCTGTGGGCAGCTCAGAGATACCCCACTGCTCATGGCTCTCTTCATCTTTTCCCCAGCAACCCCTCCTCTGTGATTACTCAACTACAGAGGATCCTGTAAGGATGGAGGCCAGTGGAGTGTGCTTAACATCTCACGCTGAACAGACCACAGCTCTGATCCCAGCCAGAGATGGGCAAACCAGCCAGAGAGGACCCGTGGAGCATGAGGGGATTCAGGTCTCCATGCACCTGGGAAGTATGAGGCGTGTCCTCTCCCCTTACCGTTCCATCCTGGCCACACAGCCTTAAAGCAAAACATTCTTGCCTTATCTCTGTGCATGTATATATGGTGTGCATGCCTGTGTATGTATGTACATACATACATACATACATACATACATACATACATACATACATGTGTGTGGGTGTGTGGAGATCAAAGGACCTCATGTGTTATTTCTCAGGCACCATCCACCTTTTTTTTTTTAAAGAATTTTTTTTTTTTTTTTTTTTTTTTTTTTTTTTTTGGTTTTTGAGGTAGGGTTTCTAGTCCAGGCTGACCTGGAATTCACTCTGTCTTCTCAGGGTGGCCTTGAACTCACAGTGATCCTCCTACCTCTGCCTCCCAAGTGCTGGGATTAAAGGCGTGTGCCACCACACCCAGCTTTTTAAAAGAATTTTATTTATTTATTTAAGAGAGGCAGACAGCGAGAGAGAATGGGCACACCAGGGCTTCTAGCCATTGCAAACAAACCCCAGATGCATGAGCCACCTTGTGCATCTGGCTTACATGGGTCAAAACAGGGTCCTTAGGCTTCACAGGCAAACACCTTAACCTCTAAGCCATTTCCGCAGCCCACACTTCTTTTTTCCCTTATTGAGACCTTTAATAGGTGAACATACTATGAAGATCATATTCCAATCCTGTTAACCTTTTTGTCCCCTCTCCCTCTCCCTCTCTTTTTAGGCAGCCCTTCTTCTTTTTAAGATGGAGTTTCTCATTGGCCAGGGGCTCACCGATTAGTCTAGACCAGCTGACCAGGAAGCTCTAGAGATCCTCCTGTCTCTGCCTCCCCCCAGTTCTGGGATTACAAGTGCATGCCCGGGGTTTCATGTGGGTGCTGGAGGCCAAATTCAGACCCTTATTCTTGTGGAGCAAGAGCTGTCCTGTCTGAGACATCTCCCCAGTCCCTCTTGTCCCATCTTTGTCCATGTAAACTAGTAGGTGTGACAGACTAGTACTTACCCACGCTGAGTATCTAATCCTGCTTTCCTTCTACCCAGAGGAGCCCCTGTTTAGTTGGATGTCTATCCTGCCCCCTTGGCTCTTTTGCTTGGAGGAAGCAGGCCTAGACCTGTGTGGAGCATCCAAAGTCTATGCTATTATGGTAACTAGGTAATGTATGAGGGACATCTTTTTTTTTTGACCTGGAATTCACTATGCAGTCTCAGGGTGGCCTAAAACTCACTGTGATCCTCCTACCTCTGCCTCCCTGAGTGCTGGGATTAAAGGCATGCGCCTCCACACCTGGCTGAAGGACATCTTTTAAGAGGGAGAGATTTACTTGCTCTTAAAAGGAAACTGACACAAGAGAAGGGATTGCCTTTTTCTCAACATCTACAGATCTGGCTTTGAGACCTGGAAATGGCTGTAGCCCTAGGAAGAGCTCTCCTAAAGACAAAACCAAGATATTCTATATGGCAGAAAGAAACTACGAAAAGAGCCCGGTCTCGATGACATCGGTTGCTTTTGAGTTAATCAACCTTGGAGCTGCTGCCCTGTCTCTAGACCAGTTGTAATATGAGATAATAAATCTTCTTATTGTCTGGGGCTGTTGAGTTGAATTTGCCGCAGCCAAAAGTGAAAAAGCAAAATGTGTGATTAGATATAGACATCTCCCGAGGAGCTGCGCGCGCGCGGCTGTCTCCTGCACCATGATCCATCTGCAGAGGAACTCGGCCTCCTCAGAGTCAAGCTTCATGGAGCCTGAGAACACGCACGCATGCACACACACACACACACACACCCCACATGCACGCACACACACACGCACACACATGCTAAGTGGACATCCATGTGCATACACATGTCTATTATCAGGAAATAGAAGCAGTTACATGATTATTCCTGTGAGAAGAGCCTAGTTATGTTTAAAACCTAAACACCAAGGCCCCAGTTTTGTTCAGATCTGGGAAATGAAGCGACACCAGGTGGGATTGGGTGAGAACAAGCCAATTAAATTGTGACATTTATTAGTATCTGGTCCCTGAGCATAGGGCCTAATTGGTACACATTTGTCTAGGAGAAGACTTCTGTAGCTATAATTCTGTTGTTAAAACTAAAACCCATAATTCTGATGCTAAATGGTCCTTCTGTTCAGAGCCCATTATATGATTCCAGTGCTAGACCTCACCTCACACATAGATCTCTCGTGAGGAAGACGGGGCCAAACCTGATGGGTCCAACCGAGCCTGACTAGCCTGCTGTGGCCCCAGAGCACACTCTCACATCTACCCCCATCTCCCACCCAACAGAATCCAAGCCTTCACCCCATGTCTCAGCTGAAGGTCCCCTGGGACCTTTGCATGCAGGGAGTTCATTGTTCAGAAACGGAGAAGGCCTGAAGAGGTGGGAGGAGTCATCACCACAAAGGTCAGAGGGTTCTGGTCAAGTCTGGGGGGAGAGGGGACAGCGTTAAAGCCATGGCTGTGACCGAGACCTCAGTAGATCCCATTGCAAGGGGGGCCTTTCCAAAGGAGACTGAATCTTTTTTAAAAGATATTTTATTTATTTACATAGAGAGAGAGGAAGAGGCAGAGAGAAAGAGTGAATGAGCAAACCAAGGCCTCCAGCCACTGCAAACGAACTCTAGATGCATGCACCCCTTGTACAGCTGGTTTACGTGAGTCCTGGGGAATCGAACCTGGGTCCTTAGGCTTCACAGGCAAACGCCTTAATCGCTAAGCCATTTCCCCAGCTTGGAGACCAAACTTTTGACTCTGCAGGCCACCAGCTGTGGGAGGAGGCTGACCTGGTGGTAGGGGAAAGAGTGGCACCCTTGAAAGAAGAGGAGCAGAGCCCAGGAAGGACTTAGTATTGCTGACTGCTTGGGTCCACTTGGGGAGTGCATTCCTTACCCTCCTTAGAGAAGGGACACTCCAGCATCCATGACACAGGGGATATGGATACTTGGAAAGTGCTAAACAGAAATGCTCTTTGACCCCCCCGCCAGCCTCAGCACATCCTGGAGCTTACAATGAAGGCACTTCGTAAATAGTGCTTGAGAAATAACAAGGGACTATGGGGCTTCCACTCAGACTAAGTGGAAAGCAGCAATCCCTTGCACCTCCAAAGATGTCACATGGTGTTTAAATCACATGCATCTATCTATGTCAAGCAAAGGAAGAAAGGGTGCTGTGGAACTCAGAGAACTTGCTAACTAGTTGTGGAGAAAATTTAAGTGACAGCTGTGTAGTGAACAACAAAATCAACTTCCGGTGATTAGAGTTCATTATATATATATATATATATATATATATATATATATATATATATATCCTAAAACCATAAAAGAATGAGATGCAGAGTAAAAAAGAATGCTTTAATAAAATTGGGGTGTGTAGTAGACAGCCTCAGGTCACTAAGATGAACCTCCAAACCAGGCACAGTTACAGTAGAAGATAATTTGTTTGAAGCTTACAGATCCAGGGGAAGTTTCATAATGCCAGAAGAAGTTAGCCCCCTCTTACAGGACCAAGCAGAGAGAGAGAAAAGCCACAAGCCACCAACACCAGTACACACAAGCACACTTGTGGAATTCCAGGCTAAACTCAAGCACTTTGCATATCTTTAGACTAGAATTCCAAATCCACTGGACCCTAGGATCTGCCCAGTGACATCTCCTCCAGCCAGGTGTTTGCAGATCTAAATTCCAAACTTTAATAAAATCCTGAGTATATTGAGGGCCATCCATTCAAACTACCACAGGGTGGTTGAGCCTTTCTCAATATTCTTAAGCATGCAAGCATTTCTAAGCAAAAAAAAAAAAAAAAAAAAAATTTAAAAGGAAAAGATTGATGAATTTGATTACTTAAAAACAAAATCTTCAGTGGGTCAAAAAATATCCTAAGCAAAATTAAAAGGCAAATGACACACTGGGGAAAATGTAATAAGCATATATTATAGACAAAGGGGTGATATATGTGAAGAGCTCTCAAAAGTCAAAAGGAAAAGATAACCAACCCCATAAAAACAGGCAATTGACATAAATAGGCAATTCACTACAGAAAAATTGCAAGTAGACAATAAACATATGAAGAAATATTCCATCTCCTTGAAAATGAAAGATATGTAAATTAAATAAGCAATGAGTATGGGGAATTGGGTATTCTTGTGGCCTGCTGGAGGGAGTGTAAATTGGTGTAACCTTTTTAGAGGGCAATTGGCCATATTTATCAAGGGCCTTTAAAATGTGTATGTATATGTATCCTTGACTCAGCAATTTCTCTTCTAGAAACTTATCTTAATGACCCAAGCCAATATATGTGCAAACTATTTATGCGTAAGTGTATTCAATAGAGCATTATTTATGCTAATGAATACTGGAAATAATCTGCATATCCAACCACAGGCAGTTAGTAAAACAAATTATAGAATATCCACCACATGAAAGAGCATGAAACTATTAAAATGAAATTACTGAAGACTATTTACTAACATATGAAAACGTGTAGGGCATTGTGTGAGAAGAAAGCCAACTATGAAACAAGGTAGACCAGCACCATGGATGTGCGTGCACGTACCTATGATTAGGTAGTGTCCAGATGTTAGCTTTATCTACTTGGCAGTAGATCACTGATTTTTTTAAATTTCCTTTGTGTTTTTCTGTGTGTTGTCCAATTTTTTCTGAATTCATCAACAATTATTTTATATTTTGAAAATAAAAATACCATGAACAAAATAATTGGGTTTGGTGGAATAGGTAATGACACTGTAATTGTTAGTATTAAACAGGTAGAACTGTCCTCCCCCACCCCCCATACCCCAATGCCAAGGCAAGTCAGATTTGGCTCTATCTCATTCTGAAGCTGAGGACTGAGAGCCAGAGAAAAGCTCCCCTGAGTTCCATGGAAGACTCCAGGGTGAAAATGTGGCTAGAGGACCATTTGTTGTTGGAGGCAGGATGAGAGCCAAGCACTTCTGTAACCAGCCCAGGACTGACAGTGAGGTGAAGGAAGACACGTGTGAGCAGCACAATTATTCCTGCTGCCTTCTACCCTCTCCCCTCTTACACACACTTCAGTGCACAGGCAGAGGGGCAGCGGGATGCTCTTGTCACCAAGGCAACCTGATTCTGAGCAGAGGTTTGTTGCCCCAAGGAGGCCAGCTTCCACCTCAGTGTTCTTCCCCTGCCTATCCCTTCCTCTGGCTTTAGCCCGATGTTCTCTCCAGGGAGTGTTTGCACATCTTAAGGTAGAGATTGTATTGTGCACGAAGATGTTTTGTGTTAAACTTGACCCCTAGGCGCAGCTACATGTAAGTCCTAAGGGCCCCAAGCATAAACTATTTTGATTTAGCCTCACTTCCAGAATAGACCATGGTTAAAGCTTGGGAGGATGGATGGGTGGGTAGGTGGGTGGATGGATGGATATAGATGATAGATGGGAGCTGATGGATAGTTAAGATGGATGATGTGTGGGTAGGTGGATGGGTGGGTGAATGTATGGATGAAAAATGGATAAGTGGTTGGGTGAATGGATAGATGGGTGGTGGACGAAAGGAATGAAGGAAAGATAAATGGATAGAAGATGGAGGGATGAATGGGTGGATGGATGGGGGGATTGAAGAAAGATGAATGGATGGATGGGTGGTATGGTTGAAGGAAGGAAAGATGGATGGCTATTAGGACAGTTTTATCTAAAAGCAGGGAATACAAAGGATATTAGAAGGTGAGAGATTGGAAAGTAAGACTGGAAGTGACTTAAAGTTAATAGTGAGGACAGATGTGTCCTGTTCTCATAGTCACTCACCTTCCCTAACTTTATGCGTCACCACATAGCTTCCTTCAGGACTGAGGGACTCGCCCCCTCCACTCACAGCTCTGGGCATTGCCTCTGTGGATCTCCACAGAGAAGCCTGTGTCCGGAAGACCTTCATGCTACTCGTTTCAGCTCCAGCCCACGCAGCCAGATCCCTCGCTGAAGGCAGAGATTCTCATCTAGTATCTTTCCGTTTCAGTTAAAGAAAGCCCACTTAGGCCTGGGGAGATGGCTCAGCGGTTAAGGCACTTGCCTAATGATCAGGGTTCAAATTCCCAGCACCCATGTAAATCCAGGTGCACAAAGTGGTGCTTGCATCTGGGGCTTGCCTGCAGCGGCACCCTCTCTCTGTCTCTGCTCTGTCTCTGTCTCTCTCTCCTTGCAAATAAATAAAATTTAAAAAGCACACAAGGGCTGGAGATGGCTTAGCAGTTAAGGCGCCTGCCTCCTAAGCCTAAGAACGCTGGTTCCAATCTCCAGCGGTTTCAATCTCCAGGTCCCACGTTTAGCCAGATGCAAAGTGACACAAGGACACAATGCCGCACTTGACCACAAGGGGGTGCACACATCTGGATTTCGTTTGCAGCAACTGAGAGGCTGCTGGCGGGCCCATCTCTATCTGTCTTCCTCTCTGTCTCTCTCTGTGTCTCTCTCCAAAATAAATAAATAAATAAATAAATAAATAAATAAATAAATAAATAAATAAGCACACAAAAGAAAGGCCACTTTTAGTAAAAGGGGACTTAAGATTCTAGCAACAGTTACTCTCCAGGAAATCATACTGGCTTCAGGTACAGGGGTTCAAGCAATTCCAGCACAAACAAACGGGTTTCTTTTTCCATCTCTGCTTTTGTCCTCCAGGTTGGCTCCATTCTCAGACAGACACTTCCTTAGATAGTAGAAGGGTTGCACAGCTCCAGAAAGCACACCCTCCATGCTGCAAGCTAGCCAAGACAATGCCCCTGATTCCCCAAGAAAGGTCTCCATTGCTCATTCTTGATGCAATCGCTATGGCCACGTGAAGACAAGCCTCTCTTGACTGGAGTAAGTTTAGACTAGGAAAGGGGGTGACCTAGAAGAGTGAGGTGATGGTGCTGAGTGGCACAAGGGACAGAACCCAGATCCTCTCCAGTAGGGGGGTCCCACTGCCTACTGACACGTAGTTGATGGGTCCAACATCCGAGAGGAAACAGTGTGAGCTTGTCACAAAGCCCTTCGTGACTTCACAAGGCCCAGTTAGGGTTCTGTGTCCATGGAACTCACCCAACAGTCCCCTGATTTCCTTCATGGCCTTCTTGAAGCCAGCCCCTCAACCTGTTACACCAAAGTCACAGGTAGCTGTCAGCAGACCAGCCCACCCTGCCCATGCCAGGCTACTGGGCTGGAAATGTTTGAAATGGATACAAACCCAGAACACCATGTTTGCAGGTTTCTCTCTTTCTCTCTCAGCATGCTTTTAGCTCAGCCAGCCAGATGGGTGGTGACCGACACGTCCACCCAGATTTGTGCCATAGTAGCAATGATCACACCTGTGACAGTGCTGGCTCTTGTTGTGGGTTCCCACCTGAAGGATCCACAGTGTATATAGCAAGTTGGTGACTATACCGCCATGGATCTGCACAGTAACAGTGTGAGGGGTAAGGCTAAGGCCACCACAGGCTTCATAGACTTCTGCATATAAGTTAAATCACATTAATAATGATTACCTGAATTTCATGAATGCGTTTCCAACAAATGCCAGGGCATCTTCCCAGCTTTCTATACCTATTTCTGTGTGTCCCGGGCGGGGGGAGGTCATGTCACATGGACACCTCGGTGGTTTTCCTTGCTGTTGCACCATGGCTCTCTACCTGTGTCCACAGTTTCTCCTGGGGCCTTTGGTCAGCATCCAGGTGCCCGCTGAACCAAAGCACCAGGCTCTGCTCTTGGCCACGACTCTGAAACTTCCCCTCTGCCATTCCAAGCAGAGGACGGGATGCCTCCTTGCAGAATGGCAGAATGAGGGCAAGAGGCCTCTCTCCTCCTCTCCACTCCACGTCACTGTCTCATTTCATTGTGCATTGACATAAAATATCCAAGGTTGGGAACTTTTTTTTTTTTTTAAAGAGGTTTATTTAGCTCATGGTTGTGCAAGTCCAGGACCATGGCATGGGTGTCCTGACAAGGGCACCCCCTGGTGGTATTCGAACATTGCTGAGAAGTGAAAGGGAGCCAGCTTTACAAAGAAGGTGCCCGGCCCATGGGTACCTCACTTTCTGTTTTTTGTTTTTTTTGGTTTTTCGAGGTAGGGTCTCACTCTGGCCCAGGCTGACCTGGAATTAACTATGTAGTCTCAGGGTGGCCTTGAACTCACGGCAATCCTCCTACCTCTGCCTCCCGAGTGCTGGGATTAAAGGCGTGCACCACCACGCCCGACAAGGGTACCTCACTTTCTAACAACCGATTCTTGCAAAAGCAGCTCACTTCTGCAGGCAGTGTCCCGTGACCTAATTACCTCCCACATGGCCCTGCCTCTTAAAAATCTCCCCCCTTCCTCCCCACATACCTCAATAGAGCCATGCTGGGAATCAAGCTTCTGGGAATGAACCTTAAGAAGGGATGCTCAAAGCATGTCAGCCCCATACTATCAGAGAGGCCCTAATCCAGTTCATTGTACCTGAAATGTTACATACATGATGAACCCCAACCCCCCCCCCACCATCACTGTGTGTGCTCTGTCCACAGGACAGTGGCTTGAGATCAGGGGGGATTAGGCTGCAAGGTAAACCCTAATTCAAGCATCACTCCATTCTGCCACCCCACCCCACCGTTCCTCTTTCTCCCTCTTTACCTCTCCTCCTATGACTCTTACTGGGCCAATCCCTTGATTTCTGGGTCCCTAGTCCTTGGGAGTGTTTCTTCTTCTTCTTTCTTTCTTTCTTTCTTTTTTTTTTTTTTTTTGAGGTAGGGTCTCACTCTAGCCCAGGTTGACCTGGAATTCACTATGTAGTCTCAGGGTGGCCTCACATTCACAGGAGATCCTCCTACCTAGGCCTCCAGAGCTCTGGATTAAAGACATGAGCCACCATGCCCAGGAGAGAGAGAGAGAGAGAGAGAGAGAGAGAGAGAGAATGAATGAATGAATAAATAAATAAATATGGGTTCACCAGGGCCTCCAGCTGCTGCAAATGAACTCCAGACACATGTGCTACTTTGTGCACCTGGCTTTATGTGGGTCCTGGGGAATCAGAATTCAGGTTGTTGGGTTTTATAGGCAAGTGCCTTAATCACTGAGCCATCTCTCCAGCCTGGAAGTGTTTCTTCTAACTGACTAAAGTAGGCAGTCAGCAAATATTGTTGAGTGGACAGCTGAATGGATGGGCTGACAAAATTTCCAATTTACTTCTGGTGAGCCCACTCCGCATCTATCTGAATTTCATTTAACCTAAACTGGCATCCTAGTTAGAGTAGGTGTAGGTCTTTATTTTACAAACTGAAAACTGAGGCCCATAGAAACGGAGTCACTTGCACAAAGTCACATAGCTCAGGAGTGGCTGAACTGTGATTCCCGCCAGATCCAGCTGATCCACTCCACTCCCGCCACAGCAAGGTGGTGGGTGCCGTGGCTGAAGTGCACAGCTGTGTCATGTGAAGGGGCTGCATCACTGGGGCAGCAGATCATTTCTTACTGCCTGCTTCTCCCTGGCTCCCTGGATAGAACAAATGCAGGCTACAGTTCTCCACAGATGCTTGTTTCTCTTGCTGCTCTATGGGGCCAGCTCTGCTTCTCTGTGCCACTGCTGCATCTGCCAGCCACTCTGATCTCTGAGGCCTCCTGGCCCTACTGCTGCCACATCTCTAGCTGTCTCTGGTTATTTGCATTCAGCTCCCAAGAGAAGGAGAGCTGGAAAGAGAGAGAATGGGCACTGGGGTGGTCTCAAGGTGGTTCCACCCTGTTGGGTTGGTCCCTGGTTGCCAATTCCCTCCTTTTTTTTTTTTTTTAATTATTGTTTTTTATTGACTTTTATACTTACATACAAAAAAAACCCACGTGATATTTCCCTTCCCTCCCCCCATTCCACTTTAGAACTCAAGTCTCCAATTCCCTTCTTGGTGGGCAAAGTTAAACCTCCCACTGCAGCGTCAACCCCGCTCCCATCTAGGAGTCACAGGTGCCTGCTATTCTAGTGAAAGAGGAAGCTGTCTTTCCCCTGTGCTGGAGACAGTTCCTCAGATTTCAGGCCAGGTTCTGTCTCAAGTTCTGTACATGACCCACTTGCAGATTTTTGGACCAGGCAAGGGATGGATCCTTCACATAGTTACAGTGAGCTAAGTAGACATGCATTACTGGTCATCCTCAGACAATCCCTAACCTTTTGCTAGCATTAATGAAGGTGAAATCCTCAAGACCTCCATGCCTGTGCCCCACCTCCCCTGTAAAGCTGATATCATTCTTAGCTGTTTATCATCACAGAGGACCCACTTCATCTAGGAGAACCCTCCATGCATTTCTCTAGGATGGTTTTCCTTCCTGTGTTCTTAGCCACTGCCTGGATCCTCCAGGTTCATAGACACATTTGCAGCCTGATGGACCAAAGACTGCCTTTGGTTGTCTCCTCCTGGGGCCAACCCAGCCTGAAACAAAGGAAGTTCATTGAGCCCCATGAGCGCAGCAGGACTGCTGGGCCCTCACCCAGACCCCAGTGGGGTCTTTGCCGGAAATCATGGCCTGACAGAGCCCACATCTGGACTTAAAGCAGATAGAACTGAAGGCTGTAGAAGTGATGCTAAGTAGGGTTCCAGGATCCATAGGCGGGGGCCTCTTTGAGCCCACAGATCCCATCCTGTAGACCACATACCAATCAGTGTGCTGACAAATTTCAGGCTAGAGTTTGGATGGCAAGATCACTATGTAAGAATCAGAGATCAGTTTCTGAAACCATGATGACACATGTTCTGTCTGCTCACAATTTTTATTAGAGGCATTTCCATCACTTAAAAAAAACCCTTATTGAAGAAGAGAAGTATCAGGGTTTATGACCTGAGGCCAGACAGTCACCTCCACTCAATCCACCCAGCCACTGAATAGGTGATCATTTTTCTTTGTGTGTGTGTGTGTGTGTGTGTGTGTGTGTGTGTGTGTGTGTGTGCTTGTGCGTGTGTGTGTGGTGTTCATGTGCGTATGCATGTTCATTTGCCTGTAGGAACATTTGATTTCTTGTTTTGTTCTTTGAGACAGGGCCTCATGCTGAACTTAGGACTCATCAACTTGGTGAGACAAGCTAGCCCGGGATCTCCAGGGGCTCACTGTCTGCCCCTCCCTAGCACTGGTATTACAAGTGTGCATCACTACATTCAACATTTTTCTTTGCTGTTTTTTTTTAAATTGTTTATTTTATTTTATTTTATTTTTTTTGGAGAGAGACAGAGAGAGAGGGAGAGGAAGACAGATAGAGATGGGGATGCCAGCAGACTCTCAGCTGCTGTGAACGAAATCCAGATGCATGTGCCCCCTTGTGGTCAAGTGCGGCATTGCACCCTTGCATCACTTTGCATCTGGCTAAACCTGGGACCTGGAGATTGGAACTGCTGGAGGTTGGAACAGGCATTCTTAGGCTTTGGAGGCAGGCACCTTAACTGCTAAGCCATCTCTCCAGCCCATGTTTATTTTTATTTATTTATTTGAGAGCAACAAAGAGAGAAAGAAGCAGAGATAGAGAGAATGGGTGCACCAAGGCCTCCAGCCACTGCAAACGAACTCCAGATGCATGCGCCACCTTGTGCATCTGGCTTACATGGGTCCTGGAGAGTTAAGCCTCAAACTGGGGTCCTTAGGCTTCACAGGCAAGTACTTAACTGCTAAGGCATCTCTCTAGCCCACAACATTTTTCTTGATTGCGGGGAATCCAAACCCAGGTCTTCATGATTGTATGGCTAGTACTCTATCCACTGAACCATCATCTCTGCAGCCCTGCAAAGTCTTTTTAAGACATTCTTACCTGGGACTCCTCACTTTTAACTCTTCAGAACTCACCTTCTCATTTTCCATTCCCATTCCTATCATACAAACTCAATCCATAGCCCACGTCTCCACCTCCACTGAGCCACACTTCTCAGCTAGGAAGCCAGCAAGCCATGACTCAGACACGACTATCTTCAAATGGGAAACTCATGCCTCTTCCTCTACATTACACTACCTCTGCTAGAAGATCCCACGTCCTCAAAGCGTGTCTGCTCTTATGGGGAACGCTAATGAGACACACAACAGCATGGTTCATATGCAGTAGTTAGGGGTATAGTTTTTTTGTGTGTGGCAAGGCATGTTCTGTTCAATGCCCACCTCAGATATTTAGTGTACGAGTGACCTTGGTCGAATGTTTTGGCCTCCGATGTGCACATTTATAAAGTGCAAATAGCAATGGTACTAACTCAGGCTGGTTTGTGATGCCACAGGAGGCGATGCGGTTAGTAAAGGCTCAATAAAGAGTAACTGCTATTAGGATTATTATCAATTTCTAGAAATCAATATCTAATCAAGGGCTTGAGAGTGTGTGTCGGACTCTGTGCAGAAGATGCTGGAGAGGAGGGAGGGGGAAGCAGAATCATTTGAGGATCTGAGTTTTCTGCAGGCCCCAAATGACTTGCTGGGCAATTAAGCTGCCAAGAAAGATAGGATGCTTGGGATATTTTGGGCATGCACCTCAAGAGGAATGGGGTTGAAAGGTAGAGATTGATAAATCTCTAAATAGAAGGAAGAGGTTAGACTACGCAGATAGAGCCTTCTTTTCTACTTCTGCATCCTTAAATTTAGGATGGTGCGCCAACGTTGCTTAAAGTAAATGTCACCAGGCGTGTCAAATACACACAGCACAGACATAGGCCTGTAGCTTTTTCTGGATAAATAATAATAATAATAATGATGATGATGATCACCCTGCTTGTTATGATTATCATTCTATTCCAGTAAGTTGGCACATCAATGGAAGGAACTATAACAAGGCAGTTCTCTCTAAAGATGCTTATTCTACGAATTGATGCTACCATCCCCAGCATGTGAGGGAACCCTATTGAGGAGCAAAACTTCCCTCCAAAATAGCATGAGCTTGAAACTAAGAAATGTATTTGCTCCATGCTGTTCAGCAGGTTCCTCCAAACTGAAACATCCTCTCTTGCTATGGCAATCAAAACAATGGGAAGGTGGTGCCTGCCCCTCCCCCTTCTGTGATCTCTTTTGACTTTAATTAATATTAATTAATAGTAATATGATCTTTATTGACTTTAATTGCTTTGAGGGCATTTTTGTTACTCAACAGTTCTCAACACTGACAACACTTTAAAAGTCTTTACACGAGCCCCCTTCAAGACATTTCATTTAATCCTCTAGAAGTGGGCCTTACATGTTGATACTTCACACACCAGTCCTCTCCTCCATTTCTCTAATGTGCAGACAAGGCTGAGAACCACTAGACCAATGATAGTTTTTCCAACTTAAAGGTGCTGACTAATTTGAGCTGATTAATGCATATTCATTCGTTTTGTCCTTGTTTTGCTCTGCTGATGGCTAAGTTACTTTGTTACTGTTGCTATTTTATTGTTAAAAAAATAAACTAACAATTTGTGTTTGAAAAAAAAAAAAAAAGGAGCCGGGCGTGGTGGTGCACGCCTTTAATCCCAGCACTCGGGAGGCAGGCAGAGGTAGGAGGATCGCCAAGAGTTCAAGGCCACCCTGAGACTACATAGTGAATTCCTGGGCCAGAGTGAGACCCTACCTTGCAAAACAAAAAAAAAAAGGTTGGTGTGATTCAGGAAGCAAACAATCCCCAAATCTCAGGAAGCTCCAAGACAAACAAGATCCACAAGTCCCCTCCCCAAGGTTTTAGAAGCCGTCTGCTATGAAATATGGCACTGTAAGCTGTGCAGCGAGCCCAGGGACGCAGCTTTTGTGAGTGTGTGTCCCCCACTGGGGTGAGCTTTTTAGGGATGCAGCTGCCCTTAGGTCATCCAGGTTCTTCTAAGTGACCCCTCTGTCATGCTCTGTAAGTAATCCCAAATAAACTCATTGGTTCACCAAGCTGGATGTGATGCAATCCTACTTTGGTAGATTTGTCACCTCAGTCCTGTGTCCTATCTGGGGTGAATAGACATCTGTCTGTGGCTCCCCAGGAAAAGTTGTATGCAATCCTCCTGACCTGTTACCATTCTTATTGAGATTTGTGCTTTAAGGACACTTCATCCAAATTAAAATAAAATACCTTTGATGGCGGAATTTACTGGTCTTTATTAGACAAGACACACTATTTTTGATGAGGAGGCTTCCATGGTCTAGAAAGGGAGCTGGGTAGGACAGCAAAGACCATGTGTCCTGGGTGCTGTTGTGGTTTGAGCCTGTAGTACCCTCAGTAGGCTCGTGTTCTGAGCACTTGGGCCCTAGCTTGTGGTGCTGTTTTCGCAGGTGGTAAAGCACATAGGAAGTGAGGCCTAGGTCAGTAAAGATGGCGTTTTGAAAGGTGCAGTCCACCGTAATTCCAGTACACTGCTCTCTGCTTCCTCTTCTACCAGGATGGGGAAGCAACCACCTCCTGTTCCACCATGATCTTGGCCATGACGTCCCCACAACGAGGGAGTGAAATCCTTCTGAAATCACTGGCGAAAATCACCCTGCCCTTCAGCAAATCGTTCCTGTTAGGTATTTTGGATCCAGTGATGTCAAAGTAACTAACACAAGTGCCTTGTTGCATCCTGTGTCCATCGTTCACATTATCTCCACACCTCACGGCAGCCGGGGAAAGCAGCACTTATTCTACTCAGGTTGTAGATGAGGAGAATCCAGCCTCAATTGCTTTCACTTTAGAAAAAGGTTGTAACAATGGCTTGACCAACTAGTGAAGATTAGAGACAAGGCCTGTAAGGTAGTATGCCACAGCTCCCAGCATAGGGATGTCACAAAAGACGACAGAGAAGTCTTGAGAACACAGCAAGGATGGGTCTGTTTAGTTGTTGCCTCTAGCAGGAAGATGGGGGGAGAAAGGGGGGTTGGTGACATGGAAATGTACCTCAGAACTGGCGTTTAGGAGTTTAGAAAAGAAGAGTTGTATGGGGTAAAGCTACAGGCAGTGGAGGATAAAGAAATGAGGAAGAGGATGAGAGAGAGGTAACTTGAAACACACCAGTTCTTCCCCAAGGACATGCCTCTTAGACCCTACAGGGTGGCCCTTAAAGCTTACAGCCCCAACACCATTACGCCAAGGAGATCCAAGATAATGCAGAGTTCAGATGCAGTCCTCAGCCTGTGATCTAAACACTTCTTGTATTTTTCTTAAGTTTCTTTAGCACTCAGCCAGGTCCAGAAGTGAACGAGACGTAGGAGGGGTAACTCTAGTCCCTTGTAACCTACCACTCCCTCCCCCCTGGGTAATTTCAGGGAGCAGGACGAGGACCCTGGCTGCCATTCCCATGCACGGCCCTTCACGCCTGCCCAAGGGACAGAACATCCTGAGTGTGACCCTGGTGCCATGTACATACTGTCACCAGTTCAGCTGCATGGGACACATCTCTTCCTTCCTCTCTGTTCCTGAGACTTCAGATAACATATTTATGGAACCACAAGGCAGATCATGCTTCTCAGAATTAGCTGGAGAAAACCAGATTTAGGGTAGATTTTTTTTTTTTTGGAAGCCTCCTCATCAAAAATAGTGTGTCTTGTCTAATAAAGACCAGTAAATTCCGCCATCAAAGGTATTTTATTTTAATTTGGATTAAGTGTCCTTAAAGCACAAATCTCAATAAGAAGGGTAACAGTTTGCAGAATTCAGGCAAAGACTTTAAAGGGAGAGTTTCTTTCATGGTGCATGTGGAGGGGTGCATGCATATATGTAAGCATGTCTGTGTGTGTGTAATGGTACATGTGTGTGCAGGTGCCCGTATGTGCACATGCATTTTCCTCGGTCACTCTCCACTTCTCTCAGTCTTTTGAGACAGGGTCTCTTGCTGAACCTAGAAGTCACTGATTTAACTAGATGAGCTAGCCAGCAACCCCTGGGGAGCAAAGGGGAAGTTTCTGGATCTAAACAAGTACAGGGGGTAAATAGCACAAAGCTGACTTAAATAGTATTTAAGAGTTGGACTGTGGAGAGTATCTTCCTGGCCAGGTTCATGTAAGCAAGGCTCCCTTTAGGCTCTCCGTCTTCCAGAAGATCCCTCTTGCTGACCTCACTAGACAATGAGGCCTCCACCCATGAGTAAAGATGGAGCTCTTTCTTCTGGACAGAATAGACTGGACCTGAGGCCACAGGTGCAAACCCAGACTTACCGTGGTGTGCTGATGCTGAGCCGTGATCGCATCTGTGGTGGTGAGAAAGGCGATGATGATGATGGGGACTGGAGAGGTGGCATAGCAGTTCAAGTGCCTGCCTACCAAACTTAACAACTGGAGCTCAAGTACCCATGTAAAAGCCAGGTGCACAAAACGGCACATGCATTTGGAGTCCATTTTGCAGCACGCCCATTCTCTCTGTGTGTCTCTTTTCTGTATCTGTCTGCTTGCAAATAAAGAAGTAAAATTTTTTTTTTAAAAAAAGGATATGATGATGACATATGACATTCATTGGCTATTTACTATGTACAAGCTACAGGTCTGTGTAACCTCATGTGTATTGACTTGCTGAATACAGTGTACACCCAGGAGATGGGTGCCACTGCCACTGTTATCCTCATTTTACAGAGGAGGAGACAAGGCACCAAGAGACAAGGCTTCCTTGTGCCACTGACCACACAGCTCCATCCCAAACTCTTCCTCTCACAGTGGCCCATGTGACTGGCATTCCCTAAGGCTGTATAGGGCACTAACTGTGCAGCTGGTCTGCAGAAAGATTTTGTAACTTACCCAACATCTCAGCTAATAAGCTATGACCTTCCAGACACTGTAGTTCCAGAGTCCTTCCTGCCCACGGAACTCTACTGGACCCTCTGCAACAGAGCTTTGTCTTTAGGACCATACACCGTGGATGTGATGGGGGCATTAGACGTCTTTCTACTATTGTAACGCACACTCAGTGTAATCAACTTATGAAGCAGAAAGGTTGGTTTTGGCTCACGGTTTTGGAGCTTACAGTCCATGCCCAGTTAACCCTGTTGTTATTGTGCCTGGAATGAGGCAGTGCTTCAGCAGATGGTGGAGTGAAGCCATTTAGCACACAGTCAGGCAACTTACAAGAAAGGTGGGAGGCTGGGTCCCATTATCCACTCAAAGGTAAGGCTCTAATGGCCAGAAGACCTCCTACAAGGTACCGCCTCGTAAGGGTCCCGTCATCTCCTGCTAACACTAAACCTTTGCTAAATGGACTTTTAGGGGACACTTAGGACCCCAAATATTAGCACAGGCCAAGTGGCATTGTTTTTGAGGTAGGGTCTCATTCTAGCCCAGGCTGACTGGAATTCATTATATAGTCTCAAGCTGGCATTGAACTCACAGCAATCCTCCTACCTCAGCCTCCCAAGTGCTGGGATTAAAGGTATAAATCACCATGCCTGGCCTGAAGTGACATTTTTTTTCATACTTTGTTTTTATTTATTAATTTATTTTTGAGAGAGAGAGAATGGACATGGCCAGGACCTCTAGCCACTGCAAACGAACTCCAAATGCATGCACCGGCATGTGCATCTGGTTTGTGTGGGTTCTGGGCAATAGAACCTGGGTCATTAAGCTTCGCAGGCAAGCACCTTAACTACTAAGCCACCTCTCCAGCCCCAAAGTGTCATTTTAAAAATTCATTTTTAAGCTTTTTTGACTATTATCCAGATTCTACATGTTTGTAGCCACCACGGCAAATGTTAGAGACGCGGTTCCTTATCACCATATTTATTCTCCCCTGAGGATCTCTGCCCCGTGCATCTTCATCAGTCCCCTCGCTAACACGAAGTAGGCAGAGGTGAGACAGTGCAGATTAGACTTGATTCTAATTTGGCAAAGGGAGCTGGGCCTTGGGAGAGAGGGAAAGCAAGCTTCCATTTCATGGCAGCCTTTTAGCACTCAGGGCAGACTTCCTGCCTGCATGACTCTTGTCCAGAGATTAGATGGGAACACTGTCAGGTACATAACACCAAGGAGTCTATTTTAAAGGGCTTTATAAGTGAAGTTTTCGGAACCTTTGGATCTTACTACCACCTATTAGACTCCTGCCAAGAGGACAAAGCAAGCACCAGGATGTTGTAACAAGAACTAGATAGCTTCTGTTCACATTGTATGGACGGTTGAACAATGTGGTGCCTCTGAGGAGTTCCCCACTAAAAGTATAGCAGCAACTGCAGGGTCATTGCTAGCCAAAGGTCATTTGGCCTAGAGCAAGCCTCCTAATCTTCTCATTGTGTTTTCTTTTTTGTTTTTGCCTTTACAAAATGAGATCATGCGCTATTTGTCTACAATCAATTTTTCTGATTCATTCACTGCCTGTCATGCTCATCTCCTCATGGCAGTATAAAAAATCTAGTACTTTCTCTAATAGGGGTGTGGCAGTCCACTGTATAACTGCACTACAGTTTCTTTGTCAGCTTCCTGTTGATGGATATTTAGATTATTTCTGGTTCTTTTCCTTTCTTCTTTCTTTCTTTCTTTCTTTCTTTCTTTCTTTCTCTCTCTCTTTCTTTTTCTTGGTTCTTTTTCTTTTTTTTTTTTTTGCTGTTATGAAGCCATGCCACCTCAGATGGTCTTACATATATCTTTTCACCTCACACTAATAATCGTGGATGAAGTAGAATTGCTGTGTCAAAGGATATGCAATCAGTCGGTTTTAATGATAGAGCCAGGTGGCATGAGAAACAGAGGAGATGTGTTTTAATATGAGGGTGGAGGCGTAATAGCTTGAAAGTGGTCCTGAGGAGCAAGAGGAGTGCTGACCTGAGATTTTATACCTGGGTGGAAGAGACAACCTCAGCTTGAGAAGTCTGTGGAGGCGGCAATATCCTCGGGAGACCTCGTTCACAGTTAAGGCGAGAGTTGAAGGAAGGCCTCTGGGAAGTGTCCGAGCCCACAGGGAAGTCTGTCACAGAACAGGAAGGACCAGAAGCGAGGAGGAGGAGCTGTGAGATTGGATCAGGATTTAGAGACCAGTGTGGGAAGAAGAGGGCAGGAAGAGGGAGAGGCTGGAGGGAGGGAAGGGAAGGTCTTTCCTAGGTGAAGTGGGCAGCAATGAATGTGCAGGGTATGAGGCTGGCTACCAGGATCAACAGGATCATAGGTGATAGCCTTCAAACAATACCCAAGACTTGTTACACTTGCATAGAATGCTCTTCAGTTTGCTTGTTTTTAATCTGTCTGCGTGTGAATGTGAGTGTGTGAGTCACAAGGGGCAGTTCTTGCCCTCCACATTGGCGGGGGCAGGGTTTCTCTTGTTGTTTGCTGCTGTATATACCAGGCCCATAAATTCTCGTGTCTCCACCTCCCATCTCACAGTCTGGAACTGGGATTACAGACAGGCGCTACCAAATCCAGCTTTACATGGGTTCTGGGGAACCACACTCAAGTCATCAAGCTTGAACAGCAGGTACTTTGATCCACTGAGCCAGCCTCAAAGCATGGTCTTCATGTGAAGTTTGTCTTAGGTTTGAGTCCCTGAAAACAGAACATGAAGGATTTGGATATGTGTGTGCTTTGTCAAGGGAGGGCGGTTCTGGAAAATCTGCAAGAGACAGAGGCAGGAAATGAAAGGGGAAGGCCCCAAGCAAGGTTTATTTATTTTTTTCCTGCCCCAAGGGGGTGCTCTACAGAATAAACCACATAAGGCAATCCTATGTGGTCGTTCAGTAAGACAAAAGAGGTGCACGTTTTTGTGCTTTTACAAGGATTCCAGCCTGTAGCTGAGTCCAGGCCCTAGGCATTTCTCTGTAGGTGAATCTCCAGAGAAGATCACAGTCATAAGCTAGCAGACACAGCAGCCACGCCACCATCAGCAGCTCTGGGGCAGGCGTGCACACAGGCCAAAGGGCCTGGAGAGTCAACAACAGTATCTAAAACCTGTTTCAAAGAGATCATTAGGGATGGAGAGATGGCTTAGCTGTGAAGGCGCTTGCCTGCGGAAGCCTAAGGACGCATGTTCGACTCTCCAGGACCCATGAAAACCAGACTCACAGGAGATGCAAGATACACAAGATAGTTCACATGTTGGAGTTTGATTGCAATGCTGGAGGCCCTGGTGTGCCAATTCGCTCTCTCTCTCAAAAAAAAAAAAAAAAAAAAAGATTCAGGGCTGGAGAGATGGCTTAGTGGTTAAACACTTGCCTGTGAAGCCTAAGGACCCCGTTCGAGGCTCGATTCTCCAGGTCCCACATAAGCCAGATGCATAAGGGGTTGCAAGCATCTGGAGTTCGTTTGCAGTGGCTGGAGGCCCTGGCATGCCCATTCTCTCTCTCTCTCTACCTGCCTATTTCTGTATCTCTCCCTCTCTCTCTCAAATAAATAAATAAAATAAAATAAATTTAAAAAGATTCAAAACAAAGAGATCATTAGAGCAACTGAGTCAGGACACATATTCCCAGCAGTGTGCAAACCAGTTGTGGGGCGGGGACAAGATGCAAAGGATCCCAGGAGCTTTGCCCCCCAACAGCACGGCACAAATGCCAGTGGGGAAGGGAAATGAATGGCATGTCAGCTTGAGGGCTTGTGGAAGAGAGGCTATGCTGAGAACCAGGACAAAAGGCCGGTGCTGATGTGAAGTGTTGGGAACCAGCCATTGTCGAAGGGCCCGAGAGCTCTGTGGTACCTGGAGAGCGTGTGCAACCGAGGCCAGGACTGCACACGCCCTTTCTTGCCTCTCCCCGTATCTCACCTCCCCGGAGCCTCCCACACCTGCAGATGCCACGAAGGAGCTCGGGCAGCAGGTGTCTGTCTCCTGTGCTCACTTTGGACACAGGGCTCCAGCTGCCAGGCACACTCCCAAGGTTGGCTTCTCAGATGGGCAAGTAAGCAGGTTCTATTTATTGCCCACCACGTGTGAGTTTCCTCTTTTTGTTTCTTGTCTATTAAATAGAGCAACAATGCACCTTCTTTGGAGATGAACCATGACTAGTTTCTTATCAAAACAATGCCTGACCTTTGGAATGTTTTGCTGCAAATATATCTGCTTCGAAGCCCTCTGAGTGATTCAGTGAAGTCTTATACTCCCCTGATTGAAGGGAAATGCAAGGCTAGAGCTGTCTGCCACTTCCTTCTTCCTCCCTCCTGCCTTGGGCTTGGGTACTATGTACAGAGCTATTACAACCATCTTGTGATGAAGAGGCAAAAATCTGAAGTAAAGCCCAGAGAATCTTAGAAATGCTATTTCTGACCTCATCCAACTGTTGAGCCATTTCCAGAAGCCTCTTAGCTCCAGGTGCCTTGTGGGATGAGTAATAAGCCCTTTTCTGTTTAAGTCAATTTTAACCAATTTTTCTGTTACTTGCAGCTGAACGCATCCCTACATGATACAGAAGCTGACAGGAATCCAGCCCCAGCCATCCAGAGCATGTCTCCGTGAGCACAGCATAAAGGTTGGACAGCAATCTCTCTGAGAGGCCAGGACCAGGGCAGAGCCACATGCTCCATCCTGGTGCCATCTGGTCCCGTCTCCCTTCCTAGTCTTGGTTGATCATAAAAAATGCAAATCTCCTGTGATTGATCATAAATAAAGAATAGGCGAGATAGGTGAGGAAGCCAAGTTTGGAAAGGTTTCCAGAGTAGGTGCACTCTTCTTTTTGTTAATGGTGTGATGGTTAATAGCAGTCGTCAACTTGGCTGGATCTACAATCACCGAGGAGACAAATCTCTGGGCCTGTCTGTGGGGGAGTTTCTAGATTAGGTGGCAAGACCCTCCTTGACTGTGGGTGGTACTGTCCCACGGACTGGAGTCCTGGACTGAACTGAAGCTCCGCCGGCAAGCATCACTCTCTGCTTCCTGAATGGCCGTGATGTTTCCCATGCTCCTGCTGCCGTGCCTTCCCTGCCGTGGGGGGCTGTGATCCCCTCTAACTCCTTCTTGAAGTGGATTTTGCCAGGTATGTCACCACAGCAATGAGAAAAGTAGTCAACACATATGGGGTGTTTGTTTTTGCGTCTGTGGGCAGAGGTCCAGCATAGATATTCTTCAACGATGACAGAAATACTGAGTTGAATATAGAGCCAGGGCTAGAGAGATGGCTTGGCAGTTAAGATGCTTGCCTGCAGAGCCTAATGACCCAGGTTCTTGAGCAAAGTGGTGCATCTAGAGTTAGTTCGGAGTTAGAGGCTCTGGTACACCCATTCTCTCTCTTTCCCTCTCTCTCTCTGCTGATAAAAACACAAAAATATTAAATAAATAAAAATACAGCCATAATTGCACCTGCCCTTTGTTGGACATCCACTAGAGATTCTGTGATTCATAGTCACACTCTCATCTATTCCACCACCCGATGATCTGATTATAATTACACTGATATTTCTGATGACAGTGTTGAGTCTGAAGTGGTGAGGCTGCGCAGTTAGGAAGGGGCAGAGACACACACCCCCAGCCTGCCTGACTTCTGTGTCATCTTTAATTCCCACGGCACAGAACGTCAGGAGGTGTGGGGATGTTCTGCAGAGGTGGGACGTGGGAAGGGTGGAGGAACCCACGGGCCTGCATTTGTTACAGTTTCCCTACACAGCTCTCTCCAGTCTTTCTTTTAGACTTTCCTTCATGGGTCCAGAGGTGCAGACTTTTCCTGGTGCCCCACATCTGTACGAGGCTTTAGTCTCGGTTCTCACAACAGCTACCCTTCACGAAACAATTGCTTCTTCTAAGTGTGGCCAAGGCAGGGTTTGGGAAGCCACTCACCTGAGGAAGGCTGAGCCCCAGCACCCCATCTACACACATGCGCACACACAGGCAATTTTGTTTTTCTACCAGGACGGCAAAGTTCCTGAGAACCAGTGAGTCCTGCTCTCTGCTCCACATCTCCCTTGCATAAGGAATCCTACCATATAATACTCTGCTCCATTCATTCCAGCAGGGGTGGCCAGAGGAACACGGAGAAGGATCTGCCACCAAGATTTCCTGGGGTGTCAAGATCCTGTCAATGACAAGTTTGGTTTTCATCACTCTCAATTTTGTGACCACTGCCCCAAAGTTTCTAATGAATGCTCTCTATGCTTAAGTTAGCTTACAAACCTTAACTGAAGTGATGTGAACAACAGGTTTCTTCATGCATACAAACCCTGACATGATTAATGGCTGTTCAGTTTACATGTAATGTTACAGCAATTGCACAAAGGAAGTAACCCCCAAATCGCCGTCTGTCACAATCCCAGCATGTCCCTCTTTTGTCCCTGTGTCTGCCCACAGTGCTTGCCCACAGAGTACTTTCCAGTCAGAATGTTGTCTTTGCAGCAGCTATCTCTTGGGCAGGCACCAAGCTTGGGACAAACCCATCTTCTCTGAAAACTGTTCTGGATTCAACACCAGGGTGTAAGCTGGATCTTCAGATCCAGCTACATAAACCTGGAATGGGGCCTCTGACCCATGCTGGGCCAATCAGGTTCTTCTAAGAATCTAGTACTTTGGTCATCAGAGAGCCACTGTCCAGGAGCTGGTGAGGTGTTATTTCCACGCAAAGTTTTCAAAAGGATGGTTGGGGGTTGGAGAGATTGCTTAGTAAGCACTTGCCTGTGAAGCCTGAGGACCCCTGGTCTCAGGCCTGATTCCCCAGTTCCCATGTAAGCCAGATGCACAAGGTGGTGCATGAATCTGGAGTTCATTTGCAGTGGCTAGAGACCCGGGTGTGTCCATTCTCTCTCTCTCTCCCTCAAATGAATAAATAAATAATTTTAAAAATTATGAAAAAAGGAAGGTTGGGGCTGGGGAGATGACTTAATGGCTAAAAGTGTTTGCTGTATAAACCCGACAACCAGAATTCAGATCCCCTGTGCCCAAGAGAAGCTTAAGGCTAGTGACACATGCCTGTAATCCCAACACACCTATGGCAATAGGAGGCTGTGGTGGTTTGATTCAGGTGTCCCCCATAAACTTAGGTGTTCTGAATGCTAGGTTCCTAGCTGATGGCAATTTGGGAATTAACGCCTCCTGGATGCAGTGTATTGTTGGGGGTGGGTTTATGGGTATTATAGCCAGCTTCCTCTTGCCAGTGTTTGGCACACTCTCCTGTTGCTGTTGTCCATCTGATGTTGGCCAGCAGGTGATGTCTACCCTCTCCTCATGCTATCATTTTCCCCTGCCATCATGGAGCTTCCCCTCAAGTCTGTAAACCAAAATAAACCTTCGTTTCCCACAAGCTGCTCTTGGTTGGGTGTTTTCTGCCAGCAATGCAAACCTGACTGCAACAGAGGCTGGGCCAGCAAAACCTCAAAGCTCGCAGGCCAACTAGTCTGACATTCATAGCAGCAAACAAGAGTGACTCTGTTTCAGACAAGGGAAGGCAAGACTGAGATTGTTCTCTGACCTCCACACATGTGCTATGGCATGTACATGCCTTTACACACACACACACACGCACACAGAGGAAAGTCAAGGACTCCTGTTATTAAGTATCACAATCCATCTGGGACAGAGCCATTCTTTTTTAAAATAATTATTTGCTTATTTTGTGCATGAGAGAGAGACTATGAGGACATAAGGGCTGCTTGCTGTTGCAAATGAACTCCAAACACATGGACCACTTTGTGCTTCTGACTTTACGTGGGTACTAGGGAACTGAACCTGGACTGGCACTCTTTGGAAGCAAATGCCTTTAGCCACGCCCTATCTTCCCAGCCCATGGACCTTGTCACTCTTGAAATTCACCTGTCTGTCTCTTCCTTAAATTCCTTAAACCCACTAAGATCCTCCCAGTAATTCACTTTTATTTTTTTAATTATTCATTTGTTTATTTGCAAACCTAGAAAGAGAGAGAGAATGGGTGTGTCAGGTCCTCTAGCTACTATACACGAGCTCCAGATGCATGTGCTACTTTGTGCATCTGGCTTTATGTGGGTACTGGGGAATGGAACCCGGGCCGTCAGACATTGCAAACAAGCACCTTAACCACTGGACCATCTTCTCCAGAACCCAATTCTCTTTTATTTAAATGAACTGCTCAGTTTCTGCTCCAACCAAAATAACCTCATTCTGTACACTCAGCACTCTCTTGACATTTTCTTGAAGACTGTTATGTCCCCTTTTCTCTGGCACACCACTCCCTGCCAAGCATAATTGTCCCCTTCCTCTCCTGTCCCCATGACACAGGACTATTCACTTCTATAGCAGCATCTTTCCCACTGGCTCATGCTCTGTTGTGGGTTTAGACCGTGAGTTCCTCAAAGCAAAGAACAGCATTATTTATCCTGATGTTCCCAACAGTAATCTTAGTGTTTACCATATAATAAGTGTTTATTAAATCTTTGATTGACTGATTAAACAAATGAATGAGCAGTTAGGGGTAAATTGGAGATAGTCTCGTGAAGAGTTAAATCTCTTCTCTCTCTCTCTCTCTCTGTCTCTCTCCCTGCCTTTCCCTCTCTCTTCCCCCAACCTCTCTCCTCTTGCTTTGTAGGTAAACACTGCAGAGGGCTGTCAGCAACAAGCCAGCTCTGCTGGGCTCACACCTTCATCACAATGAACTCCTCAAGCTGTCATGTCCCTCTGTTAGAGGAACCGGTTTGCTGGGAATGAAAGGCTGTGCAATGGGGACTAGAGAGTTCCTTGATTATATAGAGATTTCCTGATTCCAGAGGGTCTCCCATGGTGGCTCCTGGCTACCCCCTTGACCCGTGGCTGTCTGGAGCAAGTTCCTAAGGGACATGGAGGGCAGCTGACCAGGGAGCATCAGAGAGCCTGGCTGAGCCATCTTCTCAGAGTATCACTCTGACCAACTTCAGAGAGCCTCCTGGCTGTGGTTCTGCACTGCAATTTAAACCCTTGTGACATGAGTAAATGTACTCCTGGTAGAGTGGGGATTTCCATGAGACTTGTCCAAACTCTGACCTTGTGCACAAGGCAAGTGAAGTTATGGAAAAGCAGAGCAATCATGGACAGATGCATCTGATACCATCAAAGTTCAAGCACTCAGAACACAGGCCACCAGAGAAGGTGGGCCACAAGGCCAATGCGTGGATTTAGGGGAGCTGCATCACCTCAACTATAGGTCAACCTGTTCCTGTCAGCTGTGGTTGTGTCATTAGAACACTGGATTACATAGGCAGAGACTGTCTTGAAGGCAAGGCTTCCTACATAAAGCCAGGACAGAATGCAAAGGATGGTTGATAACTTATGGCACACTTATGGTGACAGACTAACAGTATCTGTAGCTCACACTGCAGGTACAGTTTTAAGTAGTCCAGATGTGTTAGCTCATTGAATCACTATAATAAACTGATGAGATTAATACGTCAATTATTCCAAGTTTACAAAAATGAAAACTGCCCTGGCAGTTGCATAACGTGTCTAAGCTCTTCCCATCAGCAGTGGTAGATTGGAGATGCCAGGTGCCAGAGCCCTGGTGCCAAGCCTCCAGGCCTTAGATGCTCCTCCAACACCCTGGGCTCTTATGTTGCTGCCCATGTTGCTGCCCCTTCTTGGAACATTCTCAATAAGGAATAATAACAGAGGCATAAGATGTAAGTTGATGCCAAGTCTCTGCTGCCTCAGATCTCAGTTATCAGCAAAAAATGATAAGACAGAATAACAGTAGAACACAGAAAAGTGGGGAAAAATAGGGTCTGGGGAGACAGCTCAATAGTTAAAGTGCTTGCTGAGCAAGAATGAAGACCTGATCTCAGATCCCAGCACCCATGTAATGCTAGGCAGCCACGGCAGTGTGCCTGTAATACCAGCATTTGAATGAAGAGACAGGTGCTAAACTAGCCAAATCAACAAATTCTGGGTTCAGGTGACAGATCTTGTCTCACAAAATAAAGTGGAAAGTGATCAGTGAAGACACTCAGTCTGTAGAAATGGCTCAGTGGGTGACAGCACTTGCTGCTCAAGCATGGGGGTCAGTAGTGGCCTGAGTGTGATCCCCAGCACACCCATAAAAAGCTAGGTGTGGGGCTGGAGAGATGGCTTAGCGGTTAAGGCGCCTGCCTCCTAAGCCTAAGAACGCTGGTTCTAATCTCCAGGTCCCACGTTTAGCCAGATGCAGTGACGCAAGGGTGCAATGCCACACTTGACCACATGGGGGCGCATGCATCTGGATTTCGTTTGTAGCAGCTGAGAGACTGATGGTGTGCCCATCTCTATCTGTCTTCCTCTCCCCTCTCTCTCTGTGTCTCTCTGTCTCTCAAAAAAAAAAAAAAAAAAAAAAAAAAAAAAAAAAAGCTAGGTGTGATCTCATAACACTTGTAGCCCCAGTCCTGTGGTGCACAGAGACTCGAGAATCACTGAGGCTAGCCGGGCATGGTGGCACACACCTTTAATCCCAGCACTCGGGAGGCAGAGATAGGAGGATCTCTATGAGTTTGAGGCCACCCTGAGATACATAATGAATTCCAGGTCAGCCTGGACTAGAGTGAGACCCTACCTTAAAAACCAAAAAAACCAAAAATAAATAAATAAAAGAATCACTGAGGCTGGCTGGTCAGCAAGGCTGAAAACAGCAGCTCCAGGTTCAGCTCCTGAGAGACTTCACTTCAGGCGACATGGAGATGAGTGATGAGGCAGGTATTCAATGCTCTCTTCTAGCTTCTAAACATAGGACACATGTATCTTCACACACACGTGCATGCGTTATACATGTAAAGCCACATATTCTGCAATCCCTCCCCCAAAAAAATACACCCAATATCAATCTCTGGCCTTGACACACATACTCACTCACATGAACACACATGGATGCCCCCACCCAAAAACATGCGAAAATAAAGAAAAAGTAGCCAAGCCCTGGGTTAACCCATCTTCAACTCTTTCATCTTCACAGACTTAGTGAAATCCAGAGTAAAAGGAATTGAGGAAGAGGATTTTTAGAGAGGGGTGGAATGATTCTAATGCATCCAAGATGATCCAAGAAATAGCCTTTGTCACTATGTGACCCTGGGCAGGCTGAAGTGACTCTTCAACGTGCCATGCTGCTAATGTCAAAACCACTTTCTCTTCTTCCTCACACCTGACTGGATGGCATCTGCCAGCATCTCATTCAGCTGAATGTGGCCATGTGATTGAATTCCAGCCAATGGCAAGAGAGTGGGCATGTTTGTTACTCTATGCCCGGCTGGCATAAGCCTCCTGTGCACTCCTTCCTTCTAGGTCTGCCCCCAGGACATCTACAGAAAGCTTCAATGTTCAAAGGGATGATGGGACCACAGGAAGAACAGACATGGGTCCCACAGTTTCTCCGTATCTGGCCTTTCCATGGGTGAGAAGTGAATTTTTAAAAAGATATTTTATTTTATTTATTTATTTGAGAGAGAGAGAGATGGCAGGGGAGGGGAGAAAATGGGCACGCCATGGTCTTCAGCTGCTGAAAAAAAGTGCCAGACACATGCGCCACTAAGCAATCTCCATCCCGAGAAGTGAATTTTTGTTTTAAGCCTCTGAAAGTTGAGGGCAATAGCCTGCACTTTTGATGGCTCTGATGGGAAGAGAACATAGGAAAGTAAGAACCACGTTCCTCCCCCACCCCAGTGCAAAGGGAAGTTGTTGGTCAGACTCAGATGGTGAGTAAGCCCCATCCAGGACAGAACGTTGCTGTAGCAGACAGCTTCAGGTTCGCTGAGATGAACTTCCAGACCAGGCACAGTTATGGAGGAAGAGATATTATTTATTGAAGCTTACAGATCCAGGGGAAGTTCCATAATGGCAGGAGAAGCAATCGGCCTTCACAGGGCCAAGCAGAGAGAGCAAAAGCCAACCAGCCACCACAGCACACAGAGCAAAACTGCAGCCAAAAGGTCACACAGCACACTTCAGGAACTCCTGTTAGGCACATTTGCATATCTTTACAATGGAATCTCAAACCCACACCTTAAGATGGGCCTCAGTGACATTGCCTCTAGCAAGGTGATTGCAGATGCAAACTATAACTAATAAAACACTGAATATATTGGGGGACATATATTCAAACTACCACAGTTGGTCTTACTGCTAGCCATCAATGGCACCCCTGTTATATCATTAGCAGGAAAATGGAGAGAATTGGGAAAAAAAAATCATACTAAGTAAGGTAGCCCAAGCCTAAAAAGACAAAAATCATATGTTGTCTCTCATATGTGGATCCTAACTTTCAGTGTTTGCAAGTATATAAATACGAGGATGTGAGACTGGGCTAGCTATGATTTGCGCTAGAAGAGCACACGAAGGGAAGGAGAAGTGATGAGACAGGGAGGGGGGAGGGCAAAAGGAAACAGTATGAAAGCAGAAAGGAGGATAAATTGTGGGAGAGGAGAAGGCACACAGGAGGAGGAGCAAAGGGAGATAAGGAAATTGTTTGAAAACACCATAATGAAACTTTTGCAGTCAAGTTCACATTGCTGGCAGAAATCACCCGACCAAGAGAGCAGCTTCTGGCCGGGCATGGTGGCACACGCCTTTAATCCCAGCACTAAGGAGGCAGATGTAGTTCAAGGCCACCCTGAGACTACATAGTCAGCCTGAACTAGAGTGAGACCTTACCTCAAAAAACAAAACAAAACAAAACAACAACAACAAAAAGAGCAGCTTCTGGAAAGAGAGGGTTTATTTTGGCTTACAGATTCAAGGGGAAGCTCCATGATGGCAGGAGAGCAGAGGCTGGACATCACCTCCCGGACAACAGCAGCAGGAGAGTGTGCCAAACACTGGCAAGGGGAAGCTGGCTATGACACTCATAAGCCCGCCCCAATAATACACAGCCACCAGAAGGCTCAAATTCCCAAACTGTCACCAGCTAGGGACCGAGCATTCAGAACATGTAAGTTTATGGGGGACACCTGAATCAAACCACCACAGAAACCTATTTCTTTGTATGCAAATAAATAAGTAGGAAGACAAGAAGGAACCCCAAAAATAGATTGAGAAATATCCAACATGAGAGGAGGAGCCAGAACTAAGGAAAGAGTTTCAGAAAGGAGAGACTCAGCAACCATGTCTGTGGCTGCTGGGGGGAGCCAGAGAAGGCTGAGCCCTGAAAGCGCATCTTGGATTAGACTACCTGAGGTAACTAGTGACCCTGAGAAGAGCTCTTTGGTAGACAAGCAGGAATGGAAGTTTGTCAAGTGAGTTCATGGATATGGAAGAGACGATGTTCACAGAGCACACACAGTGTCACTGTGGGTGGGAGGCGTGGGGCAGGGTCTGGGGGAGAGGCATAATCAATGGTCTCATAGACAGCTATCACAAATGACAGAGGAGATATTTCAGGATTGGTGGGTGCCTTTCTGAGGCAGCGAGGACATCAGGCATGACAGAAACATGTGTGGGTCTGCAGAGCAGGGAGGCCAGCCTTCATGGGCTGCCTGCTGTGACAGCCTATGAAAGCGAATCTCAATATGTTTCTATTTTCTCAGGGAATTATTAGGGGAGATTTCAGCTGAGGGCGAGGAGGAGAAGGGTGCACTAAGGGCTTCAGGTTGTGGACATAAACTGAAAGGGGGTATGTTTACCATGGTTTGTGGAGCGCCTTGCAGACGTATACAGCTGGAAACACATAAGTGGGCCGGTGGACAGGAAGTTAGATTTAATTTGAGCTGGGTTAAGGCACACAGTTGTGTTGATGGAGGCCACCTGGCTGTATTTACCTTGAGCTGTCCCTATAAGTCTGATAGCAGGATGCCTTTGTGTGTGCCCTTGTCATTTTATGAATGTTAGATGTAGATTTGTGCATAGTTACTGAATCCCTGTATTCTAGACGACATTCTTATTTGAAAGGAGGGGAGTTGAGGCAAGGCCTCACTCTGTAGTCTAGGCTTTTCTGAAGCGTACTATGTAGCCAAAGCTGGCCTCAAACTCATAGCAATCCTCCTGCCTCAGCCTCCCAAGTGCTGGAATTAAAATGCATAAGGGAGCTGGAGAGAAGGCTCAGCAGTTAAAGGGGCTTGCTTGCCAAGCCTAGCAGCCGAGGATCCATTCCCCAGTATCCATGTAAGGCCAGATACATAAAGTGACACATTCATTTGGAGTTCGTTTGCTATGGCAGGAGGCCTTAGCACAGTCTACTCAATCTCTGTCTCAAATAAATAAAAATATCTTTTGAAAGTGCATCAGATGGTATTCTAAGCACTTCAAATGGAGTGTTTTATTAATCTCCATGATAACCTAGTCTCTTCATTTGGCTAATGAAAATACTGACACAGAAAGGTTTGCCTATGTGTCCACAGCTGCATACGTAACTCATGGCAGAGCCGGGTATGCCATAAAGAAAAGCCCAGTTCCTCCATAAGGTTTCATTTTTCTCCACGCGACTCAGAAGTTTATCATAGCCGCACCTGCTACCCGCGCATACCACGGCAGCCTGGACTCTGCTCCTTGTCTCAGGGCCTCATGCAAAAGGCAGATTTCCTGAGTTTGCATACCAGATGGGGAAACATACTCCAAGGGATAGCATCACTTACAGAGGGCTCTAAGCTAGCTGGAATTCTGGAGGTATGCTTGCCTAACAGAGATCGTCTCAATTATGGGAGTCAGACAAGGCAAAACGGTTAGTGATTCACAGCCAGCCTGCCTTAATTGCTGGCAAATGGGGGTGGGAGAAAGTTTGCTCAATTCCAAAACTTCGTCATAATTAACAATATTGTGATTCAACATTGCATCCACACATGCCCACAAGCGTTTGCGTTTGGCATGACAAGGGTGGTACTCCGTCCACCATGCTTCTCTCAGAGTAACCAGGGGCAGGGCCTTGCTGATGGGGCCAAAGAGGTAGAAGAGAACGAATTCCCGGAAACAGCTTAAAAATCAGTGCCTGGGTCCCCAAGCTCTCCTTTCTGTGATCTTAATCCCCTCTGCCATGCCAGGTTAAGCTCCCAATCATTGGGCAATGCCAGCACCCACTGATTTTATCAGATGCCCCAATGTATGGCGAAATCCTCCATCAAGGAAAACCACCTTTGTTGAGGTGTGAGAGCATCAAACTCCTCTGATTTGAGTGGTTGGGATTATTCGTTAATTTCAGCAGATCTTTAAGAGGATGCACCTACTTACAAAGCCCTACAGGGGGCGCCACATCCATCAGGGAGGTAAGTCTTTAATGAAGATGGTTTGAGCCATGAACATTCAGACCGAGAGCCAAGGCAGCTGGGGAGTTGAGTGTGTCCGGGAAGCGGCCCTGCTGCCCACAATGGAGTGCTTGTTTCCTTGAAGGCCAGCAGCCTTGGCTGGGAGAGATGATGACTGGTCTCATGGTGGCCAATGAGCAGTTTTGCCTTGCGCACACACTCACACCATTACCCCTAAATGAGTCTCGGATGTCCAGCTGTGATGTCAATCATTTGACTCACAAGGAAGGCAGAGCAAGGAGCCCCTCTACCCCATGCATTGTCACGGCCGGAGCTGACAGCCTGAGCACCTGCGTTACCACCCAGACTGCTTGGAAGGGACATGGTACAGTCCCTGTGGTCCTATGGTACTCCCCACAAGTCATGGGCTGGCAGAGCATGAAGCCATGGGGTGCAACTCTTGGTGTCCTAAGAGAAAAAGAAGTCCCCATCAGGGTAATCATTGTAGGGTAGGGGGTTTTGTGGGTTTTTTTGTTGTTGTTTGTTTGTTTGTTTGTTTTGAGGGAGGATCCCACTCTAGCCCAGGCTGACCCGGAACTCACTACGTAATCTCAGACTGACCTCAAACTCATGGTGATCCTTCTATCTCTGACTCCTAAGTGCTGACATTAAAGGCGTGCGCCACCACACCCAGCTGTAGGTTTCCTTTTATATTTTTGTTTTTGTGTATGTTTGAGGATGTGTATATGTGTGGTGTGTAGGATGTGGTGTGTGTGTGTGGTGTATACATGTGGATGTGTGACATGGTTACATGGACACACACATGTGCAGAGGCCAGAGAAGAACACTGAGTGTCCTATTATGTTTGACCTTATTTCTTTGGGACAGACTCTCTCACTGAACCTAGAACTTGACCATCGAGCCTCAGGAATAATCCTTGTATTTTTTTAAGATTTCATTGTTTAAAAATTTTATTTATTACCAAAAGGCAACATAGTGCTGAGAAGAAGGGATGGAGGAGTGCCCAGCACTGAAAAATCTCTGTCACACCCTCCAAGGCTCAGGGACCGTTGCGGAAGAGGGGACGGATAGAATGGAAGAGCCAAAGGAAAGGTATAAATCCTTACAATGCAACTGCCCAGACAGAAATTGGCCTCGATATCCATGACCTTGCAGTGCCTAGCAATACCTCGGCAAGACCCTCAAAATAGAAGAAAAAGATGATGACATCAAATTAAAAGAGAGACTAATGGAGAGAGGGAGGGGATATGATGGAGATTGGAGTTCTAAAGTGGAATGGGGGAGGGGAGGGAAATATCAGTTGGGTTTTTTTTGTATGTAAGTATAGAAGTTGTCAATAAAAAATAATAATTTTTAAAAAATTTATTTATTTATGTATTTATTTATTTATTTATTTGAGGGGGGCAATGGGTGCAAACAACATGCATGATTTTGTGCATCTGGCTTTAAGTGGGGTACTGGGAAATTGAACCCAAGTCCTTAGGCTTTACAGACAAACACCTTAACCACCGAGCAATCACTCCAGCCCTGATCCTTGTAGCTTTTAAAGTGCTTGTGGTGCCTCACAGCACCACATGCTCAAGAGCTCTAGGTGCCAAGTTCAAGGCTTGGCACACAATAATGTTCTGAAACCTGCCTTTATGACAACCTAGAGAGGCTGACCCATCGGTCCAGAGTCTCTTACTTATCAAAAAGTTTTTTTGTTTTTTTTTTCCATGAGCCCAAGCAATTCACTGGTCTCTGCTCCTCAAAGGACTGGGGTTTCAGACATGCATGGCTATACTCAGATGTTTATATGGGCCCTGGACTACTTAAGAGGCCTCTTAGGCGTCTTCAAGCCCCCTTTCTTGCACGGCAAGTGATCTCTCCAGACCCTGGTGGTGTTGGGGATTGAACCCAGGGCCTCATGTGTACAAGACCAGCAAATACCAACAACGCTATACCCCCAGACACCATCAGCTCCTCCCAGCAGGGCTCCCATACGTGTATCTACACACAAATACATTTTGCAGATGTTGTGGCACTACATACGGTATTTTGTAACCTTCCTTTCTTTTTGATGATCCATCCTGTGCAACTTTCAATGTCAGCACACAGACTGCTTCATCATTCTTAATGACTACATTGCAATGCTTTGGGTCGATATACTAAAATTCATTTAACCAACCCCCCACTGTTAGATATTTATGCAGCTTTCAATTTCTTCCCATTATAAGCCAAGCTGTAGTGAGTATTTCTATATGTACGGTCCGTGCCCTTGAGGAGCTCACAGCATAGGAACTGGGGAGGGGGAATTCCATGGCTCGAATACATGGCAGGTAAAATAATAGCTGTTGTTTTTAATAACAGCCGTAATAAGAGCCACTTTTATTAGGCATTTTCTCCATGCCAGGCACTGTGCTAAGGGGCTTTACACTCACACAGCCTTCGATTCTTAATATTGGTGTTATTAATATTCCTAGTTGTTAAAAGAGTAAATCGAAGCTCACAGGAAGAAAATGATTTGCCCAAGGTCATACGATGAGTAAGTGCAAAGCCACATCCAAGCGAGGCCACGGACTCCAAAGCCCGCACTGTAAGCTAGATGCTAGATTTTTCTCTTGATAGTATGAGGAACTCAGATTTCTGTACTTTAGCCACAGACCAAATCCTTACCGTTTATAGGTTTAAGTAATGAAACAGTAACAGACCGTTTGTGGATGGAAGTGGCCATGAGTTCTCTTTCTGGTTGTACATCATGCTGCAGCATGAGTTCACAAGCCCCTCCCTTGGAGACCGGAGCCTGTTTCCCTAACCCTGAAACCATTTCTGGCTTTAAGGGTTTTCCTTTACTCTTGGAAGAGAGCAGACAAGGATGTGCAGGTCTGAGCTAAGCCCTCTGGGGGGAACCCTCCATTTCTGCTCTACCCTGGCACCCTGCACTGCAGTAAGGCCATGCCCAGGTCACATGCGAGACTGTGAGAGATACGTGGCTCTGGGGGCCATTCCACAGAGCCTGTGTGAGTGACAGGTGTCTGAAGATGCTGGAGGGAAACCAATGGTGATCTATAGCACTGCCCATTGAATTGAATGCCTAAATGTTCGTTGTTTGATGTCTACAGGCCACACTGTAGAGGCTGTGTAGCAAAAACTCATGGTGAATGAACACTGCTATGGGCCTGGTCATGTGTGGCTGATGCAGTCTGGTGATGGTATGGGGGTGAGGGGGGATGCTCATGGGGGAGAGCGGTGAGGGCTACCTGGCTAGGAAGGCTTCACAGAAGAGGTGGTAGCTCTGGCACTTCAGGGAAAGCAATAAATAGCCAAGCATCCTGGAGCAGAACAGGGAGGTGGGCCTGCACGCACAATGACACAGACCTCCCCTCTGGTGCAGCGGGTTTCTGGAGGTAGCTCTCCAGAGCCTGGATGAAGCAGAACCCTCCCCCCGGCTGGAAAGGCAGCTAGATGTCATTTAGACACCAGTACAGAAAGAAAATGCTGGCAGATTCCCTGGCAACCTCTCACAGGTGTACCCTGAGGCCTGGAGCAGAGACGGCTGGTGACGTGTGCTCTTTCAAGTGGAGAATTGGAATTCCGGTCTCGGGCAACAAGAAGACGCTGGTCTTTCTCCATCTTCCCCTCCACCTGGCTGGGGCTTGGCCCAGAGGCATCCAGTGTCTTGGGAAGCCCTGAAAAAACAATTCCTGCACCCTCTGACCAGGATCTTTGTGCAAAGATATTTTCTAGTAACCCTTATTCAGGTAATCCAGTGTGTGTGTATGTGTGTGTGTATGGGGGGGGAGTGCTCTTACAGTATCCTGATGAAAGAATTAAATCAAATCTTCTACTGATGGGGGGTGGCTTAGAGGGCACAGTGGTAAGTGCATTTGCCGTGCTAATATGAAGACCTGAGTTCAAACTCCAGTGCTCACGTAAAACACTAGGATATTGGGTGTGGTTGCTCAAGCCTGTAACTCCAGTGCTCGGAGAGGGCAGTTCAGAGAAAAGAGGATAGCAGGGGCTCACTGGACAGCTGGTCTAATGGAAGCTCTAAGGTTTAATAAGAGACTCTTCCTCTAGGAAATATGGCGGAAAAGCAATCTCCCCATGGTCTCCACATGCATGTGCACCAGGTGTTCATGCACAGTGGACACATGCATCTACACACATGAATGCATATACCACACATATGACATACACACTTAAACAGAAAAAAATACTACTGACAAGGCACTAACTCATGTATGCAATCATTCATTCATTCATTCATTCCATGACCATTTCCAGCCCAGCCATGTCATTTGTCTGAGATATCCTGGAATAACTACAGCCTAACCTGACAGGTAGACACAAATTCAAGCCAGGAAACGTAAAACTCTGCCTTTACTAGCCTTTCTTTCTCCTCTCCTTCCCATAGCACCTCTTGAGTAAACAAATGTCTCTTGAAAATTCAGCACCTGATCTCAACTAACCCTAGATAACACATACCACAGATGCAAAAGGTGGCTCAGGACTTCACCTGGGCTGGTGTGGGCTGTGACGGAGCAACCTCCAGCATGCAAAGCAACCTGAGGTGCTGAGATAGTGAGAAGAGAAAGACAGATGAAAGGGTGGGGATGCTGAGCCCCATTGCACTCTTGACTTTGGGACCAGGCTGATTCGCTAAACCGCTAAAGCTTTGCTCTTACAGGAAGCCAAGGTGACAGATTGGAGTCCTGAGGGCCCTCTCACCTGGTTTTGTGCCACCATAATAACAGGAACAACTTTTTCAAACCTGAAAGTATTCCTTAGCAATGTTTACCAATGCTCTGTCTTACGGGAAGTGCTGGGGAGCCAGAACAGGATCCTGCCTCCAGGAACTTGTAACTTGCAGATTGTTGCATTCCAAGTGATGCATACTGTGATGAAAGGAAATCCAGGGTGCTTGGGAAGTCCAGGGGAGGGACCTGGGAAGTGGGGGCTGGGAAGGCTCGTATTGGAGCTGGATGAGTGGGAGTTTTGAGGTGATGAAGAAGGATTTCAGGAGGAAGAGGGAATTGAATTCACCATGATGCAGCAGAAAGAAAGCGCATAAAACACTCCAGTGTCCCTGAGTGTAGAATGAACAGAGCTCAGTGGGAAGAAAGTTGACAGGATGCAGAGGAGAGCCAGGCCACATGGGGATTTATGGGCCAGTGGTCATCATTCTGTGAAAATGGAAAGTTGTAAAGAAGCTTTTAACAGAGAGTGACTTAGCCAGGGATATCTTTTAGAAAGTGTTGAATAGTAGCTGGGTGGGAGTTGGTTTATAGAGGAGTAAGACCAAGGACAGTCACACCTTCTAGAAGATTCTATAGGAATCTTTGGGAATAGTGGGGGAGCCTTACTGCAGTGATCTAGCACCCCTCCAGAGTTCAAAGCTTGCCCAGATCCCTTATGAGCTGTGTGGCTTTGGACAAGCCACTTAAACTCTGGGGTACCTGATTTTCTTCATCAGTCATGTGGTGGTATGAATGCAATACCTTCCACGGACTCGGGTTTTGAACACCTGGTTCCCAGCAAAGTGATGCTGTTTGGAAAGGTTATGGAACCTTTAGGAGGTAGAGTCTTGCTGGATGAAGTGTGTCATTAGGGAAGACAGCTTGCGGTTCTCTCCACCCCCTCTGTCCTTCCTTCCTGCTGATGTGACTGACAATAGAATGCTGGCTTCCTGTTCCTGCCATTCTTTCCCTGACCTCTGAAACTGTAGGCTGAAATAAACTCGTTCCTGCCCTGAGTTGGTCTGGTCAGGTATCTGTTCACAGCAACGAGAAAGTAAAGAATACAAGTAAACTAAGGGTTATGAAAGTGATGAGCTCACGAGTCTATGAATGAGATTCTGTGAATGTCTATGAATTCCATGAATGAAATGAGATGGTCCATGTAAAGTACCTGGTACACTGCACGTGTGCTGTGGTTACCAGTGGTTCTTATGACATCCATCAGACCTGACAACTGGATGCAGATAGTCAGCAAAAGGTTGAGTCCAAAAGTTGGCTGGCCTCTAGAGGGCTGGCTAAGACAATGACATTCCCAGGAGCAAGAAAAATGAGACTATTGCAAAAATGTTGACTCTCCTCTAAGAGAGTCAGTGATCCAATGGCCGGGCTGAAGGTCTGCCCTTTGCTTCTCTCTGAGCATTCCTGTTAATGCTCTCAGTTTTATGTAGATAGATTGGACTCCTGTTCAAGACTAATAGCAGTGAAGGATATCTATAGAGCTTCTCATACCCACTTACTCTCTGAAACTGCCCAATAAGCCTGGAGGGCAAGCAAGAAAGACCATAGTCTCCATTTTTATAGATGAGGACACGGAAGTTCAGGGCCATATGCAGGTCTTCTGACCCTTAAATCCAATACTTGTGACATGACTCCAAGTTGCTACCACCCTCTTGCTTCTTTGTGAGCTTCCCAAAGCCTCGGTGACAGCACAGCCCTAGAACAGCTACAACCTCTGATTTTCCTGTCTTGTAGGAATGGAACAAGAAGAATGAAGCTTTGGGGTGCCCAAAATTTGCTTCACTTTCCATATACACCCTTTCCTCCAACACAGAGATGGTTGGCCACAGTGTGGCGAGGTAGGTGGAGCAGCTACCTTCTTCTTGCTCAGTCAAAACACTTGACCAGAAGCAGGTTATGGAAAGAAAGGGTTTACCTCCAGCTTACAGCATCGAGGGAAAGTTTCACAATGGCAGAGAAGGCATGGCAGGAGCAGATAGCCAGGCGTCACATCTCCACAGCAGCATGGAGGAAGCAGAAAGAATGGGCTGAGTGTAGCAAGCAGGGCTGGGCTATGACACCCTGAGTGCTCGCCATCAAAGACACACCGCCTACAGCAAAGCTCCACCTTCTGTAAGCCCCACAACCTTCCCAGCTGGGGATTAAGTGTGGAGCTGAATCACAAATACATGAAGCTAGAGGGGACACTTGACATTCAAACTACCACAGTCGGAATGGGCAACCCTACAGAGCTGCCCTTTGGGAAGTAACTCAAAGAAGAGCCCAGAGGAAGAAAGAGAAGTGTTAGCCTTCTCTACGCCTTGCATTCCAGAGCCCCGCGTTCATCGTCTCATCGGCTGGTCACAGCCACTACAATGTCATCGATGCCCTTTCTGTTTCTTACGAGAGAACACAGACAGCCAGGGGAAGTCAAGGATCCACATTGTTAATGGTTCCGCCATGGCCATCCTGCATGTGTTCTTACCCAGCATGGGCTTCGTTACTTACCCGAGAAGGTGTTCTACCTTTAATTAGTGCTTTGGTGGGGACAATGGGGTGAATTAAGTACTATTAAAAGGGGTCCGTGGAGCCATAGACATGGAGAAGGCTTTTGCTTTACCCCCCCCAGGCTTCATGTGTATCTGTCTCTAGCCTATAATAAGAGTAGTAACTAATTAAGAAGGAACATTTAAAAGGAACCTACTGACTGTCAGGAAATGTGATCAGTACCTCATCTGCACTATTTCATTTAAGCACATTTAAAGCCAAGACAACCCTGTCAGTTTGATTCTGTTACTATTCTATTGGTCTGAGTCCCAGCTTATTCATGTGTAGAAAATGACTGTATCCCACTTTTCATGTGAGAAAACTGAGGCTCAGATAAGTGGAGTAACTTCTGGTTCCAAGTTCATATATCTCCTTAGAGGGAGATCCCATTCCATGCATTCTTTTTAAATTTTATTTATTTATTTATTTATTTATTTATTTATTTATTTATTTATTTAGGAGAGAGAGAGAGAGAATGGATCTGGCTTACATGGGACCTGGGGAATCAAACCTGGGACCTTTGGCTTTGCAGGCAAACACTTAACCTCCAAACCATCTCTCCAGCCCCCATGTATTCTTAAGCTGCAGTTTCTGCTGCCTTTTGAAGTTGAAGAAAGCTGAACACACACACACACACACACACACACACACACACACACACACACAACTTTCTTCAGGAGTTCTGAGTTGCTATGTGGAAAGTCACACTCCAAGACTCCCCAAGCTAGAGAGATCACACTCAGACACTCCAAAATCAGCTTCTATCCTCTCAGGCAATAGCTGAAACTACAGCCAGCCCTATGGTATTGTGCATAGACCATCCTTGGTACCTGGATCCATCTTGGAGGCTAGAGGGTAGCCCCTGAGATTAATTTCAACATGAACCTAGATCAGGAGCAACCAATCTTGGATCTATCCCTGAATAGAAAGTCCATGACTCAGAACTTTGTATCAAACCCATATGGAGAATATACAGGTCCTTGCTGAACAGATGGATCATGATATTACAGGCCTTGTGATATAAAGGACCTAAGATTCTCACCCTACCACTTCAAATCTCCTTGACCTGAAGAGAGGTTGCACTTGGTTTGAGGCTCAGATTCATCTGTAGAACATGACAGCATTAGTTACTTTTTAAATTAAAAAAAAATATTTTGTCTATTTACACTAGAGAGAGAGAGAGAGAATGGGCATGACAGGGCTTCTAGCCACTGCAAACGAACTCCAGATACATGTGTCACCTTGTGCATTTGGCTTTATGTCGGTACTGGGGAATCGAACCTGGGTCCTTTGGCTTTGCAGGCAAGTGCCTTAACCTCTGAACCATCTCTCTAGCCCTAGAATTAGTTATTTTTACATGACTGTGACAAAATACCTGACAGATACAAATTAGGGGGGGGAAGACTTATTTTGGTTCATGGTTGCAGAGGGTCTCCATCCACCATGGTGGGAAAGACATGACAAAGTTTCTGGGAGTGTGTGGCAGAGAGTCCTCACATCATCGTGAACCAGGAAGCTAACCTCAGGCTAGAAGAAGAAATAGGTATAATTCAAAGGCCTGCCCCTAGTGACCTACTTCCACCAGCCAGGGCCTACCTTCTAGAGGCCCCACAGCCTACAAAATAATGCACAAAGTAGGTACTGAGCATTCATAGCCTGAGCCTGTGGGGACCCTTCAGATTCAAATCACAACAATGACCAATACCAATACCTATTGTTTTGATTACTGTTGTTTTTATAATGAATTCTCCCCAACTAAGTTGGTCAAAACAACTGCTCTTGACTTTGTGAGTCAGACACATGGGAAAGGCTAGGCTGGCGTGGAGACTCACATGACGGCAGTGCAAAGTCACTTGAAATGCTCCATCCAAAGGCTCCACTGAGCCTGACATCCAAGTCGCTTCGCCCTTAGGGCTGGCTGTGGTGTCAGTTGCTGCGTGAGAGGACGGTAAGCTGCTCCTGGAATGCCTTCATGTGACCCCTCTAGCTGGGCCATTTTACGATATGACTTCTTACATGGCAATTCAGAGCTCCTAAAAAAAAACAGGTTCCTTTTGTGTCTGTGTGTTTGTGTGTCCATGTACATGTGAGGATACACACATGCTACAGCATGCATGTGGAGGTCAGAGGACAACTTAGGATGTCAATCTTCACCTTCTATGTTGTGTGAAGTGGGCTCTCTTAGTGTTCCCTGCTGCATTCAGCAGACAGGCTGGGCCACAAGCTTCAAAGAATCCTCTCACCTCCACCTCCCTTCTCACCCTCGCCTCACTGGCATTTACAGACACTAGTGCTATAGCACCCAGCTTTACTTGGGTGCTGGAGATCTGAACCCAGGTATTCATGCTTTGTGGCAAGTGCTTCATCCATTGAGCCATCTCTCCAGGCCCGCCAGGGTGGTTTTTTTTGTTTTGTTTTTGTTTTTTTAAGGTTAATAGCTATGAATTGGAATCAGCCTAGAGGCCATCAACAGATGAATGGATGATGAAGATGTGGTATGTATACACAATGGAATGCTATACAGCAGTTCAGAAACATGAAATTATGACATTTGCAGGAAAATGGATGAGTCTGAAAAGAATTATACTAAGTGAAGAGACCCAAACTCAGAATGAACAGAGCCTCATGTTCTCTCTGATATGTGGATCCTAGCTTGTATAACTGTGAACATGTAAATATGGGGGTGCAAATGTGGGTAGAACCTATAAAAATAGAAGAATAACCAAGAATGACTATAAAGACATGAGAAGGTGAGGCGTGAGGGAAGGGTGAAAGGAGACATGTGACGTGTAAACAAAAGACAGGGCAGGATATTGGGGGAGAAGAGAAGGGGAATTGGGGGGAGGGGGATGAGAATCAACTAAAGCAAATTGCTTTTGCAACTGCCAGAACGAATGATACCTAAAGGTCTGTATGCCGACTAAACAATGAAACTATAGGAAAAAAAAATTTAAGGGACTGCATCAGGCTCTGTGACACAGACTCAAAATCAACCAGTCATTTCCATCACACTCTCTTTTTTAAATTAACTTTGTATTGACAACCTCCATTCATATAGATAATATGCCATGATCAAAATCCCTTCTCACTACCCTTCATTTTCCCCTTCTCTCATCCTCCCTCCACTGAATTTCTTCTTTCCAACTACTTGCTCTTCTATTTCGATGTCATGTCATCATTTTTCCTCCTATTAGAGAGGTTTTGTGTAGGTAGCATCAGCCACTGTGAGGTCATGAATGCCATAAAACGTTGCTCTCTTGGTTATGGGCACGTCACGGGATGGGCATACATGAACGGAAGACAAGTTCTCTTCTGAATGGAGGGTCTAGAGGGACATTCTGCTGTGTCATTATCTTTGGAAGATGCAGTCTGCCATCCTCGCATTGCAGTCTTGTACACACATTGAATGAGCATCCAGTTGAAACCACTTAAGGCAGTGCTCAGTATAGAAAAAGCGCTCAGCAAAGGGCAGCTACTGTTAGTGGATGTGATGTGCCGGGGAGAAGGTTTTCAACATATCAGGCTGGAGGAAAGGGTTGAGGAGAGGATAAGAGGGGCTCTGGAGGTAAGATGTTGTCAGCGGTGGTTCACAGCAATGGCAATGCAGATAATATTTCCCCAACAGCAGAGTCACCTGACCATTTACCTAAATGAACTGGGTAGAGGGTAAGGGGTGGGGCTCACAGGGCAGGAGAGAAGTGGTTTATCAGGCTCATGATACAGACGGGCCTGAGGACTTGAGTACAGGTAGGTGTGTCATTCAGGAGCTAGGAAACAAGAAGTGGAAACACGTGCCAGGCTGGTCACTGATGAAGGATGGGACTAGTACATCCTGGGCCCCATAGTAGGAGAGAGTCCTGGGGAGGATCCACAGTTTCAGGCCTGGCAAGAAGCCACTGTAATTCAAGAGAGTAGAGTTCAGGGATGGGGAGATTGTTTAGCCTGTAAAGTGCCTGTCTTGTGAGCATGAGGACCTGAGTGTGATCCCCAGAGTCTGCAGGTAACAAGCTGGGCACAGGAACAAGCACTTGTCATCCCAGCTCTGGGGAGGTGGAGACAGGTGGATCCCTGGAGCTCACTGGTCAGCCAGTCTAGCCTAATTGGTAAGTTCCAGGACAGTGCGAGACTCTGTGTCAAAAAGGGGGAGTTTGTTCCTGAGTATAATACCCAAGGATGTGCTTTTGGCCTCCACATGCACACACCTGCACACATGCCTGAACACACACAAACATGCATACACACCACAAAAAAGAGTATAGAGCTCAATTCAGGGAGGCTGTGTAACTATGGACTTGTTCTAGGCTGGTTGCCAGGAACAAGAAGGCTGGCCCACAAATCTGCTCATCTCCAGAGGCAGGGAATGAATCTTGAGGTATTCCTCTTTAGTTTGCTGGAAACTTTTCCAATCTAGGGATTCTCAAAAAGACGTAATGAATATCTGAAACACCTGAAAAAAATGTTTTCTACTTTACCATTGTCTTAAAAATAAAATTCAAACTCCAAAGCACAGAGTACATGCAGTAGTTTAAATGTGTCTCCCCATAGACTCAGGCTCGAATCTTAACTCTCTAGTGGGCAGAGCCCTACCGGGGAAGAGGCATGTCATTGGGAGTTGGGTCTTAGAGTCCAGCCTGAAGGGTATGGAGAGCAGTTTGCAGCTCTGGCTGTTTGTGTTTGCTGACTGTTGGTGGTGTTTCTCTGTTTGGATGTATGGAAACAAGCCAGCTTCTTCTACCATTGATGGTGTTTCCCCTGGATTCTGTAAGCCTGAAACAAACCTTTCCCCCCTATAAGCCGTTTCTGGTCAGGTATTTGTCCAGCAACATGAAAGCTGGCTGCGACAGTACCAGACCGTGATCCCATTATCTCAAAGTACGTTCTACTCACCAGACTTCGGCTCCCTTCGGTCCTTAAGCACTATGCTTTTTCTTGCCTCAGGACCTTTGTTCACGTGCCTCCTCCCTTCTCTTGATATAACTAGTTCATTTTCACCACCAGATCCTAATCTCAACATCATCTCCTCCCTGAAATCCTTCTCAATCTAAAGTGGCTTCCACTTCTGTCCTTTGTTGCTGCTACAGGATGACAATGAACAGAAATATGGTGGGGCATAGCTTTAGAGGCTGGAAGTCTAAGATCAAGGGGCTGGGATCTGACAAAGGACCTTCTTCACCATCCAAAGGAAGAGAAAGAGAGGCGAGAGAATGACGAACTTGGGCTGGGGCTATATCTCAGTGGCAGGGTGTTTGGCCAGCATGCACAGGTCTCTGGAGTCAATGCCCAGAAACACACACACACACACACACACACACACACACACCACATCACATCACATCCAACCCTCACTTAATAATAACACCAATCCTATCCTTATTGACAACCTCATAAATTTTTCACTTTATAATATTACAGTGATGATTAGATTTCAGGACGGGTTTAGGAGAGGACAGTAAAAGTGGAGCATCTCTTGTTCCCTTCTAAAATTTTCTGTTGTCCAGCTGGAGAGATGACTCAGGGGTTAAAGGTGCTTATAAAACCTACTGAATTGCATTCAGCCCTTCCCAACATCCACATAAAGCTGGATACAAAGTAGTGCATGTGTCTGTGATCCCAGTGTGCATACATAATGGGAGGCTGAGCCAGGGGAATCAGAAACTTGCTGGCCAGCTACACTGGCATCCATCTGGAGTGACAAGAAACCCTGTCTCAAAAGAAGGTGGGGGAAGAGCCCAGACACCTCAAGGCTGTCCTCTGACCTCCACACACACATGTGCCATGGCACTTGTGAAACCATACATTCAAAAGATTCAAGGATTCAGAGCTGGGCATGGTGGCTGCCATTTTCACTCTATACAGCCAGTATCTACTTGAATGCCTGGAACTTAGAATCTACATAGGAAATACCAATTGAGGGAAAGACCATGAAACAAGTGTGACTGAAACAAGAATTATGGACACCATCTACCCTGAGGCCACAAGGCTGAGGGCAGGTCAAAATGGAATGTTGAGCCTCACAGTGGCCTTGACCCCTCCGGAGTGCCTGCAGAATGAAAGACTGGAAGTTTTCGCTCTTAAGGTCAAGTCTCCTTCCGGGTGGCTGCAAGAAGTCAGCCTCCTTTAACTACTGTGGTCCTCTGGGGATGATTTTCCAGGAAATGGTTCTTCAGTACAGCTCACTTTTGTGTCTTCTGATGTCAGAAATGGAAACTGTATTATCCAGACTGCTGTTGCTGTCAGAAAGAGTCTGATTATGGTCTGTCACTTGAGATGGAGCTCGGCTGGGGGTCTGGCACTACCACACTTGAAGGTCTGCTGCTCTCCCTGGCTGAAGTTACCTAGCCTTTACAAAGTGTCTTGGCAAAAGCCTCAAAACTGAAGGCAGTACAAATCCACATGTGTGCCCACGCAAATACCCCTTTACACACACACACACACACATACACGATATATATATATATATATATATATATATATATATATATATATATATATATGCAAACACACGTTCTCTCAAGAGTAGCAAAGTGGCAAGATGCATTTGACTCACATGCATTTAGTTCTATAGGTATTTGCTCCAATAACCAGGGTGGCCTGCTCCTTTTTAGAAAACAAGAGTGCCACACACATCTCTTGAAGTAAGTTGTTTATAAATATATACACAACTATTTCCCTCCCTGTTTCTGTTGCTCCTCCAAGGTGATGTTGCCCCTCTTTCCATCTAAAGGCAGACTCCATTTTCTCCTGACTTGAATCTGGCTGGCCTGTGATTTGCCTTAGGAAATAGAAGGTAACAGAAGTGGGGAGTGGGGGGGTGCAGAGATGCTCAGCAGTTAAGGAACTTGCCTGCAAAGGCTGATGACCTGGATTTGATTCCCCAGTACCCCGTAAAGCCAGGCGCACAAAGTTGTGCATGCATCTGGAGTTCATTTACAATACTTTGGAGGTCCTGGTGTGTCCATTCTCATATTCTCGTGCTCTCTCTCTCTCCTATTCTCTCTCTGTCTCTCTTCTCTCTGCCTCTCTTCTCTCTGCCTATCTCTGCTTGCAAATAACATAAAATAAATAAAATATATTTGCAAACAGAAAGTGAGGGCTATAGAGATGGCTCAGCAATTAAGGCACTGGCCTGCAAAGCTAGCTACCTGAGTTTGATTCCCAAGTACCCACATAAAGCCAGGTGCACACAGTGGCACATGCATCTAGAGTTTGGTTGCAATAACTAGAGGCCCTGGCCCACCCATTCTCTCTCTCTCTGTTGGATGTGGTGCACATACCTTTAATCCCAGCCCTTGGAAGGATGAAGTAAGAGTATTGCTGTGAGTTCGAGGCCAGCCTGAGACTACATAGTGAATTCCAGGTCATTCTGGGCTAGAGCAAGACACTACCTCCAAAAGAAAACAAAACAAAACATAAAAAAGAAAGTGGTCCAGGTTCACAAAGTGGCACATGCATCTGGAGTTCAGTTGCAATATCTACAGGCCCTGGTGCCTGTCTCTACTTCCCTGGAGCTGGGATCACAGGCATGTGCCAGTATGCTTGGCTCTTTTTATGAGGGTTCTGGGGATCAAACTCAGGTCCTCATGCTTATAAGACAAGCAGTTGATTGATTGAACTCTCTCTCTAGCCTGTTAAGCCCCTTTTATACTAGCCATCCCCATCAGACAAGAAACACAGGAGTGAATGCCGCTATAAGCTCTCTGACCCGACCCAGACTTGAAGAGCTGCCTAGCCAGCCCATAAACTTGTGTATGCTAATCAATGGTAATTTAAAGTCACTGTATTTGAGGCGCTTTATTGCTTTAAATGGACTAATAGGTATGCTTTCTCGCATGAGGGATTAAGACTTTTGTCCTTAAAGTCATATGTCCTTAAGGGTCCATAGGTCCTACATAGACAGTTCCAAGATGCTGGGATGAACATTCAACCAAACATAGTTTTATGTGAGGAAGGGATTTATTTCAGTCTTACAGATCCAGGGACATTCCATCAACGGCAGAAGAAGCCGGCTCCCTTTCCTAAATCCAAGCAGAAAGAGAAACCACCACTAGCTAGCAAACACACAAAAGCAGCAAGCAGGGTCCCCCAGAGTTCAGACTTCTCTGCATACCTTTGGGCTGGAATCCAGATCCACTCCAGTGACATGCTCCCCTGTAGCAGGAGTCTCCCTGCTAGGGGCTGAAGCTGCAAAGATAGTTTTAATAAAACCTCCTGAGTCTATGGGGGACATACATTCACACTACCACAGGTCCACACAGGGGCCTGAAGCAATTCTACCAATGACTATAAAGCCAGAGAGATGTGATCAAAGGGCAGTGCTTTGGAAGTAAAGAGATGCCACTTTATCCTGACCCTAGGTGATCTCAGACAAGTCACTTGCCCTGTCCTTTGCCTTGCCTCCTCTATGTGAATCTTGAAAGAACAACTTAAGCTGCTTTCAAACTCTCTGGCCACGGTCACAGCTGTGGTCTCAGTCTCTGCTGCTTTCATGGGCAAAGCAGGCTGGGATAATCTGGGACTCGTTTTGCCTTGTAGGATTATCCAGAAGGATGAAGTGCTATTCCCTCGATGGCACCTTTGCTGCCCCTGCCTGTTTCAAGAATGTGAGGGTTGGCAGCAGAAACAGATACCCTGAGCTGATGGCTTTGGGCTAATTCACTGGGTTTTATCAGCATATGTGAACACACAGATTTCCAGCTATTAGAAGCCGGGATGGTACCCATGCCTCTGACTCCCAGGCAGTCTCCGTCACACGCCCTGCCATGCCTGAGAATTGCAAGTGTCTAATTGGAACACCCCCTCCTGTCCTCATTGTGTTTTCTTTCAGGGTTCTCTCTGAAGGTGGGATGTGAGGTGAGATTGAATATCTCTCTCAAAGAGGTCCTGGCTAGGCACAAACAGGATGTGCTGTAATTAAAGATACAGGTGCTTGGAGCTCTGTTCCGACCACACACAAGTGAGTATACTTATGAATGAAGACAAGCTCTTCGTGTGGACAATTGTGAATGAATGCTAATCTTTTTTATTTATTTATTTATGTAGTTTTTTTTTTTTTTTTTGCAGCACTGGGGATCAGACCTAGGGTCTCCTGCAGACCAGGCAAGTGTTCTATCTAACACTGAGCCACAACCCCATCCTGTTTGCTTTTTAAAACATTTTATGTATTTATTTAGTCACATACACATGCATCTCTCTTTCACTCATGTGTGTGTGTGTGTGTGTGTGTGTGTGCGTGTGGGTGTGCACATGAGTGTGTGCACGCACGTGTGCCAGGCTCTTTTGCAGATGCAAATGAATTCCATACTGGCTTTATGTAGGTGGCTGGGGAATTGAACCCAGGCTGTCAGGCTTTGCAAGCAGGTGCTTTTAACCACTAAGCCATCTCTCCAGCCATTTTCTTTTTATCTTGAGAATGAGTGCCATTAATTTGCCCAGGCTAGCCTTATGCTTACTCTATAGTCCCACCTAGTCCTTGAGTTTATGATTCTCCTGCCTCAGCCTCCTGAGTCTGTGGGATTACAGGCCTACATCATCAAGTGCAGTAACTTCTCATAATGTGACAGAAAAGTCTTCCAGAGATGGAATCGTAGAAGTGTCTGGTTAGAAACCAAAATCTAGGGTCTAGATAGAGATGATGCCAGTGGTCAAGAGCTTGGCTCTGCAACTAGACAGTGGGATTGTAGGGTCAGGAGAAAACCTTCCCATGAGGAGATCCCAAAGTGAAGTCCAGAAGACCACCAAAAATTCAAAGTGAATTAATAATCCACAAGGGAGTTTCTGCTCATTAGCATAATACCTGATCATTAAAGTGTGAACTTTGTTGGATAAGATTATTTTCTGGCATGGCTTAATGCAGAGGTAAGACAGTATCACAGGACAGGAGATTTTTTTTTTCCTGTCTCTTGGTTTAGCTCTGCCCTCACCAATGTGTTATATTTGACAGCCTTATCGTTCAGGACCCCAGAACGGCCCAGCCCCACCAGATCACCCATCCTCTGGATCAACATCTGGCAGAAGGAGAGACACTATCTCAATGGTTAAAATAAAGTTCTGGGTCTGACTCTTTTTAGGCCCTAGGAAGCCATGTGATCATGCCTAAACTAATCCTGATTCCTAGTTATGTCATGTGCTAATAAGCTTCTGCTAATAAGGGAACATTCATGAGTTGGCAGGCATAAAGCCCACCCAAACCACAGGATGTTAGGATAGAGGCAGGATGGCTCCTCAAAGGCAATTTGGGATTCTTTCTTTTTATATAAACTGGAAGATGTTTCAGTACCTACTGCCTGGAGGGTAAAAATCCCACAGGCTCTCACCACCGGCAGCTATGGCTAGAAACATGGAATTCAAATCAGAAGACTTCCAGCAGAAAGCCTGAAACTTTCTGAAAGCAAACAATAAAAGCTGGATGTGAGCAGGAAAATGTCTAGACAATGACTGTGAAGAAAAAGAAGGGAAATCAGGGCTAATGATGAAGGAAACGGACTTTTGGGGTAACTCCATTTGGACCAGAGGGCTCTGGGATTATTACAGTTGTTCCTGAGACCTAGAAGCATCCACCAGTCCAGGTTGGGTTCCATTAAGAGAAGATGTGTGGAATTGTGTGAGACTAGTCAGATGGAGCAGATGGTTCCAGGGGCTGAGACTCGGTATAAAGATAAAATGCCTAGAAAAGAAACTCCGGCTGGATTTTCAGAAAGTCAAAACATTTGGAGAGAAGCAGAGCTCGGGTTCTTTTTTACATTGCATTTACCTCAGCCGCAGCAAAGGAGGTCATATTTAATGCTTAAATTACCACAGCTCCAAGCTCTCACCTGTTGGATTATAACATTTATAAAACAGGATCACAGTTTTCCTGACAACTCTGTCACCTAGGCCCAAAGCGGTGTGCCTCTTCCCCAAATCCATGATACCTCTCAACAGAACAACTCAGTCAGCTACTGGCTTTAACCCTCTACCCAGTGAGGCCCAAACCTGCCATCTGACAATGGCATCTCTCCCTTCAGTCTCCTGCATTGTGCAGCTGCAATCCCATCAGCTGACATCCTCCCCTCATAGCTCCTCCACAGATACAAAAATATCAGTGAGGGAGAGTTTGTTTATTTGGTTAATATTTGCAAGTGCATAATATAGTATGTGCTCAGCTTCACAGTGTAATGACATTGACAGAAAAAAAACTTTAAGAATAAGCATGTATACACACAACAGTGAGATATGTCATTAAAACCTATCTAAATGGAAATTAATCATCGTCATCCATTCCCTCAGCAGGCTGTAGAAACATATCAGTGAAGGCAAAGAGGTGTTTGACAAAACCCAACCCTCACTCATGGTAAGAACTTCTCAGCAAACCATGAAAATGGGAGAATTTTCTTAATTTGACAAAACTATATACAATACCCCTATGGCTGGCCACCTATCCAGTGATGAGAAGGTATAGCCTTCCTATGAAAATGAGAACAATACAAGGGTATTCCTTCCAGTCGCTCTTCCTGAAAGTCCTATGCAATACAGAAAGACTAGTTACCGTCTGAGTCTGTTTGCTCTGCTATAACAAGAGAGCTGAGATTGGGTTATTTGTAAAGAGCAGACATTTTTTCACATTCTTCTAGAAGTGAGGAGTTCAAGATCAAAGCATCAGCAATTTCAGTGTCTAGTGAAAGGCCAGCCCCCACTCCCAAGATATCTCTTTGGTATTGCATCTCTCAGAGGAGAGAAATGCCATGTTCTCTTGTGGAAGAAGGGGTGGAAGATACGATAAGGGGTGAACTCTCTCTCAAGCTTCTCTTTTAAGGGCATTACCCCATTCATAAGAGAACAAGCCTCATGATTTATTCATCTTCTAGAAGCAATATCTCTTAACACTATTACATTGGCCATTAAATTTCAACGCATGGCTTTTAGAGGAGACACACTATAGCCATAGAGGAAAGAGACAGAAATAAAAGATATGCGGATTATAAAGGGAGATACAAAGTTTTGCTATCAGATAATATGATTAGGGTTGTAGAAAAATTCAAAGAATCAACAGCAACCAAAACTTCTGGAACCAATAAAATAATATAAGGTTAACATAAGAAAGTTATTTAAGGGTTGGAGAGATGGCTTAGTTAAGGCACTTGCCTGTGAAAGCTAAGGACCCACGTTTGATTCCCCATTGTACCCATGTAAGCCAGATAGATACACAAGGTGGTGCATGCACCTGAAGTTTGTAGTGTGACTGGAGGCCCTGGCCCACCCATTCTCTATCTGCCTCTTCCTCCCTCTCTCAAATAAATAAATAAATTTAATTAAATAAAAGTTACTTAATTTCTTATAAACTGTGATGATTAATATTCACTGTCACCTTGATGTGATTGAAGAATTACCATAGAAACATGCCTCTGGGTGTTTGTAGGAAGGTTTAACTGAGGATGGAAGATCTACGCTGAATGTGGGTAGCACCAGCCCATGAGCTGGGCTATTAGATTGAAGAGAAAGGAGAAAATGAGCTGAGCATCCACATTCATCTCCCTCTCCCTCTCTCTCTCTCTGCTTCTTTACTGTAGATGCAATGCAACCAGCTGTTTCATGCTCCTATCACCATGATTTCCCTATCATGATGTGAGCCCAAATTAACCCTTCTTTCCTTAAGTTGCCCTTAAAGGTCAGATATTTTGTCACAGCTATGGGGGCGGGGAGAGTACAGAATTATAATCTCCAAGTGAACTACAAACATACTGCAAAGAGACACCGATAAAAAGCCAAGAGTGTAACTGAAGTAGAATACTAACAGCATCCCATTCACTGAAGATAAAACAGAGGAAGACCAAAGAAACCAAAGCCCGAGAGAAGAGACACTCATGAGAACTTCTGTCTACCCAGTATGCCGTGGACCCATTTTCCCTGCTCCTTCCCAGAAGTAGTTAGGGATCCTGGAAGTGACAAAAGAGATAACCGAAGAACTCCAGGAAGAAGGAAGAGGAAGGCAATCAGAAGAAAAGGACCTGGTGTGTCACCTCAGGAATGGAGGAAAAGCATGTCTTATGTCTTTCAAACAATCCCATGTCAATCAAAGAAGCCCACCAGGTCTGGCACTTCCTGAACCCAGATCTAGCTACAGACCACAGCACATTCACCTCTTCACAGGAATAGGCTCATCCTTCCTCTGCATTGAACAGCAGTCTCTCAAAGAAAGTCAGATGAGTCCACCCTCCCCAATAGGAGGGATCTCTTGGCATGGGAGATTTTCTGCTTTTCTCCCTGAGCCCATTATTCCCTATCTGAATGGATAGATACCAAGCTGGGGGTGGGGAGGTCGACCCTAGAGTATACACTATGATTCAGTAGGCTGGAAGTCTGTCTTTCCTCACAGATTTGACAATCCCTTTCCTTTTAAATATTTTATTTTTATTTACTTATTTATGGGGAGGAGAATGGGTTCACCAGGGCTTCCAGCTGCTGTAAATCAACTCCAAACATATATGACATCTTGTGCATCTGGCTTATATGGGTTCTGAGGAACTGAACCTGGGTCCTTAAGCTTCACAGGCAAGTGCCTTAACCACTAAGCCAACTCTCCAGCTTGGCAACTCCTTTTCTAGGTGGGCAAGCAGCCCTAGACAGAGACCCATCCATAGAAAATGGCATGTCCCCAGAAGTCTCGTGGTTTCCATGGGCCTGAAACTCTCTTCACTAGCTCTGAGAAGCTAGGTAATTAAAGGACCACTATACCTCTCCCTCAAACCTCTCCCCTACTGTGACATCCAGCCATGTAACCTGTGGAACTTCCTCCTTTACCCTTACCCGGCCAGCTGGGTGTGGTGGTGCACGCCTTTAATCCCAGCATTCGGGAGGCAAAAGTAGGAGGATCACCATGAGTTCAAGGCCACCCCGAGATTACATAGCGAATTCCAGGTCAGCCTGGGCTAGAGTGAGACCCTACCTTGAAACACCGAAAAATGAAAAAAAAAAAAAAGAAGCACCGGCCAAATAAACCAAGAACAAGACATCATTGCATAACTCTGCAAATTAAATTGCCGTTGAAGCCACAATCAGCAGGAGGATGCCAAGGCTTCTATACGAAATTTAACTAGGGCGCCTGCCAGCTAGGACAAAGACTTAAACAAGATCAAGAGTACACAACACACTGGGAAAAAAATGTCCTGGATGCAACTGAAAAATACACTGATCCTAACAAGCAAACATGAAGAAAACCACAGCTTGAATGAGAAACATCAATCGGCCAGCGTCAAGGAAGCAATAGTTTACTGTCACTGGAGACCTCAGCCTTGACTCCTCAGCATTGTGCTGGCCTTTGAGATAGTCCTCAAAGGTCAGGGCCTCTGCTTCTATTTGGTACCCCTACCCCATCTCAGTTCCTTCCTTGGGCAGTGTGCTGTAGGAGTACATTCACACAATTAACCAATACGAACACTGAGTTCAGTCGGATGTTAGAACTTTATAACATGAATTTTTAAGCAGCTATCAAAAGCATGTTTAATGATGAATCACACATTTTCCTGAAGCAATTAAAAATAGAGAATTCCAATAAAGAAATACAAGCTCTAAAGTCATCAAACCAAATTTATGGAACTGAAATAGCAATGACTGAGCATCTAAGTAAGTGAGTTCAATGACAGTGGTGGTGATAAAAGATAGAACTGGTAGGTTTGAAGAAAAAAAATGACAAAGTTCATATAATTTGAATGCCAGATGGAAAGTAGATTGAGAAAGTCATAGCTAGCGCCTTAGCTATTCAGGAGAAAATCTTGAAAGATCTAATACCTGTATCCTCAAATCCCTTAAAGAAGAGAAGTGTTGAGCTGTGGTTTTACTAGATGGACGTGATGCCAAGCTGCCTTCTAAGTATTTATGTCCATACCCACAGATCAGCACTGCTCTCCATGTAGGTCTAAGAAGCTTCCTTTTGCAGTGGGTGGCAGCTAATGCCATCACTCATACTTGTTGCATTTACACACAGCAGGTCAGAAGATTCTATGGAGGATGGCACAAGGTTTGAAGAAAGATAAGACAATTTGGCTAATTTTTAAATATTTTATTTATCTATTTATTTGAGAGGGGGTAAAGAGTCAGATAGAGAGAGAGAGAGATGGGCACATCAGGACCTCCAGCCACTGGACTCCAGACACATGTGCCACCTTGTGCATCTGGCTTTACATGGGGACTGGGGAATTGAACCTAGTTTCTCAGGTTTTGCAGAGAAGCATCTTAACTGCTAAGCCATCCCTCCATCCCCAAATTAGTAACTTTAAAAGTGGGGGAACCAGGGGATTCCCTGTCCCAATGGGGATCAGAAGCCTTGAATCTTGGTCCACCATAGTTTTATTCTCAGGCTTATGCATGTATTGAAAATATCTTACATATACATCAAAAATAACAGCCTTGGCATAATACAGACTGTCTTGAGAGAACTTACTTGATTTTATGGCATGTGGTTTGTTTGCTTAGACGGTATCTGGCGATGATAAACAGAGCATGAGGGCCTGGGGTTAGGATTTAACTTATTTTATCTAATTTGAGGTAGGAACAGCTGCATTCCTCAGCTTCTATCAGCGTGCATGTGTATTTGGCTTTGCCATAATAAACATACTTTTATACAATTATACTGCCAGCAACATTTAGGTATGACAATTGTCTCCAACACATAACTAGTCAAAGTTTGGAGACTAAGTGACTGTCAAGTGCTCGGCCCTAACACGGATATTTATATCACCTCCTTCAAGGTTCAGGGAACATTGTGACAAAAGGAACAGAAAGAATGTAAGAGATGATGAAGAGGAGAGCTATGGAATGCTGACATGGCATTTGCACTCCGGACCTCCCATCAGCCACCCAAGACCTAAACAAGATGGGGTCTGTCAACATTCTGTCATGGCTGAGAGAGGTGCTTATGAGGCTCCACCTCTCCACAAAGAACTACTAGCAGTTCATGGGTTCATGACTGTCAGGGGAAAAAATGTCATTTGCTTCAGTGATATAACCACTGGTGCGTTGCCCACACTCTGGTAAATAACACCCCTCCCACACATGTTCATGCAAGCAACCCTAACTAAATTCAGTGGGTTAAAAAAATACATGAGCCAGAGGTGGCACACACCTTTAAACCCAGCACTCGGGAGGCAGAGGTAGGAGGATCACCATGAGTTTGAGGCCACCCTAAGACTACATAGTGAATTCCAGGTCAGCCTGGGCTAGTGTGAAACCCTACCTCAAAAAACCAAAGGAAAAAAAAAAATACATGAAAGTAGAAGAGGGACTGACTAGTTGAGTAAACGAAGGTGTTTAGCGTGAGTGTGAGGCAGATAACAGAGGGGAATTTCATAAAAATACGTTATTTACATGTATGAAGTTGCCAATTAAATAAAAACAGAACAAGAAAAATATGTGAAGATATATTGGCTGAAGTTTCCAAATTTGGCTAGTAACAAATTTATAGACTTGGATTTACCCACAAGGGTAAGCTCAGGAAGATCCATGCCAAGGAACATCAAAACCAAACATCTGAAAACCACAAGACTGGAAAGAAGCCTCATAAAAGAGCTTGGATGGGTGCCCCAAGAATGACAGCAGATTCCTCACCTGGAATCATGGTGTCTGCAAGGAAGTGGGAACATTCCTTGTGATGAAAAAAAAAAAAAATGAGCTGGTAATCATGGATTCTACCACACTCTCTTCCCAGATCAAGAACAAAAGTGAAAACACTTTCAGATGAATGAATGCACAAAGAAATTGCCCCTAACTCATCTCCACTTATAAACTGGAACATAAAGCTCACCAACCAGAAGGGAAATGATAGAAGGAATTCTGGAGCATTGGGAAGAAGGAAGGAACAAGGGAGAAAGCAGAATTATCCACACAAACAATTATACTTTTTACCTGTATTTTATGTCTCATCTCAGGATTGAACCAAAATCATAATGTCATTCAAAACTCAGGACAAAAAAAAAATATGTGCCTGAGCATGATGGAACACATCTTTACCCCTAGCACTAGGGAGGCAGAGGTAGGAGGATTGTTGTGAAGTTGAAGCCAGCCTGAGATTACATAGGGAATTCCAGGTCATCCTGGGCTAGAGTGAGGCCCTACCTCAAAAAAAAAAAAAAAAAAAAAAACATGTAGGGCTGGAGAGATGCTTAAAGATGGTGGTTAAGTATGCTTGCTTGCAAAGCCTGATGACCCAGGTTCAATTCCTCAGTACACACATAAAGCTAGGTGCAAAATGAATGCATCTGGAAGTTTATTTGCAGTGACAAGAGGCCCTGTGTGCCCATTCTCTCACTTCCTCTCTCTCTTTCTTCTCTCTTTTTCTCCCCTTGCAAATAAATTTAAAAACATATTTTAAAAATTACATGTAAATTGGGATAAAGGGACCTAAGTGGAACTGAGACTCTGTGCCTTACTCCAAGTGATCAAAGGTGGATAGATGCCAGTAGACTAGGTTGTACAAGCATATATTATAGCACCCGGACAAACCACCAAGAAAATTCTAGAAAGAAATATGATTAAATTCACTATAAATAATCAAGAGGGAATCCTAAAAATGTTCAAGGCCAGCAGTAAAAGCAATATAGTAGAAAAGTGATAGTTTATTCAACAAATGATGGTGAAAAATCTGGACATCCATATGCCAAAACAAAACAATGTTGAAACAGACTTTGTTCCTTTCACAAAATTTAACTCAAGCTGGATTATAGACCTAAATGTAAAATGTCAAATGACAAAGCTTGTAGAAGAGAAAATCTGGACAACTTAATATCTGACAGTGACTTTTGAGATTCAACAACACAGCCTAATCCATGAGAGGAATAATAGATAAGATAGACTTTATTAAAATTAAATTTCTTCCTGCTCTGTGAACAATACTGTCAAGAGAATCAAAAGAGAAGCCACAGACTGTGAGAAAATATTTACAAAAATCTGATAAAAGTTTATTATTCAAAATATGCAAAGAACATATAAAATTAAACAATAAGCCAACAAAGAACTGAAATTTAAAAAAATACGCCAAAGGTGTTAGACACATCGCCAAAGAAGATAGCACATGGAAAATAAACACATGGAAAGATGCTTCTTATCATATGCTATGAGGAGCTGCAAATCAAAACAACAGATACCACTATGCATACATGAGAATGGTCCCAATCCCAACATAGACAACACTCAAGGCTGGTGAAGACTTGGCCTATCAAGCACTTTGGAGCTATGGAGATGGTCTGGTGGTTAGGAGCACTTCCTGTGCAGGCATGAACTGAGAGGGCCTGAGACTGACCTAATTTGAATCTCCAGCGTCCACATTAAAACAGCTGGGTGAGGCCACACACATCTGTAACCTTAGTCCCTTAGGGGAACAGAGACCTGAGCATCACCAGAGCTTGTAGAATAAACAGCAAGCTTTAGCATCAGTAAGAGATCAGTAAAAGACTCTGGTCCAAAAAGGATGAGCAGGGGCCTGGAGAGATGGCTTAGCGGTTAAGCGCTTGCCTGTGAAGCCTAAGGACCCCGGTTCGAGGCTCGATTCCCCAGCACCCACATAAGCCAGATACAAAAGGGGCACATGCAGCTGGAGTTCATTTGCAGTGGCTGGAGGCCCTGGCGTGCCCATTCTCTCTCTGTCTATCTGCCTCTTTCTCTCCTGTCACTCTCAAATAAATAAATAAATAATAAAATAAAATAGAAAAAAAAAGGATGAACAGGGCTGGAGAAATGGCTAGTTTTTAAGGCACTTGCCTGCAAAGCATAAGGACCCATGTTCTACTCTCCAGATCCCACTTTAGCCAAGCACACAAAGGTAAGGCAAGCGTAAGGCCGCACATGCCCACTAGGTGGTGCACTGGAGCTCGCCTGCAATGGCTGAGGCCCTGGCATACCGATTCTCTCTGTCTCTCTCTCTTTCTCTAAAAAAATCTGTAAAAGGATGAGTGGAAGAGCAATGGAGCCAGACATTCTGCTCTGGCCACCACAGGTGAGTGCACCTCAACACACATGAGCATAAAAGAGGTCATAGGGGCATGCACACGCATGCACACACACACTTGCACAAGCAAAAATAACTCATTGTTGCTGGTGGGAATCAGAATGAGATAGCCATTTGGAAAAATCAGTTGGCACTTTTTCATAAAACTAAACTTACTATTACCATATGATATGCAATCATATTTTTTTGGTATTTAACCAAAGGAATTGAAAATGTATGCCCACACAAAAACCTGTACACCAAGCAGCTTTATTTCTGAGTGCCAAAACTTGGAAGCAGCCAACGTGCTGTTCCTAGGTGACAGGATAAATGCTCTGTAGTTCATCTAGACAAGCCATTGTTGTTCAGTACTAACAGGAAAGAAGCTATCAAGTCACAAAGAAACATCAAGGAAATGTAAGTGCCCACTATTCAGTGAAAAAAGCTGGTATAAAGACTCCATGCAGTATAATCCCAAGTGCATCCCATTATGAGGAAAAACACACACATACACACACCAACTATGGAGACAGCAAACAAATCAGTGGAACTGGGTATGGTAGTTCATGTGTATAATCCCAGTACTCAGGAGGCTAAGACAGGAAGATCATGAGTTCAAGGCCAGCATGAGCTACATAGCAACTTTGAGGACAGCTTAGACTATATCAAGAGATCCTGCCTCAAAAATAAATAAATGAATAAATAAATAAATAAATAAGCAAACAAACAAACAAACTACAGTGATTACCAGGTGTTAAAGGGAAGGGATAGTTGAGTGAGCAGAGCTCAGAGGACTTTCAGAGCATCTGATCATAGTGATAAGTTCGTGTCAGATCTTTGTTACATTTAATGAAAGTGCACCACTAAGATCCAAGCCCACGGAAAACGGTGGAATCTGGGTGATAATCACAGGCCGATGCAGATTCATCAGCTGTAACAAGTGTACTCCTGTGGTGGGAGATGTTGATAGTAGAGAGGTTCTGAAAGTAAGGGGGTAGGAGTGTGGGGGAAATCTGTGTACCTTCTGCTCAACGTTTCTCTGAATTGAAATCTTCTCTTAGAAACAGATACTGGGCTGGGGAGATGGCTCAGTTGAAAAAGTGCTTCTCATGAAAGTGAAAAGACCTGAATCTGAATCCCCCAAACCCACATTAAGCCAGATGCTATTGTGTGGACATCTGTAATCCCTGTGTGCCATTAGCCAGATCTGAGGTAGACACAAGAGAAGCCCCTGAAGCCCCTGGGCCAGTTAGCCAGGTGGATGCAGTGGTGAACCACAAGAGGCCCTACCTCAAGGTGGAAGGTGAGGACCAACATGCAAGGCTGTCCTCTGACCTCCATACAAGTGGTGCCTGCACTCACACACATGAATGCACACACACACACACACACACACACACACACACACACACACGGACAGATACTTTAAATAAAGATAATAGTGGGATGTTATATATCATACATGTACAAACAACTTTGTACTCATAAATTTGACAACTTACAAGAAATAAACCAGTGCCTCAAAACTGACAAAGTGTTAAAACTCACACAGAGTGAGGCAGATAGTCTGAATAGTCTGGGACCCATCAAAGGAACTGAATTATAACTGTAAAAACCTTTGAAAAATATCCAGGCCCAGACAGATTCACTGGAGAATTTGAGCAACATTTACTGTTCTACAATCTCTTCCAAAAAAATGGACTAGATATGCAGAATAATAGCCTGGAGACATGAAAATATGATGTTACATGGCAATTTTTTTTGTTATTGTTATTAAGGAGGTTGAGCTGGGGATTTGTAGTGTTTTATCTTGCTTCTCAATTTGGCAGGATTCAGATTCACCATGGAAACAAATCTTTGGGTCACATCTGTGAGGAATTTTCTAAATTAGGTTAGTTGAGGTAGGGGACCCACACCAGCTGTGGGCAGCACTCTCCCATTGGCTGGCTTCTTGAACTGTATAAAAAGGAGAGCGCTGGCTAAGCGTGAGAGTTCAGCCTTCTCTGTTTCCTCCCTGCTGGTGTGGTGACTTGATGCCAGAAGTCTGCTCCTGACAATGCTTTCTCTGGCATGATGGACTTCCCCCAAAACTGGAAGCTGAAAATACACCCTTTCCTTCCTTGCACTACTTCTGGTCAGGCATTTGGTCTCAGCAATGAGAAAGTAACTGACACAGGAGTTTATTTCCCAGTTTCCAAATAAGTCCAATGTGATTACAAGATTCATTCTGGCTGTTGTTTGTGAAGCTTGCCGAATTTATTGGTTTTTCTTAACCCAAATTCAAGAAATTTTTAGCCAATATTTCTTCAAATTTGTGTGTGTGTGTGTGTGTTGCACATGCATGTTCATATGTGTGTGAGTGCTCATGTGTGCATATGTGTGTGGAGGCCAGAGGTTGACATCAGGTGTCTTCCTCAATTATTTTTCCGTCTTATCTATTTTTTTTTTTTTTTTTTTTTTGGTTTTTCAAGGTAGGGTCTTGCTCAAACCCAGGCTGACATAGAATTCACTATGTATTCTCAGGCTGGCCTAGAACTCACAGTGATCCTCCTACCTACCTCTATGTCCTGAGTGCTAGGATTAAAGGCATGTGCCACCATGCCCAGCCAGTCTTTTTTTTTTTTTTTTTAACACTGGAACTCTCACAGAGCCCAGGACTCACCAATTTAGAGAAATTAGCTAGCCAACAGGTCCTGGGGCTTCTTTTGTCTCTGACTCCCCAGTGCTGGGATTATAGGCACATGTCATCATACTAACCTTTTATGTGTTCAAGTCCTTATGCTTGTGCAGTAAGCAGTTTACTCACTGGGCAATCTTATAAACGCCCAAATATTCTTTCAATACCACTGACTTATCTCCTTCTGAGACTCTGAAGACATAGACGTTAGATCTTTTGGTGTCCCCCAGGTGCCTCATGTTCTATGGCTTTATTTTTTTCCTCCACTCTACTTTCATGCTTTGGTTCAGATTGGATGAATTCTATTATTCTTTCCTTAAAAGTGAAAGAGGGAAGCTGGAGGATCAAATTTAGAAAGAGATTTGGAGATGCTCTGCTGATAGCTTTGAAAATAGAGGAAAGAGCCAAGAAATGCAGGTGGCTTCTAGAAGCTGAAAAAGGTGAGAGAACAGATTCTCCCAGGATCCAGAGTGAATGCAGCCCAGATGACATCTTTGTTTTAGTTCAAGAGTTCAGAACTGTGAAGTAGTACATTTTTTTGGTTGTTTTTCAAGCACTAAGTTTGTGGTAATTTGTTATAATAGCCATGTGAAATTAATAATGAGAAGAAAGTAATACAGGAAACACACACTTCCCAGTTCCTTTTATGAAATAAGTATTACTGCAATCAAAAACTCAGACAAGTACAATACAAATAAAGGATCAAACAACAGAGTCAATAATTCCAGGTCAGCCTGGAAATTTAAACATGAAAACAAGTACTCTAATCTACAAATAAAGGAAACAACAAAATCTCATTTAAAATGAAAATCCTCTAATCTATTAACAAGCAAAATCTCATAATGTGTAAAATAATTACATTCCAACCAAATTCTTACTATATTCCATAACTAAATAAGATTTAGTTAAGATATAGTAGGTAGACTCCCTGTTCAAAGCTCAATCAATATAATCCATAATATGAACTAAAGAAACATGAGAAATTATGCAATCATAGGAATTTAAACATTTAAAAAGCATTTGAAATGACTCAGCACTTATTCATGAAGAAAACTTTCAAAAAAATAGGAATAGGAGAAATTACTTCAACTTGACAAAAACAGCTTCAAAAAAACTAGCATTAGGCCTGGAGAGATGGCTTAGTGGTTAAGGCACTTGCCTGCAAAGCTAAAGGACCAAGATTCAATTCCCCAGTACCCAAGTAAGCCAGATGCACAAGGTAGTGCATGCAACTGGAGTTCGTTTGCAGAGACTGAAGGCCCTGGCATGGCCATTCTCTCCTTCCATATCTCTCTCTCTCTCTCCCTCTTGCTCTGTCTCAAATAAATAAAAATAAAATATTTTTAAAACTAGAATTAACATGTCATTTATTAGTGAAATATTAAAATTAAGAACACAGATTCCTAACCTCACAACTTATTAAACAGTACTTGAAATCCTAGCTATAGCAATAAAATAAGATAAATAATGGTATACAGATTAGAAAGAAATAAAACAAATCTTGTTAATGATGACATGAATCATAGAAACTGGAAGCAAAAATCAAACAAAAACCCTCTAGAAATAATAAGGAGTTCAAAAAAGTTGCAGAACATACATGTTGAAAATTACAAACTACTGATGAAAGAATTTTTTTAAATGGTGAGACATATAATATTCCTGAACTAGAAAACTCAATATAATAAAGATGTGAATTTTTCCCAGATTGATCTAAAGATTTAAAGGAATGGCTATAAAAATTCCTACAAGGATTTTGGAAAAAATATATTTAATCTAAAATTTGTGTAAAAAGAAATGGTACTTTAGCCAAGCACAGTGACACACACCTATAATCTCAGCATTTAGTGTATGGCTATCATAATAAAAAATGTGATATTGATACAAGAACAAATAGGTCAATGGAAAAGAACAGAGGACCACACAAAGATACACATCAGTTACCTTCCTTGGGCACTTTCCACTTTTATTCTGACACAGGGTCTCCCACTGAACTTAGAGTTCAACAATTTGATTAAACTAGCTACCTAGAAAGTCCTAGGGATTCCTTATCTTCACCTCCTAGGATGGGGATTACAGGCGTTCATTACAACATCCAGCAATTTTTTAATTTGAGAGAGAGAGAGAGAGAGAGAGAGAGAGAGAGAGAGAGAGAGAATGGGCAGCAGCCTCTCAGCTGCTGTGAACAAGCTCCAGAAGTGTGTGACCTCTTGTGGCAAGTGAGGCATTGTGCCCTTGCATCACTTTTTTGTGTCTGGCTAAATATGGGACCTGGAGATTGGAACCGGCGATTTTAGGCTTAGCAGGCAGGTACTTTAACCACCAAGCCATCTCTCCAGCCCAACATTCAGCATTTTATGGGTTTCTGGGAATCTGAACTCAGGTCCTCAGGTTTGTATGGCAAGCATTTTACCCACAGAGCAATCTTTCCAATCTATTTCTCACATCTTAAATAAAAAATAACTCAAGATGGAATATAAGATAAAAAAAATTAGCAAAGAACATATGAGAACATCTTTGAGAGTTAAGGCTAGGAAAACAGTTTTTACACTTAACACCAAAAGCATGATCTATAAAAGGAAAAACCTGGTGCTTTGAATCTCTTTTATCTCTGAAATAAAAATTTAAAACTTCCCTGTGAGAGAGCATGTGAAAAAGATGAAAATGCAGGCTAGAAAGAAAATATTTGCCAAGTGCATATCTGACAAAGTACTATTCTTGCCAGGCATGGTGGCACACCCTTTTAATCCCAGCACTTGGGAAACTGAGGTAGGAGGATTGCCATGAGTTCCAAGTCAGCCTGGGCTAGAGCAAGACCCTGTCTCAAAAACCACAATAACAAAAAAAAATACTATTATTTGTTGGAAATGGTGGCTCACGCCTTTAATCACAATACTTGGGAGGCTAAAGTAGGAGCATCGCCACAAGTTTGAGGCCAGCCTGAGACTACATAGTGAATTCCAGGTCAGCCTGGGATAGAGCAAGACCCTACCTTGAAAAAACAAATAATGAGGAGGGGCAGCTGGAGAGATGGTTTAGCAGTTAAGGTGTTTGCCTGTGAAGCCTAAGGACTCCAGTTGGATTCTCCAGGTCCCATGTAAGCCAGATGCACATGGTGGCACATGCGCCTGGAGTTCGTTTGCAGTGGCTAGAGGCCCTGGCATGCCCATTCTTAGTCTCTCCCTCTCTGTTTCTCTCCCTCTCTTGGTTTCAAATAAATAAATAAAAATAAAATATTTTTAAAAAATAAAAAAATACCATTAAATGGGACATATAAAGACCTTTCGAAACTCAAAAGAAAACAAACAAAAAAACCTGAGAAATATTTTATCATTGGGAGTATGCAGATATAATAGTGAAAAAAATATTGACTAACATGAGCCATTAGGGAACTAAAATTAAAACTGCATAAGAATATAAGAAATATAGAGGCTGGAGAGAATGCTTAGCTGTTAAGGTGTTTGCCTGCAAAGCCAAAGGATCCTGGTTCAACTATCCAGGACCCACGCAAGCAAGATGTACAAGGGGACGCATGCATCTGGAGCTCGTTTGCAGTGGCTGGAGGCCCTGGTGTGCCCATTCTCATTCTCTCTCTCAAATAAATAAAAATATAAAAATATAAGAAAATGTGTGTGTGTGTGTGTGTGTGTGTGTGTGTGTGTGTGTGTGTATAAACTATGAAGATGGATAAAAGAAAAATGGTTGCAACCAAATACTGGCAAGAATAAAGAACTGGTTCACTCACCCATTGTGATGGGGAATGGAACATGTTACAGCCTCTCTGGAAAATAATGTGAGACCCATTTCTTTGAAAACATAGAAACACCATAAAATCCAACCATTTACCCCAGAGAAAAGCAATTTTGTTTTCACACACAGGTCTATACAAGAGTTTTCCTAGTGCTTTACTTGTCATAGTAATGACTAGAATCAGCTCACATGTCCTATGATACACAGGTACCATGGAATACACACGCCACAGAATGCCAGCAAAAAAAAAGGAATTATTAATGAATGCATGAACCCATTTGAATGAGTCTCTGAGGAACAATGACAAGAGGAAAAGAAAGCAAATCACAAACAGTTACACAGCATGGTTTCTTTTCTATAAAAATTTTGAAATGGCAAAATTTTAGAGATGGAGAATGGACCAGTGGTGTCTAAGGGTTAAGGAAAAGCAGGCAAAGGGCATGGGAGAAGGGAGATAACGACACGAGGGATTTTGTAGTGGTGGAATGACTCAGAACCTTAACTGTAGTGGCTGATACATGGACCTATACAGATGACAAAGCTATACAGAACTTACATATGCACACGTGCACATACAAACACACATGCACACACACATGCACATGCACAGAACTGGGAAAACCTGAATAAGATTGATGTACTGTGTCAGTGTTACTGTCCTGGATGTGAAATTACACTATAGTTTTGCAAAATGTCACCACTGGGGAAAATTAGACAAAATTCATGAGGAAGTTCCCCGCATTATTCTTTCTTTTATCATTTTTTTAATTGGAAGAGCCACTTGCTGAGATATGATTGGCATGGAAAAAGCTATACATATTTAATGCACACACTTTGACAGGTTGGGAAGTAAGTGCTCATGCTCATGAAGACCATATGCATATCCGGTCTGGCTCCTTAATGACTATTGTTATTATTTTGGTGGTAAGAATATTTCAACTGGCAATTAAGGTGCTTACCTGTGAAACCTAAGGACCCATGTTTGACACTCCAGGTCCCACGGAAGCTAGATGCACAAAGTGACACAAGCACACAAGTTCACACATGTATACAAGATGGTGCACGTGTCTGGGGTTCGGTTGCAGTGGCTGGAGGCCCTGGCACACCAATTGTCTCTTTTTTCTCTCTCTCTCTTCTCTTGCTCTCACTTTCTCACATAAAAAGAGGCCAGTCTGTTGGGCTTGCCTCAAAAATAAAAGAGCATTTAACCTAAGATCTCCCCTCTTAGCAAATTTTAAGTATACAATGTGCTTGTTAGTTATAGGAACTACACTGTATCGTCGACCTCCATAGTTTTTACTGTGCATATCTAAAACCTTGTATCCTTTAGTCATATTATAATTTCATGCAAAGATATAGTATTTCAGAATTGACATTAAAGATCAATCCCTTTTAAAAATATTTTATTTATTTATTTATTGCATGTGAAGATATAGTTATTTCAATAGAATTTACATTAAAGATCAATCCCTTTTAAAAACCATTTTATTTGTTTATTTATTTATTTATTTATTTAAGAGAGAGAATGGCTGTGCCAGGTCCTCCAGCCACTGCAAACGAACTCCAGGAGCATGCACCACCTTGTGCATCTGTCTTATATGGATACTGGGGAATTGAACCCAGATTCTGAGGCTTTGCAAACAAATGCCTTAACCTCTAAGCCACTCTAGCCACTGCAAATGCACTGTAGATACACGTACCACCTTGTGCATCTGGCTTTACGTGAGTACTGGGGAATTGAACCCAGGTCCTTAGGTTTCCAGGCAAGTGCCTTAACTACTGAGCCATCTCTCCAGCCCAATCAATCTTAAATCATGTCTCTAAGCCCAAATTTATAAAAAAATATGTTAATTCCATCTTCTTACCCCCTAACTTCTAAATATATGAGAAAACTTGAAATATTTGCTTTTATGACTTGTTTATCTCACTTATAAGAATTGCCTCCAGTTCCACTCTGCCAAATGTCATTTTGTTTTTCTTCATTGCTGAGAAAAAGTCTAATATATATATATATTTATATCACATTTGGTTTATCCATTAAAACTTTGGATTCTTCATATAGCATTTTAGATTTAATCCACTCTGAATAATTTAGCTACTAAGGATGTGGAAGGGAAAGGGGCCAGAATAAGAAAGGTTAATAGGGTAAATGTGATAAAAATATACTGTATGAGGCTGGAAAGATGGATAACGAACCAGGTTTGATTTCCTAGTACCTTCATAAAACCAGATGCACAGGGCTGGACAGATGGCTTAGTGGTTAAGGTGCCTGTCTGCAAAGCCTAAGAAAACTGGTTCAAATATCCAGGTCCCACGTTTAGCCAGATGCAAAAGTGATGCAAGCACATAATAGCGCACATGCTCACAAGGGGGTGCACGCATCTGGAGTTCATTCACAGTGGCTGAGAGGCCCTGGTATGCCCATTCTCTCTCTGCCTCTTTCTCTCTCTCTCTCTCAAAAAAAAAAAAAAAAAAAGATGCACAAAGTGGTGCATGTGTCTGGAGTTCATTGGCAGTAGCTAGAGGTCATTATATGCCCATTCTTTCTCTCTCTGTCTCTCTTTCTCTCTCTCTCTCTGTTGCAAATAAATAAGTAAATAAATAAATAAAATATTTAAAAATATGTTGTACACCTGTATGGAATATTGTAATATAAATTAATGCATGCCAATAAAATAATGATAATAATAAAAATTATGTTAAATATGTATGGGTTCTGGAAAAGAAAAAATATTTTAGAAGGGAAAAAATAATGACCTAGCTATATACTGCCTACAAAATATATATTTATGGAGATATAAACAGTTCAATTTTTTTTGTTTGTCTTGAAAAAGGGTCTTTCTGTGCAGTCAAGGCTGTACTGGCACTACTTATGTAGTCAGGTTGGCCTCAAACTCAAGATCTTGACACCACCCCTAGAGTGCTGGGATCACAGATATGCACAACTGCTTCAGGTTTAGTTTTAAAGTATTTTTAAAAGAAAACAATTTTCCATACCCAAAAACATTTTGAAAGGTGAAATGACAGTATAAATACCAGACAAAATGGACTTTAGGGAGTATTGCCAGATTTTTTAAAATAAGATTTATTTAGCTATTTATTTGAAAAAAGGAGAGGGAGAGAGAGAGAGAGAGAATAGGCACACCAGGGCCTCCTGCCACTGCAAATGAACTTCTGATGTATGTGCCACTTTGTGTATCTGGCTTTACGTGGGTCCTGGGGAATAGAATCCAGGTTTTACAAGCAAGCCCCCTTAACTGCTGAGCTATCTCAACCCATCAGACTTTTTTTTTTTGGTTTTGTGAGGTAGGGTTTCACTCTGGTCCAGGCTGACCTGGAATTCACTATGTAGTCTCAGGGTGGCCTCGAACTCTCGGCGGATCCTCCTACCTCTGCCTCCCAAGTGCTGGGATTAAAGGCGTGCCCCACCATGTCCGGCCAGACTTTTTTTTTAATCAAAAGCTTAAATTGTCTCTCCTTTATACAATATAATTAATCCAACTTTGACTAAAACTTGAAAGAAATGTAGTGAATACATGGCTTGAATGAATTCCACAAACAAAGGTATGTGCTGCAAACTTAATCCCTGACAGCAGTGACGCAGAAGTGGCCCAATAAGAGATAATTAGCTCCTGAGGGTCTGCAACCACAAGTGAGTTAACATCAGTATCAGGGCACTGGGTTTGTCATCCTAAGAATGGATTTATTTTAGCAGTGTATTCTCTTGGTCTTTCTTGGGGTCTCATTTGCCTTCTGCCATGTTAGGATGCAACAGGAAGGCTCTTGCCAAGTGCTAGAGATATACTGTTGGGCTCCCAGTCCCTAGAATTGCGAGCCAAATAAACCTTTACAGTTTATCAATTTCTACTCTCTAGTATTCTGTCATAGCATCAGAAAATTGACTAAAACACAGACACATGTCCAAGTAATAACAAGGCTTCAAACTCTAGGAAGCTAAAGTTGATAGAATTTTAAGAGAAGGAAAAAGAAAAAGCTATAATGATACACCTCAAAAATTCATAAGATAACCAATTTTTAAAAAACAGCAAGACTTCAAAGATCTAAGTAATACTGCCAATTGCTTTGACCCTAGGTGACTGAAAATGTATGCTTCTAGGGGCATATAGAATTTACTGAAACAGACAATGTTTTAGGCCAAAAAAAAAAGTTTCTATAAAGTTTAAAATATTGAAATGTTGCCAAGCCACATTATCAAACCAATATTAGAAACACATAATAAAAAAAAGATATGCAGAAAATCCCTGAGTATTTCTGAATTAGACTCTCAAATTATTCATGTGTCCAAAAAGAGATCACAAAAGAGAAATGCGGGAGTAATTCTCATTGAATGATAAAGAGAAACAGCTTATCACAACGTGAAACATTTAACTTAAGTGCTTATATGAGCAAAGTGGAAAATCAATTACCCAAACTTCTACGTTTCGAAGCTATAAAAGCAGCGAGGGTCTAGGGCAGTCACTCCCTCGTTGGTGGCACAGAGCACCCCATCAGAATCAGCTGCTGTGAGGAAAGTTGTTTATTTTGGCTTACAGTCTCCAGGAGGGACGCTCCATGATGATGGTAGCACAGAGGCTGGATGGACATCACCTCTGCCACAGCAGGTAGAAAAGTGCAATAGGGGAGTGAGCTGAATTCTGGCAAGGGGGAGCTGGCTATAACACCCCTAAACCAGTCCCCAATGACATACCTCCTCCAGCAAGGTTTCACCTCCTAAATTGCCATCAGCTTGGAACCAAGCACTCAACACACATGAGTTTATGGTAGACATATGATTCAAAGGACCACACTGCCCCTCCCACTGCAGCAGCTAAGATTTAGACAGAGTATATAGAGAAGCAGCAATCTGTGGACCAATGAGAAAATAGCAGTGAACAGACTGGGGAAGAACTCAAAGTACCAGTATAGTGATGACGAACTTAGCAGGTTTCCCCTCATCTAGCATCTCCAGGTCTAATTCAAAACCTCCCAATGAGTACTGGGATAGATTTGTTTCTTTTTAAGGCAGAGTCTCACTTTAGCCCAGACTAACTTTAGAACTCACCCTATAGCCCAAGCTGGCCTTGAACTCATGACAATCTTCCTACCTCAGCCTCCACAGTGTTATGATTAAAGGGGTGAGCCACCACACCAGGGTAGCAATTTTAGAAAGAAAGAAAGAAAGAAAGAAAGAAAGAAAGAAAGAAAGAAAGAAAAAGAAAGAAAGAAAGAAAAAGAGAGATCCAAGAGAAAGCCTTAGTTCTGGCTAAAGGGGTCAGTGGGAACTTCTAAAGCAGAATAAGCAAGGTCTCCGGTTTATCCTCAAGAGGGCAGAGGGAAAATTTCGTTGCTTTTCTTTTATATTTTTTTCCCTCTGTCTCTTCTCCTAACAGCTTGGCCCTGGGTGCTAGTACAATTACAAAAGCAGGCCACAGAATAGGGTAATGAAGGCTCACACTTGCTGGCCACAGGACCAAAGAGGGGTGCTACAGACAATCGTGAAGTAGTAGGGAGATCATAGCAAGAACAGAGCTAAATGAAGATACCTCAGCAAATCATTTTGAACTCTTGGGTTTACCCTCCAGTCCTTGTGTGAATACAATCAATACATTAAAGCTTCCAAGAACGAATCTAGCAGAACAGTACTCAGACTAGCCTCTAGGGGTCACACCCAGGGGACAGTCAAACACAGTGACCTAACCCAGGGACAACCACCCATAGCAGGCCTGAACTTAAGGATGGAAGATAACAGGTAGATTGCCCCGTAATAAAAACACTACCACCTGCAAGATGACACATTTGCTAAGGTGTTTCACAACCTAATATTCTAAGAGGTCTAAACACAATCCAAGCATCTCTGGTGAGACAGAACAGAAAATCTCAACTCTTTTTTTTTTTTTTTTTTTTTTTTTTTTTCATTTTTAGGTTTTTCAAGGTAGGGTCTCACTCTAGCCCAGGCTGACCTGGAATTCACTATGTGGTCTCAGGGTGGTCTCGAACTCATGGTGATCCTCTTACCTCTGCCTCCCGAGTGCTGGGATTAAAGGCGTGCGCCACCACGCCCGGCTAAATCTCAACTCTTGTGAAAGACATGGAAGCCAATACTGAGATGACATTGATGTTAGAACTAATTTTAAAAGGCTTAAAAATGTAACTCTCATTAAAAAATGCTTCAACAGGCCACGTTCACATACTTGAAACACTTGAAAGATAAGTCACAGCACAAAATGCCTGAGAGCTTCCTAAATTTGATTACATTTAGGAAGGAGCCAATAAATTCAGTAAATCTCAGATGCAGTAAACCCAAAACATCCATGTCTCTGATATATTTTAAACTGCTGCATATCAAAGATAAAGAAATCTTTGCAGGATCAAGAAGAAAGTGCCACGTTATTATAAAGAAGAAATGATTTGGATGGCGATGGATTTCTCATCCCAAACCACAGAGGCTAGAAGAAAATGTCCCAACACTTTTTAAATGCTGGGGGATTCTGTCAAGCTTGAATTACATCCAAGAAAAAAAAAAAAAAAAAGACAAGACCGTGTGTGTTCAGGGTGATATGGCCTTAGGCAAATCTTTTTTGTTTGAAGTAAGTTCTCACTGTAGCCCAGGCTAGGGAATCAAACTCAGGTCGTTAGGCTTTGCAGGCAAGCACCCCAATGGATGAGCCCTCTTTCAGCCCTTGGAACAGATCATACTAAATGAACTCACACAAGCAAAGATAGACAAACAAATGTTCTCCTTTACCTGTAGTTCCTAACCTGGAACAGCTTGAGTTGCAGACATACCTGACAGTCAACTTGAGGGACAGTTAATAAGGATGGAAGGGTTTGAGGAGAAGGGAAAGGGAAGGGGTGGAAATATACACAAAACTAAATCCAAAATGAATTGGTACCATAGAAACCTTCCTCCTGGGTAGTAGACTAAAAGATATAACCCTCAAGTAGGACTATGGGGGGATGGTCTGGTAAGAAGGGCCCTGGAGAGGGTGGGATGAAGCCTAACCTTAAACCATTTGGCTCTGGCTTGTAACTCCCAGTACCAGAAATAGATTACAACCCACATTGAGCTGTGGGTCAGAGAGACCTATGAGGTCCCCAAAACAAGACAGGCTTCTGTCAAAGCACTTGGTTACCCACCTGATATAAAAAGGTAAGACTCTTAATGAAGAAAACACATACTGCCAATACAGAACATGAAGAGATTGGGTTCAAATCTGGAAAAGAAGGCAGTACCCAGATGATTAGCCCATACAGTGCTGGAAAGTGCTATATGAGCTGCTGGGGAATATGGTCAACAATGTTGTGAGCAAGCAGGGGACACTGCTATACAAGAGCAACCAGCCAGACAAGACACACTTACCTGTGAAATGGTGGCACCCAGCCTAAGTGGGTAACCAATGGCTCTGTGATTGGCTAAGAGATCTGCTCAGTGGAAAGGAACCCATAGCTGAAACTGGGCATCAAGTCCAAGATTTTGGACCCCAACAAGAAGTCCCCCAGTTTTTGGCCAAAAGAGAAGCTACATCAAAATCTCTCTAAATTAACAATGCTTATCCCCTTTAACCTATGCTGATCTTATTCTCTGTCAGAGAATCTGTTTTTCTTTTTCAGAAGGCAGCAAGAACTGAGGACAGCCAAAATCTATGAACAAGACAAGAAAAGATGGCTAGCCAGACCAAATGTGCCAACAGGTAAAATAGTGGCATGTCTGCTGTGGGGTACACTAACCACTCTCTAATCGGACTGCAGGCTCACTCCACAGGAGGGAAATACATGCCTGATACTGAAAACCTAGTCAAAAGCCTATGGCAGGGAAGGTCATGAGCCCTAGGAGAGTAACAACAGCTGGTGTCTGGCTAAATGCATGTATTATACCCACCAAACTGCCCTGTAAGCACTTTTTAAATGCTTATACCCCTATATTAATGCTACTCTCACTTTTGGTTAGAGAAGCTTCTCTTTTCAGATGGTGATGACCACTAGGAAAACACAAAAGTCACCATAGTACTGAGAAGAAGTGGCAGTGAACTGTTCAGCACTGAGATATAGCTTTTACACCTTACAAGGCTCAGGGTCCATTGTGGAAGAGGAGGTGGAAAGAGTATAAGAGCCAAAGGAAGGATAGGACTGCTTACAATGCAATCTTCCAGGCACACAATGGTCTGGATATCCATGTGACCTTGCTATGCCAGACACTACCTACAGAAGACCTTCTTAATAGGAGGAAAAGATGATGACATCAAAATGAAAGAGACACTAATTGAGAAGGGGAGCAGATCTGATGGAGGGTGGATTTGTGAGGAGGAAAGTGAGTATGGGGAGGAAATTATCATGGTTTGTTGTCTATAATGATGGAAGCTGTCAATAAAAAAGTTTTTTAAAAGGCAAGAAAAGATAGTTGAGGGCAGGAGAGATGGCTTAGTGGTTAAGGCGCTTGCCTGTGAAGCCTAAGGATGTTACCCAGGCATACAAAGGTGAGGCAAATGCAAGGTTGCACATGCCCACTAGATGGCACAAGCATCTGGAGTTTGATTTCAGTGGCTGAGGCCCTGGGAGCCAATTCTCTCTCTCTCCTTTCTCTCTCTCTGTCTCTCTTGCTCGCTGTCTCTGAAATAAAGAAAAGATAGCTGACTCCTTGGGAGGAGAGATGAACCATCCCTTACACATCAGCTAGGTGAAACCACAGAGGAATTTGTTGAGATAAGCAAGTGTGCTGCTTCCACGGCGAGCCTGGCAATGTGGGTCAGGGTGATGCAGACAGACACTGAGGATACTCAAAATGCACCAAAGCAGAAATCCAGAAGCTGCTGAGAGCTCAACACTAAAGTGGACTTAAACACACCCAACCACAGCACAGGGAATTTTGCAGAAGAGCAGGCACAGGGTGGCAGGGAATGTCTGGAGGCATTGCACCTCCCCCTCACAATGACAAACTGCTGCTCTCACAACTCAGAACTCACAACCCCATGGTGAATACAATCAATCCCACTGAGGAGGGCCCCAGTGGAGAGGGGCAGGGAGGAGGGAATGATGGTACCAACACATGATGTGTCCGTACCAAGTTTCTACTTCATGAAAAATAAATAAATAAATAAAAGAAAGAAACTCACAAGAATCTTTTGCTGGCTGTGGTGGTGCGCGCCTTTAATCCCAGCACTTGGGAGGCAGAGGTAGGAGGATTGCTGTGAGTTTGACACCATTCTGGAACTACACAGTGAGTTCCAGGTTAGCCTAAGCTAGAGTGAGACCCTAACTTGAAAAAACAAAAACAGAAACAGAAACAGCCGGGTTTGATTCCCCAGTACTCACATAAAGCTAGATGTACAAAGTGACACATGTATCTGAAGTTCCTTTGTAGTGGCTAGAGGCCCTGGTGTGCTCTCTCTCTCTCTCTCTTTCTCTCTGTTTGCAAATAAATAAATAAATAAATAAACAAACAAATCAAAAACAGATTTTAAAAGAATCTTTTAGGAAGGCCCAACAAAGGAAAAAAGTTAACAGATTCCTAAAAGAAGAAATGAATGTAGGTATATTACTATCAACCTTGCAGGGCTGGAGAGATAGTTCAGTGGTTAAGGCACTTGCCTGCAAAGACTAATGACCTGGGTTCAACTTCCCAGTACCCACGTAAAGCCAGTTGCACAAGGTGGCACATGCATCTGGAGTTTTTAAAAATATATTTTATTTATTTATTTTTCTATTTGAGAGAGAGAAAGAGGCAGAGAGAGAGAAAGAGAGAGAGAGAATGGGTGCGCCAGGGCCTCCAGCCACTGCAGACGAGCTCCAGATGCATCCTTGTGCATCTGGCTTACGTGGGACCTGGAGAATCGAACCGGGATCCTTTGGCTTTGCAGCCAAATGCCTCAACCACTAAGCCATCTCTCCAGCCCCTGAAGTTTTTTTGTAGTGTCTAGAGACACTGGCACACCCATTCTCTTTCTCTGTGCAAATAAATAAATAAAATACTTTTCAAAAAGAATATCAATCTTGCAGAAATAGAACAGGATTGTGAAAAAATATATTCATGTCACAATAGCCAAAAAGAGATGACCAAGTGTCTTAGCAACAGGCAACTGAGTAAACACAGTTTGGAAACTATAGATCTATATCTTCATCTAGATATACATTCATATTAACATATATCTACACAGGTGGGACAGTACTCAGTCATAAAAAGAAACAAGGTGCTCATTTATGCTACAGCCTGGATGAACCTTGAAAATATTATGCTAAGTGAAATAAGCCAGACATTGATATGAAAGATCCATGATATATAAATTCATAGAGACATACAATAAAGCAAAGGTTACCAGGGTCTGAGTAGGGAGGTGGAAGGATGAGGAATTATGGCTTAATAGTTATGGAATTTCTGTTTGCTGTGGCAAAAATGTTTTGGAATTAGATAGTAGTGATGAGTATACAACATAGTAAATGTAATTAATGGTGTGGAATTGTACACTTAAAAATGACTAAAGTAGCCAGGCGTGGTGGTGCATGCCTTTAATCCCAGCACTCGGGAGGCAGAGGTAGGAGGATCACTGAGAGTTCAAGGCCACCCTGAGACTACATAGTGAATTCCAGGACAGCCTGAGCCAGAGTGAGACCCTACCTTGAAAAAAAAAAAAAAAAAAAAAAAAAGACTAAAGTGGCAAATTGTGTGTTATATATATATATAATCTTAGTACAATAAAATAGTCCTTTCAACAATATATGCTAGAACAATTGGATGACCATATGTAAAAAAATAAAGGTTTACTTCCTGTCTCACACTGTATATAAAAATCAATTCAGGAGGTATGGACAGACCTTAAAGTAACTTGAAACTATAAAGTTTTTTTTTTTTGGGGGGGGAAGCCTCCCTAAATACTTCTGTGACCTTGGGTCATCAAAGGTCTTTTAGGAAAGCTCTGAGTATAAAATAAGAAGGTGATAAATTAGACTTCATCAAAATTTAAATGTTTTGCTCATGGAAAGCCACCATTAGGAAAATGAATAGGCAGTCTACAGTGTAGGGGAAAACAGTTTCAGAGCATATATCTTACGAAGGACTCCTATCCAGAATGTATAAAGAACCACTGCGACAGAATAAGGAAGACAAGTAACACAATCAACACATAGTTAAGCACCTGAGGAGATCCAGGGAGACACGGGCATATACAGGAATGGTCAGGAAGCAAACGAGAAGGTTCTCAATCTCATTCATTGTCAGGGAAATGCAAATTAAAATGCAGCAAGCTGCATTACTCCCCATTAGAATAGCAACAAGAAAAATCCAAAGACTGAAAATGTATTACTTAGAGTAGGAGCTACCAGAGCCCTCATTGAGTGTTAGCGGGGTCATAAAATACCACGTGCTAAGGCAAGCATTAGCAGTTGCTCATAACGTTAAGCCAAGAACCACCCTGTCTGAGTTCCAGGCACTTACCCGAGAGAAATAAAAGCAAATATCCATTGAAACAGTTGCTTGTGGAATTGTTAATCCTAATAACAAAAAAAAAAAAAAAAAAAAAAAAAAGGAACAATCCAAATATATGCCAGTGGTAGAATGGGTTTAAAAAGTGTGATATGTCATATAATAGAAATCTAACCAATGATTAAAAAGACATATTATAACATGTCTTACAACATCATACATGCAACAACATAGATAGGCATCAGATACTCTGAGCAAAGGAAGCTAGACAAAGGAGTTCATGCTATGTGAACACGTGTGTATGAAGTTCTAAACAAATAGTGACCAAAAAAAAAAAAAAAAAAAAAAAGCGACTTGCCTCTGGGTTGAGTGGTAGATTAACTGGGAAGAAACTTTTTTTTTTTTTTTTTTTTTGATGTAGGGTTTCAGTCTAGCCTGAACTGGAATTCACTAAGTAGTTTCAGGGTGGCCTTGAACTCAAGGCTGCAAGGTTCAGGAGTGACCAAGACCACACAAACAACTCTGAAGCAAAGATGAAAGCTTTTTTTTTTTTTTTTTTTTTTTGGGAAAAGCACGAGCTGCCAGGTCTGGCTTACAAGAGAGGAGCACGGTCCACCTGAGTTCCTCAGGTAGTGGGCTTTATAGGGCTTGTTCAGTTGGGGGAAGGTGAGGAAGGGAACAAAACCTTGTTTTGTTAAGTTGAATAGAAAAATTCCTTTAAGGGAGATCATTACATTAACCATTTACAATAGCTAGGGTGTGAAACCAGAACAGTGACCAGGTGACTCACGAGATAAGTGGCAGGAAACCATGACCTGGGACATTGTTAGGCAAGGCGGGGATAATGATCTGGTGGTCTCTTAAAGAATGTGGGCAGTCCACTTCCCCATGCCTCTGTCGCTATTCTGCTGACCATGGTGACTCCATCTTGGGAGCCTGTCCCCACCTAACAAAAGCGATCCTCCTACCTCTGACTCCAGAGTACTGGGATTAAAGGCAGGGCACTACCACACTTGGCTCATGTTTGTCTTTTGATCACATTCATTCCCTATTACTCTCTCTTATCTCCCTCCCATTACCACAAAGTCTATTCTTCTTTTCCCCTTCCTATATGTGTGCATGCGTTCGTGCGTGCGTATGTGTCTCACTGGATTTAAGTAGAATTGCCTGTATGAACATGTAGGGAGGGGTTATTCATTGGAGTATAGGCAACTTACCAGTGGCTACACCACTGAATAAAATGTCCCTCCTTCCCCCAGCGACCATTAATTGTTAGAAGCCCCTGGGAGGGGTGAGACCTCATGAGCCCCCTCCCCCTTTCTATTATGGAATATTGATGGGCCCAGTCTTGCGCAAGTACCCAGAGTTGTTATGAGTTCATGAGTGCAAGGCCATGCCATATCCAGAAGACAGTGTTCCACAGTGGTCTTCCCACCCCCCAGCCCATACATTTTTCACTTCCTGTTCCATGGAGGAAACGTTCTTGAAGATATAGGTTACAGGGATATGTGTTAACCTGTCCAAAATGTTCACCTTAGGAGCTGGGAAGATAATTCAACAGTTAAAGGTGTTTCCTTCCAAAGCCTGTTGGCCTGGGTTTCACCCTCCCCAGCCTTCATCAGACTGGACACAAAGCACCTCATGTGTCTGTGATCCCAACAGGACTACATCAATGGGACTCAGAACCAAGAGAATCTGGAGCTGGCAGACCAGCTAGACAGGCATTTGTTTGCAGCAGCAGAGACCGTATCTCCAAGAAGGGAGAAGAGCACAGATTCCTTGTGTATCCTCTGACCTCCATGCGTGCATTGTAGCATGCGAATGCTCATATACATACATACATAATTTACTTTTTCAGTTTACATTTGTGCATTTCAATATATGTATGAATTTCATTTAAAAACTAAGAACTATTTTTTAAAAAATATAAATAAGATATAACATCAAAAAGAACCAGCCATGCACAGTCAAGGGAGAGAATGAAAAACCCATAATGGAAGCCATTAAGCCTGATTACAGCAGAAAGCTGATTCTGCTTGAGAAGGTTAAAGGTCAGTGGGGCTGGAGTGGAGTTGATGAGAAAGAGAATGTAATGAGAAACCATTGAACGGCTATGCTCCAATCGCACGGGCCTCGTTAAGCCAGGGAAACCGGTGCTCATTTTTGTAAAAAGTATAATGGAAAGCTATTGAAAGTTTTAAGCTGGGAAACACCACATCCAATTTGTGTTTTTTTTTTTTTTTTCAAAAGATTACCATAGCAGCTGTGTGGGGATAAATTGGGGAATTTAAGAACCAAATCTGAGAGACTAGAAAAGAACCCGTGAGGAAGTCTTGGTGAGCAATGACAGAGAAGCAGGGAGAGGCAGGTCCAGCATTTCAAGGCATACTTAAGTGATGGAGAGTTGAACTGGGTACGAGCTTGGTGGGAGGAGGGATTGGTAGAGAAGAAAAATAGAGGGTGATATTCGAGTTTCAGATCCAAGAAACTGAAGTTAGGGTGGCCCCATTTGCAAAAGTGGGAAGTAATGGATCAGTTCACATGCGGGAAGAGAGGGGCCTGAGGACATTGGGACACAGAAAGTCTGGAAATCAGGTGGAGAGGCCTCTCAGGTGGCTGGATGTTAGCACGTAGAAGTCAGAGGATGGTGTAGCCAGGAAGTCATCAGCTTCCGGTGGCATTTGAATCTGGGAGAATGAGAGGGAGGTTCAAAGAGGTCAAAGGTCACAAGTGAGTCATGGAGACAACCCAGAAGACCACAGCCAAGGTGGAACAGAAGGCAAAACCTCCAAGAAGATGGAGAAGCGACCAGATCTGAGGGAGATGGAAGAGACTGACGTCAACGGAGAATATTTCAGAGCAGAGTCAGCTATGCTAAGTGAAACTGAAAAGTTGAGTAAAAATAATAAAATGAGGCAGTCAAGTAACTTGACAATATCGGTCATAGTCCAAATGTGATGGCTGAATCCAGACTGCTTCCAGTAAAGAAATAACGACCCTAGCCAGCTTGTAGAGTCCATGGTGCCTGTGCTTTTAGACACACTGCCGCAGAAGGAGCCAAGAAAAGTGGGGCTCAGGAGGGCTGTAAGAGGGAAATCATGAAGTAGAGGAATATTAGATATCTGGACAATGATGGGGCTGCTGGTCACTGATCAGAGTCCTCCTGAAGAAGTCAGTTTGGTCCTCCACTCTGACATATCTCTGTGTGTGTGTGTGTGTGTGTGTGTGTGTGTGTGTGTGTGTGTATATATATATATATATATATATATATATATATTTTTTTTTTTTTTTTTTTTTTTTTTTTTTTTTGGTCTCATGATGTAATGTCTTACTCTAGCCCAGGCTGACCAGGAATTCATTATGTTGTCTCAGGGTGGCCTCACATTCACAGCGATCCTCCTACGTCTGCCTCCCGAGTGCTGGGATTGAAAGTGTGTGACACCACGCCCGGCACCAGACTGATATTTCTTCAGGCAGGTCTCGGTGCGAGAGAAGCTGTTCACCCTGCATGTGTGATGTCATTAACCTGTTTGCACATGGGCACCAAGAAGACTAATAGCTGAGTTCCCCCATAGGTGGCGCTTTTCAGAAGTATACGATTAATGGAGAGGTGAGCAAGGTTGTTGAGGTTGTTTGAGAGGGAGTAATTATGGCAACGGACCACCAAATCACCCTGGGAAAGATTCAGAGTGAAGACAGCTGGGAAAGTGTAGGTGCTGGAGGTGAGCATGGGAGTCAGTAATTGGATCAGAGTGATCCTGTGGGCACGTGAGAAAGTGTACATATATACAGATTGCAGTGAAGGGCAGGGTGTTGGAATCATAATTTTAGAAGCTGTAATAGCATATGGGGACATTTCTCAGAGTCAAAGGGGGGAAACGTAGACAGACGTCAGTGGTGAAGCAGAGGAAAGTGTCCTTGGAAGACGAGCGAGGAGAAGAGCCTGAAGGCTGAGTGTCTGTGTGGTAAGGAAGTCAAACACAAGAGACTAGGTGACTTGAACAGCAGAATGTTTTTTTCTTTTCTTTTCCCCAGAATTTTAGAGGCTAGAACTCTGAGATGAAGGTAGCAGCAGGTTTAGTTTCCTCTGAAGCTTCTTTTCTTGCTTTCTTGCTGTGCACTCACCTGGCGGTCCTGCAGTGTGTGTGTGTGTGTGTGTGTGTGTGTGTGTGTGCATATTCTATTCTCTCCATCTTGTAGAGGTAGTCATACTGGCTGAGGGCCCACCCACTTAATTCATTTTACCTCAGCTGCCTTCTTCTTCTTCTTTTTTAAATTATTTATTTATTTATTTATTTGAGAGAGAGTAAGAGGCAGAGAGAACGGGCACTCCAGGGCCTCCAGCCACTGCAAATGAACTCCAGATGCATGTGCCCCCTTGTGCATCTGGCTTATGTGGGTCCAGGGTCCTTAGACTTCACAGGCAAATGCCTTAACCGCTAAGCCATTTCCCCAGCCCTCAGCTGCCTTCTTAACCTTACCTCCAAATGCTCCCATTCTGAGAGAGGTACAGGGGTTAGCCTGACGGGTTAGGACAGCAACACCCAACTTTGAAAGGAAGAGCACATTCCAGTCCATCACAATAGAGTGCGTTAGATGAGTCATTTCTGTGGACTTCAGGACTCAGTAACTCAGTGATAGTAGAAGATTAAGAACCAAAAGCGAAGTCTGCCATGAATGAGGGTGTAGAGCCAGGCTAGTGGCAGCCGCAGTAGTGATTTGTGTGTGATAGTGGCAGAATACCTCCCGATATGAGTGCCTCGAGGGACTGGTACATTTTTAAAAGCGGGAGAGGTGGGGCTGGGGAAATGGCTCACTGAATAAGAGTCCTTTGCATTAGGGCCTGAAAAAAAAACTGGGTATGGCCTTTCCTACTTTTAACCTCAGCCCTGTGGTACTGGAGAATCACAGAGCTCAGCCAGTCTGAATAAAAATGGTAGCTCTGGGTCCATTAAGAGAAGCTGTTGCAGTTACTTCTCGACGCTGGGACAAAACACCTAACCCAGAGCAGTATATGGAAGGAAAGAGATTATGAAGGCTTAAAGTATCCAGAGGAAGTTTCATCATGGCATGTCACAGCAGAGCCTGGACATCACATCTGGTCATATCAGCTAGGAGCTAGCAGCAAGAATGAGTTGGCTCTGGACACCCATTGAACTGGATTCATCAACCTCAAGGTCCACCCCCAGTGACACACCTCCTCCAGCAATGCCCCACCTCCCAAAGCCTCCACCAGCTGGGGACGTAGTCACAAGCACATGAGGCTATGGGGAGCACTCACATCCAAATCATCACCAATGCCATCACAAGAAGCACTCAGATTAAACAGTAGAGGAAGACACCTGGCCTTCTCCTTTGGCCTGTGCATAGGACACACACATCTGCACATACATGTGCATATAACACATGCCACACCATAGGATATTATACACACACATACACCATAGGACAATACACACACACACACACACACACACACACACACACAGAGATTGGTGGTCTGGAAAAAACCATACAGAGTAAGAACATGAGACTCCCTTGTCCTGAGGATATTTGGAAATACAATCTTGGGTTTGGTGTGATTTCATATTTCTTTATTATTTCTAAGAGCTTTTGTGGAAATTTTAGTGTTTTCTGTATGTAAGTCCTTATCATCAGGAAGCAGCAATAATTCTCTTTCTTCTTGCCCTATTTAAGCGCCTTTCATTTCTTTCTCTTCCCTGACTGCGCTGGGAGTCACTTCCAGTGCTGCAGTTAATAAAGTAGCAGAAATGGCACCCTTGTCTTCTTGCTTCTAGAAGCATTTCCAGTTCCCATAATTAAGTATGTTAGTTGTGTTCTATCTACATGGCTTTTGTTGTGTTACGATCTATTCCTTCTGTATCTAACTTGTTGAATATTTGTATCAGAAAAATTGAATTTTGAGATGTAGTGACACGTGTCTGTATTCTCAGCACTTGGGAAACTGAGACAGGAGGATTGCCACAAATTTGAGGCTTGCCTGTGTTACACAGTAAGTTTGAGGCAAGCCTGGGCTACATAGGGAACACCTATCTCTAAAGAGGAAAAAATAAAAGAATGTTGAATTTTATATCAAATGCTTTTTCTGTACCTAATAAGATGATTCATTTTGTTCTTTCAGTTGTGATATATCACATTCATTTATTTGTGTATGTTGAACCATCCTTTTATCCCAGGCATAAATCCAACTTGATATGATGAGTGAAGCTTTCCATGTGTTGCTCAATTTGACCTGCTAGTATTTTTTTAGCCATAGTAAATTCCTATCTGTGACCTCCACAATCCTAGGGTTTTGATCACGTTTACAGTACCAGGCATGAATTCTGAATTCATAGTAGGTCTCCAGTCCAATCAGAAAGTGGTAGGTTACCCCTGAAAAAGTAATGCGACTATTGCCCCAGTAGCCACACCTTGCTTTTGCTAGTGCTAGTGGCTACTGTAGCTTGCTAGTGTTTTGTTGAGGATCTCTGCACCCATATTCATCTGTCGGGCATTGTTAAACACTGGTTGGAACTGTGAGGAAGCTGGCCTGGGCTGTTGAGGATGGCCGGAGGCCTTGGGCCATGGAGGTTGCAGCAGGTCTTATCTTGGGTAACCCACTCTGGCACTTCCCGTGAGGTCATAGCATGCCTCATCCCCGCCCAGAGGATGCTCTCCCAGAGCAGTCTGATAGCCCTAAGGTTTCGCTTTCCCCACAATCCCATGACCTTGTGGCCAACTTCCCAAGAGACCCTTATACGGTAGTAAACAGTCTCCCTGCAACTGCAGCCATCCCAGTAACGTAGCGTTTCCCGCCACTTCTTCTATCTCCTTGGCAACTCCTCCTTTGCAACTTCAGCCTTCCAACACCAGCCAATTAGATAGCGACCCATGAACCTATGTATCCAATCAACTAATGATCTGTGTGTGTCTTCTCAACCTTTCTCAAGTGTTTATAAACCCACTCCCCTTTTGAATGAACGAGTGCTGTCCATCAGACGGTCTCCGAGGTGGTTCATTGCCTGCCACATTCGCCCATTCCAAGACCCTGCTCCCCCAACTCCTCCTGAGCCCAGGATGTTGGTGGCCAATGACCCCCGGGAGTAGCAAGGAGCCTCATTCATCAATGATATTGATCTGAAATTTTTATGGCTTGTGAGACCCTTGTCTGGCTTTGGTGTCAGAGCATTGTCAGCTTCACCCATTTGAAGTATTTCCTTCTCTTTGATTGTTTGCAAAAGTTTGTGAAGGATTACTTTAGATGTTTGATAGAATTCAGCAGTGGGCTTTCCTTTGATAGAAGAACTTATTACTGATTCAGTCACTATTGGTGCATTCAGATTTTCAGTTTCTTCATGATTCTGCCTAAATTCCTTGACTCATCTAAGGAACTTGTCCATTTCTCTTGGGTTATCCTTGTCATGCAATTGTTCATTGTAGTTTCTTATAATCTTCTTTTTTTCTGTGGTTTCAGTTGTAACGTATCTTCTTTCATTCTGATTTTATTTATTGAGCCGTTTTTTTAAAAAAAATTATTGATTTATTTGCAAGCAAAGAGAGGGGGAGGGAGAGAGGGGGAGGGAGGGTGGGAGAGAGAGAAAAATGAATGTGCCAGGGTCTCCAGCTACTGCAACTGAACTCCAGATGCATGAGCCACTGTACATCTGGCTTTATGTGGGTTCTGAGGACTTGAACTCTGTTCATTAGGCCTTGCAGGCAAGCACCTTAGCCCCTGAGCCCTCTCCAGCCCTGGACCTTTTTTTTTTTTTTCTTATACTAGTTAAGGCTTGTCAATGTTACTTACCTTTGCAAAAAAAAAAAAAAATTGGCTCAGTTTCATTTATCTTTAACCTTGCTTTGCTGGTCTCTACTTCAGTTATTTTTGCTTAGATCCTTATTATTTATTTCCTACTGGTGACACTGGGCTTAGTGTGCTACTCCTGTTCTATTTCTCTGAGGCCTTGCATTAAGGTGTGTTTATCTGAGATATTTTCTCTGCTCTGGGGTAGGCACTCACTGTATAAACTTTTCTCTTAGAACTGTTTTTACTGCATTCTATAAGCTTTGGTATGTTATATTTCCACTTCGAGTTATCTCAAGATTCTTTTAAATTTTCCTTCTAATTTCTTCAACATTTCAAAAAGAATTGAGAAAATAATTGCATGTATCATAGCTAAACTGATATACATTTTTTTAAGATTTAAAAATGTATTCATTTATTTATTTGAGAGAGAGAGAGAAAGAGGCACCTAGAGAGAGAGAATGGGTGTGTAGGGCCTCTAGCCACTGTAGACGAACTCCAGATGTATGCTGCACCTGGCTTATGTGGGTCCTGGGGAATCGAACCTGGATCCTGAGACTTCACAGGCAAGAGCCTGAACTGCTAAACCATCTCTCCAGCCCTTGTATATATTCTTAAGGCAACAATTTAAAAACTATAAATACTGAAAACTATAAAATATAAACAGAAAGCTATATTCTGTTCATGAATTGGAAGTATTGCTATTGCTAAAATATCCATATTACCCAAAGTGATCTATAGATTCAATGTAATTCCTGTCAGAATTCTAATGCCATTTTTTTATAGAATAGGAAAATCGGGGCTGAAGAGATGGCTTAGCAGTTAAGACACTTGCCTGTGAAGCCTAAGGACCCAGGTTCTATTCCCCAGAACCCATGTAAGCCAGATGTACAAGGAGGTGCATGTGTCTGGAGTTTGTTTGTAGTGGCTGGAGGCCCTGGTGTGCCCATTCTCCTCTCTCTTCTTTTTACTCCTCCCTCTAAAATGAATAAATAAATAAAAATAATAAATTAAAAATATTTTTAAAAGAAATAGGAAAATCAATCCCAAAACTCATAGAAACACACACTCACACGCTATAGCCAAAAATATTGTGAGCAAAAAGATGGCATCAAAATATCTGATTTCAAACTATACCACAAAGCAGCAGTAATTTAAACATCATGGTAGCTAGCACAGAGATAGACCCTAACTAATAGAACAGACTGGAGAACCAGAAATGGACCCATCCATGCTCATAAAATCGGCTGACTTTTAACAGAAAGTACCAAATGGTCACACTGGGAAAAGGGCAATATCTTCAATAAATGGTAGAGGGAAAACTGGACACTTATCTCACACTATATGCAAAAATGAACACAACATTGATTAAAGACTTAAATTTAATACTTAACATAGTAGCACAACTAGAAGAAGGAATAGCAGAAAAATTACATGACATTGGTTAAGGTGATGATTGCTTAGACTTGACCCAATACAACAAAAGCAAAAAATACATAAATAGGATTCCATAAAAACAGCAACTTCTTAATGAGGAAGAAAACAATTAACAAAGGAAGAAACAGCCTATCAGCTGAGAGGAAAAAATTATGGTCCATATACTTGATAACAGATTAATATCCATACTACTTAAGGAACTCAGACAACTCTATAGAAAGAAAACAAATAGTCCAATTTTAAAATGGACAAGTGACATGAATAGACAGTTTTCAAAAGAAGACACGCAGGGGCTGGAAAGATGGCTTAGTGGTTAAGGCGCTTGTCTGCAAAGCCAAAGGACTCAGGTTTGATTCCACAGGACCCGTGTAAGCCAGATGCACAAGGGGGTCATGTGTCTGGAATTCATTTACAGTGGCTGGATGTCCTGACACTCCCATTCTCTCTCTCTCTCTCTCTCTCTCTCTCTCTCTCTCTCTCCTGCCTATTTTTTTTTCTCTCTCTCTCTCTCTCAAATAAATAAATAAATAAATAAAATTTTAAAAGACATGTAAATGGCCAAAAGGCATATGAAGAGAAGTTCCACATTAGTCATGTGGGGGATGAAAATTTAAACCACAATGAGACATCCCTTCACACCAGTCAGAAAGATATGATCAAAACGATGAAAAATAACTGGGGAAAAGGGAAGCCTTACACTGTTGATGGAATGTAAATTAGTACAGCTGTTACGGACAACTGTGTGGAGGTTCCTCAAAATAGAATTAACATGACATCCAGCAGTCCCACCTCTGGGCATATATCCAGAGGAATTGGAATCACAATGTTGAGCAGCCATCTGCACCCCTGTGCCCTTGCACCACTCTGCACAATCGTCAAGTTAGGAGATCAGCCAAGTGTCCGTTAGCAGATGAACAGATAAAGATGATGTAGCCCACAGACACCATGGAATACTATTCTGTCTTTAAAAAGAAAACAAGTAATTGTCATTTGTGACATTGTGGGCGGAATTAGAACTGGCCAGGCACAGAAAGGCAAAGATACACATTGTCACTTACATGTGGTCTCTAAAACAACCAAACCCAACAAAACAGAAGAAAGAATGGTGTTACAGAGGCTGGGAACGGGGGGGCTGTGGGGAGCTGATGTTCAAAGGATGCGAATTCTCCGTTACATAAGAAGAGCAAGTGTTCTTTTTCCTTTGGGAGACTGTTCAGCGCAGGGAACAGAATAAATAATAACACTGCACATTTCAAAAGCACTAAGAGGCTACATTTCAGATGTTTTCTCCATTGAAAACACAAAGTATTTGAGGTGATGGATATGTTCATTTGTGTGATTTAATTATTCTACGCTGTATTAATAAATCACAACATTACTTTGTACTCTGTAAGAATATACAACTGTAATTTTTCAATTTACAATTACAAACTAAAAAAAATTCTTTAAAAAAAAATAAAAGTAAAATAAGTTCCACATGAGAAGACTTCCAGAGCAGCGACATCCTCAGACAATAGCCATATCTCCAAAGAGGCAACAACTGAATATGACAGTGTGGGAAGAGGCTGAGAATATGAGCAGCTTGCCGCCCAGGGCAGGCATCTGCACTAGCTGTTTGGCCCCAGCCTCCTTACAGTGTGTGTGTGTGTGTGTGTGTGTGTGTGTGTGTGTGTGTGTGGCGGGGGTGGGGGGACGGGTATCCCAAGTTCCATTTATTTCTAGACCACCATTCAGCCTCTCCCACCTCCAAAGCAGTGACTCTCATTGTGTGTCGCTCACATGGGACATTTTCAGCACTCTACATTCGTGGCTAGAAGAACCACAGTTACTCAGTGGTAAGACCAGGCCACCAGAGGAATGGCATCTGATTCTGCTATTGAACCTTCAAATCCATTTGTCAATTTGTTCCTGGTGAGTAGTCACCCCCGAGAGCTCATAGTCAGCTTGCTCTCCATGATCCCAAAGGACAGGCTGAAGTTCCAGAATCACAATGCTGGCATTCGTTGTTTTTCACTGGCCTCTCCCATCATCAACAGAACCCAATTGACGTGCCAAGGGCTGAAATGCTCCTCATTTCATTCACGTAAGGCCAGCAGTGTCCTCCCTTCAGATGTGCACATTAATGTTCAAAATCAAAAGTCAGTTGGGTGCAGTGGCTTAAGCTAATCCAACAAGATACATTTAGCCAAAATAAGCATGTGCAAATGCAGAGATCTGAGTTGTGAGCAGGAACATCTGAAGGACAGGATGTGCCTGCACATTTAGTACATTTTCCTCCGTGGAGCGAGCCAGGCGCTTTACAAAGATGATGCATTACTAAAGACTGTCTAGAAACAGAAAAATGAACCTGAGCCAGGCCAGGCTCCCTTCGCTCACACAGACGAGCACCTTAAAGAAATGGGGGTTGAATGTGAATGATCTTAATCACCAAGAGGAAAGAAAATCAACCTCTTGTTTTAGAGACAATATGTGAGACTATGTGGACATGTCAAGTAAGATAACAGGAAAATGGTTGTGGTGATAATTCTACATTCATCTATTCAAACAGATTTTTTAAAAATATATTTTATTTTTTATTTATTTGAGAGAAAGACAGAAAGAGGCAGATAGAATGAGCACGCCAGGGCCTTCAGCCGCTGCAAATGAACTCCAGACACTGTGCCACCTTGTGCATCTGGCTTATGTGGGCACTGGGGAATCCAACGTGGGTCCTTTGGCTTTGAAGGCAAGCTCCTTAAATGCTGAGCCATCTCTCCAGCCCCAAACAGATTTTTTTAAACCTATTTTGTTTCACTGCCCTATACTGGGTGCTGGGGGTATGTTAAAAAATAGAGGACTCCTGTGCCTAACAATGTCCCAATGTGGGGGAAGATAGCCGGTCACAGATGAGATCAATTTCTCTTAGAAGACAGTTTGAGGCTGGGTCCTGATTCTCACTCTGTAAAGCAGGAAGCAGAGGGCATCCAGATTTTCAAAGTCTGATTGCACAAGGCATTTTCCCAGGATAAAATCATTTCACACATAAATGTGCTATTTTAAAGGAGAGTAGATAAAGTTGTGATTAACACCACGAAGGAAATTCATTTAAAAGCTTTCCTGAATCCATAGAGCTTCTGACATTATGTTTTTTCAATTGGTAGACATTAAAAATATGCATACATCTGGGGGTCCAGGGCATGTCTTGAAGTTTAAAAGGGATGAGGGCTTCCAATGCTAAAGAACTGGTGACCACTGGGTTGGTCACCAGTGAGGGGTGAGTTGACCCAGAGTAATCTCAGCTCTTTGGGGGGCGTGCATGGCTAGAGGTTTCCTGTGATCCAAGAACAACCCCTCCATCTGCATTCTGAATGGCACATCACTTTCCTTCATAGGAACCCCATTCTCCTTTGAGATATCTTCAATCTCTGCCTCTCTACCAGAGCTTTCCCCTGCATCCCTACACCTTCTCCAATATCTTCCATCCCAGCAGAGATTCTTTCATGCCAGGCCCACAGCATTGACAGGGCTTCTGGCTAAACTAGCATGGGTAGGTTAACCCAGTGTGGGTAGGTAGGTAGGGTAGAGCCTCAGAGGAAGGCCTCAGAGGAAGGAGAAGGCCTTCGCCAGCGCATGCAGAAACAGGAACGAAGATGTGCTTCAAGCTTCATCTGAGCCTCTGAAATCCCTCTTAATCCATCCTCCAGTCTCAGCACGAGCTGGTCCCAGCTGTCATTTATTTATGTGTCTGTCCCCCCTCACTTTCTTCCTCTCTCCCTCCTTTCCTTCCTTTCTTCTTCTCTGTTTTCCTCTTGAGGCCGGGTCTCGTGTAGTCCAGGCTGGCCTCAGAGATCCTCCTTCCATCTCCCGAGCGAGCGCTAACAAAAGTCATTCTCGCTTCCTATTGGTCAGATCTCCACACTGTAGCCAGAATGTGCCTCTCCCCATATTCTTGCCACGACCTCCTCCAGCCTTCTGTCCAAGTTCTCCACTTCATTGAACATCCCATCACTTCCACCCCAGACTTCTCAGAACTTTGAATTTGCTCTGTTCCCTCCTGCTAGTGGGTCTTGTTACCTTGATTCCCAGCCCCGATTCAATCGTGATGAATTTGACTTGATTTTAAGAGTCGAGGGAACACTGAAGGAGAGGGATGACTACATGTGCTTTGTTTTATATTCCTCACGGGACACCTGGCTACTAGATGAAGAATGAATCCAAGGACACAGCATGAAGCGAGGAGACCAGTGGGGATCGATTCCTTAGGCTCAGGTGAAGAGTGATGGAGGCTTGCACACAGGTGACTGGAGTCCTGATGGAGGAAAAGAGGCAGATTGGAGATAGACACTTGGAGCAGCCGAATTTTGTGGCAGATCTGGTAAAGGAGAGTGAGAGCAGAGGTGGCTGGGAAGACAACTGTCCCAGGTTTGGCTTAGGTGATTGAGTGGGTGTGCATTCATTTCCTGAAAGCCTGCAGGAGGCTCAGATGGGGACTCACTGTCCTCCCTTTGCCAGTAGCCTGGCCTTGCCAGTTCTTCGGGGGCTGTGAGCAGTTAGGACAAAGCAGGTATGATACAGAGTGCTCCACAGCAAGCCAACTGTGAAAAACAGTTCAGTGTGCACTGAGGAACCTGGTGTAGATGAAGCATTGGGGAAGTTCAGTCCTTAGAGATGAACTTGAGGAATCACCTGAAGGTCCAGGCCTCCAGTGTGTATCTCGCTCTGTGTATCTTCATGTCCTTCCCCATCCAGCCCAGATACTATTTTCTCATCATTTCGGCCTCTCTGCCTCTCTCTCCCACCAGTAACCCCTCACCCCAACTTTCTGTTCTCCCAGTCCAACTTCTGGAAAAACACCAAGTTTGGATGAATCCAATTATCGCTCATCTCTGGTTGCTAAGCACTGCTGGAAATCCACACAGATTGGTGTCACTATAAATCATGGGTGCCATTCTAAATTTATGGTCTCGGACTTCCAATGGACCCCACTGCTGCATGGCCATCCGTCTCTGTTTCCCTTGTCAGCTCTCGCTCCTGCTCCACATCGGCTCTGGCAGGGTCTTTAACCCTCTGTTAGGCGCCAGTCACTCTGAAGAGCTCACTCCTGCTCATAGAGAAGATCCAAACCATCAGAAGGGGAGACACCTGGCCTTCTGCTATCACCCTGTGCATGTGTGACGTCTAGAACCCTCCTCTCTTATCTCGTAGTTTCATATCTTCTGTTTACTGCATCAGCCTTCATCTCATTCCTTCCTTTTTTTGGTATATTCTGTCATTTATTCCCTCTGTTCCCACATTGTCCATCTTGTCCTCTATCCATTCTACCAAACCTCATTGAAACTTGCTCAGATCTCCCCATTCTAAATAAAATAATAATGAAATAAAAACCTCTCTCAACTCCTCACTAGATCTCTTGCCTGTCTTCTCAGCAGAAATTTTGGAAAACTTTGCCAACACTTTTTTTTTTTTTTTTTTTTTTGGCTCCAATTCTTAGTGCCCACTCTCTCCATGAGCCACTATTGTCTAACCTTTACCTTGAACCTGTTTTTGCCATGATCACCAAACTTCATTTGAAGTTCAACAGTCTCCTTTTAGCCACTAAGCCCCTTGGGAGTCTCCGCAACTTTGATTCTGTTATAATCAGTTCCCTTTGGATAAATGCTCTCTTCCTATTGGCTCCTGTGACACCACAGACTCAGGATCTACTTAGCCATCCTAGGCTACTGTCCTTAGCCTTGAAGGACAGAGTTAATGAGCTGAGCTTTCTTCTCTTTTCCTTCTATACTGTAATCTTGGATAGGTTTTCTTTTCCTTTTCTTTTTTGAGTGTGTATGTGTAGTTTTAACAATTGTGTTGTGTATTCATGTATGTGATGTCATACATGCAAGGAGGCCAGAGGAAAACCTCAGGTGTCTTTCTCTATTGCTCAGCCACATTATCTCCTTGAGATAGAGCCTCTTTCTCATCCCAGAATGTGCATTTTTTTTTCAGTCAGCAAGCCCCAGCAATGCTCTGGTTTCCACCCTACCTGGGGACGTATGCGGTCATGCCCAACTCTTAATATGGGTTCTGAGGAGTCAAACTCAGATGGTTTCAGCCTCTCCCAGGCTCTCATGCTTAAGTGACAAGTGTTCTCTTTTTTATTATTTGAGAGAGACATAAAGAGAGAGACAGAGACAGAGTAGCAGGCAGAGGGAATGGGCACACCAGCAGCCTCTCAGCCGCTGTGAACAAACTCCAGATGCATGCGCCCCCTTGTGGGCAAGTGCAGAATTGTGTGCTTGCATCACTTTGTGTCTGGCTAAACATGGGACCTGGAGAATCTAATGGGTGATCTTAGGCTTGGCAGGCAGGCGCCTTAACCGCTAAGCTATCTCTCCATCCCGTGACAAGTGTTCTTAACCACTGAGCCATTGCTTCAGCCCCAAGGCTTTTATCTTTGCATGTGTGTGTGGTGTTTGTGTGTGTGTGTATGTGCATATGTATGTGCAGGTGCACGTGTACGTGGAAGCCAAAAGTTGATGTCCTGTGTCTTCCACTTTTGCTCTCTGCCTCCTCACCAGCTCTTCACTGAACCTGAAATTCACTGATTTGGCTAGCCATGCTAGTCAGCAAGTCCCAGGGATCCTCCTGGCTCTGCCTCCCCAGTGCTGAGATTATAGGCACACACCACCACACGTGAACAACACAGGGTTGCTTTAAACAGTGACATTGGGGATGATTTACTGTGTGGCAAAGCTGTTACAGGTTCATTCCCCCCCACACACCCCCCCCTCAGGCTCTTGATGGCTGTCTTTACATTGGTGATTAATGAGCTGACATGTCTGTCATAGATCTGCCTTCTTTATTTGTTGTTATTGTCATCGTTGTTGTGTTTCTTGTTTTGTTTTGGTTTTGGTTTTTTTGAGGTAGCGTCTCACTCTGGCCCAGGCTGACCTGGAATTCACTATGTAGTCTCAGGCTGGCCTCAAACTCATGGGGATCCTCCTACCTCTGCCTCCGGAGTGCTGGGATTAAAGGTGTGCATCACCACGCCCAGCTATTTTGTTTTTAAGACAAGCTTCTGGCAAGTTTTATTAAAGGAAAATGTTACATGGTTTGCTTTTCACCAGTCTTCTCTGGCATGTTTCTAATAATGTCAGAATCACCTGGATCGATGATAGTGTGTGTACTCTGTAGTATTTTCCACATGCTGAGCCCAATAGTCAGTATTATTGTCACTTTAGTGATGGACACCAGTTTGGGCCAACATAGCACAGGCAATCCCAGACATTGTGTAGGAAATCTCAGATTTCCTCAAAGCTGGCCAGTTGTCTTGCAGATGACCAGTTTTGCTTTGCCCTGTCTGATATCATCTTTAAAGTCTGCTTGGACCTCAGCCAGTACCTGAACCTAGAGTTGATGGACTCCAGAGGCTTTTTCATCTTCTTTGTGGCCATCACCTTCCTGGCTTAGATGCAGGACAGGGTCCACCCAAGAGCAGCCGCTGAGGGCCGAGGAGTGAGAAAAAAGCTAGATCTGCCTTCTTGATGATAGTTACCTACTGGGCCACAGCTTTGCATGGGGTCCAGACATGATGCTGCCCATGTATTTCTGCATCTCTTACCACCTTAGCTTGTAGGTTTTTCATTGAGCCAGGTGAAAAATCCAAGGTGTAGAGAATTGAATGACATAACCATAACCACACAGAAGAAAGTAGTGGATCTGGGCTTTGAACCTGGGTCTTTGAGATTCTAGATCTCATTTTGTCACCACTTCATTGCCTTTCCCCATGACTTAGGCCTCCCATCTTACTAGAATGAGTGACTTCTCTTCCTTTGTCTTCTTCTCTTTCCTTGTCCTTTACAGCTCTGCTAGAATGTCATTTCCATACCTATTTTCTCTGACTTCCCTTGCCTTCCCCAAGAACATTCTTGAAGACTTTCCTGGCCACCACCATGACATGTCCTGCACACTCTGTCCTCCTCTCACTATTGCAACCAGGTTTCCCTCACTAGACCCGTAAGCTACTTGAGGAGAAGGACCTTGACCACAAGAACAGGGCTGTCAGGTGCTGTGGCTGTTTGCCCAGACAGGCACCATGATCTGACATATTCCAAAAGATTATTTGTTGAGTGAGACATCACCATGGCATAGCCACAGTTCTGATAAGTAGAGCCTGAGTACCCAAAACTGCTCAAATCACAGGCTGCTCACACCAGCATGGAAAGGCAGCCCATTTGGCAGTTTCTAAGGCAGTGAGTCATAAAATGAACTTCTCCCAGACAGAGCATTTGCAAAGCCACTCACCCCACACTCAAGTATGTCAGCTTAAAAAGAAACAGCAAGAGATCACAGAGGTTCTACTATTTCTTTATTTCACTGATAGACATTTTCTACTGAAAACAGACTCTGAAATATTCTAGAAATGAGAGATTTATGAAATGGAATTGGTCGCCTTGGCCATAACTCAGGCAAGGCAAGACGGAAATAGCCCCCAAAGGGCTCTTGCCTTTGACAATGAAAGCCAACGTTCTGTAGCATGGGTGGGACTTCCCCAGAGGCCTGTCTCAGAAGCTGCCTTCATCCAGCTGGGGAAGCGAAGGCATCATAAATGTATAGGGCGACTAATTTTACTTCAGTCACCTTTGATGTGATGTGGTAGTGATGAAGGAAGTTATCTTAAGGAGAAAGTCTTCAGAGAACATAATACTGGGTTCAAGAAAATGTCCCATGCAATTGAAAATAAAATTACAAAATGTGCAGGGAGCAAACACTGATAGGACACTGTTATGTCCAAAATACATTTTTAAAAATTTGGGGGTGTTCTTTTTATAAGTCATTTTTATTTGAGACAGAAGGGGGGGAGAGAGAGAGAGAGAGAGAGAGAGAATGAGTGTGGCAGAGCCTCTAGCTACTGCAAACAAACTCCAGATGCATGTGCCACCTTGTGCATTTAGGTTATGTGGGACCTGGAGAATCGAACTTGGGTCCTTAGGCTTCACAGGCAAGTGCATTAACCACTAAGCCATCTCTCCAGGCCCTAAAATACACTTTTAAAGTTCCTCAAAGAATCTTCAGGGACTCCTAGCCAGTTACCTTTTATGAACTTTCTCCAAGACCTTGTTTATAAAATTAAGAGCAGAGAGTTTGAGGGGTTGTGGAGCAAGCATGACAATCATTAGGAGCTATTGCTGGGCTGGCTCTCGAGTCAGGGTGTTTACATTAGGACAATGGCTTGTGGGTTTAATTTGGAATGTAGATAAGTGTGGCAAAGACTGGGGGATGCTCAACAAGAATCTATATTTTTCTCTTCGTCTAGGAGATAGAGACAGACTACATTTCCCAGCCTTCCTTGCAGTTAGGTGTGTCCATGAGATCAAGTTCCAGCCACTGCAGTGTGAGTGGAAGTGAGTAGTTCCTCCAGGCTTGGTCCTTCAAAAGTCCCATGTATCAGCCTCACTAGCTGCACAGAGTCCTGGAGATGGGCAATAATAATGATTGCACGGTAGTATGTATGGACTTGGTGCCACTGAACTAAGCACTTAAAATGGCAAATTTTTTGCAATGAATATTTTATGAAAAAAAAATTTAGTGAACTTAAAATTATTCTTAGGGGGTAGTGAGACAGTTCAGTTGGTAAAATTCTTACCTCAAAAATATTAAGATCTGCGTTTAAGCCAAGGGCGATGGCACATGCCTTTACTCCCAGCACTCAGGAAGAAGAGGTAGGAGGATGGTTGTGAGTTTGAAGCTACCATGAGACTTAGTGAATTCTAGGTGAGCCTGGGCTAGAGTGAAACTCTACCTCAAAAAACCAAAACCAAAACAAAACAAAAAACCCCAAAACCATGGTAGCATACACTTGTAACGCCAGCCCTGGGGTGGCAGAAATAGGAAATGATCCTTGAGGCTCACTGGCCAATCATTGTAGCCTAACTAGTGTGCTTCTGGCCAATGAGAGGCCCTGTCTCAAAGGAAGCAGGTGATGCGCCTAAGAATGACACCCAAGGCTGTCCTCTGGCCTCCACATGCATGCATATACATGCGTGTGTACGCACACACACAACTGCACACACATGAAATGCACATGCATGCTTTTAAAAATCCCCAAACATGCTATTCTTCCCTTTCACCAGACACAATTTCAGAAAAACCTTGGAAGAAATTATAAATATTGAAAACGATAGTCTCTCTAAACATGGTCACAAATGGAGTGAGTAAGTTTCTATTGCGTTTGAGCCATTCTACTGACGGGAGTCTGTTAGACATCTATTGCTGTGTAACACATTGTCTCAAATCTTAGTGGCTTAAAATGGCCCTTGCAATTTTCTATGAGTCAGGATTTAGATGGAGCTAAATAGGTCCTCTACTTCAAGGTCTTCACAAGCAGTAATCAGGGTGTCAGTCAGGGCTACAAACATCTAAAAATCCACGCTCAGTCATGACGCTGTCGGCAAGATTTCGCTGCTCACGGGCTACCTGCCAGGAGCAGCCCTCAGCTCCGGGCTGTGAGAACCTCTCCACAGAGCAGCTCCAAACAGGGCAGCTTGCTTCATCACAGCACCAAACACCAGCCGGAGGGCATGAGGGAGCAAGGCGGAACTCATGGTCCTTGCAATCTAATCTCAGAAATGACATGCCTTCTTTTTGTCACATTTGATTCATTAGAAAGAAATCACCATGTCTGGCCCACACCCAAAGGCTGATGCACCTAAGTATAAAAGGAGAATTACCCAGTATGAATGTCAGGAGGCAAGATCTTTAGAAGCCATGGGGTCTATTTATTATAGCAGCTCTCCTGCCCTGACTATTACAATAAGCCAGATGGAGTAATTTTCAGCTTTAGTATCAGTGAATATTTGTGAAGGTTATCTGAACATTGTCCTCATGCATCCTGCCTATACCTGGGAACAGAGAGAAGCAAAATTAAGTTGCCCAGTTTAGGTTGTTCATAACTAAAGAGATGAATGATGATATTTCAAAGACTCAGTTTTTTTTTCCAGCATGATCCACATCAACAACGTGACCACAGCTGACCAACTCCAAGGCTAAATGGTGAATCCCTCTCCTCTTACCATTCTACATGTGCTCGTCTCTCTCACACCACCCCAGGAACTATTCCCATGGCGACAGCTTTGCTGCCCTGTTTCCAGAAGGCTCTGACCAGTTCCTGTTACTCCAGAAGTGGACGAGGAAGACCATTCCTCTGGTTTCCACACAGCCTGAACTGGAGAGGGCTGGCCAGACAGCTGTCAGATGCAAAGATACTTGCTGTGTGTGTGGTTCAGCCTAATTGCTCGTCTGGCTAAGCCCTATGCCTCTACAGATGTTGCATCACAGAACTATTGGAATTACTGCTTTCAACCCCCTCTCCGCACCCTAATTAAGCCAAAATAATAAGGCCACATGTTAGACACCACGATCACGTTTTAATTAGACTTTGATAAACCCGAGGTGAATTTGGCCTCGTCAGGTGCAAAGCTTCTGATGAGCACTGAGGCTGGCGAACCATGGGGTGGTCTGGGTATAAATAGAAACCATGTTCTCAATTTCATCTGTGAGTGGAGAAGTCAGGGGTTAGGTATGTGTGTCACCACAATGATCCTCTACACCTGGGGAACACTTTATAGTTTGCAAAGTTTTTTTTTTAGGCCATTTACTACATGACTGTGTGAGCCGAGGCTCATTTGGCACCCAGCACGCAAGCCCAGATGGCGAGTAGAGGGAGAAGCTAGCATTTAGTCAGTTCCTAAGACGTGCCAGGCACTGTGCTAGGAGCACCATCTATGGACTAGAAGTCAAATGCCTCATCAGAAAGCTCAGTGCTTAAGAAGTGTCAGAGTGAGACAAAACAAAACAAAAAACCCCCAAACCATGGTAGCATACACTTGTAACCCCAGCCCTGGGGAGGCAGAAATAGGAAATGATCCTTGAGGCTCACTGGCCAATCATTGTAGCCTAACTAGTGTGCTTCTGGCCAATGAGAGGCCCTGTCTCAAAGGAAGCGGGGGATGTCTTTGCCACCTCATGAGAACAAGCTCCCAAAGCCATCTTGAAGGATGACTGTCACAGAGTCACGGAACTGGCACTGAAAGTGGCTCCCTAGAGAAAGGCCCCCACTCCTCAGTGGGGAGACTGAGGCAAGAAGAGTAAAGGCATACATCTGCATCGCGCAGTGATTTGGTGTCAGAACAAGAAAAACCATGTGCGACCCTGTCACTCTCTAGTGAATGTAAGTTGGTTTGTTTCAAGAAATACATGTGAGGGGCTAGGGAGATGGCTTGCGGGATAAAGCACTTGTGCAAACAAGCACGAGTACCTGAGTTTGGATCCCCAGGATCCATGGAAAGCCAGCCACTGTACCTGCCACTAGTGTCTGTAGTCACAGTGTACCAAGGCTGAGAAGGGAAGTGGAAACGGGAGAAATCACTCCGAAGCTCACGGGCCAGCTAGCCTGGCAGTCAGAGAGGTACAGGAGAGACCCTGTCTCAAAAAAGGTAGAAGAAGCCAGGCGTGGTGGCACACGCCTTTAATCCCAGCACTCGGGAGGCAGAGACAGTAGGGTCACCGTGAGTTCAAGGCAACCCTGAGACGACATAGTGAATTCCAGATCAGCCTGGGCCAGAGTGAGACCCTACCTCAAAAAACAAAAACAAACAAACAAACAAACAAACAAAAAGATAGAAGGCAAGGACAAATACCCCAAGTTTTCCTTGGCCTCCACATGTGTACTATGGCACATGTGGGTACACACACACACACACACACACACACACACACACACACACACACCAAAACTTGCTGAGCATCAGCAATGGGCAGAGCACTATTTTCGGGATGTATCAATGAATGAAAGCAGGTCGACTTCCTACATCCAAAGGATTTCTACCCTGGGGTGGGGGGCAGGACAGAGAGGTAACAAAACATGACAGAATTATACAACCATTGTAAATTGCATGTTCAGGAAGGATATATATTGCAGAGAGAGAAAAACAGAGTGAATGAGCAAGAGAACATGGAAGAGGATGGGCAGAAGAGAGTAAAGCAGACATGAAATACAGGGCTACAAATCAGCAGGGATAGGGAGATTAAGCGCAAAACTGGGTGATTAGGGTGGGTGTGGCTATGACAGAAAAATATATCCTAGAGGCCAAGGTCCATTCATCCACTTATCTGTTCTCTAGGGTTTAAATGAACATTGCCAGGCCCAGCGTTTGCATGGGTGTAGGAAGTGATGTCAGCAACACCCAGGTATCTCTGAGTTCCCAGAACACTACTATGCTGTGAGCAATTACCCCACAACAAAGTCGTTGCCTGCCAAGTGGCTCCCGGTGCTGCCGGCCACTTCGGAGGGGTGGAGAACATCTGCATGCAGGAGGAGACGGGCAAGGGCCATGTGGTGGCTGGGCACAGAGGGGAGAAGATGCCCCAGTCTCTCTGGGGAGCTGAAGTTTATGTGCACGAGCCATCCTCTCTTCCCATACTCTCACCACACATGTCTACAGAGTTCCTCCATGGAATATGCCCCACTAACCCTCACTTGCCTTTCCTCTTTGCAACAACTTCCCCAGACTGGAACTAACCCCACAGTCAAAGCCTTAGTTGAAACCTGCAGATATCAGCTGGTTACCCAGTAAGCTGAATGAAACGGTGGCCTCCTGCATCTATTCTGATCTACTAATTGGAGTCTACTGACCCCAGACCATTCATTTTCTCCCTCTCCCTAATTTGTTGAAGTAGCAGTCTAGAGATAAGTGGGTTCTGTCAGGGCCCGTCATGTTATACTAGGTGGGAGCAAGAATCCTTTGTATGTAGAATTGTATAATTGACAAGGCACTTTCATATCTATCCTGCCATTTGAGTCCCACAAAAGCATTGTGCCATTATTCTTTTTTTAAAGCCATAGATTAGAAGGCATATACTCTTAGGAGTGAAAATGTTCTTCAACATCACACAGCCATGAAAGCACAACTCGATGTCCAGTGTTCTTTCTAGAATGATGAGCCAGTTGGCCCTGTGGACATCTGGCAACAGACCACGTGGACAAAAGTCAAGGTGAGTCAGTCTCCTCTTACCCAGAAATTAACTGAGAGAACAGCGTGAACACCGTGAGTCATGAAGCAGAAGAGTCCCCAGACCCCAACATACACAGAAGTCCCCTGGGATTTCACTGACATGCCAGTTCTGAACCCAGGAGTATGGGACAGAGCCTGAGATTCTGCTTTGCAAAGGCTTCCGGGTGGTTCTGACACAAATGGCCTTAAGGCCAGTGCAGTAGTTACCTTCTTGTTGCTGGGGAAAACATCCCGCAGAAGCAGTGAATGGGAGGACAGTGTTTATTTCAGCTTCTTATTTCAAGGGGGAGTTTCATCAGGGCATGGTAGAGCAGAAGCCGGACGTCACATCTTGTTGCATCAGCTGGGAGGTAGCGGCAAGAGTGAGCAAGATAGTGAACTAGACTAGTAAACCTCAAGGTCCACCCCTACCCTGACAGGGCCACACTTTGTCCAGAAAGGCTCCACTCCCAAAGGCTCCACCAGCTAGGGACTGAGGATGAGGCTTAATGACAAGCACGTGAGGATATGTGGAACTTTACACATTCAAACCACCACAGCTGGATTTTGACCAGCAAAGGGACAATGCAAAGCCATTCTCTGAGTTGACAGGTGGACCTCTGCATGGAACCTGGCTCAGCTCTATAGCAGCCATGGGACTTCAGCCTCAGCTCTTCAGCAAGATGAAACTCAGAATGGTTACTGCCTTTTCCAAACTGGGAAACAGGGAAATGTCATCACGGGCACTCTGATTGTCACACAGGGCTAGTCAATGTGTGGCCTGCACAAAGGCACCTGCCCGTGCGGAATGGGTGTGCCCAGCTTCCTCTCCATGCAGTGCCCCCTCCTTGAGGCTATGCCCATGGAGATCAAGAAGCACCATTCTTCTCACATACCCATGGGTTCCACATGGACCCCCTTTGTACCCTCCTCCCACCCTTGGCAACTGCTTGTGGTCTGATTGGCCTGCTTGCGTACAACACAACTGGTCACCGAGTTCCTGTCTCTACTCCATCTCCTCCCTCATGGCACTGATTCTGAGAGCCCGACTAGCAGTGGCCTCTTTGGCTCCCCCACCCCATGCCTCTGCTGGGTCTCAGTCCTTCTAGCCATAGCCTTGTGGTGAGACCCATGCTCTTTCGTTGTTATCTGTTTGATCAACACAGGCTCTGTGGGCTGGGCAGGGTTCCAGGCTTTGAGGTAGTAAACAAAACAAAGAGAGAACCTGCCCTGTGGAGCTACTGCTCGCAAAGGGAAGAGACGATAGATCAATATGTTTATGAGGAAGGCAGGCAATAAAACATGAGCTGAGCAAAATAAGGTATGGTGGCCAGCATGATATTTTTTCATGTTGTGTGAGAGCAGATTCTTATGCGTGCAGGTGTACATGTGTGTGCCTGTGTGTGGAGGCCAGAAGTTGATGTCAGCTGTCTTCCTGGAGCCAACGGTGGTGTCCTCTACCTTATTTTTAAATTTATTATTAATTTATATATTTAATTTATTACCATATCATACCTGTATGCAATGTATTTTGATCAGAATCCCCTCTCACTACCTTCTTTTGTCCCCTTCTTCCACTGAACCCCATCTTCTTTCCAACTAGTCCCTTTTCTATTTTGATGTCTTTTTTGCTCTCCTTTACCATCCATGATGGAAGGCTGATGGGCCCAATATTGTGCAGGTCTTGTCCAGGTAATAGTCACTGTTAGATCATGAACACAACAGCCACTTCATGACCAGAAGACAGTACTCCAAAGCCTTCCTCCTTATCCTCTAGCCCTTACATTCTCCCTGCCTCCTTTCCCCCAGTGTGCCATGGGCCTTGGAAGGCACGTTAGAGATGTCATCAGAGTCACTTATTCTCAGCATTTTCCTGAGTTTTATGTCTTCCCAGTAGTCACCACCATCTTTAAAAAAGAAGCTGTTCTGACCAAAGTTGACCTTATCTTTTGAGACAGTATCTGTCAGTGAACATGGAGCTCTAGCCAGAAAGCCCCAGGGATCCACCCATCTCCACCTCCCCATACAGGGATTACAAGTACATGCTGTCATGCCCAGCTTTCATGTGCATGCTGGGAATCCCAAGTTTGTGCGGCAAGCACTTTACCCTGTGAGCCGTTACCTCAGGTCCTGGGATGACTTTGAGGAAAGCTGAAGTAGGAGAGTGCATTTGTTCATTTGCAGCTTGTGGAAGGAAAGAGTTTATTTCTGGCTTACAGTGGGAGAAAGCATGGCAGGAGCAGAGAGTCAGGTGTCACATTTCCACATGATCAGGGAGCAAGGAGAGAGTGAGCCAAGTGGGGCATTGGGCTGGGTTAGAATGCCCCAAGGCTCATCTCCAGTGACACACCTCCTCCAGCAAGCCTCCCCCTCCCAAGACTCCACCAGCTTAAATAGGAGACTCAATTACAAACACCTGAGGCTATGGGATCATTTTACACCATACCTACCCTTGTGAGACTTCCCCTCCCGTGAGCAGAAGCTAAATCAGCATCCTGCTTTCTTCTTCTTGCTGAGACCCATATGGTGAAGAGGGAGGGCGCTGTTCAACTCCGCCAACTTCTTTTTAGATGTGTGAGGTAGGAAGGCAATCCAGGCAGGGTTGAGGGACCCATTGTTTACCAACACGAAAATGATGTCTTATAATAGGTGAGTTCTGTGTTGCAGCTCTGCTCTTCCTCACCCCCCCCCAAAGCTTGGTCCCCAAGATGATGGTATTGAGTTGATCGGAACACTAAGGGGTGGAGCCTAGTGGAAAGTGGTTAGGTGAGGGGGGCATTGTCCTCCAATGGGCTGGACACTGCCCTCTCTGGTGTGCCTTCTTACTCTCCTGGGAAGTCTGTTTCCTTTTCAGCCTCTCCATCAGGCTGTGCCTGAAGAGCGCGCATGGGGCTACCTGATATTGGGGCTTTCAATCTCCAGAGGAATGAATTATATAAACCTCTTTTCTTTATGAAGTCCTTGGCATCAAGTAATCTGTTACAGCCACAGAAAATGGACTCATAAAATGCCTCTTACAGAAAGCAAAAACATGAGGTTGATAGTGGGGTCAGTGTAAAGTAGAGAGAAAAGATAGTCCAGGAGGGAAAAGCTTGTGAGGGTGAGACTCCCAAGTGAGCTGGAATTGACCTTCTCCCTGGAATGCAAATTAACTCTAGGAAGAAAAAAAAATGGGATTAGAGGTTTGACTTTATTTCATACATACACGTGTGCGTGTGTGTGTGTGTGCATTCCACCCAAAAGGTACTTGCCCTTTGAGACCCATCTTAAGAATAGCTTCCTTTACAAGACCATTCTACAGAACTTGATCACTTCCTGCTTTTAATAGCTATCTTGGCAGCTCAGGGTTTCTAGTGCTCATCACAGACTGGCTCATGTAGCACTCAATAAACATGTGCTAAGTGAATGAGTGGAGAGAGGGCTGGAGGGAGATACGTGTAAATGAGAGATGGGGGCTGGAGAGATGGCTTTCTAGTTAATGAATTTGTCCACAAAGCCTAAGGTCCCAGGTTCGATTCTCCCCCGTATCCACATGTCAGATGCACAAGGTGCTGCATGCATCTGGAGTTTGTTTGCAGTGCTTACAGGCTCAGGCACACCCATTTTCTCTGTGTGTGTGTCTCTCTCTCTGTCTGCTCACTCTCTCTCTCTCTCTCAAATAAAAATAAAACAGGGCTGGAGAGATGGTTCAGTGTTAAGGTACTTGCCTTCAGAGCCTAAAGACCCAAGTTCAATTCCCCAGAAGTACCCATGTGGAGCCAGATGCACAAAGTGGCACAGGCATCTGGAGACCATTTGCAGTAGTTGGAGGCCCTAGTGCACCCATTCTCATTCTCTTCTCTCTCTCTCTCTCTCTCTCCTGTCCTTGCATATAAATAAATCAATAAAATTTAATAAGTTAATAAATAAAATAGATGAGGATGGCACGCTGTCCCTCTGGGTGTGGCTTCATTTCAAACTATATGATTTCTCCCCACGTGCATGTCCATGGGAGCGGGGGAGCCTGCAGAAAAGGTCCGCAACTGATTAATTAGCCTTTCTTTTCTCCCTATGGAACCTTGCCTTGTGGTCTTGTACATAATAAAAGTTCAATAAATGTGTGCTGAATGAAAGAAGATAAGCTTTGACCAGAAATAAGAGTCCAAAGGTTCAGGGTTTTTTTTCCCATGAAACTTTAATGCCAGGAAGAATTTCTGCATATGAAATTCACCCTTCTCCACTCACCTTTACATAATTCAAGCAGCGTGTGGTTCTTTGGGGACTTCTTTGGACATTAAGTTCTCTCTCAACAGCCTGAGAATTGAACAGCTGCACTTAAGCAATTACCATCGATCTGTCATTGCGAGGGGAGGGGGATGGGAAAAGGCAGAAGGAAAGACACAGGGATCAGAGACAGAAGTACAGAAGACCCTAGGGCCAGAGGTACCAAGAGGCAAGGGAGTCTGGAGAAGTCCAAACGCAGGTCAAGACCATGAGCAACCCCCAGAGAGGCATCTGGGGCCCTCCCAGCTTCCCCTATCCCCACCCACAACACCTGACTCAGGCCCCTTCACATCAGGCAGACAGGTGCATCTCAACAAGGACGTCGGGGAAGAGAAGAGGTCGCAAAGGTTGTCTTTGTTTTGCAGTGAAAACTCAGGAGACGATGAGGAAGAGTATGGAGGCTCCTTTGAAGACAGGAGTCCCCTTAGACCTGTCACAGGAGATCGGGAGGATGGCTCAGGGAGCAGCTGCAGCTCCCCTACTCTGAAACCCCACTGGAGGTGGGATGGGGGGGGGTAAAGCCCTCGCCTCTCACCTCATGGCAAATTCATGGTGCTAAACACCTGTGAGGACAGACACCTGGGGATGGAGAAGTGGGGGGGGGAATCACATGAACATCCACTACCCTCGGGCGCAAACCGTTTCCACACCTTGTCTCATTGCAATTGGGCAAATATTCTTTGAGACAGACTCCTCCTGTACCAAAAGAGCCAACCCAGCCATAGTGGGTATTATGCTGTGTGGGAAGAGGGTCTCTTGGATGCAGTTGAGTTAAAGATCTCGAGATAAGCTCGACCTCAATTATTAAGTGGACCATAAATCCAATGGCAAGCATCCACGTGAGAGACAGAGGAAGGGAAGACCCAGGAAGAGAAGAGGAGGTCATAGGTAGATGGAGGCAGAGATGACATGAGGTAGCCCACAAACCAAGAACAGGCTGGAGTGTGAAGAAGCAAAGGCAGCCTCTTCGCAGCCTTCAGGAGTGTGGTCCCATGAACACTTTGACTTTGGAGTTCCCATCTCGTGAAGTGTGAGAAAATAAATTCCTGCTGTTCAAACTACTGGGTTTGTGGTAATTTGTTACAGCAGCTGTAGAAAACAAGTTGAGCAAGCAAAGTTCAAAGGTCAAGTGATCTCGCTAAAGATGCTTGACTCGATGGAACAGATCTGGACAACAGAGCTCAGGGTGGGAGTAAACATTAGCATCTGCCAAAGAACAGACTACAGCAACAGGTCCAAAAAGGCCACATGAAGGCAGTTTCCCAGCCAGAAGGCCTGGAGGGCTCCTGTAGTAGTACACTGCCTTGCACCCCACTTCCTCATCAGGTATTCCTCTTCCCAGAAAAGGCAGTTCTGTAGGCCAGCTGTTCCTAATATACCCTTACTGGCCTCTCCTCCAGACCTAAAGTCACAGCCTGAGTGAAGGTGCATTTGGAAATTGTTTTGGGTTCATGTCTTCCCAACCAGACCGTAGACCCAACGTGGGCCAGGTTTGATGTGACTTTGTTCTTCCACATTCCTGGTGACAGTTGGTAGCTGGCAGGAACTTTTAAGATCTGCTGGATGACTAATAAAAAGAGACATTGAACTTTTTCAAGCCAAGATTTTCCAAACCTATTTTTACTATACATCAGAGAAAACTGGTTTGGGGTCTCTGCTGAGAAGTTGGGCTGAACACAAACTGGACTACAGACCCTTAAATGGAGGGCCTGTGAGCCCAAAGAGACTGTCCTCTCCTTGAGAAAGAGAGACACTCATGGGGCAATACAGTCCCCATGAACATATCTTCAGGATTTAGGGGTGAGGAGAAACAGTGCTGATCTAAAGTCTATGCAAAAAGACTATGTGGGCTGGAGAGATGGCTTAGTGGTTAAGGCACTTGCCTGCAAAGCCTAAGAACTCATGTTTGAATCTCCAGGTCCTATGTAGCCAGATGCACAGTGATTCAAAGCACGCAGTGTTACACATGCACATAAGGGGGCACATGCATCTAAAGTTCGTTTGCAGTGGCTGAAGGCCCTGGAGTGCTCATTCTCTCTCTCTCTCTCTCTCTCTGCCTTTCTCCCTCCCTCTCTCTCTAAGAAAGAAAAGACTAAGGTGATGCTAGTGAAATAAAAAAAAAAAAGGAATTAAAAAATTGCCAGGCAGCAAAACATTCTAAAATCTATAATAGTTAAACCTGTCTGCTACTAAAATGAGATAATAGTAGAAAGAAACATAGACCCCAGGCTAGACACAGCAATGCCAACACCCAGACCTTGGTGGATCACCACAAGTTCAAGGCCAACCTGGGCTACAGAAGGAGATCCTGTCTCAAAACAAAACAAACAAACAACAACAAAAAAAAACAAGTAAAGAGCTGGAGAGTTGGCTTAATGTTTAAGGTACTTGCCTGCAAAGCCAAAGGACCCAGGTTCAATTCTCTAGGACCCACATAAGTCAGATGCACAAGGTAGCACATGTGTCTGGAGGTTGTTTGCAGTGACTGGAGGTCCTGGAATGCCCATTTTCTTTCTCTATCTGTCTCTTTCTTTCTCTCTCTCAAAAAAATGTAAAAAAAAAACAAAACAAGAAGGAAAGGAAAAGAAAGAAGGGGAGGGAGAGAAAAAGGAAGGAAGGAAGGAAAGAAGGAGGGAAGGAAAAAGAAAAGAGTGAAAGAAAGGGAAAGGAAAGATGAAGTAAAGAAAGAAAGATGGAAGGAAGGAAGGAAGAAAGGAAGGAAAGAAGGAAAAAAGGACAGAGGGAAGGGAAAAAAAAGAGGAGGAAGGGAGAAAATAGAACACAGGAGGATAACATGGGATGAATACTGCATTTTCACTCTGTCAGGAGAGAGCGATTGCTCAATCAGGTGTGTTGAGACCAGCAGCTGGCCCTCTGGAAAAGCCACACTGGATTGTGTCTTCATGTCTCATACCAAAGCAAGTTCCAGATGGAGCCGAGATTTCAATATGAAAAATAAAGCCATAAAACTGCTAGAAAGAAACGTGGAAGAATTGTTTTTTTTTATTTTATATTTTTTATGGCCACAGAGTAGAGACAGCCTTTCTAAGCAAGACACAAACTCCAAGATGGAAAGTAAAGAACTGATTCATGTGAATAGAACAATTAAATTTTCTGAACTTCAAAGAGCACTATAAATAAACACAAAAGTAGCAAACAAACTGGGCACAAATATCTGCAACTCACATGGCAAAGGCCTGCTTCGTTTAATATGGCAAAAGCTCTTCTAGATCAATAAGAAAATGACAACCCAATAGAAAAACTAAAGAACAGAAAAAAAACTCAGACTTGCAAACAGTTATTAATATTTTAAAATATTCAAGCTGGAGCCAGGTGTGGAGGCAGAGGTAAGAGAATCACCATGAGTTTGAGGCCACCCTGAGACTACATAGTGAATTCCAGGTCAGCCTGGACTAGAGTGAGACCCTGCTTCAAAACACACACACACACAAAAAAAAAAAAAAAAAAAATTCAAGCTGTCTTTCATAATTGAAGAACTACACATCTTATTTTTTTCTATGTTTGTGCATGTGCATGTTTCTGTGTATGAGTGCGTGTGTGTGTGTGTGTGTGTGTGTGTGTGTGTGTACAGGCTAGAGGGCAACCTTAGATATCATGCTGCTGCAGTCAGGTTCACACTGATGGCAGAAATTACCCCACCAAGAGCAGCTTGTTTATTTTGGCTACAGACTTAAGAGGAAACTCCATAATGGCAGGAAAAGTGATGGCACGAGCAGAGGGTGGACATCACCTCCTAGCCAACATTGGATGGACAACAGTGACAGGAAGAGTGTGCCACACACTGGCAAGGGGAAACTGGCTATAATACCCATAAGCCTGCCCCAACAATACACTGCCTCCAGGAACTGTTAATTCCCAAATCTCCATCAGCTGGGAACCTAGCATTCAGAACACCTAAGTTTATGGGGGACACCTGAATCAAACCACCACATTCTGCCCCTAACCCCCATAAACTGATAACCATTCATGATGTAAAATGCAATGCATTCAGTCCAACTTTAAAATTCCCCACACTTTTATCAATCCCAGTGATATTCAAGCATTCCCATAGTCTGGGATCTTTTAACTGAGCCATAATACCACCCCTCCCCCCCCCCCGCAAAAAACCGTAATGGCACAGAATAAACACTTGCACTGCAAAAGATGGCACTGGACAAAGCAAAGAAATATTCAAATGATACCAGATTTAAACAGGGCAAACATCAAACTCTATAGCTCCAAGTCCAACAACTCTAGCCAGGAACAACTCTCTAAGTCTGATAATTCTAACCGGCAACAAGTCTCTGGAGTTCCAATTCTGCCCCTCCAGCTAGGCTACTCACAGTCCTGGAAAACTTCATCTAGGGCTGGCAGCTCTCCTTAGCAGCCATCTCGTGGTCTGGGCATCTCCACTGGGTCTTCACAGCAACTCACAGTCCATCCTCACGGCTCCATCGGGTCTCCATACAGGCATCCAGCAAACCTGCTTCACATTGCTCATGGCCATTTCCAAAACACAAGAGTGTGCTGCAAATTCAACAACCCTCTCTTTCCTGCATTTCTTATACTCCACAATACCAGGTGGCGTGTCAATTTGTTAATCCAGGTGGGAACACAGCAGACTTGAAGAATAGGACATTCCTTCAGCATTCGGACCCCTCCAAAAGACAGCATTCTTTCTGTTGTCCCAGTGCAGGTCAGCTGGTCCAATCTCAATGGTTGTAATCTCTCATACAATTGAAGATGAACAGTCTGTAGTTTCAGCCCAAAGATTTCATTTTTTCTGTGCCATATCCCTCTGCTCACACCAGTCCATTTCTACACAAAGTAACTCTGCACAAGTTCTCAGGACATGGGCATAACAGCCTCTCACATAAACTACTTCTAGTCCAGTCCAGGCAAAACTCTTTCTCACTGCATTCAGGTCCTTCAACTCTGACCAAAACAGTCCATAAAACTGTACATACAGCATTGCAAGGTGCCTCTTAGGCCAAGATTTCAAATTTGTCCACATTCCTCTTGCAAAGCAGTTGCAAAAGGTCAAAGCCACACATTCAGATGTCTAGCAGCAATCCCACCACTCCGGTACCAACTTTTCTGTTGCAGGCAGGTTAACATTTCTGGCAGAAATCACCCAACCAAGAACAGCTCGTGGAAAAAGGTTTATTTTGGCTTACAGACTCGAGGGGAAGCTCCATGATGGCAGGGGAAATGATGGCATGAGCAGAGGGTAGACATCACCTCCTGGCCAACATCAGATGGACAACAGTGACAGGAGAGTGTGACACACACTGGCAAGGGGAAACTGGCTATAACACCCATAAGCCCACCCCCAACAATATACCACCTCCAGGAGGCTTTAAATCCCAAATCTCCATCAGCTGGGAACCTAGCATTCAGAACACCTATGTTTATGGGGGACACCTGATTCAAACCACCACACATGCTCAGAACATCATGCACTTTATCCTTTGAGACAGGATCTCTTATTGGCCTGCGGCTCAACAATTAGGCTGGACTGGCTTCCCAGAGAGTGCTGGGGATCAAACTCAAGTTCTCATGTTGGCAAGGCAAGTTATCTCTCCAGGCCCCAAATTCACATTTTATTTTATTTTATTTTATTTTATTTTATTTTATTTATTTATTTATTTATTTATTTATTTATTTATTTATTTTTGGTTTTGCAAGGTAGGGTCTCACTCTGGTCCAGGCTGACCTGGAATTAACTACATAGTCTCAGGGTGGCCTTGAACTCTCGGCGATACTCCTACCTCTGCCTCCCGAGTGCTGGGATTAAAGGCATGCGCCACCACGCCCGGCTTGAATTCACATTTTAAACTCATGGAAATCCTCCTACCTGTGCCTCCCAGGTGCTGGGATTAAAGGCATGCATCACCACGTCTAGCTTAAATAGTTTTGAAATATTTTATTTATTTATTTGAGAGAGAGAGAGAGAAAGAGGAAGAAAGAGAGAGAGAGAATGAGTGTGCCAGGGCCTCTAGCCACTGCAAATGACTGCCACCTTGTGTGTCTGGGGAATCGAATCTGGGTCCTCAGACTTCACAGCAAGTTCCTTAACTGCCTAGCCAGCTCTCCAGCCCCCTAAATGCAAATTTTAAATTTTTTAAAAAATTATTTTATTTATTTTTGGAGAGAGACACAGAGAGAGACAGAGAGGGAGAGGGAGACAGATAGAGAATGGGTGTGCCAGCAGTCTCTCAGCTGCTATGAACGAAATCCAGATGCGTGCGCCCTTTGTGGCCAAGTGCGGCATTGCGCCCTTGTGTCACTTTGCATCTGGCTAAACGTGGGACCTGGAGATTGGAACCGGCGTTCTTAGGCTTAGGAGGCAGGCGCCTTAACTGCTAAGCCATCTCTCCAGCCCCTAAATGCAAATTTTAAATGAAACATATTTTCTATTAGATTGGAGAACTCAGAGCTTTCATAATACCAAGTGGCAGCATATATGCAGCAGGGAAACCAGAACTTTCATGCACTGTTAGTGGACACAAATTAGCACAGGCTTTTTGGGAAACCAGGTACCATCTGCAAAAAGGGGACAAGGGGCCAGATGCTCCATGAGTGAAATCACTGCTTTATGAGCTTGGATTGAAACAGCGCCCTCCCTGGTCAACCCCTCAGGGCTCCACATCCACCTGTCCTCAGCCACCTGCTGGGACCCCATGACCCCACTGAGCCCTGGAAACCTCCTTCCCTGCCAGGTCGACATGGAGCACCATGGTTTCACATCCACCACTCATGCCGAACTATTGAAAAGGGGGTAGCTTTGCTGTCTCCTCAACTCCCCAAGCTTTGGGATGTATAGGGTTCTTAGAGCTCCTTCAGAACATCAAGAAAGTAGTGCATAGCAAAAGGGAGGGTTTGAGTGCTATGAAGTGTGGGTCCTCACTGTTCCCGTGGGTCACTGGCCACCGACGTCCCTGGCAGGAGGAGTTGGGGGGAGCAGGGTCTTGGAGCAGGTGAGTACAGCGGGCAATGAACCACCCGGGAGATGGGTTGATGGATAGCACGCTCTCTCTTTTATTCAAAAGGGTTTATAAACACTTGGGAAAGGTTGAGAAGGCACAGACAGATCATAAGGTGATTGGATACATAGGTTTATGGGTTGCTATCTAATTGTCTGGTATTGGAAGGCAGAAGTTGCAAGAGAGAAGCTGCAAGGGAGATAACAGAAGTGGCGGGAAAAGCTACGTGACTTCGGTCACATATTGGATGGCTACAGCTGCAGGGTGACTGTTGACTACCATATAAGGGTATCTTGGGTAGCTGGCCACAAGGTCAGAAACTGTGGGGTGGGGGACAAAACCTGACTATGGAATGTTCAGGTGCTCTGGGATAGTGGGGAGGGCCCACCAGTTCCACCTCCTCTGAGTGAAGATGGAGCACACTACAACCTTGAGAAAAGGAAGGGCCAGCCGTGTCACCAGAGTGGGTTCCTGACCATAAGGCCGGCTGCAACTCCCACAGCCCAAGGTCCCCAGCCATGTTCAACAGCCCAGGGCAGCTTCCTCACAGTCCCGGCCCGTGTTTAGCAACGCCCGACAATGAAGCATATGCTGTACACATAGAAATGGGTCATTATGGGGACTGCACAGACTCGCCACTGATAGAACTGGCCCTTAAATTGTGAGTTCTCTAAGCTCCGTTAACTTAATGGATAGATGGTCACAGTGAAGGTTTGTGTTGATTGTCAGTTTGACGGGACCTAAGTTTACCTGTGGGAGGGTTAGGTGAGCCTCTGGGCATGTCTGTGAAGGATTATCTTGATTAGGTTAATTGAGGTGGGAAGAGCCACATCAACTGTGGGCAGTGTCATTCCGTGAGCTGGGGGTCCTGGACTAGATATAAAGGAGAGAGCTGGCCAAGCTCCAGCATTTGTCACTCTGCTTCCGCAATGTGGACCGACTTCAAGCTCTTTCCAACTGCTGCCACCATGCCTTCCTCACCACGATGCACTATAACCTGGAACTACAAACTGAAATAAGCCCTTCCCCTTAAGCTGATCTTTGTCAAATATTTTGTACCACAGGATTAACTTCTTCAACTTGGAGCAAAATGTCCACAGGGTAGAGGCCCCAAAGACAAGCACATCCAGGGAGAGAATGGCAGTGCCTTCTTCACTATCATGGGAGTGGATCCCCATTGCACGATGTGACCTCCTTTCCAAAAACTGTACCTGGACACCTCTACGTTGTCATTGTATGGATCTTCCATTCCCTCCAGAAGGGAACCACACAGCCCCTCCTGAAAGTAATATTCACGCAGACATCCATCTTCTGGAGGTTTGCTTTCAGATAGGCTCGTGCACGTGTCAAAGACATGTAGGACCGCATGCTTGGTAGTAATTGCAAAAGACAAGAAGTAATTTAAATGTCAATCAATAGAGAACTTGTTAGATAAATTATAGACCGTCATGCAATGGAAAATTAGGCAGCCATGAAAAACGATGACAGCTGATATGGAAGCATCCAAGATATATTAATTTTTTAAAAAGGAAAGTACTGAGCGTTCCGTCATTGATGCAAAACAGGATTGTGTGCACAGACTCTTTCTAGATGAAAACCCTGTTGATACAGAGGTTGAACAGTAATAAGAATCTATCCATCACATACAATTCAGCCCCAGCTTAATTCTAAGGAGGGAAGGAAGAGCCATTCCCTGAAATGTGAGGCTGTTCCCATGTGGCCATTATCCCAACCTCTGTGGTTCAAAGCACAGAACTGGCTTGTTGGTCAGGTTGTCATCTAAAATGTGCTTGGTCAACCAGGCCTCCAGCAAAGATGGGGCAGGAGGACTGCTCTTTCCTGGCTGGGCTATGAACAACTGTTATAGCCTGTATCAGTCACTTTCTCTCTGCTGGGACAAAATATCCCAGATGCAGCTTAAGGAAAGGGAAAAGGAAAGGTTCCTTCTCGACTTACAGTTTAAAGGGAAGTGTCCACTATGGCAGGCCTGAGGAGGAAGCCTGTGTCATATCTTCACGTCAGTGCAGAAGAGGTTGAACAGGAGTAGCAAGTAGGATTGGGCTGTAAAATCTCAAGACCCACCTCCAGTGATACACTTCCTCCAGCAAGGTTCTACCTGCTAAAGACTCCCCTATCTTCCCAAACATCTCTACCAACTGGGGATTAAGTGTTCAGTCACATGCATCAGTGTGTGTGTGAAGGGTATATTTTACATTAAACCACCACATAGCCTCACAGACAGGAGGCCAGAAACCCATCCCCAGACTGTGTGCCTCCATGGACAGATGTTCCTGACATTTGGCAAACGGTCTCCTGGAGCATATGGAGGCAAAATTGGAGCACTGTCTCTGGTTCCTGAGCACTAAACCTGGAGAGCCAGGTTCAGCTGCTTAACTGTGGCTCTTCTCTCTGGAAGACCACATATTGCTCTTTGGAGTTCTCAGCAGGCCCCAAAGTCCTGTGCCTTGACTGAAGACCAGGTGGTTATCAGTCTGGATTACAAAGCACTGCTTGCCCAGAGGGGCAGTTACCTTCTCACTGTTTAGCCAACACACCAGAGCAAAAGCAACTTATGGCCAGGCATGATAGTGCACACCCTTAATCCCAGCACTAGGGAGGAAGAGGTAGGAGGACTGCTGTGAATTCAAGGCCAACCTGTGACTACATAGTAAATTCCAGGTCAGCCTGAGCTACAGAGAGACCCTACCCCAACCCCTCCCCCTCCAAAAGAAGCAATTCATGGAAGAAAAGGGTTTATTTCAGCTCTCAGTTTCAAGGAGAAGTTTCACCATGGTGGGGAAAACATGGAACAGACAGCAGGGTGTCGCATCTTGCCGCATCAGCTTGGGAGGAAGCAGCAAGACTGAGCTGGCTACCTAACACTAGTGAACAACCTTCAGTGACACACCTCCTCCAGCAAAGCTCCGCCTCTCCAATTGTCCACAACTTTCCCAAATTGCCACCAGCTGGGGACCAGGTATTCAAAACATAGGAACTCATTGGGGACACTTTGTATTGAAACCACCACACTCCAATTCCCAGATGGGAATCAGAGCAGGGCCCATGAGTGCTGGGTACCATAAGTGAGGACTGTGACTGCTCTTGGAGTTGTGAACATGTGCCTGGCCCTGCCCTCTGCCACTGCTAGTGTTACCTGTTCATGGTCCATCTATTACTCAGACCAGGTCACTTGTCTTTCTTAAGTGTTCATATGTACGTGCATGAGTGTTCATGTGTGTGCACATGTGTGTGGATGTCAGAGGATAACCTTGGGTGTCATTGCTCAGGAACTCTGTCTTCCCTTTTGGAGGGGAGAGCCTCCCCCAGTAAGCTAGAATGGCTGGACAGAAAGCCTCACTAATCAGCTTGTCTCTATCTCCCCAGTGCTGGGCTCATGAGCACCTGCCATCATATCTGGCTTTTTTTTTTCTATTTAAAAAATTGTTTTTTTGGAGAGGAGAGAGAGAGAGAGAAAGAGAATGGGCGTGACAGCAGCCTTTCCGCCAGTGTGAATGAACTCCAGATGTGTCCAACCTCTTGTGGGCAAGTGAGCATTGTGCCTTTGCATCACTGTGTCTGGCTAAACATGGGACCTGGAGAATTGAGCGGGTGTTCTTAGGCTTAGCAGGCAGGTGCCTTAACTGCTAAGCCATCTCTCCAGCCTATTTCAAATTTTTTAAAATATTTATTTATTTATTTATTTATTTATTTATTTATTTATTTATGTATTTATTTATTTGAAAGAGAGGAAGAGGCAGATAGAGAGAGAGAATGGGCACACCAGAGCCTCTAGCCACTGCAAACAAACTCCAGACGCATGCTCCCCCTCATGCATCTGGCTTACATGGGTCCTGGGATATCAAACCAGGATGCTTAGACTTGACAGGCAAACGCCTTAACCGCTAAGCTATGTCCCAGCCCCTCTGTTTAATTTTTTTAAATATTTATTTATTTGGAAGCAGAGAGAGAGAAAGAGGATGAGAATGAGCACTCCAGGGTCCCCAGCTGCTGCAAATGAACTCCAGATGCATGTGCCACTTTGTGCATGTGGCTTTAAGTGGGAACTGGAGAATTGAAGCCGGGTCATTAGGTTTTGCAGACAAGCTCCTTAACTGCTAAGCCATCTCTCCAGCCCCACATCTGGCTTTTTTTACTGGGTTCTGGGAATTAAACTCAGATCCTTATAATGGTACAGCAAATACTTTACTGTACCACACTTTACTGACTGAGCTATCTCCCCAGTCCCCTCAGTTCAGGTCCTTTGGCTACCTGGCCAGCCGACCTCTTACTCAGTATCTTTTCCAAAGTAGCTCTACCCTACAGAAAAGTAACATTTATTTAGAACCTTCTGCGCACAAGGTAGCCTTAAATTGGACAATGTGCTGGTTCAGGGGAAAAGCCTCGATTCCTACTGTGTGCTGGGCACTGTGGAACCTTAATGCTCTGAGCCTCGACACGTTCTGTGCGCCAGGCACTATGGTTCCCTTGATACCTTTGTGCTGGGTCCAATAGTGGCCAGGTAGCATTGGTAATAATAACTAGTACAGGAACTGCTACCTCACCACAGCTCTTGTGCTATGACACATGCAGAATGCTGTGGTCGTTCTCTGAGCTTTGCCAAGTGAGCTAAGCATCAGTATATAGATCTTGGTTGGCGAAGCTCCCGGAAAGCTGAGGGCTAGAAAGATGGATTGACTTCATTTCAGGAATGGCCAGGAGATCTGAGAAGAGGGGTGAATGCTGACAGATTTGTTAGTTCTGGGGGATCACGGAGCCCCATATGCTTCCTATGGCTCCGAGGCTAGACCAAGAACTCCAGGCTATACCATGGCCCCCGTTCTGCTTATTCCTCCCCTCCACCAATGCCAGCGTCGGCCACAGTCATGAGGAAACCACTCCATATCTCCACAGCAGACTCCTTCTGCCAGCTTCTCCCAGGAGATGTGGCCAACAGCTGCTGTACCCCTGGCCATGAGCCTGGGCATGTGGTCAGTGGCTACCGCATAATGCATTTACCAGTCTGTCTCTGCTGGGGTCCCTTTTATTTTTCTCTAGTTTTCCCATGCACATCTGTAGCCCAAGGGCTGGCCCAGGCTTTCTGGACAAAGATAGCTCCAGACGGTCTCATGCTTGAGATACATTGCAGATTGCAATCCGAAAACAGCTACAGCCACCAGTATCCCATGGTATGGGACCTGCCTCTCACTCCCCCCCTCCCCGACTCCCCAAACACACAGAGTTGTGGGAGCAAGTGCAGCACGACCAGGCTGCACACCTTAGCCACAGCAAGTCACCTAGAATGTCTCCTGCCTTAGCTTTTTCCACCAGACGAGAATAATTTCATATCTATTTCATAGATTTCATAGGGTTGTTGTGAAGAGGAAATGAATTCATCTATCTCAAGGTGCTTGAAACACTGCCTGGAACACACTAGGTGCTCAGTAAATATCAGCTAACAGCACTCCTAGCAATGACAGACTGAACACGGGGTTCCATGTTCCACATCTGTTATTGGATTCTCACACAGTGAGTGCAGTAGGTGTTATCCCCTCCCCCACCCTGCCATTTGCTGATAAGGAAACTGAGAAAGTGGTGGAACTGAGATGCGAACCCAGGGAGGCATGACTCCAACCACTTCACCACACTGCCTGGTAAGCAGATTGCTTGGATTTTCCAGAAGTATTATCAGACATCATGTTTCCTCAGAAACAGAGAACCATGCTGAGCACATGCCTTGGGTAAACGGCAGGGACTGTCCCTTGTGCACAGGTTAACTGGGTCAGTGGCTTAGGTCAGCTAGCTCCAGTGAGGGTGGAGAACTCAGACAGGACAGGACAGGACAGGACCGGAGTCAGCGGTCATAATAGCCAACTGTTGCCCAGCACTCAGTTAAGAACTTTACCTCCATTCAAACTTCAAACAGCCTCAAAGTCTAAATTATGAAACTGAGGCCTAGACAGGTTAAGTAGCTTGCCAAAGATCACACAGCTAAGTGGCAGAACCAGGACTTGAACCCCAAACAGCCTGGCTCCAGAGACTGAGCTCTAAACACTGTCCTAAAGTCCATGAGATATTGGGCTGTTTGACACATTACCAGTGCAGAGACTGTGTGCAGGAGGTCAAAGGCTGACCATCAGCAACCGCGGCATACCTCAGCAGAACCGGTGGGAGCCTCAGCCACTGGGAAATGCAGGGAAGTGTCACCATCCAGAAGAATGTGTATCTTGAACATGTCAGGGCATGTAGGGTTCCAGTTATTCCTGCTGGTCATGCCTAAGGGAGAGGGAGGGAGTTGTGGAGCCCAATAAAAGGAGCATAGTGATTAAAGGCACCTGCTTGCAAAGCCTGCTGCTGTACCCACATAAAGCCATATGTACAAAGTGGCACATGTATCTGGAGTTCATTTGCAATAGCAAGAGGCCCTGGCATCAGGATCATTCTCTCTCTTTCTTATTCTCTCTCTCTCTTCTTGCAAATAAATAATTTTTTTTTTTTTTTTTTTTTTTTTTTTTTTACAAAAGGAGCATGGGGCTAGGGGTCAAGGAAGCTGGGAGCTGGCTGGTAGAAGTGACCTCTCCCCTGCCAGCTTCTCTTTGGAGGGTCCTGGCTGGGGCAAACACCACTGGCATGGGCAGATGCTGAGAAGGTGGTGCCTGCACCACTGATGTGGCTCAAGGGCCTCAGAGGTGGAGTGAATTCCCTGCAGCCCCTCCTCAAAGTTGAGCCAGAGGGAGAAGTTGGAGGTGGACAGAACTCATTCTGCACTGGAAAATCAATGTGTGAGTTGTCTTAGGGAAAAGGATGCTTCCCATTGCTGAAAGTGTCTTCCCACTGGATTCAGGATGCACCGTGGCTTATTCTATCCATTCAGGTACCATTTATTCAATAATTTCTTTTTCTTTTGCATACATATGTGTGTGGATGGTATATGCACCTATATGTGCATGCGTGCGTCAAGGCTAGAGGAGACAATCAGGTGTCCTTCTTATATCTCTCATTCACATCTTTCCTTGAGATGGAGTCTCTCTGAACAGGAAGTCAGTTTTCATGAGCTTCAGTGAGTCTCCAGGCCCCATTCTTCATAGGACTGGGATTATAGGCACGCACGGCCATCTTCCGCTGTTTACACGGGTCCTGGGAAACTGAACTCAGGCAGTCTCAGGCGCTCTCAGTCTCTCACATTTGTGGCAAGTGTTCTTACCCATTAATCCATATCTTCAGCCCTTTCCTTTTGTGAGCATTTTTTTATCTTTATGTGTGCCTATGATATGTGTGTATGTTTGTGTGTGTGAATGCAGGTATGGATTGCCACAGCACACATGTAGAGGTTAGAGGACAATCTTGGGTATTAATCTCCTTCTACCTTGTTTGAGACAGGCTCTCTGATTACATTTGTCAGCCTAGCGGGCAGGCCTGTGAACTTCTGGGGCCCTTCACGCCCCCCGTCTCACCATAGGAGAGCTGCATGGCAGGTGCTCACAGTACAGAAGTAGGTAGTTAGATAGGCATTAGCAGGCTTAGAGGCTACTAAGGATGGACCCTTCCCTCATGATCAGCTTTGGGATCCCCTCCTTTGACCTTGGTAAAGGAGAAGGGTGGAAGTATCAGAGCTTTGTTGAGGGAAAGCTACTTTCTCTTGGTCAAAAGAATTTACCCTTGGCCCTGGTGGAGACTTAACATTCTAAATAACCCAAAACATAAGATTGTGCCCTCTGCTTTCCTTAAGTGTTCATCTAACCACGGGGCTGGGGGCTGGAGAGATGGTTCAGCAGTTAAAGGCACTTGGTCACAAAGTCTGAGAGCCCAGATTTGATTCCCCAGTAGGAATATGCACAAAGAGGCCCATGCATCTGGACTTCATCTGCAGCATCAGGAGTTCACTCCCTCTCTCTAATAAATAAATATTTTAAAATATTCTTAAAAGAGCCTGTTGATCAAATCACCTGGCCAAGAGTTCACCCCTCATTAAAGACATGCTGAGGAGGTGGGAAGAATAGTTATCCCCTTAATGAGATAAGCACCCCCACAATCTGGAGCCCCATCCCTATATGCAGCTGCTTGCAGATCCTCACTGCTGAGCCAGCCTGCTTTTCTGAGTTCTTAACTTTAAAAAAAAAGCCTACCATTTCCCTTTGCTCCCTTTCTGCCTCTTCTTTGGATCCTGGCCCAAATCCTAAGCATGCTTGTCCAGGCATTCTGTTTTCTCACTGTTTCTCTGAAGAGCCTCTCCCTCCCATGCGGCTGCTTGCCCACCTCCATTGCTGAACCTGCCTGCTTTCTGGGCCCTAACTCAAAAGGCTTCACCTTCTGTCTTCCTACAATCCATCTCCCTCCTCCTCTGGCAGCTGCAGATGGTTAGAACTTGCCTTCCCTATGGCTTTTCTCTCAAATGCTAATGAAATGTCCTCAAACTTTCTCCATAGTCTGTTTCTAAATTCTTTTATTAATGAGACTAAGAACCCTCTCGAAAGGGAACCCCAGCTCACCAGGAACACTGCCTCTTTGTGTGGGCTCTGGGGATCCAAACCCAGTTCCTCATGCTTGCACAGCAAGCACTTTACCCACTGAGCCAGCTTCCTGATCCTGTTTTTGGTTTTCAGACAGGCTTGCCACATAGCGAGCCTCGAATTTGCCATCCTCCTGCCTTAGCCTCCTGAGTGCTGGGATTACAGGCACGTGCCATTGTGCTCAGCATCATTCAGGGAATGTTTCATGAGTGCTGCTGCGTGCAGACACTGGTCTAGAAATAACTGACACAAGATGAACAAGACATCATCCCGCCTTTGACCACAAAGGTGTAAGTATGTCTGGGTGTGGAGCAGGGGTGAAGATGCAGCTCACTTGTGGAGCACTTGTCTAGCATATGTGAAGCCCTAGATTCAATGGCATGCCATGCAACAACAAAACACTCTGGTCCTCTGGGTTATGATATGTTGGTGGGTCACGAGCCACTTTAAGAAAACTTTGGGCATGCACATGCCAATGCATCATTTCAAATCCAAGTCTGAAGTCTCCAGGGGAATAAGAGATGAGGCCTTACAGTCCTTGTGTCCAACCTATCAGCCCTATGCCCACACAGCTGAGCAAGGCTGGCTGGTGGCCAGCCCTGCTGGGGAGTTGGCAGACACAGGCAGGAACACAGAGCTGGAGCAAACAGAGACACAGGGCAACTGCAGACAGAGCTGGTGTCAAAGGAAGCCAGCCATGGTCACTGAATCCAAGCTCTAAGAGGGCCTGGGCAGACCTACTCCGCCAGTTCATGGACCAAGAGGAACTTGTTCCTGGCAGGATGAGCAGAGAAATGTGAAGTATAGGGATGCAGAGCTCAGAGCCAGGCCTTTCCTGGAATTCCAGGGAAACAACACAGGGGCCCTGGCTGGGGAAAGGATTTGAGGACCTGTACAGAAAGCAGAATAGGGCTGGAGATATGGCTTAGCAGTGAAGGCGCTTGCCTTCAAAGCCAAAGGACCTAGGTTCGATTCCCCAGGACTCAGATGCACAAGGTGGCACATGCATCTGGAACTCATTTGCAGTGGCTGGAGGCCCTAGCATGCCCATTCTCTCTTTCTCTCCCCTCCCCCCTCTTTTTGTCTCTCAAATAAAAATAAAATAAAATTTAAATTAAAAAAAAAAAAAAAGAATACCCTCCTCCCCTTGGGGAACTAGATGGAGGGCTGTAGGTAGGGAAACATAGCATAGCCAAGCAAGCTGGTCAGTGAAGAGCTGGGCAACTGCTCCATCTCCTACAAGGGTCACTCTGCTTTTACTCTGCAAGGAACAATGGAGCATTCTAACCCAGTGATGCTTTTAGAAAAAAAAAAAAAATCTACTATTGAACTCAGAGTGGGGAGTTTAGGACTGGCTATGATGCCAGGATACCCTGGGGGTGGGGACAGAACTTGAATAAGTGAGTGGTTGTCTGGGATCCTCAGAAATGCCTCTGGAATGCAAGTCCCAGGGTGAGTGAGAATCACGTAAGGGTTGGAATTAGGACCTCTAGTATTCCTCCCTGAGGAAAATTGGAAGAAGAGGAAAAAAAAAACAACAAAAAACATTGAGTTGCATTGGAGCTAGGTCCTTCCTGAAGAGGCTTTGAGACTGGCAATGGCAGAAACTAGATGAAAAGTTGAGATTAGAGGACCCAGCTCTGAACACAACCAGCCACCGATTCATCTGCCATCAAGGAGGGGTTCAAAGAGCTGCTCCCAGGGTGATGCTCTCCCCAACCACAGGCTTTCATCACAAAAGCCTGGAGACGCTGCTATCATTGGCCTGGGGGGAGGGGAGGGGAGGGGAGGGGTGGGACAGAGACAGCCTGTCTCCATCTAACAGTTCATTGATTTAGAAATGGTCCAGCCTGGGGTAGCCCTCTGTTGTATGAATTTTCCTGGAGAGATGAACAGAAATGCCTGTTTATCCCGACATAGGACAGCAACAGACCAAAGCAATGGTTCCATCCAAGTCTATCTTGATTAACCAATGAGTTTTCTGGGGTTCCTTATAAAGGTCAAGGGAGCGTGGGTAATTCTCAGGCAGCCGAAAATCCTGTCCCAGCATGGATAGCAGCTTATGAGAGCTAGGTTACTGCACGACATACACCACTGGCGCTTCCTCTTCTCCGACAATTGTTTACATGTGTATCCCCTTGGGAAGGGACCTCACGTGTCTTGTAACTTTCTCCCTACTTTCACGAGTCTCCCATTCAACCAGGGGATGTTTGAATCTGGCAGAAACTGCACCGTCCCTGTATGCCAAGCTCTTGGGCAATTTGCACAAACAGCTTTTCTAATCCTCACTGATAAATGTCTTTAGTAACCAAGTGAAAAGGAAAAGAGAAATGGGGGTCTTTAGTCATTGCCCATGATCACAGTAGTATGGAGATGGGATTCAGACCTAGGTCTCCCCTCCCCTTTGTCACTTGTCCTGAATTGGCATCTCCAGTGACACCACAGAGACATTTTGTTTTATGGCCTTTCATCTGGCATTTCTATCACCACAACAACCATACTCCTTGGCTAGAACAAGGACTTAGCTCTCATCCACACTCTTGCTGGCCCTGTCCCTCCATGGGCAGCATGAGTTCCAGGCGGCTGGAACATCTGTCTTTCCACCTCTGCTCTTGCTTCTTCGGCATGGCAATGGGTACCTCGGAGACACTGATTCCAAACTCCAGCACACCTCCTTTGATAATATATTCCTCAACTTTGCAATGGTGCTGTCTTCCTGCCCAGTCCTCACTTGAGTATCAGCTTACCCACTGCTCGGCAGACTGCCACCCTGGAGGCAGGCTGGCCTGACCTCATACCATCACGCGTGTTGTCTCCCTTCACTAACATCTCTCCCTAAATATCTTCCGATGATATCACAGTCTTGAAGCCTCACTCTCATCCACATTTAGTCCAGCCATCCCCAGCCACAGGAAATCATCTTTCTCTAAAACCGGTTCTGCCAGCTGAGATTTTTTTTTTCCTATCCTCAAATGGTTTCACCCAGGACATCCAAAAACCTGTCCCCAAGTTAACTGGGATCTTCTGTGCTCTATCTCAGTGCAGTGGCTACCATGATCGACAGGAGAACTAGGGCTGCTGTTCCATCTGGCACGTCTCTAAACGAGCCCAGGCATTTGGCCTGCTAACAAGTGCCACTGTGAGTCGTGACTTAACTGTTTCTTGTCTTCACTCCTCGACTAGACTGGAGCGTTCTAAGGTTAGACTCGTGTGATAGGTCTAAAATAAGTGAATCAATAAATGGAAGAGGAAAAGGAGAGGGGGAACTCTCATTTACTGGAGATTTCTACATTGAAAAGGTCACATAGGGGTGCTGTGAATGAATTGAGAACTCCACCCCACCCCAATCCATATGTGGAAGAGCTGGCTCCCAAAGTGATGAGATTTCAAGATGAGGTCTTGGGGGAGTATAATAGGGTTAGCGAGGTTATGAAGGTGGGGCTGTGGTGAAATTAGTGTCCGAAACAAGGAGACACCTCTCTCCCTCTGTCTCTCTCTCTCTCTCTCCCTCCCTCCCTCCCTCCCTGTTTCTTTCTACACAAGAGGCCATATGAGCGAGCACATTGTGCTATGTAGATTACTTAAAGGACTCCCAATGAAATCTACCTGGGCTAGCACCTTGAACTTGGACTTCTCCTTCCAGAATGGTGAGAGATAAAGGCTTGCTGTGTAAGTCACCAAGTTTCCAGTATTTTGTCATGCAACTTGAGCAGACTGAGACAGGAGCATTCTGTCATAGCATCTAATGAGTTATGGGTGCAGACAGCCCTGGTTTCTACCCCACAGTATCCACCGTTATTCGTCAGTTTATGGATCTCCAGTTTGGCTTCTCTGGTAGACATGTCTGCCTATGCTTAGGAAGTAAGTAGGCAAGTCCCTTCTTTCACCAGCCATTGTCTAAGCATGAATGAGTGATCATAACTTTTTTTTTTTTTCAAATTTGGCTGTAGAACATAAGCCTTAGCCTATTATCAGGTTCAATTCTCAGTTCTCACAGTTATCTTTTGAGTAGCACTGGGCAAGTGGGTTTACCCTCCTGTAGCTTAGACATAGCACCTATTGTGGGGGTTGGACACACAGCTCAGTGAGTAGAAGACACACCTAGAATACACGAGGTCATGGGTTGGGTCTCCAACACCACATTAAACCAGGTATGGTGGCACTCTCCTGTAATCCCAGTGCTCCAGAGGCAGAGACAGGACAATCAGAAGTTTAAGGTCAGCCTCAGCTATATAGCAAGGCCAGCCCAGGCTACATGAGACCATTTCTCAAAATAGCACCTAGTTCTTGAGACGTATGTATTCAGCTAGTCCATGAAAAGTATGCAGAAGGAAGCCTGTCATGCTGCTTTTAGTACTGCTAGGAGCCACGATGGGGACTTTTCCTTGTCACTTCTATGAAAGATAACACTGCTTAGTAAAAAGAAGATGGGTAAAAAGAAAGCTGCCTCAATTTTTCTGCCTTGAATTTCATTATGATGTGATTTGATTTCTAGGAGCTACCTTTATTTTATTTATTTATTTATTTATTTATTTATTTATTTATTTATTTATTTGAGACAAAAAGATGCAGAGAGAGAATGGGCATGTCAGGGACTCCAACCACTGCAAACAAACTCCAGACACATTCACCATCTTGTGCATCTGGCTTTTTGTAGATCCTGGGGAATCGAACTGGGGTCCTTTGGCTTTGCTGGCAAGCACCTTAACCACTGATCCATCTCTTCAGCTCAGAGCTACCATTTTTAGTGTGTGTGTATGTAGGTGTGTGTTATATGCATGTAGAGTGTTCTCTAGTGTATATAGATGGGTGTGCCCTGTGTACACCCATGTGGGGATTAGAAGATAATGCTGGGTGTCCTCCTCTCTCTTCTGCCTTGTTTCCCTGAGACAGAGTCTCTCATGAACGGGAAGAACTTTGGTTTTTGGTGAGACTGGCTGACCAGGGTGCTCCAGTGATCTTCCTGTCTCGGCTCCTCTCAGCACTCGAGTTACAAGCATGTGTGGCCACATCTAGCTTTAAAAAAAAAAACAATGGAATGCTTCACAAATTTGCATGTCTTCCTTGCACAGGGGCCATGCCAATCTTCTCTGTATCATTCTAATGTTAGTATACATGCTGCTGAAGCGAGCTATCTTTCTCCGTGAGTGCTGGTGACCAAACTCAGGTTCCCATGCCTGTGTAGAAAGAGCTCTTACGTACTGAGCCATGTCCTTGGCCCCTAGTTTGGGGTTTTGAAGCAGTAAACTAAGGACAAAAATCAAACAAGTAAATGTGACAAGACAAAAAGTTGGAACAGCTGACATCAGAACTTCTCATGTGAGATGAGGGTGGCTGACCAATTTTATATTCACGTGTGTGTGGTGTGCGTGCACATGTGTGTGTAATGCTCTTATATACCTCTTCTTGAGAAAGGGTCTCTGATTGGCCTGGAACTCATCAGGTTGGCTAGACTGGCCAGCAAGCTTCCGCAATCCCTGTCTCCACCTCCCCAGCACTGGACTATGGGTATGCACTGCCACATCCCACATGTCTATGTGGGTACTGGGGGTGAAAAACAGGTCCTCATGTTTTGTTTTGCTTTGTTTTTGAGGTTGGGTCTCACTGTAGCCTGGGATGACCTGCAATTCCCTCTATAGCCCCAGGCTGATCTCGAACTTCTGGCAATTCTCCTCCCTCCGTGCTGGGATTAAAGATGAGCGCCACCATGCCCTTCTATGTTTTTTTTTTTTTTTTTTTTTTTTTTTTGAGTCTCACTTTAGCTCAGGCTGACCTGGAATTCACTATATAGTCTCAGGGTGGCCTTGAATTCACAACGATCCTCCTACCTCTGCCTCCCGAGTGCTGGGATAAAAGACGTGCACCACCACACCCGGCCCGGCTGTGTTTTTAAGGCAAATATGTTACTAAGCTCTGTCTCCCTAGCACTTTCTATTCTATTACTACCCCCATTGGACTATTGAGGAAACTGAGGCTGAGGGAGGAGGAGAGAGCTGTACTTAGCTCAGAAATACGCAGCTAGATGACAGATGTAGGGTTCAAATCCATAGCCCAGCCTCTTTTCTTGGAACCAGTGGGTCTGGAGGCTTAGACAGAGGAGTGCCAGGCACGGAGAGGAGGTGACAGAGGGACATACTTCGCCTGACTCCACTCCTCGCTTCCTCGGGAAGAGGTGTACAGAGCAGGTGCCTGCCTGCCTCCAGCGCCTCAGCTGTCAATAAAACCCCCAGCCTGGCAGTGGCAAGCTGCAGATTCATGCAAATTTAGGACCTATATTTAGCAGTAATTTAGCTGTCATCAGTCAGAGAGAGAAGAAAAGCCCTCCCCAACGGAATGGTTATTCATATTGACTACCTACTCTTCTGATGCCTTAGAAATCCGAGGGAATCTGACTCTCCAAGTGCTGGTGGCACACAGGGGGCTGTCTGGCTTGAAATATTCACACTCGTGCGCGGGCGCACACGCACGCGCGCACACACACACACACACACACACCCTGCCAGGCAGAGATTATGGAGCAATGGTCTGAGTACAAAAGAAAGGAGGGCACCCGTTTTCATGGTGGGTGATTATAAGAGAGAGAAATGGAGAAAGATGAGTCAGTGGAGGAGATTCTAATAAAAACCCTGAAGCACGAAGGACGCCAGTGAGTCAGAGGATGTCAATGTTGGTGCTAGAAGGACCTCAGACATGAAGCAGTCCCATCTCTGAGGAAACTGAGGCCAGGGAGGGAAGTCATCAGAACAGGAGCCATCGTCATGACTGCTAATTAAATTCGTGCTTTCTGTGCCAGATACCGTGGTCATCGCTGAGTGATGGTCATCAGGTCCTCCCTCCCAGTCATGGTAGGCGATCAGAACGGTTGCCCCCACGTTACAGGTCAGGGACTGGAATACAGAGACTCAGTTGCTTGCTTCAAATGTGAAAGTAGACCAGGCTGTGAGCCCGGGTCTGTCTGATCCCACGGACATCACCCATAACCATTACCAATTCTGTGCGCTGGTCCACGTTTTCACAATGAATAGACACATGTCAGAGCTGAAGCAGACCTTGACTTGACCAACCGCTGGTCCATCTTTTCTCTGTATCCCCCAAGTGGACAGGGATGGCAATTAGTGAGATATGAGGAGGTTTGAGAGAGAGAAAAAAAAATGCATTGTTTTCTCCTTTCAGGGAGGCAACCATTAGATTTGTGAGAGGGTAAAGGGCTTCCAGAACCTAGACACAGAGAGGGAAGATGGGGAAATTAACTCTGCCTTTTCGTACCAACCATCCACTTTCCATCCTAAAAGAGACCAGGCATCCCTGTGCTTAGAAGGGAGCGATATCCAGTCAGTACGTTTGACCTAATTTTACCTGAGCCAGGAAGGGGCTGGGCCCTGCCCTCTGCCCACAGAGCTAACTATAGATTTGGAGAGTACCTGGACTCCTCACCCTAACCACCAGGTTATCTAGGATTAAGAATGAGCATGGAGGGCTGGAGAGATGGTTTACTGGTTAAGACACTTGTCTGCAGAGCCTAAGGACAAAGTTTGATTCCCCAGGACCCATGTGTGCCAGATGCACAAGGTGGCACATGCATCTGGAGTTCATTTGCAATGGCTGGTGGCCCTGACACACCCATTCTCTCTATTTGCCACTTCTCTCTCCCTCTCTCTCTCAATAAATAATTAAAAAAAAAAAAGAATGAACATGGACTCTGGGACCAAAATGCCTGGGTCACAATATTTCTTCGCTGGATGACATTGAGAAAGTCACTTAACCTTCTTGCACCTCAGTTTATCCATCTATTCAATGGGAATAAAGAAGTCCCTACCCCATGAGCTGGAGGTGAGAATGAAGCCAGTCACTATATGGGAGGCATGTATTACCAAGCCTGACATGGCGTCAGTGTTCTGCATTCGATACTATATTGCTTTTGTTCATGTTAATCTGAGCTGTTTTTGTCTGCAGGAGTCTTTTCCCCCTGTAAACTCAAGATGATTAAATTCTCTCCCTACCATGCCACAGAATGTACATGCCAGTCATTTAGATAATGCACAAAAATATTATATTTCCCCATAGTTTCTTACTGCCATACATACCGCCTCCTCATAACTGCATTTACCAGGGTAATAAGAGAGAAAGAAAAAAAAAGTCTCCTTTTTGCCCCAGATTGCTCTGGGATCGGCAGGATGGCTGGCTTTGTGTGGGCTATTTGGCCCCAGAGTGACTCTGCAGGCTGCTATTCCAGCTGCTGCCTCTGGGGCTGCCTCTGCATCATGCCACCTAGCCCTGCTTTGCTCACCTGGGTCAGAGACTCATTGATCCTCCCCTCTGGCCTGGAAGTTCCAGACATCACGTGCAGCTTCTCGGCCAGTACTCTGTATCCTGAGCAGCCAGGAAGTGGAATTGCCACAAATAATGGCACTAATGGAGGGGATGATGGGAGAGAGACTGATGTCTCCCGCTTCCCAAAGGGAGGGCGAGTGGCACAGGGTCCCTGAGCCTCAGTGGCTGCTAGCTCCACAAATGAATGAGAAGAGGGATGGGAGAAGCCCGGGAGATAGCTAAAAGTGCTTGCTGTTCAAGTCTGACAGCCAGAGTTCAGACCCCCAGAACCCACATGCCAAAAGCAACTAGTGACCATGTCTGAAATCCCACATCACATAACTGCAGTGCGAAGAGGAGTCGGGAAAATCTGGAAGGTCACAGGCCAGCTAGCCAGACATTAGCAGTGACAAAACAAGAGAGACCCTTACTCAAACAATGTGGATGGTGAGGATTAACATCCCAATATCCTCTGACCTCTACATGCACAGTATGACATGCATGTGCACGCACAAACACACTACAATAACTTCCTGGGATGGGTCATACACACCTGTGATTCCAGTGTTCAGGAGGCTGAGATGGGAGAATCACAAGTTCAAAGCTAGTCTGGGCTACAAAGTGAGATTGTGTCTTTAAAAAATCATCATAATAGTGCCTGGAAAAGTTCTGGGAGAATATCCTGTTACCGTGCCTCTGCAAGGCTGGCTTTAACTGCCCCTTTTCAAAGACCTTCACCAGGGGACAGGGACACGGAGCATAGAGTGATCCTCCTATGGGCATCTTTCTGGGGACTCTCGACCAGCACCACCAGCTACCTAAGCATCACCCCAAATCATATCCGACTGCCAACTACTAGACTCCACCCACATCTGCCGAACACTGAATCTGAAACTCCAGAGGAGGGTCCCTGTGATTGGTTTTAATAAGCCCTCTGGGGAATTTGGCAGCACGCTCAGGATTGAGGACCACCTGGTCTAGCCGGCACTCCTCAAACTTTGCCAAATATTAGAATCATTGGGGAGCTTTTAAAAGTCCCAATGGCCAGACCGTGGGCCATTGATTAAATCAGAGTCCCTCAGGGTGGGATTCAGACTTTAGTATTTTTAAAGTTCCCCCAAGTGACTTTTGATACACACTGAGGGTTGTGAATCATTAAGTTAAATCTTCATAGACAAGTCCGCAAACCTCCTCTTTCCAATAGAACTGCACTTGGCAAAAGTCATCAAGCTATTCTGCCCCTCTGAGAGAGAAGGGAGAGGAAGTGTGGGTCACATCTATCGGATGCTGTATTAGTTACCCTCTCATTGCTGGGACAAAATCCCCAGCCGGATGCAGCTTATGGAAGAGACGGGTTTATTTTGACTTGTAGTTTGGAGGGACACGTTTCATCAGGGAGTGAAGAAAGCATGGCAGAGCAGGCAGCTGGGGTGTCGGGTCTTACGACCCCGTGGGGAGAAAGTAGCAAGAGCAAGTTCTCATGGTGGCACACGCCTTTAAACCCAGCACTCGGGAGGCAGAGTGAATTATAGGTCAGCCTGGGCTAGAGTGAGACCTTACTTCAAAAGACCAAAGAATAGGGCCTGGAGAGATGGCTTAGCAGTTAAGCACTTATCTGTGAAGCCTAAGGGCCCGGGTTCAAGGCTCAGTTCCCCAAGACCCACATAAGCTAGATGGGCAAGGAGGCACATGCATCTGTTGTTCGTTTGCAGTGGCTGGAGGCCCTGGCATGCCCATTCTCTATCTATCTGCCTCTTTCTCTCTCTGTCACTCTCAAATAAATAAAAAATAAACAAAAATTTTTTAAAAGACCAAAGAATAAAATAAAATAAAAATAAAATTAAAAAATGAGTAAGCTCTCTAACTCAGGCAGGATTGGGGGTGGGGTGCTGGATCATAAAAATGTTCAAGGCCTACCCTCAGTGGCACACTTTCTCCAGCAATGTTCCAACTCCCAAAGTCTCCAGCAGCTGGGGACAAGTAGGAGGCTTCATCACAAACACATGAGGCAAAGGGAACATTTTACATTCAAAGCACCACAGATGCCATGGTATTATTGTATCTGTTTTACCAAGTAGTAAATAAGGACATGGGAGTATTAAGGAGTTTGTTTAAGGTCAGAAGCAAAGCTACCAGAAAGCAAACTACATAAGTTCTGACCTTGGATCTCAGAATAGAGACTGGTCTGAAGCTAGACTGTGACACCACAAACCACATGATGGGCACACCGTTCTATCTCAACTGAACCTCAGCTCTTGAAAGTAACCTCATCAAGTTCCTTGAGTGCCTTCAACTAATGAGAATTCAGTGAAGGCCAACTTCACACACCCACCAGACCCGAAGAATAGTGTCTATACAAGACAGGAAACTGTAGCTGCAGATGGATTAGCACACCATATAGGACATAAGAAATTCATGACACCTGGGTAGTACCTTATGTATAAATTAGAAATGGTTTACCAGGGGACTGAAGAGAAGGCTCAGCAGTTAAGAACTTGCCTGTAAGGCCTAAATCCAGGTTTGATTCCCCAGCACCCATGTAAAGCCAAATGCACAAAATGGTACATGCATGTGGAGCTCCTTGCAGTGGCTAAAGGCCCTGGCACATCCATTCCCTCTTTCTCTTTCTTTTTTTCTCTCTTTCTTTCTCTGCCTCTCTGTCCCCCTCATAAAATAAAAAAAGAAATAAAAAGAAAAATTTTAAAACAAGAACTGTTTTACCAGCACAAGTATAACATCTGGACCAAGTTCCTCATCCAGGAAACTTTTTAAAATCATTATTCAGTAAGAATTTGAATCCTCCTCTGAGTGACTTAAAGGCCTGGAAACTTAATTCTATTCTTGAAAATTAATCATCAAGAAACAATAGAAGTGGAAAAAAAAACTTCATGGGGATGATTATCAAAGCACTACCTATTATAGCAAAAAAGAGTTGAAAGATCAAAATAACAAAATGGGTAGCAGCAACAGTGGTGCCTTTCCTTTACTGTGTATTTCCAATGTCTCTGGGGCACTGCATTAAGAACTGGATGGATGGATGGATGGATGGATGGATGGATGGATGGATGGATGGAGATAGGTAGATGATAGATAACTATAATTAGCTATAGATAGATATCATGTCATTTTGATGACCGTCAACCCTTGGTATCTGTGGGTTCCAACTAAATGCATACAATCAACCATGGTCAAGAGTATTTCAGAACAATGTCCTCATAAACATATACAACACGAGTAAGAAATGATTCTGGTTTATTTTGTTTGTTTTGTTTTTTAAAGCCCTGAGACTTGAGAGTTTGGGACTATAGCATAGCAACTTCACTCGAATGATACATTATGTAATATGTATGCACTTTCTTATCATTATTTCCTATCAGCCCAGTTCCACAGCTATTTACATAGCATTTGCATTGTGTTAGGTATCATGAGTAATGGTTTTAAAGATAAGGGAGGATACAGACAGGTTATATGCAAGCACTACACCATCTTGTGTGAGGAACGTAAGCTTCCATGCATTTTGTTCAGAGGTCCTGAAACCAATCCCCCATTGATACTGAGCTACAATGATGTGTGTGGTAGAAATAATTATAAATACATATAGTCCCACAATTTTAATGTTATGAAAATTATCGCATATTTCCAGTTCTTCTTCCTTGGGATACTCGGTAAAATGGTACCAGGTTCCCTCTGTTGGTGGGGTGGGCCATGTAATCCTGTGAAGTATGCTGTTAACAAAAGTGACATCTAGTTGCTTTGACAGCTTATTTCCCTAAGCATCTACAATGAACACTACCACAAGCCTTTCCCACCACCAGTCATCCCATAATCGTTGTGGTAGTTTGAATCTATGCCCCCTAACAGGCCCCAGTGTTATTAAAATTGTATTTGCAGCTTCTGCCCCTCACAGACAGACTCTTGCTAAAAGGGGAGGGGGCACATTACTGGGAGCAGATCTGTATCCAGCCTAAAGCATGCAGTGAGCTCAGCAGGGGTCCCTACAGTTTGGTGCTTATTTATGGTTCTGGTGGAGGGGTGCAAGCTTCTTCCACCACTATGGAACTTCCCCTGCATCTGGAAGCCTGAAATAAATGCCATTCCTCCCATAAACTGTGTCTGGTTTGGGGGTTCATCCCAGCAGCGTGGGGCTGACCACAACAATACTCTAACATGAGGAACAATAAACGGTGTTTATAAGCCACTGAGATGTGAAGGTTTGTGACCACAGCATCCCAGTTCTCCTGACTGGTGCTCCACATAATATCATCTGAATCTTAACCCTATGAGCTGCATCCCTATGAGTGGTCACCACCCATCTGTTTCATAGGTAAATGTGGAAACCGAGGCTCAGGGAAAGTAAAATGTTAACTCGCTCCAGTTCACTGAGATAGTGGTTTTCAACAAGGTCAGCTAACACTGAAGGCCACATCTTCAATCTGAAGAAATGGCACGGTCATTCCAAAGGACCACGAGGAAACCATTAAGGTAAATGTTTTAATGATAATGTAGAAAGAGGGAAAGAATATGTCTGGGAGGATAATAAATGAAAAAAAAAATGACAAAGTGGTAGTAACATTGTATTTACAATTAGATTTATATGTGTCTGCTATGGTCTGGGGGTGGTTTGTCCCCTCTAAAGCTCATATTGAAATTTATTCCCCAATGTAACAGCATAGAGAAAGGGTGGGAATGTTTTTCTTTTAATATTTCATTTTTATTTATTTATTAGAGACAAGGAAAGAGGCAAGAGAGAGAGAAAGAGAGGGAGAGAATGGGCATGCCAGGGCCTCCAGCCACTGCAAATTAACTCCAGACACATCTGGCTTACATGGGTCCTGAAGAATTGAACCTGGATCCTTTGGCTTTGCAGGCAAACACCTTAACCATGAAGCCATCTCTCCAGCCCATGGGTGGGAACTTTGAAGACATAATTATGTCATTAAGAGTAAAAAGTGAGGTTCTCATGGGACTGAGTTATTGCCAAGAGAATAGATTGGTAGAAACCAAGAGTCTACCTTGTCTTTCTCTTTGCCATCTACCTACTTCCATAATGCTTTCCCACTATGCACATGACCCTAGACTCACACCAGAAGCCCAAGCAATTGGTGGTTCCATGATCATTTGGGCCTTTCAGTCTCTCGAAATGGGAATTAGAGTAAATTTGTTTTCTTTATCCAACCTCAGGCACTCTAGTACAGCAGCATAAAGTAGACCAACAGTGCCTAAGATGAACAGAACCAAGAAGGAAATACACAGCATAGAATTGTTCTGTAACACCAGGATCATGTGGGGCTCGTCAAGTTTCTCCAATGTTATTTCATGACTTTTTCATTAACAAAACAAATCAATCTTTCTTTTCAAATGCCTACATCTGTACAATGTCAAACACATGGGTGGCAGGTAAACTGTGCCATCCGTCAGCCTCATGCATCCCTGGCCCAACATCCGACATCTGGAAAATCTAAATGAGCCAAATGACTGAATTTTTCATGCTTTGCTGGGAAGTGAGGAGTAGGGAGGACACATCTGTCTGAATAGCTGGTGAACTTGGTGGAAAAGCCAAGTTTGGCAGCAATTCTATGGGAAGCAATGCCCTGCTAAGAAAAAGTATTAGAAGGAGCAGACCGTCTCCCAGACAGAGAAGAAACAAGATGGGGTACCACTACCTCACATCCTGAGAAGAACCATGATCACTAGAGAGGGGACATTTAGCTGATGAAAGATGTTGGGGTCTGTAAGGCAGGTATCTGTAACAGGTCTTTGTGAACCCCACCTCTGAATATAGGAAGTGATGAGGACTGTTCAGGCTCTGCTGAGGGAATGATGCCCATGTCATATTCATCAAAACACAGAGCAGGTCCAACCTCAGAACTAGCATTCCTATTGCTCCCTTAAAATGGAATCCATGCACTGAGGTTGTCATGTGGTATGACATGACCATCCCTGCCAGGTCCCCAGCTCAGGAGAGCATCTGGGGCTAAGGAATGGGCAAACTTTGGTTTAGCTAAAACGTTCTGCTCCAAAGAACAATATTATCTCAGGCAAATGAAGGAGAAAGGACAAACTCTCTAACAGGGGGACTAACATGAGACAGAGACTGGGAAGTAGGAAGGAATGGAGCACAAGGACACATTGTGTCCTGGCAGAGTGAAATCACTCCTGCTCTGAAGGATGGCAGGTGCATCAGGTACTTTCTCAGAAGCCACTGAAGGCAGGCAAGGATTTATTTTTGGCTTATTGTTTTGAGGGGAAGTTTCATGGCCAAGAAGTCATGGTGGCAGAAGTGTGAAACCAGCTCATCACATTAGTAGACAGGAAGCAGAGGACAAACAGGAAATGGAGCGAGGCTATAAAACCTCCAGTCCCGTCCCCAGTGGTGCACTTCCTTCAGCAAGGTTCTACCTCCTAAAGGTTCCACAAGTGTCTCAAACAGCATTGCCAGCTAGGGACCAAGTATTCAAACACATGAGCATATTTGGAGAGGAGCATTTTACATCACCACAAAGTCTGGTAGTATTGAAATGACTCAGTGGTCAAGATGAATCAATCTTCTATGTCCCAAACTACCTTCCAGTCTCATGGTCACCTGCCTGTGGGACTGTTCCTAGTGTACATTACAGAGTTGTTTCCTTAGGGTCATTTCTACAACCTGCTGTCTGATGGAAGGGCAAGGAGTCACCCCCCCCCCCAGGGATCTGATGTAGGATGCTGCATTCGTTACTTTTCTCATTGCTGTGACAGAATAAAAAACTTAAGAAAGGAAAGGTTTACTTGGGCTCACAGTTTAAGGAAATGCTGCAGTCCATCATGGAGGAGATAGCATGATGACAGAGGGCTCCATGGTGGCAGGAGTTTGCAGCTGAGCCTCCTAACACTTCACATCTTAGTTGAACAGGAAGCAGACAGCCATCACACATGAAGTAAGGCCAGGCTAGAAAACCTCAAGTCACGCCCCCAAGTGAAGCACTTCCTCAAGTGAGGATCTACCTCTTAAAGGTTTCACAATCTTCCAAAATGGCACCAAGTGTTCAAACACCTGGGTTTACAGAGGACATTTCATATTCAAAGCACAACAGAGGCCAAAGCAACAAAGGAAGCTAGGGGTTTTCTGCAGCATGCTCCCAGAGCTAACTGCATGGACCAGATAGCAGATAGATATTCTGTAAAAGGCTACACAACCCCTTAAAGCTTTGAGAACCAGGCTGGAGAGATGGCTTGGTGGTTAAGGCACCTGCCTGCCAAGCCTAAGAATGCCAGTTCCAATCTCCAGGTCCCACGTTTAGCCAGACACAAAAAGTGAAGCAAGGGCGCAATGCCGCACTTGCCCACAAGGGGGCGCATATGTCAGGAGTTCATTCACAGTGGCTGAGAGGCTGCTGGTGTGCCCATTCTCTCTCTATCTCTCTCAAATAAAAAAGCTTTGAGAACCAAATGGCCTCTGTCCCAGCAACTCAATCCTGCTGCAATGGTTTGAAAGCAGTCATATATGACGTGTACAAGAATGGGTGTAGCTGTGTGTAATAAACTTTCACTACAAAAGCAGGAGGCAGGTGGATTTGGCCCTGAGGTTGTGTGTGGTTTGCTGGTTCCTGGGTTTGATCTAAGGCTGTTCACGCTAACATAACATGTCCGCATGCATCTTCAGGATGGCATGCCCAGAGCTTGTGCAATGTTCTTCCTACCTGTTAGTGGTAGATCATATTAGTAATGGGATTACCCCCGGAAGCAATGGCATGAGTCTCCAGCTAATGTCAGCTTCTCCCACGTTTTCAAGTTTCCATTATTCTGAGGCCTGGAAATCTTTCATCTCCTGGATGCCAGGGTCAGTTGGGTGAGGAGGAGGTATGAGGATGATGGAAGACCACACTCCCAAGCACCACCTATACTCATTGCTCCTAGGACTTCTGGGGTAAAAGATCTTCCTAAGGTGTGGGAAGACAGGAAGCAGTAGTTCAAGAAAAGAAGACACCATCTCAAAAACAGGAACTTAATTTTTTTCATTTATTTGTTTGAGAGAGAATAAGAATGGACACACAGGGCTTCCTGCCTCTGCAAACAAACTCCAGATACATGTGCCACTTAGTGCATCTGGCTTTACATGGGTCCTGGGGTATCAAACCCAGACCTGCAGGCTTTGTAAGCAAGCACTTTTGACCACTGAGCCATTTCTCCAGCCCCGAGGAACTTTTTTGTTTTGACTTTATCTAGCCTTACACAAATCGTCTTGCTCACAGAAAAGTAGTTTTCTTACAATGCCCAGCCACTTTTGTCCCTATCATTTCTCCTTTACATGTCGCACTATGTTGCTTTAAAGCCTCTTCATGGAGCTCCAGGTACGGGGAAATAACTATCACCATTTGGGTGCCCAACAGACATCTCCTGATTTCTATGTCCCATGGGACTGATGTGTGTTTTTCTCCTAACTTTTCCATGTCATCAAAATGTCACTGTATAAAGAATCTTTGCTCTCCTTTAAACTGGTGTATCGCAACTATCACCCACTCTGGCCAGTAATACCTCTGAAATTGATCTCTCATCTTTCCTGCCTTCATCTTCTCTGCACTGGCACAGACCTGGCCCCATTCACTTCCCAGAAGCTTCCACGGGGATCTTCCTGCTTTTCTTCCTTTCTCTATAGTCCCCATCCCTTAGCTGCAGTGAGGTTTTGGCATGTGTTTGTAATAAACATGATGTGAGGAGTGTGTTTGGTGTGAGTATGTATACTGTAAGCATGTATGGAGGGCAGTGTTTTCCTCTATTGCTCTTCCACATTGTTTTCTTGAGACATAGTGTATCACTCTAACCCATACCTGCAGGTTTTTGTCAGACTGACTAACCTGTGAGCCCAGAGACTCTGCTCGCTCTGATTCCTGCCAGACTGGAGTTACAAACATGTAGCCACTCCTGGCTTTTTATCATGGATGCTGGGGATCACACTCAAGCCCATAAAGCCCTCGTGCTTGCACAGTCATGTCCCCAGCGCCTGGAGTGATCATATTTAAATATTTCAATTTATCTATTTGAGAGAGATACACCAAGAAAGAGTCAGAGAAAGAGAGAGAGTGAGAGAGAAAGAGTGTGGGCATGCTGGGACCTCCTGCCACTGCAAATGAATTCTGGGTGCATATACCACTTTGTGGCTCTGGCTTCACGTAGGCACTGGAGAATTGAACCCAGGCCATCAGGCTTTTGCAAACAAGCACTTTTAACCACTGAGCCATCTCCCCAACCCTATGATCATATTGAAAGCATAAATAATGGATGGCTCATGTTTAATCCTATGAACACTGCATAAGATCCTTCCTCAGCTTCCCATCTCTCACAGAGAACATCCTTAATGTCAGGGGTCTCAGAAAGCCAACACGCTATCCTCTGCCCACTTCTCCAGTCCCACACTGTAACACTGCCCTTGCTCACTTATCCCTTCCACACGGGACCCCTATCTGGTCTTCTAGTGCCTTTAGGTTCTCCCAGACATCAAATTCACACTCCCTACTCATGGAATCCTCCTCTTTTCCCATTCTTTGTGGGGTTGGGTTATTCTCATCCTCCTGGACTCAATTCAAATACAACACTCTCCTGGAGGTACCATCTCTAAAACCATCCCCAAGGTCCTATCACACCACTCCATCTATTTTATTTCATCCACATTCTTGTCTTAGTTTGAAATGATTTCTTGGATATTTGTTTACTTATCTGTGCCTGCCTCCCCAAGGAAATCTAATCTCCATGAAGACAGAAATCTTTTCTATCAGATCTGCTGTTACTTCCCCACTGCCTAAGCTGACAGAGTCTGTGTGCATTAAATACTTGTTGAATGGATGAGCAACCTATTGGAAGGAAATCCGGAGGTCCTTCCCTCCTCCTCCCCAACCCAGGACACTTGACCTACACTTCAGGCTTGCAAGAAACTCTTATTATTACTACTATAAATATTGTAACTGGAGATAACATGAGATCTGTCCCCTTAAGAAACCTTTACTGCACAAACTCTGTAGCATAGTATGGTTAGCTATGAGCACAGTGCTGTACAGTAGAATTCTTGACCTTCTTCATCTCGCATAGCAACACTATATCCATTAAATGTCTCACCCTTCCCTGTTGCCCAGGTTCCTAGTGACCACATTCTCCTTTCTGCTTCTTTGAGTTTGTTGACGGAAGGCACCGCGTGTAAGTGGAACCAGGCGGTATTTGTCTTTCTGTAGCTGTGATGCGTCGTGTAGCCTAATGTTCTCAGTTTATCCTTGTCATCTCACGTGGTAAAGACTGAAGAAGGGACTCTCTCTGAAGCGTCTTTGGGAATCCACAGAGACTTGCAAAGCAGAGGCTGACAAAAGCAGGAGACACATGGGTGTAGATGTGGGAGATGCCATAGTCCCAGGGCAGTGGGCCCTAATGTCCAGAAAGTCCCTTTACCATAAGTAAACCCCTAGGCTCCATTGTCCTTGCTCTACAGAGGACATACATGCAGTGGAACTTGGGACAAAGGAACCCCTCTGAAAGGTAAGGTTGGGAGCGCCTGCCTTGCTGAGCCTGTTGACCAATACCACTTCCAAGGAGGCTACCTGAAGAATCTAGAAGAATATAAGCTTCAGAAAGCAGAAACTTTGCTTTATTTATTTTTCTAAATTTACTTTTTTAATTGACAATTTTCATGCTTGAACATAATGTAACTTGAACACATTCCCCTCCCGATACCTTCTTTTGTCTCCTTTCCCCTCCTCTGGGCCACTGAACTCCTTCTTTTCAACTAGTCACTCTTTTTCTCTGATGACTTTCTTTTTTTGCCCACCTCCGTCCTCCATGTTGAAATGTTGATGAGCTTAATTTTGTGGAGGTAGTGACAGTGACTGTGAGGTCATGGCGTGAAGGTTAGGAAACTGGAAAAATAGTGTCTTCATGTGTTGCTCCCTGTCCTCTGGCTATCTTGCTCCTCTCTCCCCTCTTCTGCAATAATCCCTAGCCTTGAAGGGCAGGATGAAAATGTCTCATTTAGGGCTGGAGAGATGGCTTAGCGGTTAAGGCGCCTGCCTCCAATCTCCAGTGGTTCCAATCTCCAGGTCCCACGTTCAGCCAGATGCAAAGTGATGCAAGGGTTCAATGCCGCACTTGACCAGAAGGGGGCGCACGCATCTTGATTTCGTTCACAGCAGCTGAGAGGCTGCAGGCGCGCCCATCTCTATCTGTCTTCCTCTCCCTCTCTCTGTGTCTCTCTCCAAAAAAAAAAAAAAAAAAAAGAGTCTCATTTAGCACTGAACACTCAACACTCATTTTTTCTTAGCACTTTGACAAGTGTGGAATCTCTTCAGTAGTCAGCATTGTCTATAAAAAGAAGCTTCTCTGACCAAAGATGAGAGCAGCACTAATCTATATATTTATCTTATGTAAGTATTAGAAGGCAATTTGATGGGCAGAACATATCCTTTTAGTCAACCAACAGTACTGGCTTGCCCTCAAGGATCCAGGACTTTCCCAGTCATAGGTTCTAGATTAGGTTTTCAGTAACCAGGCTGAATTTCCTCCCATGGAATTGGTGTCAGATTCAATCAGAGACCAGTTGGTTATCTCTATAACAGTCATGCCACTACTGCACTGGCAGGCACCTCTTGCCTGGTTAGTTGGTTGTATAGCACGTGGAATGGATGCATATTTGGGGTGAGCCTGTTGATGACTTTTCTCCCTCACTTTCCAGCACTGTGACAGCTAGCCAGTAAGGAGGAAACTTCTAGCTTCATTCCAGCTCGACTTTTCAGTGTCCTTTGACACTTGGGGTGTGTTTCAACAATAGGGTTTTTGATCTGGTTCTGGTGGGCAACTTTGGCAGTACCCTGTATTGTTTTGTGGTCCATGGAAGCTCCATGACCAGCAACTCATTGAGAGGCATCCCATCTATGACACTTGGGTAGAAACTTTGCTTTATGACTGCTCTGTCCCCAGAGCCAAGAACAGAGCTTGACACACAACAGCCTCTGGACACTCGAGGGAGTTTAATCAGTGAAACTCTCACATTCTTGCTTCTTACTAGTCAAGTATGACAGACAGGAATCATGCAAATTAGTTTGGGTTGCCACAGAGAAAATTCTTTGGCTTAGGTATAAGTAAACAAATTAAAAAGCAAAGGATGTGGCTCAGTATGGTGAAGAACTGTGATGAAGCGTCTTGAACTTGTTGGGGAGGTAATTGCAGAATGTAGCACCTGGGAACCTTGTTCTGAGCTGTGATTTTACCCTTTTCTCATCCGTATTTGGACTCAATATATTTCCAAGCAGTGTGTCTTCCACATTACTTTTCTTACCATGCTTCAGTTACCCCAGACAGACTGGGATTAACTTGAACAGTCCATTCTGTTCAGATGAGGGGGCTCTTCATTTGCTCTGATGAGCGTGGGAACACAAGTAAATCACTCACTCAGCCAGCCTCCCTGCTGACTGTGATGAAGCTGGGGCTCCAGCCTCTCCACCCACTGGCCCTGATGCCTGGGACTGGTGGGAACAAAGCTTCTCCAAGCAGGTTCAGCCCTGAGGACTGCCAGTTTCCTAGTAGGTTAGCTCTCAAAGCAGGGATATTCCCAGTAGTCACTTGATGATCTAGCTATAACTTGAGGCGCAAACCAGTGGCGACTACTGGCAGGTCATGATTCTGAACTTCCATTGTGAGGGTCAGTGCATGGATAGAATGAAGGAAGGAGAGAGTAAGATTTCAAAGGCCATCAGATCTCTAAGCAGATGCCAGTTCGGATGTCATCTGAATTATTTCTTTGGCAGGTTTATTTCACCCTAAGGATACAGCATGGTGTCTTCCTGGAAGAGCTTACTGTTGCACAGCCAACTCCTCTGAATTGAAATATTCCCTCCTGAAGGGAGGAAGGAGGCTCAGGAAGTCACGGCTGAGAGAGCTGAAACTTGAAAGGTCACAGAAGCAATCTCCAAGGTTACAGGAGCATCAACAACTGTTGAGGCACCGACTCTGACCTGTGTTGGGTAGCAGTTTCTTCTGAACTGAAACATCCCCCCTGGGGGGAGGGGGAGGAGGGAAGCTCAAGAAATCAACAAGTTTGGGAGACATGTTACAGGACTTTTCCCTGAGGTTATATGGAGGGTAACCAACTGCCTGGGGAGAGACTCTCCAACCCATCAAGCTGCCTGCAAGTTGTGCAGTGTGCTCCAGAGACGCAGCCTCCACCACTCGTCACCTAGGTAGAGGTGGGTTTTTAGGGAAGTAGCTGCCTGAGTCATCCATGCTCCTGTACGTAGCCCTGAGTTAGTGAACTGCAGAGCTCTACTCCTTCAGGGAAGACTGAGGAAGAGCAAAATGGTCTAGCATAGCAGGACTGTCTGACTCTAGAGCTGCCCACCCTTTCTTCACACCCATCCTCTAGGTTAGAAGCTTTTCTCTAGACCTGAAACTTGGGATGTAAGAGAGGAGCCAGATAAAGAAATAGAGGCTGATGGAGATCATTGGGCCACCTTCCTGAGAAAGCTGTGGGCATTTTTTTTTTTTTTTTTTGGTATCTTGATGAAAAAGTGGGGATATTTCCATCACAGCACAAGTAGAGAGCCGTGACAAGTTACACAACTCCTATGGCTGAGTTCATCCATTTTAGCAGTCCTATCACATTTCAAAGAATCATAATTTTTCTTTCTCCTCCAAGATCCATGCTGCCAAAATACAATGCCTGTAAACATAATCACAGGAAGCATGAAAAACATAAGCTCAATATTTTTCTAAGTCTATGTTTGTATATTTGTGATCCCCAAAACATCAAGTGATATAAGGAAGAGTTATACTGCATTGGTACCTATAACTCAAGCCAAGAGAAAAGTAGATCTCTCGATTGACAGATGTTAAGTGTCCTCTGAAACATGAGCCTGGATCCTCTGCCTCTCTCCATGGCCTGCCTGTCTATGGCCCATGTAGTACATGGATACCATTCTGACTCTATAAGGAGCTGTAAAGGAAGAGAAAATCAAAGTGGGACTGGGGTCTGTTAGCAAGATACATTCTAACTTGCACTGTGCAAAATGGAAAAAATCTGGAGGTATGAGTCAAAAGTACAGATTTCTGAAACCTACAGAAATTGTAAGACGAGGCTAGGTTAGCCTGATTTTTTTCACATGGCAGCAGTGACCAGAGCTGGGCATGGGAAGATAGTGAGAATGGGGGTGTTGGCTCTGGTTTCCAATGCCTGAATGCATAATGCATATATAGCCTGCCTCACCATTTATAGGACCGTCTGGTCTCTGTGTCATTTTCAACTCCTTATATGTTATTTGTCTCCCATGTTCTAGAAGCTTCCTATCCTCTTTAGACAGTGACTGTCCCAAAGAACAATGCAGAGAATGTTCCCTTCCTTTCCAAACTTCCTCCTCAATGACTTTGAAGCGATGCTGACTGATACCCCTAAGATCAAGTGAAAGCTGTCAACACTATCTACTTCTAGAACATTCTCTAATGACTCGTCATTGTTCACACACAGGATGGTGATAAGTCTGAATATGAAGTCTGGGGGCTATGGAAGTAGATCAGTGGGTGTAATGGTTTAAATGTAAGGCCCTGTAAGCTCAGGCTTGAATATTGCATTTCCAGTGGGGACAGCCCTACTGGGGAAGAGGTACATCAATGGGGTCAGATCTTGAATTCAGCTCTAAAGTGTGTGGAGAGCAGTTTAGAGCTCTCTGTCTGTTTGTCCTTGGGTTGTTTGGTACTTTCGGGCTATTTGATGGTGTCTCTGTGCTGTGAATCTCATGAAGAGAGTCACCTCCTTCTGCTACTGCTGATGTTACCCTGGAATTTGTAGGCCTTAAATAAGCCCTTTCCTCCCATCAGCTGTCTGGTCAGATGCTTGTCCAGCAACTAGAAGATGGCTGCAACAGTGGGTAAAGTACTTGCTGCACAAAGATGTGAACCTTAAGTTTGGATCTCTAGTACACACATAAAATTCTGGGCTTAGTGGTGTGCACCAATAAACAGGCCAGTGCTGTGTAGGCAGATCCAGGGAAGCCATGGGCCTCCTGGCTAGCTAATCTACTGGCTCAGTGAGCTCTAAGATCGGTGAAAGACCCTGTCTCAAAGAATAAGGTGGAGATTGACTGAGGAAGACCTCCCATCATTGACCTCTGGCCTCCACACACATGCACACATGTGCTCTAATACCCCATATATACATGCACATGCACATGCACACATACATATTCAAAACAAATGAAGACTATGCTGTTCTAGCCCAACTGACCTGGACTTAAATTGAAACTCCAACTCATATTGGTTCTCTGTACCTCAGTTTCCTCATAAGTGACATGAGTTTATTGAGTCAATATTGTGTTGCTATGTAGATGAAATAAATTAGGTCATGTGTATAAAAAAGAGACTGCACATTATAAAATATTCAATAAATGTCAACTCCCTTTTAAAATCCCATTCATTTACAGCCTCACCAAATACAAATACTCAGTACATGTAATAATTATATAGCAGGAAAGCTAGTTCACAGAGATGAGTGGGAAAGTGGCTGAATATTTTCAAAAGGAAAATGGAACACTGGAACCAATATTGCCTCTTTTTTTAGGGGCAAAATACACTATTGCCCATGAACCCCAAGCCCTACAGTACAGCTTCCAGTAGACGGGCAAGCATTGCTTGGGGCTGGGAGGGTGTTTACTTATTTCTTTTTTTTTTTTTTTGGTCTGTTACCATTATACTTGTCTTTATGAGTTTCCTTAGTGAACAGTCTTGCTTGAAAAAACTGAAAGCCACTCAGGCTGTCTTGGGAGGGTAAATTTAAAGAAGAGATAAAGCATAGGAATGCAGCTGAGACTGAAAGAAATTGGGAAGTAAGGGGTCCAGGATGCTGTTCCTTGTTGCAACTCACAGTCTGTCAACTCATCTCTGTGATTGCTTGGCTTACACTTAGCCTAACATGACAATGAGACAGACCCAATGTCCTGTTAACTTAGAGGTGACTATTGGTTATTATTGTCTCTGTATAGTCTACGGTTGAGCTGCTGTCTTGGAACTGGAGGTTCTTGTCCTGCTGTTGGAGGTGATGACAAATGGATGCACTCCTTAGTATCTTTAGCATCTTAGTATGAGTTTTCCCTGCCTCCTAACTAGCCTTCATAACAGAATGGAGAAGAGGCAGTAGTCAAAGAGATGATGTGTTACTTTTCCCTTTGCTGTGACCAAATACATGACAAGAAGAAACAAGGCAAAAAGTATTCCCTTGGCTCACAGTTGGGGAGTCCTACCCATTGGGCCAGGAAGGAATGGCAGCGGGAGCATGAGGCTGTTTGCTCACATCTCAGCAGACCAAGAAGCAGCGATGGGACACAAAGACCCATCTCCCACAGTGACCCACTTCCTGCAGCTCGGTCCTAAGGGTTTCTCAACTTCCTAAATCAACACCACCACTGGGGCCAAACCTATGAGCCCGTGGAAGGCATTTTACATCCAAATCATAACAGACAGTAACTTAGAATTTTCCAAAACTGAAAAGGGGAAATGTTAACATGTAAGTAAATCCAAATAACCATATTAACCATACAAATAATAGTAAAGATATCTAATTGGGGATATTAAAGAGGCTGAACAATAGCCTTTGTTCAGGAAGAGGAGAATTATTAGTTTTAAATTCTTTGACTTGCTTGGGTGGAAATCACAAATATTTTGTTATTATATCTGTTAAAAAGACATATAAAAATTAAGATTACACTAAGATTTAGAAAAGGTTGTTTATTTCCATTTTGTAGTAGTCTGAATGTAAAGTGTCTCCCATAAATTCATGTCTTTGTGATTACAGCCATCCTCAATCCTCAGCTGGTGGCAGTTTGGGAGGTGGAGGCTTGCTGGAGGAGTTAACTGTGTCAGTGGGGACAGACCTTGAGGTTTATTAGAATACCCAGCCCCAAGCCCAGAAACTTAGACTACTTCCACCCAGCTATGGAACAGTATCCTCCTGCTCACATATGCTTTCTCTGCCATGATGCGCTTCCTCTCAAGACTGTATGCCTGAAATAAGCCTTTTAGTCCCTAAGTGCTTTTGATCAGGTGTTTTTTTCCCAGCAATGAGAAGGTAGCTGCAACACATACTGTTTGAGGGATATGAATATGTTTAGGGGGAAATCAATCAGTTCAAAAGAAGGCAGAAAGGTAGAACAGGGTAGGCAAAGAAAAAGTAACACCACTAGAAAGCACAAAACAAAATGGCAGAATACCTCCAAGTGTACCAATGATCCCAATAAACAGAAAGAGAATAAATTCTCCACTTAAAAAGTCATCCAAATAAAATATACTATGCATAAGACAGGAAGGAACTGGAAGCACGCAGAAAGATTAAAGTATGTGAGTGGAAAAGACATGCCAGTCAGACACTAAACAAAAGAAGGCTGACAGAGTTCAATTAGTGTTATTTGATTAAATAGACTTTAAAGCACAGTGCAGTGCCAGAGACAAGAAGGATCACTACATAGTGAAACAAGTTTTATCTGCTAGGAAGATTTAACAGTTCTAAACCTGCATGCATATAATGATATTGCTTCAAAAAAAAAAATAAAACTCGGGGCTGGAGAGATGGCTTAGCAGTTAAGGTGCTTGACTGCAAAGCCTAAGGATCCATGTTCGACTCTCCAGATCCCATATTAAGCCAGGCACACAAAGGTGAGGCAAGCACGGGGTTGCGCAAGCACCTGGAGTTCGATTGCAGTGGCTGAGACGCTGGGCACCAATTCTGTCTCTCTCTAAAACTAAATAAATAAATTTTTAAAAATAAATAAAACAAAAACATAAAATCATAAGAAGAAAACAGTAAGCCTGACTTCATGATAGGAGGTTTTAAAACATTCTCATAGTGTGGTAATAAATACACTCAGTGAAAAAAAAAGTCAGTAGTGATATAAATGACACGAATATATGTGTGTGTGTATGTGTGTTATGAGGGACTGCATTCAAGGTCTCACATATTAAATGTGCAGCAGTTACCTTCTCATTTCTGGGATGAAACATTGACCAGAAGCAATTCATGGAAGCAAAAGATTTTTTTTTTTTTGGAGACACAGAGAGAAACAGAGAGAGAGAGGGAGAGGAAGACAGATAGAGATGAGCGTGCCAGCAGCCTCTCAGCTGCTGTGAACGAAATCTAGATGTGTGCGCCCCCTTGTGGTCAAGTGCAGCATTGCGCCCTTGCATCACTTTGCATCTGGCTAAACGTGGGACCTGGAGATTGGAACCGCTGGAGAATGGAACCAGCATTCTTAGGCTTAGGAGGTAGGCGCCTTAACTACTAAGCCATCTCTCCAGCCCAGCCATCTCTCCACCCCAAGATTTATTTTTTACTTACAGTTTTAAAGGGAAGTTTCATCACGGTAGGGAAATCACATGGCAAGAGTGGACAGCCAGGCATCACACCTCTACAGCAGCATGGAGGAAGTAGGGACAGCAAAGTGTGATTAGTGGGGTTGGGCTATAACCCTCCAAGGTTATAGTGACACACCTCCTCCAGCATTTTACCTCCCACAGACTTAGCCAGCTGAGGATTAGGTATAAAGCTTAATCACAAACACATGAGGCTATGGGAGACATTTCGTATTCAAACCACTGTGGAATGCAAATGTTAAAAGCTTGGTCTAGTTGAACTCCATGGAAACAACTGGAGAATAACAATGGTTTTATGTTAATAGGAATATTAAATTAAGTCTGAACAAATTTCAGATGACCATTATTTAATGACCACAATATAATTAAGTCAGAACAATAACAAATGAATAATTAGAGGAAACCACTTCAGAATTAAATTTTGGACCTCTGATGTGCTCATATGACAAATAGAAGAACATGATGGAAACCTGAAGGTGCTTAAAACTAAAAAATATTGAAAATATTGCATATCAAAACTATGAGATATAGCCAAATTGATATAGGGAAATCTATACAGTGAAATAGTTACACGTATAAAGAATATTTCACATTAATGAACTGCTTTCATTTCAACTTATAAGCAGGAAACATTGGAATGGGCCCAGGGGCAATAAAGGAAATAAAAAAAGAATATAAACAAGTTATGACAATTAAAAGTGTATATAGTAGAAAGGAATAACAAAGCCATTTGTAAGCACTTCAAAAACACTAAACTAATTTTCAAGTATCAGGTAAATTTTTTTAGAGAAATTTAAAGATATTAGGTACATAAAGTGGGACACAATACAGGTATAACACTTTTTATCAACAAATGATATTAACTTTAAAAGCATATGAAATGAAAGTTTTCCTTTAAAATGCCAAAACCTATAAAATCAAAATAGAAATTATGAATAGTCCTACAATAAAAATACTGGCCAGGGGCTGGAGAGATGGCTTAGCGGTTAAATGCTTGCCTATGAAGCCTAAGGACCCCAGTTCAAGGCTCGATTCTCCAGGACCCACGTAAGCCAGATGCACAAGGGGGTGCATGCATCTGGAGTTCGTTTGCAGTGGCTGGAGGCCCTGGCGCACCCATTCTCTCTCTCTCTCTCTCTCTCTCTCCCTGCCTATTTCCGTATCTCTCTCTCTCAAATAAAAATAAATTTAAAAAAATAATGGCCAGGTGTGGTGGTGTGTGCCTTTAATCCCAGCACTCAGGAGGACAAGGTAGGAGGATTGCTGTGATTTCAAGGCCAGTTTGAGACTATATAGTGAATTCCAGGTCAGCCTGGGCTAAAGGGATACCCTACCTAAAAGCAAACAAACAAAAACAGAAACTGATTCAGCTGTTTAAGATTGTCTTGTATAGGAAACAGGACCCAGAAGGTTATACTTATGAATTATACCAAACATTTAATAAACAAGTCACCTTAATACTACATACATTTTTCAGAAATTATGAAAAGAGTGAATGCACCTCAACTCATTTTATGAGGTCAGAATAACTGGATACTTAAACCTAAAAAGATAAATGAAATAAAAGAAAATTACAGTTTAATCCCATTCATAAACATTGATAGAAAACTTTCAACGTTAGCAAATGACTGATGAAGTATATTATCAGTCAAATGTAATTTATATCACTAAAGATTAAAAGAAGAAATAACATGTGATTATATTAGGAAGTACAAAAATACATTCAATGAAATTTAAGATCCAGGGGATGGGAGATGGCTCAGTGGATAAAGCACTTTCTACACACCTGAGGACTAGTGTTAGGATCTCCAGCACCTAGGTAAATTCTGGGTGGGTGGGGTGATGTGCACCTGTAATCCCAGTGTGTAGAAGATGGAGAAAGGGTTTCCCCAGAACAAGTTGACTAATTAGATAAGCTGATTCTGTAGGCTGTGGCTTTAAGTGAGCGGTCCTGCCTCAAAAAACAAATAGCAATCAAAAAGGACACCAGTGTCAACCTGTGGCCTCCACATGCACATGCTCCCATGTGTGCCCACACTAACATTAACAAGCATAGGCACATGCATGCACCACACAATTTAAGATCCATGATTATTTTACTTGAAATACATTATTATAAGCTAAGAATAGAAGAAAACTTAAACTGCTTTAGGGTGTCTAAAATAACTTCACAGCAAACAGCATTCTGAATAGTTTCAAATTATTTAAATTATTTTAAAATAGGAACAAGGGCTGGAGAGATGAACTAGCGGTGAAGGCACTTGCCTGCAAGCCAAAGGACCCAGGTTTGATTTCCCAAGACCCAAGTACCCACGTAAGCACAAGGGGCACATGCCTCTGGAATTCATTTGCAGTGGCTGGAGGCCCTGGCACTCCCATTCTCTCTCTATACCTGCCTAATTCCTGTGTGTGTCTCTCTCTCTTAAATAAATAAATAAAAATAAAATATTAAAATAGGAACAAGTTCTAACTAGCTGTGTATTATAAGAAAACAAAATAGAAGACAACAAGATTATAAAGCAGTAAACAAAATTATCATTATATTTGAGTTTTATGGTTATTTTTGAAGACTACTCAAGACAGCTACTTCCAGTCTTGCTATTTACTTCCTAATCTGTGATGTGAACAGACTCCAGCACATTCCCACAGCCATGAACTGAGCTGTAGCACTATGGCCTCCTTGCCATGATAAACTGAAATCCTCTGAAACAATGAGTTGTAATAAATTTTTCCTCATCGAAGGCTGGAGAGATGGCTTAACTGTTAAGGAACTTGCCTGCGAAGCCAGAGGACCCATGTTTGGACTCTCCAGGTCCCACATAAGCCAGACAAAAGGTGATGAAACTGCGCAAGGTAGCCTTGTGTACTAGGTGGCACATGAGTCTGGAGTTTGATTACAGTGGCTGAAGCCCTGGCACACAAATTCTCTCTCTCTCTCTCTCTCTCTCTCTCTCTCTCATTCTGTCTCAGTCAGACACACTTTTGCTCCCACTCTTGCTCTCTCACGTTAAAAAAAGAAACAAAAACTTTCCTTATTGAAGTTGTTCCTGCCAGGTATTCTGTCACAGCAACTCAACAGTAACTAAATAAAAAAAAAAATTAAAAAGGTAATTTCACTTCCAAACACCATCGTTAAATACAAAGAGAATGGAAAACAATTATAGCAAAATATATGCAAGACATGGGACAGAATTACATAAGCTGATTGGAAGAAATTAAAGAACATCTAATAGGTTGGAAAATAAACCTTGTTCATGGATAGGAGGAAATAAAACTATAGCCATAGCCAAGCAACACAATCCTTATAGCAAATTGAACAGGGCTTCTGGTGAAGCTTGACAAATAGGTAATAAAATCCAGATGTGAAGGTGAAGAACACACCCAAAGAGAAATATTAGTGTGAGGAACTTGTACCAGATTTTAAAGTGCTTTATCACAATTACCACAGTGTTCTTTTATTAAAGGTGAAAGTACATGGAACAATCCAATGGAACAGATTAGGGAGCCTAGACACAGACCCATAGATATTTGGAAAGCAGATATACAACAGCTACTGTGGAAGTTTGAATAAAATATCCCCTAGAGGCTCAAGTGTTTTGAATACTTGGTCCCCAGCTGGTGGCAGTTTGGGGAAATGGTGGAGCCTTTGGGAGGTAGAGTAGTGCTGGAGGAGGTGTGTCAGTGGGGGAAGCGGGCACACTCACACTACTTCTTTCCTGCAGCTGTGGAAATGTGACCCAGGCTTTCTGCTCTAGCCTGTCATGCTTTTCTCACCATAATGAAACTGCCCCTGAAACTAAGCTGAAATGAAACCTTTCCTCCCATAAGCTGCTTCTGGTTGAAGTGCTTTGTCCCAGCAATGAGAAGGTAACTACATGCTCTAGCTACTATTGCTAATAAGTAGCAAATAGGATGGTTCTTCCTTGAAATGCTCCTTGAAGAGCTAATATTCTTATAGAAAAAAAAATAAATTGCAATATCGTCACAAATCACACACAAAATCAATTGTAGGTATGTGAAATATTTCATGTGAAAGAACAAACTATAAAACTTTTAGAAAAAAAGCAATAGAATAAAATGCCCTTAAGAGCTCAGGGTAGGGGAAATTTTTAAAATAAAACTCCAAAAGTATTTCACCAAGGAAAATATAAATTCAATTTCATTGAAATTAAGACATTCATTTTGAGAGCCCATAAAGAAAAGGAAAACAACCATGAATAAGGAGTGCTCAAAGGATTCATATTCAGCAAATACACAGCACTCCCATAAATCAATATGAAAAAAAAACCAGAAAAATCCAATACAAAAAAATAGACAACAGGTGTGACAAGTCAGTCACTAGACAGATGTGGAATTAAAAAATGATCGATGGGGCTGAAGAGATGACTGAGCCATTAAGGTGTTTGCCTGTGAAGCCAAAGGACCCAGTTAAGGACACAATTAAGCCAGATGCATAAAGTGGTGCATGCATCTGGAATTTGTTTACAGAGGCTGGAGGCCCTGGTGTGCCCATTCTCTCTCTCTCTCTCTCTCTCTCTCTCTCTGTCTCCCTATTTGCTTCTCTCTCTCAAATAAATAAAATATTTTTTTTAAAAAAACGACCAATGTAAGAAAAAGCTAGCCAGTTTCAAAATAATCAGAAAAAGGGGCTGGAGAGATGGTTTAGCGATTGAGGCACTTGCCTACAAAGCCAAAGGACCTGTGTTCAATTCCCCAGTACCCACATAAACATACACAAGGTGGTACATATATCTGGAGTTCAACTGCAGTGGCTAGAAGCCCTGACGTGCTCATTCTCTCTCTCTCTCTCTCTCTCTCTCTCTCTCTCTCTCAAATAAATAAATAAAAATGAAATATTTTTAAAAATCAGAAAAAAAGGAATAAAAGTCACAATGATCTCACAAAATAAATATTTTTATTTATTTATATGTGAGGGGACAGAGAAAAAGAGACTGAATGAGAGAATGTGTGTGAAGTGCCTCTTGCCATTGCAAATGAACATCAGATGCATGCACCAATTTTGTGCATCTGTGCATCTAGCTTTACATGGGTCCTTGGGAATCAAACCCAGGCCATCAGGTTTTGTAAGAAAGCACTATTGGGGCTGGAGAGATGACTTAGCAGTGAAACGCATGCCTGTGAAGCCTAAAGACCCTGGTTTGATGCTAGATTCCCCAGTACCTACGTAAGCCACGTGAGATGCCCAAGGTGGCACATGCATCTGGAGTTTGTTTTCAGTGGCTGGTGAGCCCATCCTCTCTCCTCTCTCTCTGTTTCTCTATCACTCTCAAATAAATTAATTAATTTAAAGAAAAAAAGAGAAAAAGAAAGCACTATCAACTGCTGAGACATCTTCCCAACTCCTCATTGATTTTTTTTTTTTTTTAATGTAGGCACTTACAGTTGGAAACTTCCTTCTAGGAATCACTTTCTTCACTGTATCCCACAGATTCTGGTATATTCCATATTGAACAATGGAGTAGAAGAGAGAACCCAGAAATGATCCTGTGCAACTACAATCATCTGTTTCTCAGCAATGAGAACAAAAATATACACTGGCAAAAAGACAACCTCTTACAAAAGTGGCGCTGAGGACTGGAGAGATGGTTAAGAGCACTTCCGGTGCAAGCATGCGGCCCTGAGGATCTTGAGAGGCCACTCCAGCTCAATCCCCAGAACCCACATAAAGAGCCGGATATGGCCATGCATGTCCGCAAACCCAGACCCATGGGGAGCAGGAACCGGAAAACCGCAGGGGCTCTGGAAAAGTGAGCAAGCGCCAGGATCAGGAAGTGCCTCTAGCTTAAGGAAGAACTGGAGGCACCAAATCGACAGAGGAACACCAGTGTTCTGGTCTGGCAACTGCAGGGAAGCACAGGGGACCCACGTAGGCACAAACACATACACACATACCACACATCACACACACATGCACGCGCACACACACATGCATGCGCACACACACACTCGCACGCAAAAATAAAAGGAAGAGGTGGTGCTGGGGAAAGTGGATATACTTCTACCTCTCATCTGTCCAAAAACCAACTCAAAATGAATCAACCATCTTAAAGTGAGATCCGAAACCTTGAACATACTAGAGGAAAACACTTGAAGTTATAAGTATTGGCAATGACTCTCTGAATAGGATGTTAACAGCTCAGGAAATGATAGTAAGACTTAACAAATAGGACTGCGTCACGTTAAAGAGCTTCTTCACAGAAAAGGAAACCATCCACAGGGTGATGAGATGGCCTGCAGCATGCAAGAAAATCTTTGCCAGCTATATACCAGACAGGAAGTTAATACCCATAATATATTTAAAAAAAAAAAAAAAACTTAGAAAAGAATGGGTAGCCGGGCGTGGTAGTGCACACCTTTAATTCCAGCACTTGAGAGCCAGAGGTAGGAGGGTTGCTATGAGTTTAAGGATACCCTGAGACTATAGAGTGAGTCCCAGGTCAGCCTGGGCTAGAATATGACCTGACCTTACAAAACAAACAAACAACAACAACAAGAAAAGAATGGGCAAATGAACTCAACACTTTTCAAAAACAGTACAAATGTTTAATAAATACATTGAAAAAGGCTCCATGCCTTTAGCCATTAGGAAAATGAAAATGAAAATCGCACTGAAATTTCTTCTTGGCATGGGTAGCATCAAGAAAACAAGCAATAGAAAATGCTAGAGAGAGAGAGGAGAAAAGAACTCTTACAGAGTGCCAGCAGGAAGGAAAATAAATGCAGTCACTAGGGAAATAGGTACGAAGGTTCTTGAACAAACTAAAACCAGAACAGCTCTATGAGCTCGATCTACTACTCCTGGGCACAGCATCCGAAGAAGTCTAGGCCAGTATGTCCTACTGAGGCGTGCTCGTTCATGTTCATGACGGCATTCTTCATAATAGTCAAGCTATGGAATCTGCTTTGGTACCCAGTAGCAGATGAATGGAGACATATTATCCCATACACACATACGTACTACATACATACACACATATACACACATACTTACACATACATACATACACACACGTACATACACATACAGACAGACAGACAGACAGACACACAATGGATTAGTACTACTCAGCCATTACTAAGAATGAAATTAGACTGAGGATGTAGCTTAGTGGTAATACACTTGCCTAGCAGGCACAAGGCCACAGGTTTATTCTCTAGCTTTAAATTTAAAAAGGTGGAGCCTGGTGTGGTGGCGCCCGCCTTTAATCCCAGCACTAGGGAGGCAGAGGAAGGAGGATCGCTGTGAGTTCAAGGCCATCTTGAGACTACATAGTGAATTCCAAGTCAGCCTGAGCAAGAGTGAGAACCTACCTCAAAAAAAAGGGGGGGTGGGAGGAATGGCTTCGCTTGCCTGCAAAGCCAAAGGACCCACATAAGCCAGATGCACAAGGTGGCACATACATCTGGATTTCATTTGCAACAGCTGAAAGACTGATGTTCCCATTCTTCCTCTCTATATGCTTCTTTCTCTCTCTTTCTCTCTCTCTCTCTCAAATAAATAAAACATAAAAAATAAGTCTGAAAAAATGTCAAAGAAAAATGAAATTGTGCCATGTCATTCACAGGAAAAATAGATGGAACTGGACATAATTATGTTAAGCAAAATAAGGCAGACTCAGAAAGATGATATTACATGGTTTTTCTCATATGTGGATTCTAAATAATGAAAAAGAAGGGGGGCTATTAGGGAAGAGGAAGGGGACCAGTAGGAAGAGAGAGGAGATAAGTGTGGACAATAGGGGTGGTATGGTCATTGTATGTTATATGCATACATGAAAATGTCATAATGAAACTCATTGTTTTATCCAATTAGCCTACAAAAACACACACTGAGGGCCTGGAGAGATGGCTTAGCGGTTAAGTGCTCACCTGTGAAGCCTAAGGACCCCAGTTCGAGGCTTGATGTCCCAGGACCCATGTAAGCCAGATGCACAGAGTGGCACATGCATCTAGAGTTCCTTTGCAGTGGCTGGATGCCCTGGCATGCCCATTCTCTCTCTCTCTCTCTATCTGCCTCTTTGTCTCTCTGCCTGTCACTCTCAAATAAATAAATAATAAATTTAAAAAAGAACATTAAAAAACATGCACTGAGATATCTAAGACTCAACTTTGAAGTTAATTCCCTTAAAATATAACTTTTTACTAACAAAATTACTAACAATGATTATGAAGTTTTAAAAAATATTTTATTTACTTATTTATTGGAGAGAGAGGGAGAGAGGCAGATAGAGAGAATGGGTGCTTCAGGGCCTCCAGCCACTGCAAATGAACTCCAGATGCATGCGCCACTTTGCATCTGGCTTACACGGGTTCTGGGGAGTTGAACCTGGGTCCTTAGGCTTCTCAGGCAAGCGCCTTAATTGCTAAACCATCTCTCCAGCCCAATTATGAAGTTTTTAAGATATATAAAAAGGAATTGTACAGCCATAGCAGCACAGATGAAGAGAGAAAAGAAATAAAAGCATTCCATTTATACTAGCTTGATGTGGTTGGATGACAAAGTACCACACACTTGTTAGGTTTTAATATGGAGATGGTTTGATGGAGAGATGGAGCTGGGTCGCCCTTCAGGTAAAACAGTGATTACAATGTTGTCCCAAGAAAAGCTTCAGCCCAACCATGGAGAGCACAAAATGTTCTTTGAAGATTCCACATGAAAAAGTATGGAGGGGAGAGGCGCTGTTCCATAAGGAAATGGGCCCAAAGTCAGGTGACATCACCTAACTAGGTCTAGAGACATTATGTTTTCTTGTATTTCTGGCTGGCTCAGGTGTTTGAAAAGGCCAAGAGCATTCCTGGTTAGTGTGTATCTGGAAGAACAATGGGCCTTGCGAGTATGTGACTTACGTGACATGACAGTGGTCAATCTGTTTAGACCTGAGCGTGCTTTTACTGCCATGTGCAGTCTTCTGTTTATGGCTTTGCCATCTGGAAGGTCTTGTTCCCAGGAGGTGGGACTTGACTCTTGCAGCCACGCCTGGAGGGCGGGGCTGGGTTCTAACAAAGCTAGTGCTGAGCCAGCAGAAACACAACTGTTTCGAGAGTCTGGGTCTGCAAGTCTGAGATTAAGATGTCACTGAATGGGCTGGAGAGATGGCTTTTACCTGACAAGCCTAAAGACCCATGTTCAAATCTCCAGATCCCACATTAGCCAGTTGCACAAAGGTGAGACAAGCACAAGGTTGCACATGCCCACTAGGTGGCGCAAGCATTTGGAGTTCAATTGCAGTGACTGAGGTCCTGGCATGCCAATTCTCTCTTTCCCTCCTCTCTCTCTCTCTCTCTCTCTCTCTCTCACTTTCACTCACTCTTTCTAAAAAACAAAAATAAAGATGTCACTGAGTTTGGTTACTTTGAAGTAGCACAGGCTGGTCTTGAACTTCCCATCCTCCTGCCTCATCCTCCAAGTTGCTGAAATTATGAGTGTGTACCACCACAACCAGCTCATGGTTTGGTTACCTCTGAAGACTGTGAGGAAGAATCTAAGCTATTCTCCTCTTTTCCCCTCCTAGCTTCTGATGGTGGAAGCTTTGGCCATTTTTGACTTGTAGAATATCAATAAATCTTTTTTTCACATTGGATTTTCCTTACTGTTGTACTTACTGTTTCCTCCAGGTTAAAACATTTCCTTCTGGCTCTTGCCACTCACAAGGAACTTACAAGACTCAGAGACACCCCTGCCTTCCCTGAGGTTATATAAGCAGCAATAGATTTCTGGGAGGAGAGGAGATTTTGGGAGCGCTGCCTGCAAGTTGGGCAGAGGACTCCGATGATGCAGCTTTCCTAAGCCATCACCCATTCTGGAGCGGGGCTTTTTAGTGACACAAGCTGCCTTACACACCCATGCTCCTGCATGGGTAAATTTATTAGCTTACCAAGTTGCACTTGGATGGAATGGTTCCATTGTCATTGCATCTCTGTCTGGGGTGAAGGCAAATAGTCTTCCCAGGAAAAGTAATTCAACATCTGGATTCATACCTGTGTCCAACCTGCCTTTCTTGTGAGGACACCAGTCTCAGCGGCTTTATCCTAACTTATTAATTACATCTGCAACAACTCTATTTCCAAAAGTTCACATGCCGAGGTTCTAGAGTTTATTTAGGGTATTAACTTGGAAGCCTGGCAGGTGACAGGGGACAGTGTAATTCAGCACCTAATTTTCCATTCTCTGCCTCCCAAAACTTCATCTTCCTCACATACAAAATGCATAACCCCCAAGCCCAACACCTCCAAACGATTGGAACCATCCCAACATGAGTTATAAATTCAAAATCTCATTCAAGATCACTTCAGTCACTATTATGGGTGTGACTGGGGTTCGGTTTACCTGGGGAAAATTTCCTTTGCATGTATGAGCCTGTTATCTGTTTCTAAGATTCAGTGGTGACAGAGGCACAGACTAGACAGTCCATTCCAAAAGGGAGCAATTGGAAGCGGTCACAGGTCCCAGGCAAGTGCAAAACCTGGCAGGAAGAATTGCATTAAATTTTATGCCTTGAGCGGTTCTTTTTAGTTTTCTGGGCTGCCCTCTAGGACCACTGGAATGGGAATGAAGTCCTGAGGCCTTGGGAAGGAGCCCTCCTCCTGGGCCTGAACTTGCAAGAATACTACCAGTGACAACCCTATTGGCTTCTGCACCTGCTCCAGTCTTATTTCATCCCATCTTTGCTCCTTTTATCCAAGCTGCAAATATTGCTGCTGGTATAAAATTTTTCAAAATTGGCTTTTTGTGAAATTCATGTGGGGTCCATGCTATCAAACAAGATCTCTCACATGCTTTTTCTATATAGCCACACTTCCATTCCTAATTTCTATGAAGATGGTTGGAAATTGTTGTGGAACACTGTCCTCTGAGTATATTGGCCATTACATCTTTATTTTTTTTCAAGGTAGGGTCTCACTCTCTAGCCCAGGCTGACCTGGAATTCACTATGTAGTCAGTCTTAGGGTGGCCTCAAACTCACAGTGGTCCATCTATCTCTGCCTCCCGAGTGCTAGGATTAAAGACATGCGCCACCATGCCCAGCCCATTACATCTTTTTTAAAACACTTTTTATATTTATTTATTTATTTATTTATTTATTTATTTATTTATTTATGAAAGAAAGAAAGAAAGAAAGAAAGAAAGAAAGAAAGAAAGAAAGAAAGAAAGAGAGAGAGAAAAAAATGGACACACCAGGGTCTCCAGCCACTGCAAACAAACTCCAGATACATGTGCCACCTTGTGCATCTGAATTACATGGGCACTGGGGAATTGAGCCTGGGTCCTTAGGCTTCAGAGGCAAGTGCCTTAACCATTAAACCATCCCTCCAGCCCCCATTACATCTTTATCAGAGAAGCTGTAACTACACAAAAGAAACCACCAGGATCGGATCTGTTGACATTTCCTCACATGGGGAGGGTCATTAGACCTCTCCTCTTAGATGTCACACGCTCACTCCTGCCTGTGATTCCTCCCAGCTCCAGCTATGATCCTGCTCCCACTGCATGTGGTGTCAGAAGTGCTACAGCATATAACCTGTGCAAGGTTAAGGGATGGCGGACTCTGTCTTGGCAGTTCTGTGGAACTCATCATCCATGCTGGGACGAGACTTTCCAGTAGTAAGCCTGTTTGTGTGGGGGGGTCACCCATGATTCTGTGAGTAAGCCCCCACCCATGCTTCTGTAACTCCTCACCCATGCTCCTGTAATAAGCTGTCATCTATTTTCCTATAAGTAAATGCAGTAAACTCAGTGGTTTGCCAAGCTCGATGTATATGGAATTGTTGCTTGGGTCTGTTAGTGGTACTTTATCTGGAGAGAGTAGATGTTTGTTGATGTTTCCCCAGGAAGAGTCACATAATGCATGCCTAATTGTTTTAGCAAAGGGTCATCCAGCATACTCATGGCCAAGTTGAGAGAGTACGCCATCTACAGAGGCTGAGAGTCTTCCAAGGATGCACATTCTGGGTTGTTTTGTTTTGTTTTGTTTGGTTTGGTTTGGTTTGGTTTTGGTTTTTGGTTTTTGATTTTTGGAGGTAGAGTTTCACTCTGGTCCAGACTGACCTGGAATTAATTATGTAGTCTCAGGGTGGCCTCGAACTCTCGGCAATCCTCCTACCTCTGCCTCCCAAGTGTTGGGATTAAAGGCATGCGCCACCACACCCGGCCTGGTTTTTTTTTTTTTTTTTTTTTAACTTAGCAATACTGCTTTGATTTCTCTCCTTTCCCAGCAAGAAGACACCAGGCCACACCTTTAACACTTGGTGTAGGAATCCCCTCAGCTAAATACCCACATTTATAGCTTCGAAGTTCTCCTTTTCATTTAACAGAGTTAAGATTAAGCCAAATTCTCTGTTATTTTGCAACAGAATCAACTTCCCTCCAGCTTCCAATAACATATTGTGATGGTTTATATTGTTTGTCAATGTGACAGGACCCAGAATCACCTAGGAGAGATGATCAAGGGTAGGTGAGCCTCTGGGCATGCCTGTGGGGGGATATCACCAAAGGTTAATTGTGGTGGGAAGACCCACCTTAACTGGGGTCTTGAACTATATAAAAGGAGAGCACTGGCTGAATAGCAGTGCACATCTCTTTCTGCTTCCTCACTGTATGTGACCAGCTGCTTTAAGCTCCTGCCATCACGCCTTCCCCTCATGATGGACTGTCACCTAGAACTGTGAGCCAAAATAAACCCTAAACCCTTCCTTTCTTTTTTAAAAAATATTTTATTTTTATTTATTTGAGAGAGACAGAGAGTAAAAGGCAAAGGGAGAGAGAGAGAATGGGCACACCAGGGGCTCAGCCACTGCAAACAAACTCCAGACACATGTGCCACCTTGTGCATCTGGCTTATGTGGGTCCTGGGGAATCAAACCTGGGTCCTTTGACATTACAGGCAAGTGCCTTAACCACTAAGCCATCTCTCTAGCCCCCTTCTTCTCTTAAAGTGATTTTTTTTTTTTTGCCAGGCATATTGTCCCAGAAATGAGAAGTTAACTAATACACTTACCTTACATTTCTGCCTAACACTTCAACAGATGCATTCTTATCATTTATATTTCTTTTTTTAAATATATTTTATTTATTTATTTATTTATGAGAGAGAAAGAGAATGGGCATGCCAGGGCTTCCAGCCAGGTGTTTCCCTGCAAAGCCAAAGGACTTCCGTTCAATTCCTCAGGACCCACATAAGCCAGATTCACAAGGTGGCGCATGCATCTGGAGTTCGTTTGTAGTGGCTGGAGATCTTGGCGTGCCCATTCTTCCTCTCTCTGTCTCTCTGTCTCTCTCTCTCTCAAATAAATAAATAAAAAGAAAATATTAAAGAAAAGAACTTGTCTTGATGTTATAAAGTCAGGCCCAGTGGTACACGAAGCAAAACAACTTAAGAATAAAAGCACAGGTAGATTAAAGCAAAATGCTGGGGAAAGACATAGCACACTAGTAATAACACAGAAAGCCTGATGTGAGTACACTAACATTAGACAAGTAGGCCTTAATAGGAAAGAATCTGTAACAGGAACAAAGAGGATCCTTTCATGAAGATGAACATTTCATTAATTAAAGAGATAGGGCCTCCTTCAGTGGGTATTACCCCCCACAGAATTTTAACATACATAAAACAAAAGCTGATGGAAGATAGAGAGGAAATGGACAAACTTGCCATTAGAGTAGGGGATTGCCACAGTCATTCCTTAGCACTTAATACACAGTTAGGAAGATGGTCAGCAAGGATGCAGGATATTTGACCTACCGAACACTGGGGGAAATGTGATATGGAGAAGATATTGCCCTGAAAACAGCAGACCACACCTTCTTCTCAAGTGGACACAGACTAGTCACTATGACAAGTGCTACGCTGGGTCACTAGCTGCCACAAGTTTAAAAGAATTGAAGTCATAAAGGAGTCTTCTCAGAGCACAGGGGAATTAAGTAAGAAGTTAGTAAAAAAAAAAAAAAAAAAAAAAGCCTGGAAAAATCCCCAGATATTTGAAAACCAAAGCAAACACTTCTAACTCATATCAAAGAAGAAATCCTAAGGGAACCTAGAAAATATTTACAATTAAATGAAAAAGGCAAAATATATTGTAAACTTTGGAATGAAACTAATGGAATGATTTTAGAAACATGTAGAGCTTTATCTCCTTATATTAAAAAGGGCCAAAGCCAGGTATCCAGGTTTCCACTCTAAGAAACTAGAAAATGGAAAGTATTTGAGGCTAAAGGAAATAAAAGAAAAGAAATAATGAAGAGCAAAAGTCAATAAACTAAGAGATGGAGAATAAAACTGAGAGTCAAATGAAAATCTCATTTGTGAACAAAACCAATGCAACTTAATTAATAAATCTGCAGTGAGTGAACTTGACCAAGAAGTAGAGAAACACAAATAACCAGTGTCAAGGGACCATCACTGCATAGTCCATGCAATAAATTCAATACCTTAGACAGAAGGGACAAATTCCTTGAAAAACAAAATCTCCTATAGTATAGCTCATTTTGGAAGAAATAGCTTGGTGGGGGGATGTTTCTGTGGGTAAGAGTGTTTGCTGTGCAAGCAAACATGAGAACCTGAGTCCAAGCTTCAGCGATCATGTGAAGAGCCAGGTGTGGCCACACATACCTGTAACCCCAGCGCTGAGGAGAGCAGAGACAAGAGGAGCCCTGGAATGTGCTGGTCAGACAGCTTGACTGCAAAATGGCCCAAGCACCAGGTGTATGCAGAGACTCTGCCTCAATGAAATAAGGTAAAGGAATGAGAGAGCAGGACACTCAAGATGCCCCTCTAGCAGCTGCATGTGTGCACATAGGGTGTGCATCTGCACACATACACCACTCACATGCACAGGTAAGCCACGTGCATTCAAAAAATATGAAAAGAACATGAGTAGTTATAGCAATTAACAATTGATTTCTTTTTTTATATTTTGTAAGTATTATTTATTTGAGAGTCAGAGAGGGAGAGAGAGAGACAGATAGAGAATGGGAGCGCCAGGGCCTCCAGCCACTGCAAACGAACTCCAGACACATGCGCCCCCTTATGCATCTGGCTTATGTGGGTCCTATGGAATTGAACCAGGGTCCTTTGGCTTTGCAGGCAAGCTCCTTAACCGCTAAGCCATCCCTCCAGCCCTGATTTCTTTTTAGTTTTTTTTTCAAGGTAGGGTCTCACTGTAGTGCAGGCTGACCTGGAACTCACTCTTTAGTCCCAGGCTGGACTCAGACTCACAGCAATCTACCTACCTCTACTTTCTATATGCTAGGATAAAGGGTGTGAGCCACCATGCCTGGCCATAATTGAATTCTTAACTTAAAACTTCCTTATAGGGCTGGAGAGATGGCTTAGCGGTTAAACGCTTGCCTATGAAGCCTAAGGACCCTGGTTCGAGGCTTGACTCTCCAGGACCCACGTAAGCCAGATGCACAAGGGGGTGCATGCATCTGGAGTTCGTTTGCAGTGGCTGGAGGCCCTGGCGTGCCCATTCTCTCTCTCCCTCTCCCTCTCTCTCTACCTGCTTATTTCTGTATCTCTCTCTCTCAAATAAATAAATAAATAATAAAATTTTTAAAAAAACTTCCTTATAAAGAAAATGCATGGTCCAAATGGCATTGTTGGTGAATTCTGTTCAACACTTAAGGAAGAACACGAATGATCCCAGTTTTGTGCAAAATCTTTTGAAAAGTGCAGTAAGAGGCAATGTTTTACAAACAACATGAGGTCAAAATTCGTCTGAGAGCTGGAGAGATGGCTTAGTGGTTAAGGCACCTGCCTCCTAAGCCTAAGAAGGCCCATTCAATTCTCCAGGTCCCACGTTTAGTCAAACGCAAAGTGATGCAAAGGCACAATGCCACACTTGCCCACAAGGGGGCGCATGCATCTGGAGTTCGTTCACAGTGGCTGAGAGGCTGCTGGTGCCCACTCTCTATCTGTCACTCTCTGTCCCTCTCTCTCTCTCTCTCTCTTGCTCTCTCTCTCTCTGACTCAAAAAAAATTCTTTTGATACCAAAACTAGACAAAAACATGATAGGAAAGAACTCTATAGCCTACCATCCTTTGTACATATAGGCACAAAATCCTTAACAAAATATTAGCAAATTGAATTGGGCAATAGACAGAATGATAACTCATCCTGACTAATTGGGAAGAAATTATTAATTTAACCTTCAAAAACCAATCAGTGTAACCCAGTATTGTAACAGAATAAAAGAGGGAAAGCCTGTGATCATTTCAATTGAGACAGAAAAAGCATCGAAGGCCTATTCGTGGTATAATTCCTCAGCAAACTAGGAATAAAAGGGACTTTCTCCACCTGATAATGGACATCTAAAACACAGCCACCAAAGCGAACATTAGACTCAGCGGTGAAAGACTAAATGCTTTGCCGCCCACCCCAAATGCAAAGCAAGACAAAGCAGTCTGCTCACAACACTTCTGTTCAACATTAAACTCAATGTCCTAGGCAGTGCAAACCGACAAGGCAAAGATATGAAGGGCATAAATTGACATGATCTCCATGCAGAAAATCCTAGGCAAGGTCTAAAAAATCCACTAGTACTAATAGGTGGGTTTGGAAAGGTCAGTGTTCAAAGTGGATTGCACTTCTACAAACTGCCCAATTTTAATTGGCGTAAGAAGAGCAATATAATACAGTACAATAGTATCACAAAGTGTGCAATGCATTGGGATAAATCCAGTAAAAGCATGTTACAGATCTGTTTAATCAAACCAAAAAAGAAAAAAAAAACCCTACAAAATATAGGGAGAACTGAAAACAGAGAAATATATTCTACTTCAGATTTGGGATATAACATTGTTCTAATTTTCTCCAAGCTGATCTATTGATTTGAAATAATTCCAATCAAAGATCTAGTAGCTTCTATGCAGAAATCAAAATGATGACTCTAAAATTTTTGCTGGAGAGATTGCTCAGCAGTTAAGACACTTGCCTGCAAAGCCTAATGACCTGGGTTCTAGTCCCCATTACCCACATAAAGCCAGATGCACAAAGTGGAACATGTATCTGGGGGCCCTGGTGTGCCCATTTTCTCTCTCTCTCTCTCCTGTCTCTTCTTGCAAATAAATAAATAAATAATATTTTAAAGTTCAAGTGAAAATCCAAAGGACTAACATGTCATAGGCCAGTCATGGGTGCACATCGCACTAATTGCAGCACACACTTGGGAGGTGAATGCAGGAGGCACCCAAGAGTTCAAGGTAATCCTTGCTACATAGGGAGTTCAAGCCAACCAGATCTACATGAAACCTTGACTCATACAACTAAACAAATGAACAGTGGACAGATAGTGGCCTTCAAGGCTCAAGGAATATGTGGGAGAGGTGGTGGTGAGAATATAACAGCCAGGGCTGGAGAGATGGCTTAGCACTTCCCTATGAAGCCTAAGGACCTATGTTCGACTCTCCAGATCACACATAAGCCAGATGCACAAGGTGACCCAAGCATGCAAGGTTGCACATGTGTACAAGTTGACCCAAGCATCTAGTGTTCAATTGTAGTGGATGGAGGCCCTGGCATGCCAATTCTCTCCCTCTCTCTTCCTTTCCCTCTCTCTCTTTCTCTCGCTCATAAAAAACATGGGAGTGTGGGAGGGCGATGACCCCTTTGCACCCATGGAAGAAATAGTTCCTGAAGGTTACTGTTTCCTAGTTGCATCCCCAGAGTTGTACTTCCAAAACAAAAAAACAAAAAAAAAACAGGGCTGGAGAGATGGCTTAGCAGTTAAGGCGCTTGCCTGCATAGCCTAAGGACTCAGGTTTGATTCCCCAGTACCCACATAAGCCACATAAGATGCACAAGGGGGTGCAAGCATCAAGTCCATTAGCAGTGGCTAGAGGCCCTAACATGTCCGTTCTCTCTCTGTCTGCCTCTCTCTCTCTTTCTAATAAAATAAAATAATTTTTGTTAAAAAAAAAAAAGAATATAAGAGCCAGAGGATTGCAAGGAGCACTTTCAGACACTGTCTTCTGGACACAGACATGAAGTGACCATTACCTTAGACCTCACGTGGCTGCCATTACCCCCCCCAAGACCTTCCCCAAAAGGAGCTCACCAACATTTTGATGTGGGTGATAGAAAAGGGTGAACAAAAGTTATCAAAATAGAAGAGGGTCTCGTTAGAAAAAAGGAGGAGTTCAGTGAAGAAGATGGGCAAGGGAGGGGACTAAAGAAGACACTGGGAGGGATTAGGATGGAATTACATTACCTTCACGTATGGAAGTTGTCAATAAAAAAATAAATAAGACTGAAGAGATGGCTCAGGAATTAAGGCACTTGCCTGCATTGAACCCAGGTTCAATTACCCGGTATCCATGTAAAGGTAGATGCACAAAGTGGCACATGCATCTGGAATTCATTTGCAGTAGCTGGAGACCCAGGTGCACTCATTCTCTCTCTCTCTCTTTCTCTCTCTCTCTCTCTCTCTCTCTCTCAATCTCTCTCTCTAGCTCTCTGTCCCTCCCCACTTGCAAATAAATAAATATTTTTTTAAAGTAAGTAAATAAGCCAGGCTTGGTGGTGCACACCTTTAATCCCAGCACTCGGGAGGCAGAGGTAGGAGGATCATCATGAGTTCGAGGCCACCCTGAGACTACATAATGAGTTCCAGGTCAGCCTGAGCCAGAGTGAGACCCTACATTGAAAAAGAAAAAAAAAAAAGTAAATGAGAGAGGAAGAGAAGAAGCATGTTATGGGATAACAGACTATTAAAAAAAAAAAAAAAATAGAGGATTCCTACCATATGATTTAAGGATTTGACTTAAAGCTAAATAGAAAGGTAATGAAAGATTGTAACATTGTCATAAAGGCAGGCATAACTGTATGGAAATAGACTCACATGGGTATGGTCAGATTATTGTCAACAAAGGCATTGTACCTGTACACAACATGTTTGCTTCTCACAAATGATGTTATTATTATTATTATTATTTTGCAAACTGAAAATTTGTTGCAATCCTCCTTTGGGGACTCCATTTGTTTTCTGTCTATATTCTCATGTGTGTACATGTATCACATTTGGAAATTCTAATATTTCAATGTAACTATTTATTTATTTATTTATTTATTTATTTATTTATTTATTTATTTATTTGCAAGGAGAGAGAGCGAAAGAGAGAGAGAGAGAGAAAATGGGCATGCCTGGGCAGTTAGCCACTGCAAAAGAACTCCAGATGCATGTGCCACTTTATGCATCTGGCTGTATGTGGGAATTAGGGAATCAAACTGAGGTTGGCAGACTTTGCAGGTTAAGTGCCTTAACCCCTGAGCCATCTCTCCAGTCCTAGTAATTCTAATATTTCAAATATTTTCTTTAGGGTGATAGCTAATAAGTGATCTCTGACATCACTACTGTAGTTGCTCTGAGGCACTGCAGACCATGTTTTTTTTTTTCAGTTTGAGAGAGTCAGAGAAAGAGAGACAGAGAGAGAATGGACATGCTAGGGCCTCTCAGCCACCATGAACAAACTCCAGATGTGTGCGCCCCCTTGTGCGCATGTGCAACATTGCATGTTTGTGTCACTTTTGTGTCTGGCTAAATGTTGGATCTGGAGATTCAAACAGGCGTTCTTAGGCTTTGCAGGCAGGCATCTTAACCACTAAGCCATCTCTCCAGCCCCAATGATATATGTTCTGACCATTCCATTGACTGTCTCCTCCTCCTCTCCTCAGGCCTCCCTATTCACTAGGACACAGCAATATTGAAATCAAAACAACCTGAGTCTCCAACAGCTCAAAGTGTTCAAGCAAAAGGAAGAATTGCACATCTCTCACTTTCCCTCAAAAGCTAGAGATGATGAAGCTTAACAAGACAGGCACATCAAAAACCAAGATAGGATCTAAGCATGGCAGCACACTTCTTCAATGCCAGTACTCAGGAGGCAGAGGTAGGAGGATCACTATGAATTTGAGGCTACTCTGAGAGACTACATAGTGAATTCCAGGCCAGCCTGAGTGAGAGTGAGGCCCTACCTAAATACACACACTAAATAAATTAATTAATTAATTAATTAATTAATAAAACCAAGACAGGCTGTGTGTCAAGTTAGGCAAGTTATGAGGGCAAGGGAGAAGTCTTGAGGGGAAAAGTGTTCCTCCAGAAGAGGGATCAGAAAGTGAAACAGCCTACTGGTGATGTGGAGAAAATGTTAGTGGTCTGGATGGATGATGAAACCTGCCCCTGCCTTCCCTAAAGCCAAGCCTCGTCCAGGGCAAGTCCATGACACTCTTCCATTCCGGGAATGCTGAGATGTGAGAAGGATACAGAATGGAAGTGCGACTCAAGCCCAGGTCGGTTCATGAGCTGTAAGGAGAGAAGCCACGTCCATGGTTTACGGTGCCGGATGAAGCAGCCCCTGCCAGAGTTGTCGCATCTGCAGAAGGTACAGCTCAGCTCACGGACCAAAGTGGCTGCATTCAACAGCAGCTCCTCAGTGGAGATGGAACAGCCTTATGTTGAAGACGATGGCATCTCGAATTTTCATAGCTACACAGAAGCCATCACCTGCCTGGCTTCAAGGTTTCCGAGGCTGACCCACTCTCCCGTGAGGGCAAGGTGATCGCTGGTGATTTTAAGTTGGAGCCTGGGCTCCCTTACCATGCTGAAAAACCTAGGGCCCTTAAGAGTCATAGTAAATCCTCACTACCTGTGCTTTTATAAACAGAACAAAAACCCCAGATGTAGCACATCTATGGACAGCATGGTTACTGAATATTTTAAGCCCACAGTTCAGACCCACTGATCAGAAGAAAAGGATTCATTTCAGAATATCACTGCTCGTTGACAATGCACCTGGTCACCCAAGAGCTCTAATGGAGCTGTACAATGAGATTAATGTCACTTTCATGCCTGCCAGTGCAGTAGCCACTGTGTACCCCATGGATCATGCAGTCATATTGACTTCTGAGACCTATTATGTAAGAAATACATTTTTGGAAGACTGCCACTGCCACTGTGGCTGATGATGTCTCTGGTGATCCAGGCAACAGAAACTGAAAACTGCCTGGCAAGGATTCGCCATTCCAGTCACCATGATAAACATGGCGTCGTGGGGAGAAGTCAGAATGGCAGTATGAACAGGAGATTGGGAGAAGTTGATTCCAACTCTCCTGGCTGAGGGTGAGGGATCCAAGACTTCCATGGACAAAGAAACTGCAGGAGAGGTAGAAAGATGGAGAAAACTAGAAGGGAAACCTGAGGCTATGACTGACTGCTGCAATTCCACGCAAATTAAATTTTATTTTATTTATTTATTTGCCAGCAGAGGGAAAGAGTATGGGTGCATTAGGGCCTCTCGCCACTGCGAATGAACTCCACATGTAGGTGTCCCTTAGTGCCTCTGGCTTACATGGGTACTGGGGAATTGAACCTGGGCTGTCGGGCTTCTCAAGCAAGCACCTTTAACTAATGAGCCATCTCTCAAGCCTCCCGTGATGAACTTCGAACAGATGAGCCGCCTCTTATGAATGAGCAAAGAAAGTGGTTTCTAGGGATGGGCCCTACCCCCTGGTGCAGACGCCGTGAGCATTGTTGAAATGACAGCAGAGCATTTTGAACATTATACAAATGTACTTGATAAATCAGTAGCAGGGCTGAGAAGGATGGCTCCATGTTTTGCATAGGTACGTGTGTGCTCTATGTGCAGCAGGTGTGTGGTGTGTGTGTGCGTATGTGTGTGCATGTAGAGGACAGAGGTCACTATCAAGTGTGGTGATTTAAATGTAAACTGCCCCCCTATAGGCTCATGTGTTTTGTGATTAAACCTCATACTCAGTCCCTAGCTGCTGGTGCCTGTGGAAGAGAGAGCCTTGCTGGATGAGGTATGTCACTGGGGCGGGACTTGAGGTTTATGAGGCCAGGCCTACTGGGTGTTCACAAGCTACCTCACTTGGATTCAGAGCCCCAGCATACACATAAAGCTGGGCATGATGGCAAACACTTATGACCCCAGTATTGGGAGGTAGAAATGTGTAGAACCTTGGGGCTTTCTGACTAGCTATGAACTCCATGTTCAATGAGGAAAGCCTATGTCAAAAGATAATATGGGGGCTGGAGAAGTGGCTCAATAGTTAAGGTGCTTGCCTGCAAAGCCTAAGGACCTGGGTTCAATTCCCCAGTACCTATGTAAATCCAGATGGACAGTAGCACATACATCTGGAGTTTGTTTTCAGTGGCTGAAGGCCCTGGCATGCCTAATCCCTCTCCCTCTCTCTTTTTTCTCTATGTTTCTCTGCTTGCAAATAAATAAATAAAAATATATTTTTAAAAAAAGATAGGTGGACTTTGGTCAGAGAAGCTTCATTTTCAAAAAATATTTATTTATTTATTTGCAAGCAAAAAGAGACATAAAGAAAGACAGAGAGAATGGATGTGCTAGGGCCTCCAGCAGCTGCAAACAAACTCCAGATGCATGCACCACTTTGTGCATCTGGCTTTACATGGGCACTGGAGAATAGAACCAGGGTCATAGCTGGGTGTGATAGTGCACACCTTTAATCCCAGCACTTGGGAGGCAGAGGTAGGAGGATCACCATGAGTTTGAGGCCACCCTGAGACTACAGAGTGAATTCCAGGTCAGCCTGGGCTAGAGCCAGACCTTACCTCAAAAACCAAAAAAAAAAAAAAAAAAAAAAAAGGAACCAGGGTTGTCAGGCTTTGCAGGCAAATGCCTTCAGTGGTAAGCCATCTCTCCATCCCAAAGCTTCTATTTTGAAGATGCTGGTGATTACTGGGAAGACATAAAACTCATCAAAGGGATGAGAATAAATGGCTATGATGACATCCCTATTGTGCTCTCCAAGGCTTATGGAACATTGTGGAAGAGTGGGTGGAAAGAACGTAAGGGCCAGAGGATAGGAATGAGGGCTTTGGAGCACTGTCTTCTGGACATGAAGTGGCCATTGTGTTCATGACCTCACAGTACCGATTACCTTCACAAGACTGGCACAATATCAGGCCCATCACACTTCCATCATGGATGGTGAAGGAGGGAAAAAAAGACATCAAAACAGACAAAGGACTAGTTAGAAAGAAGAAGGATTGACTGGAAGAGGGGTGGGTATTATAATCAAAACACATTAGGTATATGTGTGAAAATTGTCAATAAAAAAGTGTAAAAATAATAAGCAATTGAGGATGACACATGGCATGGAGCTCTGGCCTCTATACACATGCACACACTCATAGACATGGAAAAGACAGTCACACTCGCTACCCTGCCTTATTTTGCTCAGCTCATGTTTTATTACCTGCCTTCCTCATAAACATATTGATCTATCGTCTCTTCCCTTTGCGAGCAGTAGCTCCACAGGGCAGGTTCTCTCTTTGTTTTGTTTACTACCTCAAAGCCTGGAACCCTGCCCAGCCCACAGAGCCTGTGTTGATCAAACAGATAACAACGAAAGAGCATGGGTCTCACCACAAGGCTACGGCTAGAAGGACTGAAACCCAGCAGAGGCACGGGGTGGGGGAGCCAAAGAGGCCATTGCTAGTCTGGCTCTCAGAATCAGTGCCATGAGGGAGGAGATGGAGTAGAGACAGGAACTCGGTGACCAGTCGTGTTGTACGCAAGCAGGCCAATCAGACCACAAGCAGTTGCCAAGGGTGGGAGGAGGGTACAAAGGGGGGTCCATGTGGAACCCGTGGGTATGTGAGAAGAATGGTGCTTCTTGATCTCCATGGGCATAGCCTCAGGGAGGGGGCACTGCATGGAGAGGAAGCTGGGCACACCCATTCCGCACGGGCAGGTGCCTTTGTGCAGGCCACACATTGACTAGCCCTGTGTGACAATCAGAGTGCCTGTGATGACATTTCCCTATTTCCCAGTTTGGAAAAGGCAGTAACCATTCTGAGTTTCATCTTGCTGAAGAGCTGAGGCTGAAGCCCCATGGCTGCTATAGAGCTGAGCCAGGTTCCGTGCAGAGGGCCACCTGACAACTTGCATTATGGACTTGCATTGTCCCTTTGCTATTCAAAATCTGGCTGTGGGGCTGGAGAGATGGCTTAGCAGTTAAGGCGCCTGCCTCCTAAGCCTAAAGAACGCTGGTTCCAATCTCCAGGTCCCACGTTTAGCCAGATGCAAAGTGACGCAAGGGTGCAATGCCGCATTTGACCACAAGGGGGCGCACACATCTGGATTTCATTTACAGCAGGTGAGAGGCTGCTGGTGCACCCATCTCTATCTGTCTTCCTTGCCCTCTCTTCTCTCTCTGTCTCTCAAAAAAAAAAAAAAAAATCTGGCTGTGGTGGTTTGAATGTGCAAAGTTCCCCCATATCCTCATGTGCTTGTCATTAAGCCTCATCCTCAGCCCCTAGCTGGGGAGCCTTTGGGAGTGGAGCCTTTCTGGACAAAGTGTGTCTCTGGGGTGGACATTGAGGTTTATTAGTCCAGCTCTACTGGGTGTTCACTAGCTTGCTCACTCAGACAGCTTCCTCTCATAAGCTGCTTTTGATTGGTTGTTTTGTCCCTGCAACAAAAAGGTAGCTGCAACATGAAGGATCTTCCTCAGTCCCTCTCCACCTTGTTTATTGAGGGAGGGTCTCTCACTGAACCCAGAGCTCATCAGTTTGGCTAGACTAGCTAGCCAACTTGGCTCTGCTTCCTCAGCACTAGGATTACAGGCACACACTCCATACCCAGCATCTACACGGATGCTGGGTATCTGAACTCAGATCCTTACACTAGCATAGCAAGTGCTTTACCAACTAAGCCATCTCCCCAGCCCAGATGACTTGGAGTTTTATTCAATTTAATTTGTTTATTTGCAAGCAGAGAGAAGGTTGGGGGGAGGACAGAATGGGCATGCCAAGGCATCCTGCCACTGTAAAATGAACTCCACATGCATGCCACTTTGTGCATCTTCCTTTACATCAATACTGGGGAATTGAATCCAGGTCTTCAGGTTTGCAAGCAAGTGCCTTTAATTGCTGAACCATCTCTCCAGCCTGACTCTGATTTTGAAAAATGTTAGGCTGTGGACAAAATGCTATCAAACAACATCACATGCTATAGAGAAATCTTTGGTGAAAGGAAGAGCCAACCCATGTGGCAAATTTCACTGCTGTCATATTTTAATAAATTATCACAGCCACCCTAACCCTGATCCATCAGCAGCTGTCAACATGGAAACAAAACTCTCCCTGCATAAGGAAAATGACTCTTTCATGGCTCAGAGGTTCCGGAACATTTCTTAGCAATGAAGGATTTGAAAACAAGGTATGCACAGCTGCCTTGTAGATGGTTATGAGACTACAGTATTGTATAAAGATAATTTCTATCTATTCTGAGGAACTAAGAAAATCATATTACTCAAGGGCTGTGTTTGTGTCTCCATAGCAGAGCACTCTTCTAACATGCTCAACGCTCTGGGTTTGATTCCCAGCATTGCAGAAAGAAAGACAGAAAGAAAGACAGAAAGAAAGACAGACAGACAGACAGACAGAAGAAAGAAAGAAAGAAAGAAAGAAAGAAAGAAAGAAAGAAAGAAAGAAAGAAAAGAGGAGGGAGGGAGGGGAGGGAGGGAGGGAGGGGGGGAAGGGGAGGGAGGGAGGGGGGAAGGAGGGGGAAGGAAGGAAGGGAGGGAGGGAGGGAGGGAGGGAGGGGGAGGAAGGAAGGAAGGAAGGAAGGAAGGAAGGAAGGAAGGAAGGAAGGAAGGAAGGAAACTTGTTGCTCACTTTTACTGCAATAATGACTTGATCCTAGTGATCTGGAACCAAATCCACATCATCTTCAAGGTATTCCTGTGTTACTTTTCTATCGCTGCTATAATAAGTGACTACTAGTTTAATGTCTTTAACTCAATTCTATTGTTTTACAGTACAGTAAGGGAGCAGTCCAACATAGGTCCCTGCCAAGCCAGAGTCAGGATGCTAGCGTCTTGCTCCTTCTCAAGGCTGTAGGGAATGATTAAGTCCCTTGGCTGTCCCAGCTGTTACATGTCATCCACAACCCTTGCCTTGCGACCTGTCTCTTCCATCTTCAAATCCAGGTACATCCAGTGCCTTTCACGCCGCATTACACTCACTGCTGTTCTACTTCCCTCGCCCATTTATAAGGACCAGACCAAACAAGGCAGGATAATCTCCCTATTTGAACATCAAGATATGAACTTCCAGAAGTCTATCTGTCACCTTAGCTCTCGCTTGCTATGCCATCTAGTAGATACTCCAGATGTGGTGGTGCCGGCACAATTCCATGGGGAAATGCTAGTCTTTTCAACAAAATGAGACTGGGAAAATGAACCTGAACCAGCCACGACAATTACCTTGAAAAGGATCATATATCAAAACGTAGAAACTGAGAGTACGTGAGTTCTAGAAAACTTTTTTTTTTTTTTTCCTTTTTGGGAAAGGGGAGTTTATTAACAGCTTGGAGCAGGAGTTTTAGCAGGAGAGGTGAGGAGCCCAGAAAATCAGTGTTGGATTGCAGGCCACCAGCCCAGAAGTAACAGCATGGGTTGTGTCAGCAGGGAGAGGGAGCCAGGCGAAAGCTGAGAAATGAGGGAAGAGAGGGGGGAAGAGAGAGAGAAGGAAAGGAGGGAAGGAAGGGAAAGGGAGGAGAGGAGCGAAAAAAGAGAAAGAAAAAAGGCAAAGGCTTGTATGTGAAGGAAAAGTAGATGAGACAGGTAGAGATTGATAAATATGCACCTTATGGCAGGAAAGAGGCCAAAAGAAAGGAGCCTAGAACATCTTTATTATCTATAGAAAGGTACAGATGTCTCACTACACAAAAAATTATTAAATTGGTCTACATTGATGTAAAAAAAAACCTCTGATCTTTAGAAGATGGTATTTCAAATTTTACATGTCTCTATGTGTATGTATATGTATGTGGGTGTGCATGTGCCCACCCCACAGCACACACGTGGGGAGGTCAGAGGACAGCCTCGGGGTGTTGAGCCTTTCCTTTGACCTTGTTTGAGACAGGGTCTCTCTTGCTGGTTTCATTGCTGGCCCTGAGCTTTGTGATTCTCCTGACTCTGCCTCCTGCTGCCAGAGGCACTTTGGGATCACACATGGTTTTGTGCCACTGTCCATCCACATTCACCTCTACGTGCATGCTGGGGATCCACATTCTGATTGTCAGGCTTGCACAGTAAGCCCCGTTAAACACTGAAGATGCTATCTTTAATACATAAGTAAGCCCCAGTCCAGGAGAAAGTGTTCATAATTCACCTATTTGGCGAATGATTTATATCCAGAATATATAAATAATTCCTATAACTCAATAATAGGAAGACAAAAAGCATTCAGTAAAAAATGACAACATTTGAACAGACATTTCTCCCACAATGATAGATGAATGGAAAAGAGATATATGAAAGGATGCTTGGCTTCATTAATCATCAGGAAAATGGAAGTGAAAGTCACAATGAGATGCCTCTCCTCTATGTACCCAGCCAAGTGGCTACAGCTAACAAGACTGACAATACCAAGTGTTGACAAGGATATGGAACAACTGGAATTTCCATTCATTCCTAGTGGGGCTATAAAACAATACAATCACTTGGAAAGCAGTTTTGAGATTTCCTAGAATGCTACTCTTCACTTACCTCCTGTGGTGGTTTGATTCAGGTGTCCCCTATAAACGTAAGTGTTCGGAATGCTAGTCTCCCCAGCTGAAGGTAATTGGAAATTAAAGCCTCCTGGAGGTAGGGCACTGTTGGGGGCGGGCTTATGGGTATTATAGCCAGCTTCCCCTTGTCAGTGCTTGGCACACTCTCCGGTTGCTATTATCCACCTTATATTGACCAGAGGGTGTTGTCCACCCTCTGCTCATGCCATCATTTTTCCTGCCATCATGGAGCTTCCCCCTTGAGCCTGTAAGCCAAAATAAACCTCTTTTTCCCCACAAGCTGCTTTTAGTTGGGTGATTTCTGCCAGCAATGCGAACCTGACTGCAACACATCCAGATCGGGACATCCCAATTCCAGGTGTTTGTCTGTGAGACATGGACACATTTGTCCATACCTAGGCTGGTACTTAGAGGCTTATGGCACCTTTATGCATATTTGCTACTAATTAAAAACAATCAAAGCACCCACCTTCAGGAAAATTGCAGTCTATTTATAGAATCGATTATTTATATGGTGAAAATAAATGAGTAATTATTAAACACATCAACATGAATGAATCTCATAAACATGATGTTGATTGAAATAACAAGTCACAGATGGCAGTCTGTACATAAAGTTCATAGCATATATCACTGGATGTGTTTATGTACGTAGGGAAATGAAAGAAAGGTAGGAGAATGGTGCGTGCAGAACTCTGGGGACCTTGGGAGGGATGGGAAGGAAAGTGAGTTTGTAGTGGGGTACATAGGAGGAGTTGAAGATATTGGAAACATCCTATTTTACACGGACTCATGGTAATACATGTTTTCTTCATCTCTCTTAGCATTAATAATCATTTTTATATGAATATAATATTTACATTCAAAGGTTTTTAAATCACGCAGAATTTCACTGGGGGAACTGGATCTGGAGACCACAGCCTCTTGACTTCCAGGACGCTGAGTTCCTGGACCCTGAGCACCAAGGAAGCAGACTTACCATCTGCCTGAAGACGGAAGGTGAGCAAGTGCTGACCCACCTAGCCTGGATCTGGCTGGGACACAGCCCTCAGCCTGCTAGCTCCATCATCCATGGACATGGTGGAAACCATCTCCCTCTGCTCTGTCAGATAGCTCCTCTTGGCTAGGACATCATCGGACAGCACAGTAGATCCTCCTCTGGCTAGGGAGCACCACTAGGAAGGCTTTCTCTTTTCTAGGGCAGCAGTAGAAAGTGAGTGCTGGCTGTCAAGGGGTAGACACTCTGTTATGAAGGAAAGTGTGAGCAGGTCCCTGGAAGGGTTGCTTCTTGCCACCCATCCTCCTGGTTCCTTTGTTCCCTTTCCAGCACTGCATTAAAATGCATCCTCTTGGGCTAGAGAGATGGTTTAGCATTTAAAGCGCCTGCCTGCTAAGGCTAAGAACAAGAGTTCCAATCTCCAGGTCCCACGTTTAGCCAGATGCAAAGTGACACAAGGGTGCAATGCAGCACTTGCCCACAAGGGGGCGCACACATCTGGAGTTTGTTCACAGCGGCTGAGAGGCTGCTGGCGCACACATCTCTATCTGTCTTCCTCTCCCTCTCTCTCTGTCTTTCTCTGTGTCTCTCTCTCTCTCAAAAAAAAAAAAAATTCATCCTCTTTACCACTGACAATACACTGGGCCCTCTACCATGAGCACATCCTCACTGAGAAGATTGAATTTCTTTAGAGACTCTTTCATATCCACTCATTAGCCCCAGCATTTATGAAGTACTTCCTAATTGCAGGTGCTCTTCTTAGAGGATGTCATGCAAGGTTGATAAAGCAGTCAAGGTAATTTTTTTTTTTGCTTAAGAAGCCTTGAAAGAAAGAAAAAAAAAATCAACATCATTACAACCCATTAACTTTGGCGCTAGTTTTGTATGGAGGAGAAGAAAGTAGCAAACTGCTGGGTTCCTCAGGAGGTGACATGTGAGATGGGGCTAGAAAAAGGCAAGAGCTAGGTGTTCTCAAAAGGTATGGAAGGTTCTGGTGTTCTTTGTTGTAACAAAGAGGTCCCCACAGCTGGAGCTTGGAGCTGTATGGGAAGCTGGCAGTTAGAGAAGCTCTTTAAGAGTGTGAGGGGTACAAGAAGTTGATAGCTTAAACTGGGCATGGTGCCACTTGCCTGTAATCCAGCACTCAGGAGGCAGAAGCAGGAGAATCACCGCAAGTTCAAGGCCAGCCTGGTCTAACTAGCCAGCCAGAGCTACATGGTGAGTCCCTGTCTCAATACCTTCCCCACCAAAAAAAAAAAAAAAAAAAAAAAAGTTTAGAGCTTAAGTTTTAGGCCAATAATTCTCAATTCTCAGACTATAACTTTCCAAAGACCATCAAAGGATATGAAGTGATTTAAAGGAGTCCTTTACATTCTTACATGCACTGAGCATTTCCTACTGAATGGTGCAAATTGCATATGTGCTTTATTATTTTCAAATGTAAATAAATATTGTAATAAGTTTTTTAATTCAGATGTATTTGAAAGTCATACTATTTTGGGTGGCGAGGCATCATCCATTTACTGTCCTACAGTCAGTAAACACACACTAGCATCCTGGAGTCAGGTTTAGGGGCGTGTCTAAAACACTTGAGATGCTAAAGATTGGGGTGGAAGTCCTCCTGAGTGAGACTTGGGGTGAGGAGATAGCTCAATCAATAAAGTGCTTGCTTGCAATCATACAGACATGAGGTCAATCCCCAGAACCCACAACAAAAAAAAAAAAAAAAATGGGCATGGTCACGTGCATTTGAAACTCCAGCATGAGGCAGGGGCTGTGGATACAGGAGGAACTCTGGTGCTTGCTAGCCTACTTTGCAAGCTCCAGGCCAATGAGAGACCCTGTATCAATAAAACATAGAAGACATTCTTTAGGAATGATACCCAAGCTTGTCCACATGAACACACACACACACACACATGAAAATTTGGATTCTCTGAGTTAATAAGGAGAATAAGGCAATTTTAAGGAGAGTCAGCATATAGTTATATTTCTGTGTTAGAAAGATCACATTGGCCTCATGGAGGCAAGATGACCAGCTACCTCACACTCCTGCTGCCACAACTTCCCACCATGATGGACGGTACCCTCGAACTGTTGGCTAAAATAAACCCTTCCTTCCCTAAGTTGCTTTTGTTGGGTATTTTGTCACAACAACAAGGAAAGAAACCAATACTCTAAGGCTGGAGAGATGGCTTAGCAGTTAAAGCCTGTGTCTGTGAAGCCAAAGGACCCAGGTTCAATTCCCCAGTTCCCAGGTAAGCCAGATGCACAAGGTGGTACATGTGTCTGGAGTTCATTTGCAGTGGCTACAGACCTTGATATGCCCATTCTCTCATTCTCTCTCTATTTCTCTCTCTCTCAAATAAATAAAGAAATAAAATATTTTTAAAGAAAGAAACCAGTACTTTATGTGTCTATATATAGGTTACTTTATTCATTGCCACCTGATTAAAAGCAGCTTATGGAAGGCGTTTACTTCAACTTACAGTTCCATGGGTTCAGTACATCATGATGGCGAAGGCATGGTGGCAGGAGGCAACTGGTCACACTGTGTCCATACTCAGGAGGCAGAGAACAACGAAGGTAGTACTAAGGTCATTTTTTCTCCTTTTTATACAGTCCAGAACCTCAGCCCACTGGGTACAACTACTCATAGGTAGGGTAGGCCTTCCCACTTCAATGATCTAAATTGACAAATTCCCTTACAGACATGCCCAGAGAGATTTTTTTTTCCATGGTCAGTCTGAATCCTGTCAAGTTGACAACCCAGATAAACCATTATAGTGTACAAAAACTATACATGGGGCTGGAAAGATGGCTTAGCAGTTAAGGAGTTTGCCTGCAAAGCCAAAGGATCCCAGTTCACCTCTCCAGGACCCATGTAAGCCAGATGCACAAGGGGGCACATGCATCTGGAGTTTGTTTGCAGTGGCTGGAGGCCCTGGCAAACCCATTCTCTCTCCCTCCTTCTCTCTCTCTCTCTCTCTCTCTCTCTCTGCCTCTTTCTCTCTGCCTCTTTCTCTCTCTCAAATAAATAAAATATTTTTAAAAATGTACATGAACCAACTGATACAGTCATGACCTCACAGTGGTTGTCGGTGCCCCCACAAGATCTGCACTGCTCTGAGCCCTTCAACATTGTGACCTGGAAGATGGAGGAGAGCAAAAGGAATGAGACACCACAACAGAGGAAGGACCACCTGGAAAGAAGAGGGTCCTCTGTGGGATAGAGGGAAGGGAGGAGGGACAAGAGAGTAATGGAGTAGGAATATGATCAAATCATACTATGTTAGTGTATTAAAGTTCTCAATAAAAAATGTGCAAAAAATTGTTCTTGGTTAGCTGGGCGTGGTGGCTCACTCCTTTAATCCCAGCACTCAGGAGACAGAGGTAGGTGGATCACTGTGAATTTGAGGCCACTCTGAGACTACATAGTGAATTCCAGGTCAGCCTGAGCTAGAGTGAGACCCTACCTCAAAAAACCAAAAAAAAAAAAAAAAATTGTTCTTGGTTTACATCAGGTATGAATGATGAATGTATCTCCTGGCATCCCAAAGTGGGTAGAATTAGCATTCCCATTTTACAAGGAGGAAAACTGAGGGCCACAGAGGTTAAATAACCTATCTCAGAGAACACACCATGGGAAACCAAAAATTAGATCCAGCCATCTGATGACAAAGCCCACTGTTAGTCATGACTCAGCACCCCATGACTGTCTGTCCAACGTACAGTCTGTGCCTAGATGGAGCCCCACTGCCCTGGACAGGGGAGAGCCCATGAGTAAAGGGAGAGGGTGAAGCAGTGCAAGTTAGCACAGTGGGAGGCCAGGAGGAGTGAGTAACCTCCAAAGGCCCCTTTGCTCCATGAAGTGGGTCTCTGATTCCAAGAAGCCTGGGCTGGGGTGTCTAGTCGGCCCTGAGCAGAGGTCGGTGAGGAACTGAGGGATTACAAACTTCCATCAGGGCTGCAGCAGAGGTGTGGGGGTGGGAGGGATTCCGAGACTGGGCCAGAAGCTCGCTGCGATTCCGTGGGGGCACTTTACAAGAAGAGTCGGGCTTTCTGGGTCTTGTGAAATTGATTTTATTTTTATGTCTTAAGTTCGTGCCAGGATGTGATTTCTCAGTTGAATTCCTTCGACTACATCTAGCTTCACATTACACTCTCATCTTCCTCCTGAAACTCTGCTTTCATTTCCACCTGCAAACTGGGGCTGCTAGCAGACAAGCCTTGTTTCGTCAGCCTAAACATGCGTCTGCCTGTTGGCCATGACCTGGAAAGAGAACGTTCCTCTGACTCCAGCAAGCCGTGTTAAGCCAGGCCTTCTCCCTAACCAACCAAACCTTGTTTTCTTCTTAAAAAAAAAAAAAAAAAAAAAAAGTGCAAGCTGGGTGTGGTGGCACACGCCTTTAATCCCAGCACTCAGGAGGCAGAGGTTGGAGGATCACCGTGAGCTCGAGGCCACCCTGAGACTACAGAGTGAATTCCAGGTCAGCCTGGACCAGAGTGAGACCCTACCTCGAAAAAAACAAAACAAAACAAAAATCCATTTGCTTCATTAGCTCTTGGCGCTAGAGCTCTGATTTTTAATTTTAATTTTAATTTTTATTTTTGTCTTTTTAACTGTGGAACTTTAGTGATACCAAGTTTCAGAGCTCACCTTTGCCCTTAGCCACCAGGTGCCATCTAACCTTCACTGCCCTTGGGCTAGTCTCTGTCCCCTTAAAACCTCTCCTCCCAGGAGGCTCCTTCCCATAGAAGCAGCCTCTGGAACAAGAAGGGAAAGAGGGGGCTGGAGAGATGGCTTAGCGGATAACACATTTGCCTGCAAAGCCAAAGAATCCCGGTTTGATTCTCCAGGACCCATGGGCCCTGGTGCACCCATTCTGTCCCTCTCTCTTTCTTTCACTCTCACTGTCTCTTTCTCTGTCTCAAATAAATAAATAAATTTTAAAAAGAAAGAAAGAAAAATGAAGGGAAAGAGGGTGGGATTGTGCATATACTGAGGCCCAACTCTGTAACCTGTAAATACTGGGCACCTCCAATTTAAGGTATTTCCTAAGTACCAGAACCAGTAAATGTGCTTTATATACCAAAGTAGTCTTATTTTATTTTATTTTTTTTTTTTGAGGTAGGGTCTCAGTCCAGCCCTGGATGACCTGGAATTCACTATGTAATCTCAGGTTGGCCTTGAACTCATACTGATCCTCCTACTTTTGCATTCCAAGTGTTGTATTTTATTTTTTGAGACAAGGTCTCACTGTATAGCCCAGGCTAGCCTCAAAAGTATGACCCTCCTGCCCCTGTCACCTGAGTAAGTGTTGGGCTTAGAGATGTGCACCTCGATGCTCCACCCAAAGTGACCTTCAAGGGTACTAATCTAGGCCTGTAGAGATAAGTCAGTGGTTAAAGGTGCTTGCTTGTAAAGCCTGGCATAAAGCCAGATGCACAGAGTGGCACGTGGAGTTCACTTGCAGTGACAACAGACCCTAGCACACCCATCCTTTCCCTGGCCTTTAATAAATAAATATATTTTTAAAAATATTAATCTAGGGCTGGAGAGATTGCCTAGTGGTTAAGGCGCCTACCTGCAAAGCCAAAGGACCCAGGTTAAATTTCCCAGTACCCATGTAAGCCAGATGCACCACATGCCTCTGGAGATCATTTGCAGTGGCTGGAGGCCCTGGTCTCTCTCTCTCTCTCTCTGTCTCCATCTTTCTCTCTCATTCAAATAAATAAATTTTTAAAGTGCTAACTTAGGGCTGAAGAGATGGTTTAGCGGTTAAGGCACATGCCTGGGAAGCCTAAGGACCCCGGTTAGACTCCCCAGTACCTACACAAGCCAGACGCACAAGATGATGCATGCACACATGTCATGCATGGCACACTGGTCTAGAGTTTGATTGAAGTGGCTAGAAAACCTGACATGCCAATTCTCTCTCTCTCTCTCTCTCTCTCTCTCTCTCTCTGTGTGTGTGTGTGTGTGTGTGTGTGTGATAAAAAGTACTAAAAAGTACTAATCTAGTCATATCCTGACAAACACCAATCCAGGGTCCCATTGCTCTTGAGACAGAGTGCTCATCATTGCCCACCAAGGCCCATGTGCTTTGGTCCATAACCCCCTTCTCCTCCTTGTAACTTAATTCTGTTATCCATCCTTCATATCTCGACTCAAAAGCCAGAGCTTTGGAAAAAAAGGAGAGCAAGATGCTTTCAGGCCAAATTGTTTAATAGTCAACCTCTGGGTCTGATTGGTCCCATTTGAACCAAATAATCGTCAACCAAAGTGATGGGATGTGCTGACTGACTTTAAACCAGCCTCCCAGTGCTGCCCCCTAGCGCTCGGGGAGGGAATGGACTTCTCTTGGAGAGCGTGCCAGGGAGGGGTGACTCATTGGAGCAAATCAGGCAATGCTGGCCCACAGAGGGAGCAGGCACACGACAATGACAAATGACCACTTACTTCACTGTCACGCGGTATTTTCTAAACTTGGGTCACAAGTTCCTCTTCCATCACATTCGCCTCGCCCAAGTACCAAGTGTACTATTATTTAATTTGCATTTCTTTCAAGCCTTCCTTTTTTTGTACTTAGAACTTCATTTTTAAATACACTTATTTCTAACATTGCTATACATGAAAAGCCGATATTACTTGCCACAAATGGGAGGTAATCTTATTTTTTTTTTTTTACAACGAAAACAAAACCATCTTATTAAATCCATGTTAGAGACAATGACCTGCTAAAAAACACCCTGAGACTGTGGCCTTGTTCTCTCTTTGTTAAAAAGAGAGATTATCAAGTGTTAGAGAGGTGTAAAGACATACTAACACCAAACGGAGCCTTTCTCCCCGATGTAATCAGAAGGCCTCAGAAAGAATTGAAAAGGAAATTACTTTCTCACTGTGTGATTCAAGGTGATGTGTGGTACCACATGCCACTCGCAATTGTCTGGCGTACCACTGGTGCTCCCTGCACAATACATTTCAAGAACGCCATATTTGAACTTGGCCAAAACTGTTGAACAAATGGACAAAGACATGGAGGCTGAGGACCAGTTGGCTATTAGACAGGATGAGCGCAAACAGCCAGTATATTTTACCAAGAGGAAATTCCCTCTTTGTTTCCAAGAGAATGGAAGTAGCTGAAGACATCTAGTGACCCACCTGTCTCCCTGTGGGACTGTCTTACCCCCTGAAAGATGCTTTGCTCCTCAACTGGTGTCTATTGTCTTCCCATCTTCCCAGAAGGACCCTTCTTCCTTCTAACCATTCTGTCCATTCCTCTCTTTCACCAGGCCTGTTTCCCTGGCATGTTCAGCCTTTCCCACCTCCTGAATGCTTTTCCTCATCTGCCCATTTCTATTCCCCTCTATGGGAATCACCATGGTTTGCAATTATCTCCCTTCTGGGCAACTGTAACTGCCTCCCAATTACCATTCTGCCTCTCCTCTTGCCCTAACCTCCTAATCTACTTTCCGTCCGCCATCCCCAGTGATCTTTTCAGAAAGTACATTGAAACAATCTCTCCCTGGCTCCTTGATGTTCCACCCGCCTACACCATCTGGGCCAACTTAAGTCTCACACCTCATCCCACGCCACCCACTTCCTTCAGCCTCGGTCTGGAGATGATCCCCTTCTCTCCTTGACAGGGTTTCTGATGGAGAGGCAGGACTCTTGAGACTTACAGGTGCAGGCATGGGCCAAGCAGATTCATCTCAAGGCTGAGCCCCAAATGCTGCAGGGTATTGTGTTATATATACTTTATATATACTCCAGTCTTTTTGTCTCCCATACAGGCTGTTACTTACATTCTGACTGGTGATCCTATCTTAGGTGGCCACATGCACACGCCAAGCTACAGGGCACATTACAGGTCCGAGGTTACTACCTGCCCACGGGCATGGAAGCTGTTTTCACTTTGTTCTCGAATAGCCCTTGCCACCTACTCTGCGCACACTCTTAGCCCACTCATCTCACCCACCTCTCCTCACTCTTAGTTCAAATGTTTCTCTTTCAATACTGTCTTGTCTGGCCCTCAATACAAAACATAGCCACTCCTGGTAAGACCTCCATAAATAGCTCTATATTTGTGTGTGTGTGTGTGTGTGTGTGTGTGTGTGTGTGTGTTGCTTAATGTCATTCTTCCCAACCAGACAAAAAGCTTCTTGGGAGGAGGGAAAATGCCTTTCTTATTCATTGACATATCCCCAACTATTATCCCAGAACTGTCTCTCATTGATGTTTATTTAAAAGCATAAATAAATACTTTCCACAAAACAATAATGTCCTTAATGTTTAAATTGGCTAAGAGGAAAATGCGCTTCCTTAAAAGAAGAGAAAATGTAGGTTAAACTCGGAGTGTATTTGGTAAAAGGTTTGGTAGAGGATTAGGCTTAATTATGCGGCTTAAACAAGTTCAAGGATGATTGGTGTTTCATGCTTAGTTAGTGGAAATTAAAAAGAAAATTACATTGGAAAATTTAAGAAAACACAAGGATTCATCATGACCGTAGAAGAAACTGGCAAGATAACTCAAAGACGGCGAGGGCTCAGCTGGTCAGTGTCACGGGAGCGAGGTGAGCAAGACATAACTTGTTGTGTGGTGTTTTTCCTCCAGGCATAGCACGATGCCATCCTGGAGTAGAGAAGGCTTTGGCCCTGTAGCCATGGCAACTTTGGAGCAGAATAATACAGTGATGGCCAGATCTATAGCCAAGGGAATAGAGCTATTGAAACTCCCTAATAGGTGGAGGAGGTGAGGGTCACATGAGCCTCCCCCGAGATTCTGACTACTTTGTCCTCTTGCCCTCCTACTCTCCAGCCAGCTGCAAGTGAGCTTGGAAGACGCTAGGAAATACAGCAAGTAGAAGGGTTAGCTAGAGGAGAGACTCCATGATGTGGCTGTCGCTGTCACGAGGGCACCGCCAGGATGGGTCGGGGCTTTTTTGGTGACGTGGCTGCCTTTCAGTTGTCCATGTTCCTATAAGTAACCCCTCAGTGTGCTCCGCAAATAAGCCCAATAAATTCACGATTCACCAAAATTGGATGTTGGTGCAAATCATGCTTTGATCTTTCATCTGAGTCCGATCTGGGGTGAGTACACATGGGTTCGCTTCTCTTTACTGTGCCATCTGCAAAGAGGTTGGAACCAAACGTATTCAACGCTATCTCAGAGCGGAACTAGCTGGAATGAAGGGCTTGAGGAGAGGTTAAAATGCCACATCTAAGAAGATGACCCTCGGAAGTATCTAAGGAAAGAAGAAACGGGGCTGGGGAGAGAGTTCAGTGAGTAAAATGCTTGCCTTGCAAGCATGAGGACCTGCGTTGGAACCCCAGTACCCACATAAAATACTGAGTGTGGCTGCACTCACATGTCATTCCAGAGTCAGGAAAGGGACAGAAGGATCACTGAGGCTCACTGGCTACCCAGCCTAGCCTAATTGATGAGCTCCAGGCCAGTGAAAGACCCTGTCTCTCAAAGAAGTGGAGAGCATTCCTAAGCAAAGACAAAATGACGTAGGGTTCTTGGTGGAGAGGCGGGGCTCTGAGACTTACAGGAAGCCTCCATATATTAGCACATGCCAGCATGGCCCAGCGGATTCATCTCCATCAGCTGAACCCCAGTGTAGCAAAGTTTTGCCTTCTATACCTTTGGTCAGTTCATTTCAGTCCTCTCTGTCTCCCCCATATGGCAACTACCAAGTTGCCTATATTACCAGGTTGCTAGATGCACATACAGGGCACAGTCTAAACTATATGGTGCCCATGTGTGAACAGACCTGTAGTTACCATATTCCAAACTCTATGGTTGCTAAGTGTACACAGACCCGTAATTGCTCTGCCTTTGTTCTTGGAGGGCTCTTACCACAACCTGAGGCAGTTCACTGGCCCCCACATGCACACACGTATGCACAGGCATTCATACACATTCAAACGCACATACATACACTGTATTCCACACACATGCAAAATAAAAATAAAAACCTAAAAGAAAAAGAAACACAGCCCCTGTGCTTGACAGTGAGTTGAGCAAGTTATCCTTCTGCATGTTTCCTGCAAGCACAGGGTGGCCCTTGCTGATCACTTAAGGGTCACCTCAGCTGCTTGAAGGAGAACCCCCACAGGGAGCAAGGTATGGAAATGTCAGTGGTCTCCAGATTTTAAAAGTCAAGTATCTCCTTCCTATTATATTGATAAGGCCAAGAGGGCTTCAAGCTATTGTGGGTACACAGGGCAAACTCTCATGGGATTACCATATGCACTTGACGTGTGTGTCTCCAGAATTTCAAGGTAAGATAACTCCTTGACATGGGATCTGTTAAAGATATCAACTACAGATTAAGTACAACCAAGACTGCAACTGGGTAAACCAATGATGCTTACGGTAACTTGGAAAAGTCAATTGTTAAATTTTCTAGAATTTTCTGAACTGGTTATCAAGCATAGACATTATTTATTTTAATTTATTTTTCAAAAGATTTGTATTTATTCATTTGTAAACAGAGAGAGATGAGAAAGAGAAAGAGAGAGGGAGAGAGAGAGAGAGAGAGAGAGCCTCTAGCAATTACAAATAGATTCCAGGTGCATGTATCACTTTGTACATCTGGTTTTACTTGGGTATTGGGGAAACCAACTCAGGTCATTAGGCTCTGCAGGCAAGTACCTTAATGACTGAGCCATCTCTCCAGTGCTTATTTTTAAAAACATTTTTATTGTACACAATGTATTTTGATCATCGTATGCTCCCATTACTTTCTTTTGTCCCCACTCCCTTCCACTGGAGTCCTTCTTTCCACTAGTCCCTCTTCTATTTTAATGCCATTTTCTTTTATCATCACCCATGTCGACATTGATGATCAACAGACAGGCCCAGTATTGTGCAGGTAATGATAGCCACTTTGAGGTCATGAATGCCATAACCACTTCGAGTCCAGATGTCAGCATTCCAAAGCATTCTCCCCAGCCTTTGGCTCTTATACTCTTTCTGTCCCTTCTTCACAATATTCCCTGGGTTTTGGAGGATGTGACAGAAGTGTCTCCTTCAGTGCTGAGCACTATCACTGTTTTTTTAGTGCTTGGGTGAGTTCTCGGTCTTCCCAGGGGTTACCGACATCAGCAAAAGGAAGATTCTCTGACTAAAAGTGAGAGCAGTACTAATCTATGGGCATAAACATACACTCTTCAAGGGCAATTTGTTGGGCACATATACCCATTTAGCCAAACAACGGTAGTAGCTTTTCTCCTAAGGACCCATTATGGCCTTCCAAGCCATGGGCTTTGACTAAGTTTCCAGTGCCACACATGTCTTCCTCCCCATGGTGCAGGTCTCAAATACAATTAGAGAGCAGTTGATTACCCCACACCCATAATCATTAAATGTTAAAATCTCAGGGTTGGGAAGATGGCTCAGCAGTTACAGGTGCTTGTTCTACAAACCACAAAGTAGCACATGCACCTGTAAGCCTCACATATCCACAGTCATAGAAGGCAGAGAGAGGAGAATCTCAGATCTTAAAGGGCCAGCTAAACTGCCTTTCCCAGTGGCCAAAAACCAAAGAGACCCTACTCGATAAAAAGGTGGATGGAGAGGACCAGTACCCTGCGGTTGTCCTCTGACTTTCATGTGCATGTCATGACACACACATGCACACACACGTGCACACACACAACTTTAAACTCTCTGAATCTTCACTTAGATACGTTTTGTGAGAAACACCACATGTATACTACTTAGTTTACCATTGGTGTTCTTTTTTATTTTCTTTTCTTCTTCTTCTTCTTTTTTTTTTTTTTGGAGAGAGACACAGAGAGACAGAGAGGGGGGAGAGGAAGATAGAGATGGGCGTGCCAGCAGCCTGTCACCTGCAAACGAAATCCAGATGCGTGCGCCCCCTTGTGGTCAAGTGCAGCAATGCTCCCTTGCATCACTTTGCATCTGGCTAAACGTGGGACCTGGAGATTGGAACCACTGGAGATTGGAACCAGCGTTCTTAGATTTAGGAGGCAGGGACCTTAACTACTAAGCCATCTCTCCAGCCCTCTTTTTTCTTTATTTATTTATTTATTACAGATGAGAGAAAAAGAGGGAGAAAGAGAGAGAGAGAATTGGCATGCCAGAGCCTCTAGCCACTGCAAATGAACTTCAGATGCATATGCCACCTTGTTAATCTGGCTTTATGTGGGTACTGGGGAATCAAACCTGGGTCCTTAAGCTTTGCTGGCAAGAGCCTTAACCACTGAGCCATCACTCCAGCCCTCATGTCCACGATAGCGTTTACATCAACTGCATGTGCAAGGAAGAAATACTGCATCACAGCATACTACTTCACATCTCCATCCAACTTGGTGCCCAGTGACATCATGCTGGAGGCTGGAAATCAGACACGGCGGGACTGTTTCGACCACAGGAATCAGGAAGTGCTGCAGATCAGGGCTTGATTTATTGATTTTTGTTTTGTTGATTGTCTAGACTTAAGAAACTGATGGAGAAAATGCTATTAATGCAGATTAAATTTAAAAGACTGTCGTGTCCGTAAATGTCACCTGGCAACTAGCACAAAGATTGAGGGAATTTTCTGCCAGTATTTGGAAAGTAATGTCTGGTGTAGCAAAGTAGTTGCTGACATCACTGATAAACAAATAGAATTTGATGAGCTTTTATTGTTTGACTTCCTTTTTTTTCTTTTTTTTTTTTAACACATATTTTACTTTTATTTATTTATTTGAGAGAGAGAGAATGGGCATGCCAAGGCCTCGAGCCGCTGCAAACAAACTCCAGACACATGAACCACCTTGTGCATCTAGCTTATGTGGGTCCTGGGGAATCAAACCTGGGTCCTTTGGCTTTGCGGGCAAACATCTTAAGCACTAAGACATGTCTCCAGAGCACTGACTTTCTTGTTACTTATTCATGTAAAGAAAAGATCAGCTGAGATTTGGGAGATGACTCTGTAGTTAAAGCCACTTAAGTGCAAAGCTTTGTCTGCATGAGATCGCTTCCCCAGTACCCATGTAAAGCCAGATACACAAGGTGCCACATATATTTGTAGTTCATTTTCAATGGCAAGAGGACTTAGCATGACTATTCTCTCTCACACACTCTCTCTCTTTCTCTCTCTGTCTTGCTCTCTACTCACAAATAAATAGATAACAATATTCTAAAAAGAAAATATCAGTCAATAATCAAGTCAGAACTACTGCCTACCACAGTTAGACTCCATTATCCTCATTCAAGTTCACTGTGCAAATGATCCTCCTTTTGAGACCTCAGCTTAGACATCCCAGTTAAATAACAACAGCTATTATTCATGTAAGCCACGCTTCACAGCTAGCACCATTGACTTTTCATAGCAACCACATGTAGCAGCTATTCCTGTACTTTGCACCTAGAGTTTCCTCTGCCTAGCACTCTTGCCCCCAGATAATCTCATTGTCCACCTGATGGGATTTAGAATCACCAAAGAAACAAATCTCTGGGCTGTGGGGATGAACTGGAAGAACAAACTGTGGTAATAATGAGAATGAAATATGGAGAAGGACTATGGGAAAGAACTGTGGAAATATTTCTTATGACCTTACAAATAACTTTTCTTTTTTAAAAAAAAAAAAATTATTTATTTGAGAGAGAAAGAAGCAGATATACAAAGAGAAAGAATGGGCACACCAGGGTCCTTGTTCACTATAAACCAACTCCAGACACATGTGCCACCCTGTGCATCTGGCTTACGTGGGTCCTGGGGAATCAAACCTAGGTCCTTAGGCTTCCCAGGCAAGAGCCTTAACCACTAAGCAATCGCTCCAAGCCCACAAATAACTTTTCTGAGATTTTTGCTGTGAGATGTTAAATTTATTACTTGTAACTTGTCCTAAAATTAGTCTCACAACTGTTTAATCCACCTGCTTAAAGCAATGTGACTAGGTTTCCTCTGCCTTGGTGTTCCTCTGTCCTAACTGCACAGATGACCAATATTGACAAGCAATGTTGAGAGATGCTGACTGATCTTAACATATGCTCTATGCTCCTTTCCTCAGAGGCCTGGTTGGACTCTTAACTCAGAACATGCATACACACATACATACACACACACACATACATACACACACACACATACATACGAAGTGCTGGTCATAGTGGTGAAGACAACAAGGTCAGTAACTACAGGCCCCCAGATCTGTCGAAGGCTACAGGTTGGCTTAGTAAGATAGCTTGTGATCATAGTGTGTGTGTGTCCAGCAGGTCACACCCTAAATCCCTTCCTTTAACAAATGTTTAAGGATTACACAAGGTCGCAAGTTCCTTACCCTTTGCTCATACAATGTACCACTTGTTCTTGCATTACTGTTTAATAAAGGTGCCAGTGAGTGCCCTTATGCAGAAGGGAGGAAGCCACAGCTGCAGTAACATCAGAGCAGTGGTGAGAGCAGATGCAACAGGCTTGCAATGGTTTAAACGAAACCTCCCTTCAGTTTCCTTTTTCCTCAGCTAGCCTACGCCTGGGCTGGGAGTACCAGCAGTTAGTCTCACACCACTCAGACTCTGCTCTTAGAAACAGTTTGCCTACTTCTGGATAGGAATGTTACAGAGGTTAGGCTTCTTCAAATTTAGGGCTATGTCCCCCAAATAGGGTCTTGTAAGAACCTCTCCAAGCACATTTATCTGAAGTAAGAAGATCCACCCTGAATGCTGGTGGCACCAGCATTCCATGGATAGGATCCTAGACTGAATAAAGAGGAGGCAACATGGATACCCACTTTCATTTCTCTCTGCTTCCTGATTGGCGACACCACGTAAGCGGCCACCTCTCACTCCTGCCACCAGGCCTTCTTCACTCTAGTGGACTGTATCCCCTCAGTCATGAGCCAAAATAAAGCCTCCCTTCCCTAGGCTGCTCTTGTCAAGTTCTTTGTCACAGCATTGAGAAAAGCAACTCATACAGGGCCCTGTTTAAAAATAGCTCATAGGAGAATGTCAACTAATGAACTCAGAAGAGATGATGGTGGAATTTTTTTTAATATCAGCATTTGGCAGTCATTGTATTAATAACTGGTTCAAGTAAGAATCATCAATGGATGCTAAAAAGAGTAAGTGAAAGTTTGATGAGTAATAGGGTGATCATGTAGGTTCAAGGTGTCACCACCCAAAGCAGCCGTTAATTATAGTCAAGGGGACAAATAGTGCCTTGAGGCTGCAGGAAGTTGGCAAGCATCACCTTAGCTCGGTGATCAGCACTGATGTCTCAGGTGATAGAATACAGCCACCTCACATAGCTCCTCGTGCCATGGGCTGAGAAGGACATATTGCTTCTGCAGCTTTCCCGTCACATCTGATAGACCCAAATTGTGGGGTCACTCTACAAAGGAACTAGTATGTATATTTGAAGATTTCAAGGTTAAAGTTTTTTAATATTTTATTTATTTATTTAAGACAGAAGAAGAGGGAGAGAGAGGGAATGGGTGCATCAGGGCTTCTAGTCACTGCAAACAAACTCCAGATGCATGCACCACCTTGTGCATCTGGCTTTGTGTGGGTACTAGGGAATTGAACCTGGGGCCTTAGGCTTTACAGGCAAGCACCTTAACCGCTGAGCCATCTCTCCATCCCTCAAGGTTAAAGAGTTTATTGATACAACTGTTATTTTTTAATAAGATCTATAGAGTACATAATAGTATTAATATGCTGACTTGTGATTTGAAATAATTATACTAGGGTATATTAATTATACAAACAATAGATGTTATGGGATTAAAATTCAGAATAAAGAACTCCTAACATTAAACATCAAAAGAACAAATAACTTAATCAGTAAATGGGCCAAAAAAAAAAAAAAAAAAGCTGAACAGATGCTTTTCAAATGAAGAAATACAGAAGGCCAATAAATACATGAAAAAATGTTCAACATTGTTAGCCTTCAATAAAAATGCAAATTAAAACTACACTGAGATTTCACCTCACCCCAGTCAGAATGGTTATAATAAAAAAAAAAAAAAAAAAAAAAAAAAGGTTGACAAAGATGAGGGGCAAAAGGATTACTTACACACTGCTGGTTGGAATGCAGATGAATATAGCCACTGTGGAATCCGTGCGGAGGTTCCTCAATAAACTAAAACTACGGCTTGAGGGATTGTTTAGTGGTTAAGACATTTGCCTGCAAAGTCAAAAGACCCAGGTTCGATTCCCCAGGACCCACATAAGCTAGATGCACAAAGGGGCACATGCATCTGGAGTTCATTTGCAGTGGCTGGAGGCCTTGGCGCACCCATTCTTTCTCTCTCTCTCCCTCTTTCTCTGTCAAATAAATAAATAAAAATATTTTTAAAATAAAGAAATAAGCTAAAATTAGAATATGCACTGAAGCTGTTATAGCACTCCTGGGTGTATACCTGAAAGGAACACAGCCAGCAGACAACAGGGTTTCCACACACATCTCACCTTCCACACTAGCCAAGTTATGGAATCAGCTAGGTACCCATCCATGCATGAATGGATAAAGAAAAGGGGGTATATGTATATCATGGGATGTTTATCATCCAGCCAATTAGAATGAAATCATGTCACTTTCAGGAAAGTGGATGGCACTAGAGACAATAGTAAGTAAAATAAACCATAATCAGAAAGATGAGTATCACATTTTCTTTCATATGTGAAATCTAAATTTTTTTATTTTTATATTTATACTGTAATTGCAAATATGAAACAATTCTTGGTGTAAGAAATGCATAGTAATGTATTTCAAGCTAAAGAGGTAAAGGGTGCTGCATGAAACACCTCCACTTTAGAGAAGAGACTTAGGGAAAATTGTAGATGGTAGGACCAAGCATTGAATATAGGTGATTCTTGACACACTAACTGCTACATGGAATTGGTCCTGATTTTGGAAGCCCCATAGATTGCTTCCATTCACATAAGATAATTGCTCTAGATCTTTCCAGTATGATTCCCAATAATCTCAGTATCTCGAGATGTATGCCTTTGGGTGCTCCCCTCTTCCTCAGTGTGGCCTGGACCTTTTAATTCCCTTCTAACAAATAAAATATATTGCTTCCTTGATTAGGCTAGTTACAGCTGACTGAGACTTCCATCTTGCTGGTAGACTCTTTCTGGCATGTCTCCTCGCTCTGTGTGTGTGTGTGTGTGTGTGTGTGTGTGTGTGTGTGTGTATGCATGTATGTGCTCTTGTGGCACCCACCTGCAGAGGGATTGTTTGTCTATGGAGGCCCAAGTAGAACTTAGGGTGAACTGTTCCATTGCTCTTCTGCCTGATCTTGTGTTGAGTCTCTCTCATTCCAGAGCTTGATGGTCTCTGATAATTCTCAGGTCTCTGCTCCTCTTGTGGGACTGGGGTTATAGGCACATGCCCAGCTGTTTATACGAGATCTGGAGATTCAAACTCAGGCTCAGGTTCGCTCGGGTCCTTCATGCTTGTGCAGGAAACATACTTAACCACTGAGCCATCTCGCCAGCCCTTCCTTGCCTTCTTGTTGGCTTGTATGAGAGAGATGCTCCATGGAGAGGCCCATGAGGCAAGGAACCAAGGAAGGCCAATGACATGGTTATCACGCAATTGTTCATGAGAGACAGGTCATGGAATCAGCCCGAGTGCCATTAGTGGATGAATGCATAAATATACACAATTTTTCATTCTGCCACTAAGAAGAATAAAACCATGCTCTTTGCATGAAAATGAATGAAATTAAAGATCACATGTTAATTGAAATAATTCAGACTCAGAAAGACAGACATACTTTTCATATGTAGAATAAAAGTGAATATAGCAGAGGCCCTATTAAGTAAGGAGGTAGAAGAAAATATAATGTTTTATTTCATGTGTGAAAATGTCATAATGAAGGCCACTGTTGTTTAAAATTATTATACTCATAAAAAGAAATAACAAAACAAGTGTGTGTGAGAGAGCACATGCATGTGGAGAATGTCACAGGTCTTCTTCGAGCATTTTTCACCTTTATTCTTTGAGACAGGGTCTCTTGCTAAACCCAGAACTCTCTGATTTGGTTAGACTAGCTAGCCAGTGAGCCCCAGGGGAGCCCTGTCTCCACTGCTCTGCACTAGGATTACAGGCGCTGATTCCCTGTCCTTGATGATTCTTGGTATTCGACAAGAGTGCTGGGGATCCAAAGTCAGACCCTAATACTTGGTCAGCAAGTGTTCTACCCATTGAGTCACTTCCCCAACCCTAACGTTTCTTTTAATAGATAGTTTTATTTATTTACTGGAGAGAGAGAGTGTATTGCACACCAGGGCTTCTTGCTACAGCACATGAACTTTAGACACATGCATGCTTTGTGCACCTGGCTCAACATGGGTACTGGGGAATCAAACCTGGGCCATCAGGTTTTGCAAGCAAATGTTTTTAACTCTTGAGCCATTGCTCAAGATTTTTAAAGATTTTTATTTTTATTTATTTATTAGAAACAGGGAGAGGGAAAGAGAGGGAGGGTGAGAATGGGCACACCAGGGCCTCTAGCCACTACAAACGAACTGTGGATGCGTGCACCCCCTGGTGCATATGGCTTACACGGGCCTGGAAGAATTGAACAGGGGGTCTTAGGCTTCACAGGCATGTGCCTTAACTGCTAAGCCATCTCTCTCCAGCCCTTTTTTTTTTTAAAGTGAGACAGCATTAGTGAGAAATCCCTCATTAGGAATAATTTATATGAATCAAGCATAGTAGCATACTCCCAAAATGGCCAGCACTTGGGAGTCTGAGGCAAGAGGATCACAGGTTTAAGGTCATAGTGGTCAGTGGGCTACCTAGTAAGATGATCTCAACATTTAAAAACTGAATATTTAACTAAACAAATAATAGTTGAGTTTATATTCACCTATGAATTTATCAGTTCTTTGGGCCTAATAAAGTTGTTGAGTTCATAAAGCTTAGAAGGAGACCCTGAAAGGTGAGCAAAATTTCACTGTCACGTTGGCCTCTATGAGGCTCGATCTGGGTGACCAGTTGGTCCTCTAGACCCAAGCTCCACCTCAGTGTCTCTGGCCTTGTGGTTGTTGAGAATCGTTTGTGTTCATGACACTGAACCACATGGAAGGACACAGTGACCTGACCATCCACCTGTTCTAATTACTTCTAAAGCTTTCAAGGACAACCACTTCTCCACCTTCCTTTACACTAGACAAAGAGTTAGCTGTGAAATCTCAGCTTAATCACATCCTGAATCAATAGCTTCTTGTTTGAGTTTAAAAAAAAAAACTACCTAACATGTTCATTTTAATTTAAAAAATGCTCTTTTAAATGGTAGGGAGCCTTTTAATTCTCTATTCTGGGTTATAAAAAATAATAGATAGGCAGAAATGTGTTATTAAAGCTATTTTTTCTCGGCATTCTGGTAATTTAATAAACTGCTGAAGCTAAGCCTTAAGACTTTATGATGCAGCAAGAGGAAGTCTTGTCCGTTGATGAATAGTTTCTGATGATCCCTCGCTCAGCCCACCCCACTCCCCTGCCTCCTGGGCTGATTCCTGAAGGGCAGCAGGCGATTTCTGAAGTATGAAGAAGATCTGGGACAGCTTTGCATGAAGACGTCTTCTCCAAGAGTGTGCACACTTTCCAGGAACACGTGGTCTTCCCTAGGATTTGGAGACGGGGGGGGGGGCTGGGATTCAGGTGACTCTCCGAAGATACTCTTGGGGTCGGCAATCTCAGAGCATCTTGCCAACCCCACAAAGTTTCCCCGTCACTGTCATTGCGGGGCCCTTGTGGTGGTTTGAATGAAATATCCCTTATAGGCTCGTGTTTTTGGAATACTTGTTTCCCAGATGGTGGCAAATTTTGGAAAGTTGTAGAGCCTTTGGGAGGTGGAGACTTGCTGGAAAAGATGTGGCTTCAGGCAACCACTGTTTTTCCTGATGCAAGGATGCACTGCAGATTCCCGCAGGGCCTCATCTCCTGCCTCCCAAGTCTTAGGACAGTGGCTCAACGCTGGAAGGGGAACTGGGGAAGTAGATGATTTGCTGGAGTGCTTGCCCTGTATTTCAACCCAAGCACCACATAAAACCAGGTGTGACGGTATACCCTGTCATCCCAGCACTGGGAGAGTGGAGGAAGAAGGCTCAGAGGTTCAAGCTCTTCCTCAGCTACGTAGACAATTCAGGGTCAACTTGTGCTACGTGCAGTCCTTTCTAAAATAAAATATTGGAAAACGCCTAATTGTCTTAATAACCATTAAGCAGATGATGGTGGTTCTGACTGACTTCATAGGCTCAGGGCCGGGTGACCAGGAACAGGAAGGCCCGAGCAAACACAGGTGAGAATGAAGAGAGTGAGCCACTCACAATGACCCTAGGAAAGGCAATCATTCTGACGTTTGGTTTTCTCATATGCAATAAATATGTATCTCACAGGATGATCTTTTTTGTATAACTTATTGTTGCAGTCAGGTTCGCATTGCTGATAGATATCACACAACCAAGAGCAGCTTGTGGGGGGAAAGAGGTTCATTTTGGCTTATAGACTCGAGGGGAAGCTCCAAAATGGTAGGGGAAATGATGGAATGACCAGAGGCCAACAGAAGGTGGACAATAGCAACAGGAGATTGGCTAAACACTGGCAAGGGGAAACTGGCTATAATGCCATAAGCCCGCCCCCAATAATACACTGCCTACAGGAGGCTTTAATTCCCAAATCTCCATCAGCTGGGGACCTAGCATTCAGAACACTTAAGTTTATGGGGGACACCTGAATCAAACCTCTACACTTACCTTTAAAGTATTTGTATTCACTTGGGAAAGAGAATGAATGTATCAGGAACTCTTGCTGCTGCAAATGAACTCCAGATACATGTGCTATTTTGTGAATCTGACTTTACATGGCTACTGGGGAATCAAACCTGGGCCAGCAGGCTTTGCATGCAAGCACCTTTAACCACTGAGCCATGTCCACAGGCCCCCTTTTAACATTGGGAACTTAATATATGAACATAGTGCAAACTGGTCATATTCCCATTGAGTTCTCCTCTTTTGCCCCTTCTCTCCTCACCCCCGTTCCACTGAGGACCATCCTCACAGTTATCAATAATCACTGTGGGATCATAAATGCGCCAGTCCTGTTGGGAGGACAGTACCTCACAATATGTCTTCCTGTCTTGTGGCTTTTACAGTCTTTCTACGCTGTCTTCCACAATGTTCACTGAGCCTTGCAGAGCATGTTAGAAGCTCCTTTAGTGCTGAACTCTCAGCAGCCTCTTCTTTTCTGCTTTGATGAGCTTTGAGTCTCCTCAGTGTCTACCGCCATCTCCCTCGCAGGATTGTTGTTATTTATATCAGTTGATATAAGATGACAAAGGTATGCATGTAACATGGTACTTGCCCCATTGTGAGGGTGTGAGAAAAAGTCGTTGTTAACATTTCATGAAGAGTTTCTGGAACCCACAGAAACACGCAGCTCTGCAGCTTTGCTGCTTGAACCATGTATGGGCTGTCATGAATTTTAAAGCTTGCAAATCATCTTGTCTTGGGGAAAAAAACTGGAGAGAGGGGAGGTGGCACACAACTATGTGAAAACAGGTCACATGAGAATTTGATCCAGGTACCAGGTGTTCTGGCTTAGATATGAAGTGTTCCCCCGCAAAGGCTTGTGTTTTGAAAGGTTGTCTGGCAATCAGATTCTTGAAAGCGTTTATGATCTTCTTTTCCTGGAGAACTCCTCCAGGAAACTTAGCTGAGGGAGGGCCTGGCACCAATACCCAACACCTTTCCAACACATTGCACTCACGACTCTGCTCACCTCTCAGGGAACCCCGGGAAAAGCCGAGGAGTTGTGGGAAGAACCTTTTCCTAATTCAGGATCATGAAGTGTGGGTGGGATTCCAGCCTCCAAGCTCCTCAATGTGTTCCCACCATCCCAAGCCATACCTCACTCCTTAGGCACTGAACACTTGTTCTTTGGGATACAGAAGTGGTTAAAACAGAAGTGTCAGTCCATTGAATTGTTAATCATAGTCATCAAGCCACAGTTAATATGGGAAGCGATGAGGGGCGTACTGGGAGCAATGAGTGCGTGGATCCTGGACCCCCAACCTCACATCAGAGGGTGGAACAAGTAATAACTACTATTTTTAAACCTTCCTAGCGATTTTTTTTTTTTAGCTTTTCATCACTGTGGTCAAAAATACCTGACATAAACCAGGCGTGGTGGCGCATGCCTTTAATTCCACCACTTGGGAGGCAGAGGTAAGAGGATTGCCATGAATTCAAGGCCACCTTGAGACCAAATAGTGAATTCCAGATCAGCCTGGGCTAGAGGGAGACCCTTCATCAAAAAGCCCCCCCCCAAAAAAAAAAGTACCTGACATAGAGCCACGCGTGGTGGCGCACACCTTTAATCCCAGCACTCGAGAGGCAGAGGTAGGAGGATCTCCGAGAGTTTGAGACCACCCTGAGTGAATTCCAGGACAGCCTGAGCCAGAGTGAGACCCTACCTTGAAAAACCAAAATGAAATAATAATGATGATGATGATGATGATGATAAATAAAAATACCTGACCTAGTCAACTTAAAGGAGGGAAGATTTCATTTGACTCAGAACATTCCTTCAGTCCGTGGTTGCTTGGCTCCATTCACTTAGGTAGAGAACATCATGGCAGTGGGAGCAGGCAGCAGAGCAGAGCTCATTTCTCACTTCATGAAAGACAGAAGAGAGCATACCTAGAAAGATTGAGAGTAACACCTCCACGGACTCACCCTCAGCGACCTACTTCCTTCAGCCAGGCCCTACTTTCTGAAGTCTCTAGACCCTTCCAAGATAGTGCTGCCATCAAGGCTTTAGAAAATCCAGTTTTCAGACAGCCTGGGACAAGGCCTTGTATACCGAACTCTAGAAGGAAGCTCTGCACAATTCAACAAGCATTTTTGTTTTGTTTTGTGACAGGCTCTCACGTAGTGCAGGCTGGCCTTGAACTCACTCTACAGCTGTGACTGGCCTTAAATTCCTGGCACTCCTGCTTCGGCCTTCCTGAATGCTGGGATTACAGGCATAGGCCAACACACCTGGCTTCCCTTGGGAGTTTTTTGACATCACTGTGTGCCAAGCACCAAACCGGGGCATGTTCCATATGTAATTTCTCTCTTAAAAATTTACACGTGTCTTCATAAAAGTTAACAATGGTTTAAGTGTCAGATTCCACTTCATGAAAGCAGACAGAAGAGAGCCTGACTAGAAAGACGTAAGAGCAGCACCCCTCCAAGGACTCACCCTCAGCGACCTGCTAACACAGAAGGGCTCACCAGTGAGGGAGGCAGCAATCTTTATCTGCCACCCCCCACACACACACATATCACACATCACCCTGCTTCTCATGAGCAGCCCCTTCAGCACCCTTGGCTCCTTATTCTGGTGTTTCCGGCCCAGGCCTCCAGATGACAATGTGAGCTGCGCTGTCTCTGGAATCATCCAGTTTAGAACCTCCCTCCTGACCTCCTAATATGATAAATGAGCACTTCAGTCCTACTCACAGCCCTCTTCCCACGATAGTTATATCATTATTTTGGTTTAAATCCATATTGGAGCTTTTTATGATGATGATCATGTAGCATCGTTCACTGGTGAGTTGATAACGATTGTTTCATTTTTTTTAAATTTGAACTTATAGCTTAAATCTTCCCATGCCCACCAACTGCTATAAAATACCTGTCAATACGATTTTCCAGAGTCAACTCTGAATAATCTACCATTTTCCTTTGCTCCTGCCCCTGCCAGGCTCCCATCAGCACACCCACTTCTAGAGGCCACTAACTTCCTAATTCAATCTGAATTTCCTGCCCCTGTGCTCTGAGAATCGCCCAGGCTTCCCTAATGCCTTCAATCCCTGTTTCCTGACACTATATCTTCTTTCTTGGTCTTCCTACTTGTATAAGTGGACCACACACTCCCCCCCATTGCTTCCTGGTAAAGGTGCAAAGGGGTTAATGTTGGGGAAATTTGCATATCTCAGAACATCTTTATATATACATATATAGTATTATTTTGTATTTTATTTATGTATTTGTTTGTTTGATAGAGAAAGAGGGAAAGAGAGAGAGAGAGAACGGGCATGCCAGGGCCTCCAGCCACTGCAAATGAACTCCAGACGCATGCGTCCCCTTGTGCATCTGGCTAACGTGGGTCCTGGGGATTCGAACCTGGGTCCTTTACTTTCATAAGAAAATGCCTTAACCACTAAGCCATCCATCCCTCCAGCCCTATATCTGAGAACATCTTTATTCTGCCTTCTTCAATTAGAGTTTGGGTTTAGAATTCCAGGTTGTATTCTAGGCCACAGTTTTCTCATATTTTATGTCCAAAAGATAGTTTCTGTAAAACTTTCACCCGGGACACATCCCTTTTGATGTCCATTCTTGAGACACATAACTATAGTGAGTCACAGGAGAAATGAGATAAAACGTGCTCAAGCCTATGACCCCTGAGCTCCCATGTGTAGGTGGCAGCATCCTGAAGACTGCAGCTCATGGTGTCTTTTCCTGCCATGGAGAAATACTGAGTCCTATTTGGAAAATGAGCAGTAAAGATTCCATGGATCAGAGCTGGAGTGGTTGCTCAGTGGTTAAGGCACTTGCTTGCAAAGCCCAATGACCCGGGTTCAGTTCCCCAGTACATTAAAGCAGATACACAAAGGGGCACAAGCATCTGGATTTCATTTGCAGTGGCTGGAGGTCCTGGCATCCCCATTCTCTCTGTCTGTCTCTCTTCTATTTCTCTCTGCTTGCAAATAAATAAACAAGAATAGTTTTTTAAAAAAGATTCCATGGATCATAATGAAAATCAACAGACATCCATCATTTCAAGCAGTTCTTAGTTTTATCATAAAATACAAACGTTTTAAAATTAAGTGTCTTACTTCTATTTTACCAACAACAACAAAAACAAAAATCACTCATGTTAGCTAAATACAGGTGCATGTGTGGTTGAGCACATATGGACAGAAGGCTGTGTCTGCACTGTGTGCTGTGTGAGGGGGCTGTGCATGTGAGTGTTGGTCAGTAGTTGAATCTGGCCTTGCTGTTTTCTGTCGGTGACCTGGTCGGAACCTTGGCTTTCCAAACTTCATACCAAGCTGTTGCAGAATCCAGAATTCCAGAACCCCTAGCCCTGATCCATGGGCGAAGTAGGGGAGGAAGGGAGTGAGAAGGAAGTCTAAAAGTGTATGCCATTACCACTGGAGGACAAGTAGGGGCTGCTCATCAAGGGCCCACTGGATGCCGAGCTGAACCTGGAAGAGAGGAAAGAAGGACGCTGTGATGAAATCCCTGATGTGACTGGACAGACCAGGAAAAGAACAGCGTGTTGGTTTTGTGGTTGTAAAACAGTGACGGGCTTGGAGGCCAAAAGCTTTAGCATCATATAAAGATTCTGGCCCTGAGGAAGTGAAATAGGAAAATGATACATTTAAATGACAGGGAAGGGCTTCTTCTGTCACTAACCTGGTCCGGGGAGCATCTGAGAGCTTGTAAGGATTGTATCTATGAGTCCTGTGCTCTTTCCATGCAGGGACCACAGAGCAAGAAGTTCTCTGGATCTAAGCATCTCGCCTTTATGCCTGTGAGATCACCCTACCTGCCTTAGAGGAGCAGGAGGGCTAGGAAAGTGCATGACATCCCGGAGCACAAAAGCCAGCTCTGGCATTTGGTCTTAAGAGTCTGGCCAATCGCGGGGCAACTTCTCTAGTCACTAGTGGCTAAATCAGGCCCTGTATTCTTTTCTCTTTTTTATTTTTTTCCATGTGCATGTGTGTACAGATGTGTGTTGGCATTTGTGTGTGTGTGTGTGTGTGTGTGTGTGTGTGTGTGTGTGCCTTTCTCAGTTGCTGTCTACCGTCCTGGCTTTGATAAAGGGTCTCTCACTGAACCTGGAACTCACCAATTAGGCTAAACTAACTAGCCAGGAAGTCCTAGCATCCTCCTATCTGTGCCCGCCAGCTCTAAGATGACAGGAACACCAGTGTTTTTACATGGGTAGTATGGCCTCAAACTCAGGTCCTTGTACTTGCCCAGCAAGCCATCTCCCCAGCCCCAGGCTCTGTACTTCAACACTTGACTGAGAAGTAACCTTGAGAGCTCACCGAGTGAGTGCCTGGGGTTTTGCTAGACCCCCAGGGAAGGAAATGCTGAGAAGATGTGAAACACACAGCTTCTACTATCAGAAACCCACATGCTTCTATGGTTTTGCTCCTGGCATACTCATATTCATACTTCAAAACAGACTTCTGAAGCCATCTCCACCACGAAGCCTTCCCTGACCCTGTCCAGATGGAATGATTTGCTCAGACTTCTGGAATCTGATTGCGATTTCTTCACCCATCTGCTCAGATTCTTTGAATTGAAATAGAGTTCAATACAAATTGCTGCGGAGCAAACGGCTAGATTTAGTCTAATCCAGGGATTCTCAATCACTTTTCCGCTGGGCAGATGTATATTACAGAAGAGTCACGTTCCACGCACCCTCTCATGAAATGATGAAACTACAAGGGGGTGGGGCATGGAGAGGAGAAGCAATGGAAACGGACCACTGCATTAATTTGTAATGCCTCAGCTGTTTGTTAACTCTCACTCACCAGCTGGAGGCCATCTAGGCTTCGGGTTATATTTCATTTCTTTCCCACTAACTTCCAGGAGAGCAGAGAGTCCCTGTGCTCCTCACCATTTGATATTCAGCACCCAGACCAGCACCTGACCTTCAGTAGACACTGAATGCCACTGGAAACCATTCATTCTTTTCTCTTTCAAAAATCATATTTGGGGCTGGAGAGATGGTTTAGCAGTTAAGGCACTTGCTGGCAAAGCCAACGGACCCAGGTTTGATTCCCCAATACCCACAAAAAGCCAGATGCACAAGGTGGCACATGCATCTGGAGTTGGTTGCAGTGGCTAGAGGCCCTGGCACATCCATTCTTTATCTTTCTCTCTCAAGTAAATAGATAAAATAGTTTAAAATTCATATTGAATTATAGGTGATTGAAGTGCCAGCAGCTGGGCCTAGTGATATATGCCTGTTATCCCAGAACTTGGGAGGTAGACCCAGGTAAAACATGAGTTCAAGTCTAGCCTGGGCTACACAGCAAGACCTCATTTCATAAAACTAAGAGCTGAGAGTATGATTCCGTGGTGGAGCTCTTGCTTGGCATATGGCAGTCCTAGCACTGGGGAAAAAAAGTGATGTTATAGGAACAGCCCGGATGCCTCTGATTTGTAAAATAAGAACCATAACCCATAATGGTTATCAATAACAAATTGTTCATCCAATGCCTTATAACCACATCAATTGCCAAGGTCATTGCTTCAGAGCCAGGAGGAAGAGTAGGCTATGTGAACTAAAGCTACCAAGGTGTGCTTCCTGGAGAAGGAAGAGGAAGAAGAGGAGGAGGTACAGTGGCTTATCGAACATGGTGAGCATGTCTCATGTTTTGCCTGGAACAGCTGATCTAGCGCTGCCTCCAGTGTGATTACTGCTTGTGCCCTGGCAAGCTCTCCAGTTTATTATTGCTGGGGAGATGAATGGATGACCATCTGCCCTGGTGAAGGTATGCAAAATGACCTGCAGACCAGAGGGCCAGAAGCTCTCCTCCTTCCCTGAGAACCCAGGGCTCGTGCTCCTTCCTTTCCTACGTCACCCCCGCTCATCTCTTGCTTCTTCCCTTTCTGCTGACTCTCCCATCCCCTAGATCAAACCTTCTACTTAGGTGCATGCATCCATCTCCCACTACCTGGCCCAGCCTCGCCAAGCCTTGTCCCATGCACACCCCCTAAACCACCCTTCCAAGGCTGCGCTGCGAGTGCTCCTGTGTGTTCTCTCATGTGCCTTTGACTTTCTTTTCAGCACTCTGATCCCTGCATCTCCCTCCCTCTCTCTCCTCCAGCAGAAACACCTCCTGCCTTGGCTTCCACTTCTCTTCTTGCCCTTCCCATTGTCTCTCCCACCCCACTAGAGGCTGCTTCTTAGACAACGTGCTGGTCCCTCTACACCTGCTGGTTGTCCAAGGGCTTGGTCCTTAGGCCCCTTCTTGTCTTCATAGAAGCTGACTCTGACGATCTCATCCTGTCTCATGCCTTCAGCATCTATATTCTAATAGCTCCCAAACTGTGGCCAGCCACAACCTTTCTCCACGCTCCAAGTTCCTATATCCAAGCATTCACCCACAGTTCCACTCACCTATCTAAGCAAGCATCTCCAAGTTCAAGGTCCAAGACCAAGCTCTTCATAAACAGATCCTTGTTCTAGTGATCTCGGCCTCAGCATTTTACCATGACCACTCATCTAGCTGTACGAGTCAGAAATTAGGGCTCCTGCTTGATTTCTCTTTTCCTTATACCACATCCAACGATCACTGAGCCCCCACCCATCTGGTCAAGGGAGCAGAGCACTTCACATGCCTTCTTTCCCATAGGCACTGCCTTTATCTATACCATCTCTCCCTCTTTCTTAGCCTTAGCTCCTGATCTACTCCCCTGCCTCAGCTCTCACCTGAGAAGTCTAGTCTTCATCACTGGCCACTGTGATCTGCTCTCTACAAGGGATGAGATCATCCTTGCGCACTTCAGAAGTCTGCATGACGTCCCGCTGCTCTTAGAACACTCCTAGCATGCCTACCAGGCTCCTCCTATCTGGCCCTGGTTGCATCTCTAATTTCAATTCTACCCACTCTCTCCTTTCCAGGGTGCTCCAGGTGCATGCTCCCCTCTAGAAGCCTTTGTACTTCCATTCTTTGTGTCTTGAGCACCTATCCTCACATACATGCACAGTCCACTCTCTCATCTCACATAGATCTTGGCTCAAGAAGAGTCTTGCCAGGTGTGATGCTAAACACCTGTAGTCCTAGCACTCAGTCAGCCGAGGCAGAAGGATGCCTGTGAGTTTGAAGCCAACCTGGGCTACATAGTAAGTCCTCTTAAACACACATGCACGCACGTGCACGCACGCGTGCAGGCACACGCACACAAACACACACACACAAGCTAGGAACAGTAGCTCACACCTGTAATTTTAGCACTTGGGAGGCTGGGGAGGAATGATTAGAAATTTAAGATCAGCCTGAGTGACATGAGAACCTGTCTCAAAAGACATCAATATCAAAAAAGAAGCCAGCACTCGGGAGGCAGAGGTAGGAGGATCATCGTGAGTTCAAGGCCACCCTGAGACTACATAGTGAATTCCAGTCAGCCTGGGCTAGAGTGAGTCCCTACCTCAAAAAAAAAAAAAGAAAAGAAAAGAAAAGAAAAGAAAAGAAAAGAAAAGAAAAGAAAAGAAAAGAAAGGAAAAGAAGCTTCTTGGGGTCTCCCTTCTGTTCTCGCCAGCAGCTCTCGTGCATGTTGGCCTGCTATTTCTGACTCTGGACTGTGAGCCCCTCAGGAGAAGGAAACACGTTCTTTTCTCTCCAGATCACCTGTGCCCCAAACAATGAGAAGCTCAGATACATTTCTCTGCCTTTTTATTTTTTTCTGAGACAGGGTTTCACCATGTAGTCCAGGCTGACCTTGAACTCAAGATCCTACTAACCCACTTCCTGAGTGCTGGGGTTTCAGGCATGTGCTACAAAAGCCTAGATGTCAATCCCTTTTGTTTGAATGAATAAAACATCCCCTTTGAGGATGCAGGTCAGGGCTCTGTCCTCCATCTTCCCAACCTCTCAGGACATCACTCTCCCCACCCCACTGACTGCCTCCTCTCATTCGTCTCTCCCCTCTTTATCTACGGTGTCTCTACCATCCACAGCCCTCCTCCTTGTCCGAGGCTCCTCCCTGGGTCTCCTGCCATCTCCTTCCTCCCCATCCCCTTCACTCTGCAGACATGCAGAGACCAGGCCTCCAGCCTTCCAAACTGCCAGCGCCTGCCTGAGGAGACTTTGAACTCACCCTTGCATCTCAGGGACCACCTACTCACTTGACCAGACCCCCAGGCTGTGCCTCTTCTAGTCTCTGCCCTGGGCTCCTCAGTTCACACTGATATACACAAACCTTCAGCGGATCTCCAGACCTAGCAGTCCAAAAAACCTTTTACTAATCCAATCCCAACCTCCCTTTCCAGTCCCATTTTCGACTTTGTTTCAGGAATAAATCTAATACTCCAACCACGTGCCTTTATCCCCAGGCCTCGAGACTGCCTTGCTACTTTCAGGTGGTAAAGCACTTGCCTAGTATGCACGAGGTCCGAAGTTCAATTCCCAGTACTACAAAAAAAACGAGAACTTAAGGAAGGCATATACGATTGCCTCACACCTTCCCAGCACAAGGCCTCGTTCGTCCTGCCTCTAATGCCTCCTCCAGCTGCTCACTGGGGCCTCTCCAGCCTGCAGCAGTCCCGGGCCACCTGGATGCTCTTCACTTTCCAAGAGCACTAGCATAGTCATTATGCTCAGTCCTGTCTGCCTCAGAGCTCTGAAGGGAGGAAGCATGTCCCATACATCTACGGGTTTCCTGCAGAGCTAAGATCACATTAATTCCAGGAATTAACAAGACACTTGTGTGTGTGTGTGTGTGTGTGTGTGTGTGTGTGTGTTGTGCTATGCTGTGTTCTATATCAAGAAAGCAGTGGTAGAGAAGGGAGGTAGGGATAGGAGGCAGGAAGGGGAAGAAATAAAAGGAGTTGTGGATATCATGTTCAAATAACACTATTGACCACCTTCTTGTATATTCTCTATGCGCCGTAGGAAATTAAATGATCTGAGAGCTCTGACAGTTAAGGAATCTGTTTATCTTTGTTTCTCACAGTTTTTACCAAACAGATCTGACTACTAAAACCTGCTTCTGGTATTTATCACTTTTAACAAGATATCTGGGAAGATGCTGATGTCTGGGGTCATGCAGCAGACACTGTAGCCAAGGGTCTGTGCTGGGCTGGGAGGGGGGGACAGGCATCAACGACAGCTTAGGGAGTTTGAGCCTAATCCTAGAAACCCAGGTCTGCAAAGTGGGGCATGCATGCCTCATGGTGGGTCTGGGAGCCGGCAATCAGCGGGAATGACGCGGCACCTCAGGCTTCTTGGAGCATCAATATTAGCTGACGATCTGGCTGGCTGGAATCAGTGGCTGGCTACTTATTGTGTGAAAACAAACAAAAAATTGTTGCTCAACATGTCCAGTCTGAGTGGAATTTTCAGCTTAAACACTGAGTTCGTGTTGGCGAATTTCTGCTGAGCCCTCACGCCATCCAGGAAAATGCCAGACTCCTCTACTGTTTGAGGATCTTTGGTGGATAAGCAGTGAAAAGTCCTTCAGAGTGTATGAGGAAGTTAAGGAGTTGTGTAGCATCTGTGCAGGATGTTGTGTATGTGGTAAGGACTTGGGATACAGCTTGTGCAGGTGGAAACCAAAGGCAGATTGCTGGGCCTTGTCAGCTACAACCATCAAATGGTGAGGGCAGTGACACCTGCCACACCCTTGCAACAGGCTGGCCAGTTGCTTCTGCCTGGGAGGTTGTAGTTGCGCAAGTAGCCTGTAGGGAGGCAGCCCTCAATGACCTACAAAAGGGGAGGAGCCTCCTAGATCCCAGGTCCTGCTCCATCGGATCCAAGTTCCTCACAGCCACTGGCCACAGGTACAAGGCCCTCCATCACCACAGCCACGGGCACAGGAAAGGCTCCATGACGCCCACCCCAGGTGCCTCCCCTGTCTGTCAGCTGTCTCTACATAAGGCAGTCTTTCCCTGCGGTGTGGGCTGAGGACTCACCCATATCCCTGGGGGAAAAGGTACTGAGGCCCATCTCCTGCCATTGGGGGCGGGTCTCGGGGGACCGTGGGCAGCTTCTGAGGTGTCCTCTGAGGATAGGGATAGCTGGGATGGACGAAGGGGATGTAGCTCATCAGGGGGGTGTAGGAAGAGCGGAAAATCTGCTGTCCCATCTGCTGTGGGTTGTACGGTGTCACCTGCAGGTCAGAGAGGAGAGAAGGACGAGGTTACCATCCCTCGGCGGCCACCCTTCAGCCTCGGTCATCCCTTGTTCTCTTATTTACCTTACCTGTGTGACCCTCCAGGTCCTCATCTGTAAAATGTACCAACATTGTCTACATTATGTGGGGACCGAGTCAGCTGATGGTCAGGCACATGACAGACAACAATCAAAAAGCATTTCCATTCTCTTTCCTGTCTCTTTACCTTTCTGTCAATAACCATCCCTTAAGCTCCTTGTTCAATTTTAATGATTCTATTAAAATAAAATTTAAAAATATATATACCAGCTGCTGTGACTGACATGACTCTTTTTTTTTTTTTTTTTTTTTTTTTTTGGTTTTTTTGAGGTAGGGTCTCACTCTAGCTCAGGCTGACCTGGAATTCACTATGTAGTCTCAGGGTGGCCTTGAACTCATGGCGATCCTCCTACCTCTGCCTCCCAAGTGCTGGGATTAAAGGTGTGCGTCACCACATCCGGCATCTAGCTTTTTTTTTTTTTTGAGAGAGACAGAGAGAATGGGTGCACCAGCACCTTCTCAGCTGCTGTGAACAAACTCCAGACGTGTGCACCCCCTTGTGTGCACGTGCAACATTGTGTGCTTGTGTTGCTTTTGCATCTGGCTAAACATGGGGCCTGGAGTTTTGAACAGGCGCTCTTCGGCTTCGCAGGTAGACATCTTCACCATCAAGCCATCTCTCCAGCCCGTGACTCTGGCTTTTACCTCAGGCTCTTAACAGACTGCAAGCCGTCGCCAGCCCTGCCCTGTGGAACGTCCTATGACTGGGGAAGGGGTCACTAACTGCGCTGTCCCATACAGTCACCCCCAGCCTCACATGACTATTCAGCACTTGAAATCTGGCTAGTGTGGATGAGGAGCTGAGGTTTGAATTTTACTTCATTTTAATTCCTTTAAATTTAAATGGCTACCTTGCAGTTTAAATAGTGACTGCCATATTGGACAGCATAGGAGAGCACCCAAAAATAAGGGCAGTGAGTTCAGCTCAGACTTGAGGGGATGATGAGAAATCATTGGGGTTTCTGGGACTGCCTGAGCAAACTTCCACTGAGAACTGTGGCTCCCACTATCTTGCCCTCTGCAAGGTAGGGACCTCAGCTCTTATTCACTGCTATTGCCGCACCTCTAAGACAGTGCCTGGCATACCATACTAAGAGGAAAGAGGAGTGCGGTAGTTTAAATAGATTGTCTCGGTATATTCAGGGTTTTATTGAAGTTTGTAATTTAGATCTGCAGCCACCTGACTGGAGGAGGTGTCACTTGGGTGGATCTTAGGGGCCAGCCCTAAGGTGTGGGGGTGGATTTGGAATTTCAGTCTAAAGATATGTAAAGTGCCTGGGTTCAGCCTGGAGTTCCTAAGTGTGCTTGCTTGTTTGTGCTGGTGATGGTGGTGGTCTCTCTCTCTCTCTGCTTGAACCTGTGAAAGGGGACCAGCTTCTTCTGCCATTATGGAACTTCCCCTCTATCTTCAATAAATCCCTTCCTCCATAACTGTGCCTTGGTCTGGAAGTTCATCTCAGAGACCTGAAGCTATCTGCCACACCGAGGAAGATGGCAGGAAAGAGGAGAACACGCGCTGAGGGAACAGGAAGCACATCACATTGGGAGCAAAGTGTCCCACTTCTGGCTGCTCACCTAACAGGAAACCTTTTCTCACACGGAGCTCACATTCATCCTCCTGTGTGCAGAGGGGAGATTTGTTAAAACTGAGGAAGGAAGCTTTGGAATTTCCAATCTCACAGGAAGAGCTTGGCGTCTCAGTGCTCAGAGATTCATCTCTGGGGTAACTTCTCTCACCCTTCATTCCCAGGTCTAATTTAAACACAAACACACACACACACACACACACACACACACTCACTCACACACTTAGAGCCTGCATTCTGTTGCAAAACCTCTAAACCTTATGAGACAGGGCACTGTCACGGTTAATCTTATTTGTCAGCTGGAAGGGATTTAGAATCTCTAGGAGACACACCTCTAAGCATGCCTGGGAAGGTAGTTCCAGAGATGTTTAAGTGAGGAGGAAAGACTCACTCTGAATGTGGGGAGCATCATCCACTGGGCTGGGGTCCCAGGCTGGATCAAAGGAGAGATTGACCTGAACACCAGCATTCATCTCTTTCCGCATCCTGACTGCACAGGCAATGTAACCAGTTGCCTCATACTCCTTCTGTGCCTTTCCTCCCATGATGCACTATACTCTTAAAATGTAAGCCAGAATAAATTCTTCCCATTTTAAGTTGCTTTTGTCGGGTATTTTGTCACAGTGGTGAGAAGCATTTTTTCATACGGGCTCCTATTAGTCTCATTTTGGAGACCAGGAAACTGAGGTTCAGAGTCAAATGGCTGACTTGGTAAGTATCTCCAGCTCTGAGTTGCAGTCCAAATCCTGGGGTAGCCCTGAGTGTGGGGTCTGCTCCAGCCTTGCTCAGATATGCCATTTCTGGAGGCTGAGCCCCTGCCCTGGTTCTTGACATGGTTCCTGAAAGCACATACTGGGCTCTAAGAGGGTAGACATGGGTGCCAAGAACCCACAAGGACAAGCATGTCAGGAGCTCACAGAGAGGCTGGAGGAAGGTACTTCCCAGCATAGACCCTGTGAGGGTCATGGTAGAAAATACTCCTGGTGTCCATGGCAGGAGGAGGCGCATGGCCCTGGCAGAGACTGGAGTGGAAGAGGCGGCTCCCAGAGCTCACACAGGCTCTGTCTAGGGATGTGCCCTTGACTCCACAGGGCTGACCAAAGTCATCACACAGAGCATGGTATGCTGCTCTGGAACCATCTCCAGAGATGCTCCTCTCTGACAGAAGCATGAAACAATATGCCAGAATGCTAAATTTGAACAGAAATGTTGATAAAAATAAGCATTGTTGGAAGTACTAAAGAAACCAGTAAACAGTGGTGGCTCTAAGTTTATCTTTTTTTTTTAATTTGACTGTTTCTGTATCAATTTTTTTTCAAATATATGCCAATTCATAATTGCCTTAAAAGACTCCCTGAGCCAGGCAGGAAGTGCTCCTATTTGCAGATGGAGGTGATGTGTCTGATTCCTTGACACTGACTGACTCTCGTTCCTGCCTCAGTCGGGATGCATGGGGCTCCCACTGCTGATGAAACAATCCTGGAGGAGTTAGTGAAGTGGTCTGTACCTGGAGGACCTTTCCTACCCTCCAGAACATTCTAGCAGATTTCAGGACGGAGGTGTGTTTTGGAAAGAAAGGGTAGAGAGAGGAGATGCAGATGAATCCGGAGATGGGACTATGGGGTTGTCCATTGATCTGTGTGCGAGGTATTAGAGTAGCTGGGGATGTGGCAAGCTGGTCTTCAGTGCCCTGTATGGCCCCGTTCTCTGTGACTTTCCTCACGTCCTTCAATCTCTTCCCCAAGACACAATACCGCTGAGCCCACATCTATGTCTATAGGTGTGGGGGCTCGGGCAGCTGGGGGTGGGGCTCAGGCAAATTACTGTATCTGAATTTCTATCTGCTTGTGTGTGTGTTACTGTTCCTGTCACCCTATTCTGACACTACACATTTGTGTATCTGTGTCCAGGAGGTGTCAAATACGGTGACTAGAACACCAGTCTGCCAAGGTCAGACCCCATTTCTGCCACCGTGTTACTTACCAGCAGGTATTCATACCTGAAGTGCCCATGGAAGTAATGTTGTCACATTTAGCAAATGTAACTCCAGGACAGCCAGTTAACTCTGAATTTTAGATAAACTATGAATGCATTTTTACCATAAAGATGTCGTATAATATCTAGAACACACTTAAACTAAAATTGTATTCATTATTTAGCTGAAACTCAAACATTACTAGGTAGGCAGGCCCACTCAGCAGGAAGATGACCCCTCAGCCCCATGGATTGTGGGCAGACAATGGAAGGTGGGTAGATGCATTAGGAACCAGGACTGAAGCTTCCAGAGGCACTGTGACTCTCCTGGAGTCCTTCTATGCTCTTGCCACCTAATGGTGGAGGAGCCTTAGCTCCTATATCTTCAGCTCAGGCTCAAAAGGAGAGACGGGAAGACAGGTCTGAATCTGGCCCACAGGTTAGCTCCACCAACCTAGAGACTCGTGAACTACAGCTGAAGACTCCTTGTTGAGAGCCCTTGAGTCCTTGAACCTGTCCACTGCCAAAGCAAACTGCAACTTGTATGTTATGTTATGATCTAATCTCTTTGTGCCTCTGTTTCTCCACCTCTAACCTACCTCATAGGGTGGTTGTGAAGGTTAAATTCAAAGGGACAAATCTCTTATGGAAGGGTCTAGCACAAGTGAGGGTTCTGCTAGGTCCTTTCTGTTATCATCATATAGGGGCATGGTGGTTTTGTACCCACAAGTTAGTCTGTGCGACTGTACCCTGGCCAACCGTGGGCCAGACAGCAGACCTGGTGTTTAGCTGGGCAAGGATGTAGGAGCAGATAGATCTGTGTCCCCGATTCCTTTGTGGAGCTGGGACAGAGAAGGACATGACTCCTACTCACCTGTCGGGAGTAGCATCCCATTGAGGGGTGCACAGCTTGCTGATAGGGCACCCTTGCTGACCGCTGTGGGTACAGGCCCTGGGGAGAAAGGGAGAGAGGTCCTGTATGTTAAACAAGGGTTCCCCATCCTGATCCAGCCCGGTCCCTGCAACAAACTCTGACCTGAACCAGGACAAAGAAGTCATGCAGGGGCTAGAGAGATGGCTTAGCGGTTAAGACGCTAGCCTGTGAAGCCTAAGGACCCAGGTTCTACTCTCCAGATCCCACATTAGCCAGACACACAAAGGTGAGGCAAGTTCAAGGTCGTACATGCCCACTAGGTGGTGTAGCATCTGGAGTTCCATTACAGTGACTGAGGCCCTGGAGCACCAATTCTCTATCTCTCCTCTCTGTCTCTCTTAGTCTCTCTCTCTCTCTCTCTCTCTCTAAAATAAAAATAAAATTAAAAAATGAAGTCATGCAGAGGGGGCAACCTTACCTGTTTCTGGCACTCAGTGAGCTACATGGCCATTTGACAGTTTGCCAAGAGCCTCTCTCCTCACTCTCTCCGCTTTCACCTCATTAGCATTTCAATCTGCCCCCTCCTTCAGTCCAGGCAGGTCTCCAACACCCAGCCTGTCCTATGCTGGCCCAGGACGGAGTTGGTGGAGAACAAACAGCTGTCCTACCTGGCTTCATACTCGCAGGACACAGGGCCGCATCCATCAGTATGAGCGACACTGCCTGAGTTTAGGGTTGTTTTTTTTTTTAATTATTAGGAGGGTAAACAAACATTCACTCTTCTTTGCTTTGAGACCACGGCCTTTCTCCACCCAGCCTCCCTTCTGAATCTGGACCTGCCTTTCTGCCAGGCTGCCCAGGAGCCACCTGAAGCCTCCTCAGTGCTGAGGACTTTGTCCCTCCTCATATCTGAGTCTCTCTACCACAGAGCTCTGAGTAAACTGGATGCAGGGGCACCATTTTTATTCCAATGCCATGTATGGAGAAGATTGGGATAAACTGGTCCCCCTTACTTCCTCTCTGTCCCCTCAAGTCCTCCCGAGCTCCATGACTGGATATTAATAAAAACCAAACATCTGTGCCACACTTGAGATTTTAGACTCCTTTACTATATATGGGCTCAATCCTCACAACCAAAACAGTTTGTCCTGCTGCTACTGCTGAATTTATGATAAACCCAGCTCACAAACAGGGAAATGGGGACTCAGAGCAGTTAACTGACTTGCTAAGGCCTCACAACACGGAGACGGCAGAACACTTACACCATTCTACTCATCTCCAAATGTGCCTTCTCTCTAGCTTTTCAGGACCCCTGGTCGGCTGTGTTGAAGGGAGCTCTGTGAGATTATGAGCACTTATAAGAAGGGAGATGGTGTTGTCTCTTGTTACTGCCTGGAGGGTTAACTCTTTTTTCCAGCTGGCTCATTCAGTGGCTACCCTGCTTCGTGGATCCCAGCAGACCCTCCCAGCCAGGACTCTTATACCACTCCTGTGCAGAAGCTAGGGCACTTTATCCTAGTCATCCTGACAGTGCAAACATCAGTGTCTCTGAAGACCTGGGACCTGCATGCTCAGAAAATATGTCCAAATCGCACGTGCTCCAAAAACTCAAGTCGGCAAACCACTGCAGTGCAGCTTGGCCCACTGAGATCTGTGCATCTGGAGGGACTGCACGGCATACAGTCATGCAGGGGTTTCTGTTTCTGGGGCCAAGGTGCACCCCGCTGGTCTATGATTTGCTCCTGAACCTACACTGGACCCCAAGCCTCTTCATCACCTTGGAATCCCCTTCAGTTAACATAAAAAGCTCAGCCTACAGAAAGCATGGAGCAAATGTTTTTAAAATTACTGGAATAAATAAGTGACTAAATAAATAGAAAGAAGAAAGTCAATGAGGAGGAGAATAACAGGAAGTAAAGAAGCAAACCCCAAAATGCAAAGAAAAAAATATTCCCTGGACGTGGAGGCACACACTGTTAATCTCAGCACTTTGGGAGGCAGAGGTAGAAGGACTGCTGTAACTTTGAGGCCAGCCTGAGAGTGCACAGTGAATTCCGGGTCAGCCTGGGCTACAGTGGGACCCTTCCTCAAAAAAACCAAACAAAAAAAAATTGTTCAATTGGCAAAGGAAGCCACACACCAATGACCAGGATACTTCTCTCAAGACCTGTGCAGAGCCACTGTTTCTAATATGAAAATGATGTACATTAATATCTTGCTTAGATCACTTCTCATCACAGTCTTTTACTTCAATAATGATGCTTGAGGTTTTCTGTCCCTGCACAGAGCCAGTACTTATTTTAACAAACAAACTTGAAAGCAAAACCCAAACCGTATTTGCTAAACTCCTGTAAGATTCAGGAGCAAAGCCTTGTGGAGCAGCTCAGGTATCTTTATAGATTCAAAAGGGTCCCCTTCCTACCCAAGACATCTGCTGCCCTTTTGTAATGGAGGAAATGACAAGGAGTGCTGAGCAGAAGTGGACGTGGAGGGATACAAAGCTGAATGTTGAGCAAATTTCCTACTGCATTTCCCCCTTCCAGACTATGCTGGGGCAGGCTGGGCCAGCAGGTGCCAAAGTCCTGGGTGCACAGATCTGAGTTCCTGCGCTACCTCGTGAAACTCCATGGCATTCTGGACAGGACATGGTCACAAACAGGAGCAGAAGACAGAGAACTCTCCAATGCTGAGCGTCTCCCCTGCAAACACTGAGCTTTACCTGGAGGGACTGTTAAGTTATTGGATTGGACAAAGGCTTAAACTAGAGTGGACATATATTTGATTCTTCTTCCTACTGAGTGGGCTGTAGCTCTTAAGGGATATTAAGTTAAATGAACAAAATGAAGAAACTACATTTTCCCCTGCATAAGTAAGTTCTGTGAGCAAAAGTTCAAACCCTGCTATAAATTCTTTGCCATCTCTTTGCGGTGACCATGAATTCTCTTTCAGCTAGCAGCCCAAGACCATTACATCCACGGGCACATGCTGGCATGCGTGTGTGCGTGCATGTGTGTGTACCAAGTGCGGGTCTGATAAAGTCTCAATGGAAACAGTAACAGAGAAGCTTCCGGGTGACAGCGTCCTATTGCCATTCTCATGTGGCCTCTGGAGTTAGGGACGGTATTCAGCGGGAGTTCCCTGTATGCTAGTTCCTCCTTGGGTAGAACCCAGAATGCCAGACTGGGCTTGCTCACCTGATGATATTGTGGGAAGGTGGAGTGGTTGGTGAACACCGGCGGAGGTGGGCAGTTCAGGTTGAGCCACAGTGGCTGGTTGAGAGTGGTGGAAGTCAAGGCTGTGGCAAAACGTGGGGTTAAAACGTTCCCTGCGTACTTAATGTTGTTCTTGTCAGCTGCCGCTACAGGTGGATTAACTGCAAGTCACACAGGGGAAAGTAGTCAGTGATGGAGCCTAGGAGAAGCCTCTAGTACCTCAACTGCCCCGGATGTATATTCTCAAGAGATAGGCCCTTTAAGCTCCAAGAGCATCCTTCAATGTCTGGCTGAATTTCCAGCTGTAGGAAAACATCATTAATTCACATTCTGCCCACTTGGAAGGGTTGGCAATCCCAGCATGGTCTGCTCCGAGCTTTTCTCTGCATCACTCACTGGTAAATGAGGCTAGTTGGCAGGGTGTACAATAAATTACATTGCTAAGGCCATCTTTCACCTACTTACAAAACTAAAGTCCAACTTTACACAAACAAGTACAAAGTGGTTGGAATTTATCCTTCTCTAGTGATGAAAATTGCCCCAATCCCCCAAATAGGGCCAGATACTTAGTGTGGGTTGTAGCAATGCAGGAAGCATTTTCTTAAATATTTTAAAACATGAAATAATTCAGCATAGAGGAACTCAAAATAAGCCTAAAAGAACGAGGTTGGGTTGAGTTGCTTCTGGACGTGAAACATGAATTCTCTCTATATATAAGATATCCGTGGGATTATGTAGTTAGATATGGGGGGGGGTCCTCAGTTTCCCACTCAGTGTTAATCTGCCTTTAGAAAGAATAGTTTATTTTACTATTATTATTATTTTTTCACTGAAGCACTTGTTGGAAGGCCAGGGAGATGAAAGCAAGACTTTCATCAAGTAATCTCAGTACAGAAATAATCTATGGATTTTTCCACAGCTTGAGCAATCTGAGAAGCTATAATATATCCTAGGTCAGGGCTGCGTTGGTTTAATTTTTTTTAATTTACTTATAAGCCAAGAAGGGGGAAATAGGTGTGACAGGGCCTCTTGCTACTTTCTGTAAACAAATTCCAGATGCATGTGTCACTTTACACATCTGGCTTTATGTGGGTACTGGGGAATCGAACCCAGGCCATGAGGTGTTGCAAGCAAGCACCTATAACCACTGAGCAACCTCTCCAGCTCAGGGCTGTATTCTTTATTGGCCACATATAATGCCCATGTGACCCTAAAAACCAACTACCTTCGGGCTGGAGAGATAGTTTAGCGGTTAAGGCATTTACCTGCAAAGCCAAAGGATCCCAGGTCCATTCTCCAGGACCCATGTAAGCCAGATGCACAAGGGGGCGCATGCATCTGGAGTCCGTTTGCAGTGGCTGGAGGGCCTTGCACGCCCATTCACTCCCTCTCTCTTTCTCTTTCTCTTTCTTTGACTCTTTCTCTCTCTTGAATAAATAAATAAAATATATATTTTTTTGGAGCAGTAAAAAATATATTAGTAAAGTTTACAAAGTAAAATTTTGAGTTGTAGATATTTGACAGTTTTCTATGCATTAAAGATTATGATATTAATTTTCAAGCTACCTTCAGTCTCAAAGAAATGATCTCTGAAGACTTGTGTTGTAAAGTCACGTTGAATATTGAGAACTAAGTATATCATCAGCTAATTAAACTAGAGGTTTTCTTTGCTGTTTGAAATGACCTATGAAAGTGTTTCCTTCTTAGATTGAGATTCCTAAGTAGACCTGAGGTATTAGATATTCATGACACTTTCCATGATCATAAAGCTTTTATTGACAGCAATTACTAGATCAAAATGCTAGACCAAAGTCAGTGGTCATTTATTGCAAGCCACATTCACTTACAATATTCTATTTTTTTATTATTCTTATACATGTTCCCAATTAAAAAATTTAAAATTCTTTCTGGTTGAAAATATTTTCAGAAAGAAATTGCCTAAGAGATCAAAGATATATTGTGATATAGACTGATAATAGACTACAAAATAGTGACATTTGGGTGGCCCATTTAAGTATGGTGTAAAAATACATACCTCTTATAGAAAAAATATTTTAGTAAGTGTTCATATTGGAATAGCTAAATGAAGATATGACACTCTTTTAAAATTTTCATGAGGCTGCACATATGCTAGATTCTACCCTCTTAAAGTATATAATTCAGTAGCTATAGTATATTCACACATTGTGTGACCATCACCACTCTCAATTGTCAGGACATTTTCATCACCCAGGAAGTCACCCCTGTACCTATCAGCAGTTACCTCCCTGGCTCTTCCTCCCTAGTCTGTGGCAGTGAGACATGATGGCATTCAAGTAGTTTGTTATTTAGCAAAATCATGGGCCAGAAGAGTACTCTCAGGAAATCTTCTAGGTTGTTGTCTAACCCTAACAGCTTCTAGAGGAAGAGCCACAACCTTCTATGGTAGCTACTGTGCACTTAAAAAATTAATGAGTGTGCTGGGCTTGGTGGCGCACGCCTTTAATCCCAGCACTCGGGAGGCAGATGTAGGAGGATTGCCGAGAGTTCGAGGCCACCCTGAGACTACATAGTTAATTCCAGGTCAGCCTGGACCAGAGTGAGGCCCTACCTCAAAAAAACAAAAACAAACAAAAAAAATTAATGAGTGGAGTAACCATAGGATAGACATGTCCATATCATACAAAGTAGAGCGGCTTCTGCCATTCACATCTTGTCTGGCTTGTATCTTATGCAGAATGTGGGGATATTCACAGCTTACCAGCAGAAGAACATGCTTAAAAAAACCCAATTACCTTCCTCTAGCAAGTAAGGGATACCTGGAGAGTCATTTTCCCATTGTAAGATTTTAAAATTTCGAGCCTTCTAGACAAGGCAGTGACTAGCTCATGGACACCCGTGGGCCTATGATGATTTTGGGGAACCCTGCCTCTGCTGTCCCTCACTGAGGAGGGTCCACTTACATTTCAGCTCCAGTCCATCCACCTCCACTTTGCTGCGAAGCCTCAGTGGGCTGCTTGGGGTCTTGGTGGACCCAAAGATCTCACAGAGGAGGCTCTTCTCAGGTGGCCACACAGGCTTCTTGGTTGGCAGGCCCGTAGACATAGTGCCCACTGGGTCACTGGCACCCTCCTCACCACAGGTTTCCTTCCGGCTCTGAGGCCACTGGCTAAGAATGATGCTCTCTAGACCTTTGGCCAGATCCTTGGTGCCAGGGTTCCGTTCTGTAGAAAGAGGGAAATGGAGTCAGTGCTTCAGGAAGGCCAAGTGCTATAAGCAGGATGCACCTTTTGATCTACTAAGCGGTAAGGTCTTCTGTGGCACATGGGGGAGATTCAGGTCACTTCAGAGACTTACTCTCAGGCAGACATAGCCCTGACTACTGCCTATTTTAACCATCCTTCATCACACCCATCTATCCATCCATCCATCCATATACCATTCATCCTAGCCGGGTGTGGTGGTGCACGTCTTTAATCCCAGCACTTGGGAGGCAGAGGTAGGTGGATCACTGTGAGTTCAAGGCCACCCTGAGACTACATAATGAATTCCAGTCCAGCCTGGGCTACAGCAAGACCCTGCCTCGAAACCCCACCCCCAAAAAGATTGATATACCATTCATCCATCTATTCATCCTTCTATCATCCACTCATTCATTCATCCATCATACACTCATATATCTATTCATCCACCTATCCATCTATGTGTTCATTAATCTGTCATTTCACTCATTCATCTATCCATCCATCTACCATCCACTCATTCATCTGTCCATCTGCTTCTCCATCCATCATCCATCTATCTATCCATCTACTTACTCATCTCTCCATTCATTCATCCATATATATTTCCCTTCCCTCCTTCCTTCCTTCCACAGTGCCAGGCTGAGGATATAAGGATGACTTGGATGCAGTTCTTGCCATCAGAAAGCACATGGCTTAGTGGGGAGACATGTGTCTCTACAGAACACAGTCTGAGCCACACAATTCAGTCCCTCCTCATGGACTCCACTTCTGTTGTGTTGCTCATAGCAATTCAGCTCTGTCCGTTCCAGGTTCTGCCCTGTGTGTTAGGGACACAGTGATGAGTCAGAGCCAGACTGCCCTGCAGGAACTCACACAAGGAAAAGGAGAGAGACATGCCCAGAAACAGCTCCAGGACATGCAGATGGGCACCATGAGGTGACAGGGACAAAAGGGGGGAAGACACTGGCTTCAATCACTTTTGCTGAACGAGGAGCACCCTCCTAGAATGAAGCAGGATTTTAGTAAGGCCTTGCATGCAATAGTATGGGGGAGGAATGTGCCACAGGCCTGGGCAATTGCAGACAAAGTCAACTGGGATACATCAAAGAGACAAAGTGAATCATCATAAATGACAGGAGTGTCCAGAAGGGACTCAATGGGTGCCAGACCCGGGTCTCACTCCAAATGCACCAAGCGTTCATTTCCTGATGCAAGGACACTGTGCCATGGCCGGACCTCCCCAGCAGCCTCTTACCGTATTTCTTCCTAGTGTTGGAACTTTTTCTACAAAGTTAAAGATATGTGTGTAGGGGAACAGTAGATCAAAAACATTCTAACATTCTAAGAAAAAAGTCACTGAGCATGTACAGACCTGTTTTTGTCATCATTCCCTAAACAACACAATAGAACAACAATTTACATGGCATGCCCACCGCATTATTTAAGTAATGTAGAGGGGATTTAAAGGATGTAGGCAGAGGTGTGTGGGTGCATACCATTATACATAAGGGTCTTGAGTATCTATGGATTTGGTTAATTATGGGGAGGTCCTGGCACCAAGATACAGAGAGGTAACTATATATGCATATACACATAAATTGTATTGTGTATAGTGTGTATACATATTTTAAGGCATTGCTCTGGTTGAAGCAGAAAAGCAGGCTTGACCTCTAGCCCCTTCATTGCTTCCCTCACCTGAAAATTTCCAAAGTCCTCCGTGAAGCTTGGCTGAGAAGCCCACCTGCCAGCTAGAAGGCTGTCCATTTTGCTGGACATACTGCCGACACTGGGACTCTGGAAACAGCCAGAGCAGAGGACCCACGCCTTGTCACATTAGGAGTGAGCCTGACCCCCCTCCCCAGCTTGTGGACTCCCAGGCCAGCCCTGCAGTCTGGAGGACTGATGTGCACAGACTTGGCTCTGCCCTTCCAGCGCCATCCCAGCAAGGGGAAGAGCTGCTTCAAGCTGGGCCAATTTAGGAGACAAGGATATTTTTAGTAAAACATGTCCCTTGAGTCTCTTCTAGGAGTTTCTCTGGCTGCTGAGTTTAGCCCCCAGCTAGAGTGCTGAAGTAACATACCCACTAATAGTAGCCCTTTCCCTAGAGGCGGACACAACTTCAGCCTCTCACACGCACCTACAGTCCCTTGAACATATTCAAGAACCACCCCCACCCCTGAGGTCTGCTTCTATACACACACACACACACACACACACACCCCTGCCAGTCTTCCTTCTGTCTCATATCTATGCAACAACATACATACACAAACATTATATATATATAAATAACCCAGTTATACCAGGTCTGCATTTTCCCTACCAATGTGCTCACGTTGACAAAGCTCCCTTTGGCACCTCTTAGCCCACAAGTTTGTATACAAAGGGAGAGGGTTTGGGAAGGAAACTTCCCAACTAGCAGCCCCTTTGGCAAGGAGCATGGAGGTTGCCTCCAGGAGAAGGGAGGTCAGATGATCCCTACCCCTAGTGAAAGGTTCAAGCTTTTCCCACCCACATCCCATCATCCCATGTCCTCCAGTTCTTCTAAGCCTGCCCAGCACCAAGTCCAACATGCCATTCCAGCCCTGATTCTCTGGGCTCCCTCAAGTGCTTCAGGGTATAGAATGTTCTAGAGGGTGACCTTGACCTTGTTCTTATTTTCCTGGAGAGATGGATCTTGGTCCTCCCGACCATACAAGCTCCCTCTGTGAGTCGCCCACACCCAGAGGGTGATCTTTCTTTCAGTTGACATGAGTATGGTCTATTCTTTTAGTGATTAGTGACTGTGGGCAAGTGCCATCCAGTGCGAGTGAACACAACCCAGAATCCCAGGGAGGGGTAGGGAGCACTCTGAGGGAACTGCGTTTCCTGGGAAGGCTATGGATTCCATGTTCAGATGTTAGGGGTGCACTTATCTAAGTCCCTAGAGTCCCAGGGAACAAACAATAAACAACAGCTAAACTGTGCCCTGATTAACTTACACCCCAGAGAGAATGAGCCAGGCCTGACAGTCAGAGCAAGTGCCTCCACCGGAAGTTAAATGAACCCAGCTGCCAATCAGTTCCACCCCTACCCTAGTTCCCAAGTTGGGCTCTCCTATAGGGTAAGCACTTCCTTCAGTGTGCTCTGGGTACCTGGTAGAGTAAGGGATTGAGCCACTTCCTATGTGACACTTCTCTCTCTTAACAGAGGCTGGGAGCAGCTTACAATCACTGTGTCCAGCTTCCTAGCATCCGGCAGAGGAGCCTGTGGGGCTGAGAACAGCCTGCACCTGGGAGCCAACACCTCGCCGGGCGGGGTGGGGGGGTTGTTGCTGCTTTGTCCTACTTTGCATAGAGATGGGCTGTGGTCTTAATTGGCTTTCTCTGAGCAGACCCCCCTGCTTCCTTGTTCCCACCCCACCCCCACTCACCCATCCAGTGGTGTCCTTCCAGGTCAGCCTCAGTCTTGGAGCAGATCTTGGCAAACACGGGGAGCTGCCTCTTCTGGGCGGTGAGCTCAGGGAGCTTGTCAGGGGGCAGAGGAGGAGATGGCGGTGGCAGCAGTAAGAATGGGCCCAGCCCCACGGGCTCCTGGGATCCAGAGCCACCGACCATGCTGTCCTGCAGGAAGTCCTTGATGACCTGCGTCTCCTCCAGCACCGTCTTGTTGTCAGGGACCTTGCAGGTTTCCGTGGGCTTCGGCGGGAACTGGGCCAGAAGCTTGCTAATCTCAGAATTGGAGGCACTCAGGCTACCCCTGTCCTCAGTCCCCTTGGCACTCTTGACCTTGGCGGCACTAAGGATGCCTGTCACTGTAGATGTGGCAGAATCACAGTCTTGCCTGCTACCAATGACGGACATGTCCAACTTCTGCTCCTGCAGCTGGTCACCTAAGATGATGGGGGCTTCTGGGTATTCAATGCTATCTTCCCCCAGAGTAGGCATAAGAAAGCAGGGAGCCAGCTCCTGGGCCCCCTGGGAAGTGCTGTCAGGTGCCGTCAGCTCCCCTGAGCTTTCTTGGAGCAGGATGAGGTGCTCTTTGGTGAGGCTCAAGAACTCCTGCTCCACCAGCAGGGAGATCTCATCCTTGCCACCGCTCAGCTCCAGAGCTCTGCAAACAGGTTGGAGGCAGACAGACATTAGTACCCGCTCATCAAGGAGTGGTTCTGCATGGGACAGGGCCCCCCAGGAAAGGGGGTGGATGAAAATACGTTTCCTGGTCAAAGACACCTGTTGCTTTCTCAAGGGAGGAAATGGACCTGACATACACAGAGGAACTCGGAAGAGTGACCATCGTCACCCATGGGCCACAGGAATAGAGGGAGCACCCATCCCTCCCTGTTCACTCATGCTCAGGATCTGAAGGAATAGAATTCAGGGAAGTCTGCCCAGCATCACGGGGGCTGGGAGTGAGTGAGCAGCTCCAAGCAGGGGCCTCAAAGTGCTGGGGGCTTGAGCCTAGGGAATCAATCCATCAGGAATCAGTGTAGGACAGTGGAGCGGATAGCCAAGTTCACACGTGGCTCTGTCCCTTCCTATCTGCATGATCCCAGGCCAAGTTGCTCAGCTTCTCAGCACCCCAATTTCCTCATTTAAGTAATAGGAACATCACAGAGGTGTGAAGCCCTGTGCATTGTGTCTGGGAAGAGCGATGCACCTATCAGTTAGGGCGTCTACACTGCTCACAGCCCGACAGGATGCTTGGACCCTGGATTCCACAGGGTGGCTGTCTGGAAACCTTGCTGGTATGGCCTATGACCAGACCATGGAGCCTGGGTTGACTTCTCATTGTAGATGACAGCAACAGCTGCTCGGTGTCTGCACTAGTTCAGAGTGTTCTCCCTATAACCCAGTCTGCATCTCTGACCCTGACGCCACAGCAGGCTGTGAGCAGCCTGATGCCATCGGGTTCCGTGGGCTCTGAGCTCCTGGTCACTGGATCTCTCCAGGTATGGCTGAGGTACTAAACCAGCAACCCTGGTCCACTCAACAACATCCTTGGAGGAAGCACCCTGAATTCCCAGGGTTACCAGAGCCAGCCAGCTTAGAACCACCTGCTTGCTACTCCTATTTGAAGGGCTCCTGGGAGGGATGGATACAGTGGCCCATACTTGGAGCATTCTGGAAACTCTACCCTAGGCACATAGAGAAGAGATGGTGAAGGGGCAGAAGAAGAAGTAAAGGGACACTTGAGTGGATGGAGCTCAGCTGATAGCATGGCCCAGCTGACTGCCCACTCAGGAGGGCACAGGAAGTGCCCAAAATAGTGCCTACGGAATGCCCCATAAGGACTTTACTTTCCTGGTAATACTGTTTGTGTATGAGCACATGCACACACATACATGTACACAGGTGTGTGTGTGTGTGTGTGTGTGTGTGTGTGTGTGTGTTTCGAGGTAGAGTCTTGCTCTAGCCCAGGCTGACCTGGAATTCACTATGTAGTCTCAGGCTGGCCTCAAACTCCCAGAAATCTTCCTACCTCTGCCTCCTGGGTGCTGGGATTGAAGGCATGTGCCACCACACCTGACCAGATGTGTGTTTGATACACACTCACCTGCACAGAAACACGTGACACACAGCTCATATGTCACTACACACAGAACCAGGGGAATAGCTCCGGCCCTTGACAGGCCATCAGTATGATCAGACTCATTTTAGAGGCTCCCTGCTATGCCCCACATGACCTCTTTTATTGCTGAGTCCTGCTGAGGATCAATGATCCTAGGACAGGGCCTGGGTAGCCAGAATACTTAGAGAGCTGAGATGTTAGGGGAGAGCTATGTACCAGAGAACCAAAGGGCATATCTCCATATTTAAACCCATATTCCATATACCTCCTAAACCTGCACACGTCAGTATCCTCCCTAGTCTTGCAGGTATAGAGGGATGCCCATTTGCAAGCCAACCCCAGCCACACAGACCTGGGTTTGAATCCTGGCACCACTGCTTATGTCATGCCAGGCCCTGGGACCTTAGGGTACTCCACTATAAAATGGATGGCTCGCCTGCAAAGCATAAGAACTCATGTTCAAACCTCCAGGTCCCACGTAAGCCAGACGCACAGTGACACAAACCCACAATGTCACACACGAGCACAAGGGGGTGCACACATCAGGAGCTCATACACAGTGGCTGAAGGCCCTTGCACACCCATTTTCTGTCTCTCTCTCTCTCTTTCTCTCTCTCTCTCTCTCTGTCTCTCAAAATAAATTTAAAAAAATAAATTAAATGGATGTGACACATAATATCTCCTGCCTTAAGTGAGCATTGGGTAACCTTGTACGTGTGGGCTGTGAGCAGCTGATAGCAAAGGCTGGGCCTGCTGAGCTCCCCTAGGGCCAGCAAGGCTGTGTGGGAGGCAGGCCTGGTTCCTGCTATGGATTTTTGGTTCACCTTTCTCTCCTCCTTTGCCTCCTTCCCATATCTAGACATAGGGCTACAAATAGGCCCACTCTCACTACTGTGCCCTGGCACAATGAGAAAAAAGATGTCAACCCAGCATCCCAAGTTTCAGATGTTCTTCTTGCACCTCAAACGGGAAGAGGTAAGTCTTAAGTCCTAAGAAGTTTCCATCTTCCCTCCCCACCCACCCCCATTGACTTGCAAAGCAAGCAGTGTGCTGGTAGCTTTTCTGAATTAGACTTGCCGCAGGGATGTTAATTTTTAACACTGATCATGATATTGTGGTTACACTTAAACAACAACAGCAACAAAAAAAAAGGAGCCCTTATCTCTTGGAGCAACATGCTAAATATTTATAGACCAAATTATGTCTAGGGTTTCCTTTCAAATTATCCAGCCAGGGGAAGGAGGGGGAGGGCATCCCAGATGAGATGAGATCGATTGTATGCTGAGAATGTCAATCATAGGGAAAGCTGGAGACAGTTTTGTGGGGTCAGCACACTACTCACTCTTCCACTGTCTATATTTGATTTTTAAATTAAAAAAAAAAAGTAACACTAACAAACACACACACAGACTCACTGCTGAATCGTTTAAAGTCCCAACTCCGTCATACAGAAAAGCAGCTTCTTAAAGACTCACAAGGCCTGGGGTCCCTGTACCAAAACATCCCAGGCGTGGTCTCTTCTTAACACATGACTGAATGCTGCCAAAGTCCCCAGCCCGGAAGCTCAAAGAAACCAGCAAGTGCTGAGTGAGAATCCCAGCAGTGGCATTCAGTAGCTGCCATGTAAGCCTTGGTTTTCTTATCTGTCAGGTGGTAATCACACCCAGTTCTAGGAGTTAGACTGTGAGGATGCTGGGAAGGGAGTTACATAAATACTTAGCACAATCTTCGTGCATAGCAAGCCAGATGACATTCACGACATAATTAATGACTTGTCTTATGTTTATCAGTGATTATATCTGTAACATGGTACCCTAAGCCACTTTTAAGAGTGCTCGCCCAACTCCTTATGCATGTGTTCACACACACACACCACCACCACCACCACCTCACCTCTGTGGGCATCGAGAAAATTACAGAGCTTATGTCTGTCTTGTGCAGCCCTTGTGGAATCTGAGAAAACACTCCCCCTTGTGGCAACTACCTCCTCTCCAGTTCAAATTCACAGTGGCTCTCTGGGCACACAGCTTTCAGACCCTGACCCCTCCAGGTCATTCTCTTTCAGACACTCCCCAGAGGTTAATGGGGCTCTTAGAAAGCTGGCTTTCCTAAAAGGTCACCAGTGTGGCTAAAACAGTGGGGCCCACCCTGGCTGTGAGTCCTCCATGTACCTCTCAAAGGCCACCCTGGGGTATCATTTGTCAGGAATCCACCAAGACTGTAGCATGGAAGTCAGGCATCTGTGCATGCACATTCCATCCTCTCCACATCCTGGGTACCAGTTTCATCCCCACCTCCCAGATGGGAAAGTGACCCTGAAAGGCCAAGGACCTTGTCACCGTGCTAGGAAAGAGGCTCACGTAGGGACACAGCTGATCCACTCATTCCTCCCTCCCCTACCAGGTTCCTCTCTAGAGAGTTCCCCAGCAAGATCCCCTGGTTCCTGGCTGGGCTTTGTTCCTCATTTTGAATGCAATCAGAGATATTGCTGCTCTCATCCTATCCTGTCAGCCCATAGAGGATCATCACAGTGAGTCTTGAGCCTGTCACCCATGGCATTAGCTGTCCCTGACAGCCCCGTGTCAGCTGCATGTCTGATGAGTGCATCTTCGGAGTCTTCAATTTACAGAATTTACAATTTACAGAAATGTTGAACAGGAGAGAGTACAGGGCAGGGCCGTGGGTACACTGCCGTAGACCCTCCTTCCAGCCTGATGGTAATCCTGGATCAATGCTTTGGGGAAATAAATCAGACCAATATCACCCCCTCTCCACACCTCTGTGAGAGCCTTCATCAAACACCCCACTGCAATCAAGATTCACCACATAGTCAGAAGTCCCTGATCTTGTGTCTCCCCCCTCCATCTCCAAGAAAATAAGATTTACTCGTTCTTATTTGCTTTAGAAAACTGCGTGGTCAGAGAGCTAGGACATTCTTGGAATTCAGATCAAACTCTTCCCTGCTTAAACCCCTCTTGTGGATTCTCATTACACACAGGATAAAATCCAAACCCTTTCATGATCCTCAGGACACTACACAAATTGGCCTCATCTCCCCTGTCTCCCAGCCACGCTGATCTTTTATCTATTCCTTGACATGCCAAGCTCATTCCAGCCCCAGGGTCATTGCATTTCCTATGGAATGCACTGCCCCATACCCAGATTGCCCCTTGCTTTGTCAGTATCACCCAGGCGTCAGTTCAGACGTCAGTATCAAAGTGACCTTTCCTACCCATCTTTTTAAAAATGTCCCTCCCTCGATTGCCAGGCATGCTCTGTAGGGACTCCATCGTTGTGTTTATTTCCTTCATAGTATTTGTTGCTATCCTACTGTATCTTTTTTTTTTTTTTTATGTCTTTGGCCCCCATCATATGCTCTCAGGAGCCCTATCTTGTTAAACACAGAGGCCGCCAAGCCTACGGCAGTGCTTAGCATGTAACTCCAGTTCAAAAAGTGTTTGTTGAATGAATGAATGAAGCTTGCTTGCCTTCGTCTACCGCCCAGAGCTACTTAGTCCCCTGGTGCACACTCCTGCTCCTATCCTGGGCCAGGGATTGTGCCAGCTTTTGTCACTGGTTCTGATCTGTGTGGCATTGGCCCCAGCTCTGCTCTAACATCCCTGTAAACAGATCCTATGACCCTCACCATTCTGCCTAACCTGGTCCCAAAGATTCACCATCTCTGCCAGGCAGACCACACTGACTGAGCTCCCAGAAGACTGACCATGCACCTGGCAACTTTGCTAAGTTCAATGTTAAGCATGTATTTCCCAGAATCCACCTGTACTAGTCAGTTCCAGAATACTGGGATAAGTATCCAAACCAGACACAGTTTATGGGAGGAACGGGATTTATTTAAAGCTTACAGATCCACGAGGAAGTTCCATCAACGGTGGAAGAAGCTGGCTCCCATGCATAAATCCAAGCAGACAGAGAAATCACCAGCCAGCAAACACCAAAAAGCAACAAGCACTAAAAATGACGAGCAAGCAGGACCCGGAGCTCAAACTGCTTTCTTACACCTTTTGGGATGGAATCAGATCTGTCCCCAAACACACCTTTGGGCTGGATCCCAGGATCTGCCCTTAGTGACATCTCCTCCAGCCCTGTGGCTGGAGATACAAGTTACAAGTTTAATGTTATCACCTGAGTCAATGGGGAACAGACATTCAAACTACCACACCACACCACCTTCTTTTTTTTTTTTTTTCCTGAGAAGTTTGGCCAGTGTGGCACATCTCCTGGGCTGTCTGCCTCCTCCTTTGGCTTTTTCATTCACAGAGAGCTGGCTGTCCAGCTCCTAGGCTCCAGACAAAGGAAGCCAGTAAGAATTCCATGTCAGGACTCCAGGGCTCCTCCTCCATGATGGCCCTTCTGCTTCACCCACCCCCAGAAATGATAGGTGTGTAATCATAGCTCAAATGCTATGCATTATTTCTGCATCTCAGCATACAGAGTTGTGTAAAAATAAAGGCTACTGGCTGGCTGGCACCCCTTCGTAGCATAATGACTAAGCAAGCATGTTAGCTCCCCCAGCAGCAGTTTTGTGTACATGATAACACAGAGCAAAGATGAAAACTGCTATTCATCTGAGCCAAACAACAGGAAAATATAAGCATAAAATTGTTAGTGCTGGAGGAGGACACCAAGACAAGTATTTTCTTCTAGCGAAGCCATCCCAGACCAATGACAAACGCAATACCTGGTGAGGATAAACTCACCACATGGCTGATTAATAAAAAGTGAGGCAAGTCGACGACTTTGGGGTCATGCACAGAGCAAGGCTTGAATTGCAATCTGTCTATAGGCTGACCTCATGACTGTAGATAAGCTTCTGATCTCTCTGTTTACAGTGGTTAGAGGCTCTAGTGCACCCATTCTCTCTCTCTCTCCATCTGTCTATCTCTATCTGCCTGTTTCTTGCTCTCTCAAATAAATGTAAAATATTTTAAAAAATTAAATATATATATATATATACATACATACATACATACATACATACAGTGGAAAGAGAGAGAACACAGTCCCTCCATTTATTTATTTATTTATTTATTTATTTATTTATTTTTGCCTGGCTGACCATGCTACTTGCTGGTGACTGATTTTTGCCTAGCTGCCCTTGCTATTCACTCATACATGTATCTACCCTATTCTGCCTCCTTAGTGGATATTGGAACAAGTTTCACCAACCTTCCAACATGGACTGAAGACCAGTGGCTCTCCAGGAATCCTCCAGGCCTTCAGTACCAGATTAGAACTGTTGAAGTATCCAGACTTGTGAACTGAGCAGTTACTGGGTTCCTCAATGTTCAAGCCTGTAGACAGCTATTGTTGGATTGCCCAGCCCGTTTTCTGTAGGCTAATAAAATAAATCCCCTTTATAATAACACATTCATTCTATCCGTCCTGTTCCTCCAGAGAGCCCTGACTAATATGCCACCTCAACTCCAGTGGGGAAGTGTGATTACAGACCTCCACTATCACCCTTTCCTGTGCCACACCATTTGATAGTTGCTGCTCTTCGTGATTCAGTAAGAAGCAGAGACTTGAAATGTACCTAGGCTTTTTCATTTACCTTCTTATTTCTCTTGGGACTAGCTGCTCCTTTAAAGTTGGGCCTAAGATAGCCTGCTGGAGGATGACACATCCCATAGAGGAAACCCTCTAGAAGTCTAGGTCCACAGTTGGCCAGACATAGCTGAAGGCACATGGGTGAGTAGTAGCTCTAGTCAAGTCAAGCCCAGTCCTTGCCAGAAGAACCACCCAGCTTAACCAAGCCCGAATCATGTAAATGGGGCGAAGTCTGTAGTTAAAGTCTTGTCACTAAGCTTTGTAGTTTTTTAGGTATCCAAAGCTGACACAAATAGATGCAATCATCCCATTTTTAAAAATGAAGATGCCTGGATTGGAGGGATAGCTTAGTGGTTAAGGCACTTGCCTGCAAAGCCAAAGAACTCAGGTTTGATTCCCCAGGACCCACGTAAGCCAGATGCACAAGGTGGTGCATGTATCTGGAGTTCATTTGCAGTGGCTGGAGGTCCTGGTGCACCCATCTCTCTCTCTCTCTCTCTCTCTCTCTCTCTCTCTCTCTCAATCTCTCTCCCTCCCTCCCTCTTTCTGTCAAATAAATAACTATTTGTTTAAAAAAATGAAGAGGCCAGGGAACAGAAAAGCTAGGCAATTTTCCCAAGGTCACAGAATTAGGAAGGGACAAAGCCTGTGACCTGAGGCAGTCTGGCCCAGATACAATGCTCTTAATTAATAAGTTATTCTGCTCTGGAGAGTAAGAGTGAAGTGTTGTGTGTGTAAGGATACCAGGGACACAGTTCTATGAGGATGTGTCTGTAAGCCAGGCCTAAAGGCTCATAAGCATTTAGCAGGGTAAAGGTTGGGAGGAGATTTGAAGAGACAGGGAGCAGCATATGCAAAGACCATGGGGTAGGAAAGAACATGGCACACTGGGGGACTGATGCTCAAGTGTGTAGGTCACACTCATGGGAAGGGGCTGGTGGGGAGGTGAGAAACAAGAGGCAGGAGTTACATTCCTTCAGGCTTTGGAGGTGTTTTACTCTAAAGGAATTTTACTCTAAAGACCCAGGGAAGCCATGGTAGATTTAAGCAAGGAGGTGTCAGGTTTCCATAGATCAGGATATTTTCTCACAGAGAGAAGTTCAGGGGAGTGACAGAGGTCTGAACCAGTACCTGTTATGATTCTGCTGGGGGCCAAAGATTCCAGTTGCCTCATATTCCCACAGCATCCTGAGAGATAGTGAATGCCTTAGTTCCCAATTTAGAAAGAGTCCCAGGATGGTAAAAAAAAAAAAAAAAAAACTTGTCCAACTTTGCTCAAGAGGGCCACAGTTGGGACCAGATTGGACCCCAGGTCCACATGGCTTCCAAAGCTCTAATTCAGCCACTATGTTGCATTCTCCAAAGGAGAAGATAGGGAGAAATGGGGACTCTGTAGGCAGGAGACCCGGATTCACACCCAGCTCTGTCATATCCCTCTTTGAGCCTAAACTGCAAGAAACACAGATGCCCTACAGAGGTCCACCAGGCATCCAGGAGGACAGAGCAAGGGAAACAGACCTAGAGGACAGGCTGATTTCCAGAGCACAGACTGGCAGAGAGTGGAGGAAGAATAGTGCCAAGGGCCTCAACTAAGGGGAGACTGCCCCAGGAAGCAGAGGGAGAGGATCCCTGAGGCGGGGGCGGGGGGAGGCTCTGCTGTCCAGCCTGAATCTTCCTAGGTTTGAAGTTGGTGGGTGTTCTTGGGTCTTCCTCCTTGCATGGGGACCCGAGGGCCACCGCTATTGCCATGGTGCATGTATTACAACAATTCAGTATAATGCATGCCCAAAGTAGAGGGGAGGTAGCTGTCTGAGTCTTCCCCCACCTTCCCCCTGTCAGGTCGAGGACTCACTCTCTCCATATACTCCACAGCTGTGTATACACACACACACACACACACACACACACACACACACACACACACCAAAACCATGTATGTCTACCCAACCATTTACACACCACAGCCATGCACACATACCCACATGCATACATACCACAGCTGGTTATGCATGCATCACCACCATACACGTACCATAGTCATGCACTCACACATATACAACACAACCAGATATACACTCACAATAAAATACATCATAGTCTTATATACACTAATTCATGCAACTATATGACCTCAACCATGTATGCATATGCCACACCAAACACATGCATATAGCCATGTACATACACATGCACCTATGCACATACACACCACAGCCATGTATGCACACCATAGCCATAAGCACGGATGCATACACACACACACACACACACACACACACACACAGTCATATACATCCATGTACACCGGCATAAACTTCTTGCTCAGAAAGGAAGGTGAACTCCACCTCTGGCCATCTGGATTGAGGGTCAGTTCAGAGAGGTTACAGATTCAGCAACCACCAGGTAGCTTGTGTCCAAAGACGCCTGCAACTCTGCTAAGCTCTGTATGCTGGTACTTCTCTGGTGGAGACAGGGGGGGATTCCCTGGGGGTGAGTGGGACTTAGGAAAGCTTCAATCTCCCTGCCTGGGCCCGCCTCCACTCTCCAGATCAAGCCTTGTGCAGTGCAGCAGGATTAAGTGAGATGATGAATGGTAAATTGTAAAGAGCGCTATGCAAATGTTAGCGGCTCTGACTGAGGAGACAGACAGAGGTGTGCAGGAAAGCCAGGCATGGCTGCTGCCTTTGGAGTCCTATAGGCCAGGTTCACAGCCCAGAACCCTACTGACCAAGGTGTGAAGCTGTGCAAGTCACCAAGACCTTGATCTCTTTACGTGCTAAGTGGGGATGGGACAGTGACACCTGCCGCTGTTAAAGAAGGCGACCCTGTGAAATTGTTCTGCTTCCAGTATGAAAGGCCTGTTCATCTCCTTTCTCAGCAAAGGTCTTTGCCCACAGTAAAGTCGATTTTTTTGAAATTTGTCCCTGGAATACATATAGAGCTCAGGAAGGGTTAGTCTCTTCCTTTTCTTCCATGTTTTGTTTCCAAACTCCTCCTCAAAAGCTGTTGCCTTTGTAGCCTGGAGTCTCTACTGTCAGAAGGATGTGAGAAACTTCTACACAAAAGCCTAAGAGGCAGAATGTAATGCAGATTCCTGGGGATCCTGGGAGAAGGTGTAACTTGGTGGCCCAGAATGGAGCATCAGTCTCTGCATTTTGAGGTCTCCCTCACCCATCTCCCCTCTTGTTCTGGCCATACTGTTGCAGTTGGAGATACCCATGCAGGTACAGATCTTCTAGATACTTTGAAGCAATTCTCTGCCAGTCAGTCAGGGCCAGTGGGAGGGCTTTAAAAGGCACAATAGCAAATGGAAGTGAGACAAGCCCCTGAACGCGCACGCGCGCGCGCGCACACACACACACACACACACACACACACACACCTTTCTCACAGTCTCCCTCTGGAGCAGAAATTGAGTTGGACCAAGGCTGGGTGCAGGGATGAGGGATTCAGTGAGCTGCGGAATGAGACAGGAAGTACTGGGGAATAAATACAGCAATAAAGGAGCTCCGGTTGGGAGCTACCTAGTGATTCTTATTGTTCAAATTATCTTTAAAACTTTTCATTTGAATCTGTTTAATAAGGGGAGGCTTACCCTAAGGAAGAGGTATTTTTTTAATGTGACTTGGGAGCTGAATTGGAAAGAACGTTACAACAAAGATATTAAAAAGGGGATTAAACCAAACCACTGGTGGCCCATCTCTGCAGGCTCCCAAAACTTGTGACACAGCTCCTGAAAACATAAAATTAAATTACAAAGGGGGACCCAGGAAGTGGGACCTTAATCATGATTCATCTCCCCTCCTGCTCATGGCTCCTTGGTGCTAAGCACACTAAGCACACACAGAAAGCTGTTCAGAAGGGATCTGGGTATCCAGGCCTTGAAGCCCGATGGGCCTCTTATCCATGCTCTGTTCCCTTCCAGCTGCCTAGCTCCCCTGAGCCACCCCAACATCATCTACAAAATTGGAGTCATAGTGACCATCTACAAGGAAATGTTGCCAGGACAATGAAATAAGACAGCATGTTGACCTACACAGCCTGATACATACAAACTGCTCAAGAAAACACTAGCTCCCTTGGGCTAGAGAGATGGCTTAGTGGTCAAGCCACATGCCTGTGAAGCCTAAGGACCCCGGTTCGATTCTCCAGGTCCCACATAAGCCAGGCGCACAAGGGGGCGCACGCATCCATAGTTTGTTTGCAGTGGCTAGAGGCCCTGGTGCGCCCATTCTCCCTCGTTCCCTCTCCCTCTCTCTGTCTCTAATAAATAAATAAAAATATTTTTAAAAAAAAAAAAAAAAGAAAACACTAGCTCCCTTATATGCAGCCCAAGGTAGAAGGCGGAAAAATACCTGCTATGTCTTAGTTTATTGATATTCTCTCCTATATCCCTCTGATGCCCATGACCTTCTGCTTGGATCCTGGCCACCTCTGAGCCTCACTCACCTAGAGGTGGCATTTTAATGGCTCATACATCATTTGCTTCCTCACTCATTCATATATATACACTGCATAGTCACAGAGTGCCAGGAACTCAGCCAGACACTGGGGAGACAAAGATGAGTAAGACATAGCCCTTGCCCTTAAGAAACCCATGGTGAAGTGCAAGAGGAAGAGCTGTTGCCACAAGACAGCATATAGTATGTCAGGTGACCACCACGTCATCGGGATGCAAGGACAGGGCTGACAGGTGCACTTGGGGTTTTGTCCTCCACCCTGGCCAAGAGGCGATGCAAGCGATCATTCCAATCTGGTTTTTCCATTCTATCACCTTTATAGAGACCACACCATCCACCTTAGAGTGAGGAATGTGTTAGTCTCTGGTGACAATATCTTTTGTATTCTCTCATAATAGGAGTTACAGGAACCAACCAAACCTGATCTCCCTTTTTGCCCTGACTCCCAAGAATCTCAGAGCAAAATATTGTCCTCACATCAACAGTTTCCCTTTGCCTATTTCATGATACAGAAGGTCTTTTCTCCCCATCTCATTCTTGTCCTGTTATTTTATCCTTGATTGAAACAATGATGGTGAAGGTAATGATGATAGAGTGGTGATAATGATAGAAGTAGTGATGACAAGCCGGGCGTGGTGGCTCATGCCTTTAATCCCAGCACTTGGGAGGCAGAGGTAGGAGGATTGCTGTGAGTTCGAGGCCACCCTGAGAAAACAGAGTGAATTCCAGGTCAACCTGAGCTAGAGTAAGACCCTACCTCGAAAAAAACCAAAAAAAAAAAAAAAAAAAAAAAAAAAACAAAGAAGATATAGTGATGACAATGGTGTGGTTGGATGGTGATGACGACAGTGATGGCGGTGACATGATGATGGTGATTGTGGTGATCATGATGGTGTTTCCATGATACTAATGATGTTGATCATAGTGACCATGACCGTGATGATGTTAACAGTGAACATGGAACCCTTATCTAGTCCTAGCATGGTATAGGCTTGACTTTCATTATTCCATCAGCCCAAAAATCCTTAAAGGTAGTCACAATGAACTTTTTCCATTTTGAAGATGAGGAAAATAAGGCACACACAGTTTAGGGAACTTGTTTTCAACAAGACAACTACTACCTTAAAACCCTGAACAAAGAGGTAGGATACCATAACTTACTTAACTTTAAAAGGGGAACATGGAGTGAGGCACAGAGATACATCCCTACAGTCAGAGTACTGAAGACGTTGCAGTGGATGGATTGCTTAAGTTCAAGAGCTTGACATCAGCTTGGGCAGCATAGCAAGATCCTCGTGTTTTGACATGAGGAGAGGAAAAGGAGAGAAGAGAGAAAAATAAAAAAGCTAAAGATATAGCTCATGGTACTAGCCTATCATGGGTAAGGTCTTCACTTTGATCATCAATACCAAAAGACAGAGAGAAATATGGAAAAAGTAAAAGTGTTGGATGGGGTGAAGGATAGAGAATTCAAAGGACCATATACATATTCTGGCTCTTCAAGGACGGATGGGATCTCAATAGACAGAGACAGAGAGAAAAGCATTCCTGGTAGTGGAGTCACCGGAGCACAGCCAGGGCTACACATGCTTTCTCATACTCGTCTTGGTTTATAAAACATGTGAGGGAGAGCAGCAAGAGAAACAGGCAGGGCCACTACAAGGACCATGAAGGCTAGACTATGGAGTGAGAGGACAATGAGTTGCTGTGGAAGATATCTGAGCAGTGTCGTCTTTGTGCAGAAGGAAGAGGCTAGCAAAGGGTTGAGGACTTCCTGGAGAGAGACGAACCAAATGCATGCAATGAGATGTGAAGGTGGCAGAAAAAGGACAGGTAAGGAGATAAGTAATCCTTTTTCTTCTATTCTTTTTTTCTTTTCTTTTCTTTCTTTTTTTTTTTTTTTGAGAGAGAGAGAGAGAGAGAGAATGGGCTCACCAGCAGCCTCTCAGCCACTGTGAAAAAACTCCAGACATGTGTGCCCCCTGTGGGCAAGTTTGCATTGTGCACTTGCATCACTTTTGTGTCTGGCTAAACATGGGACCTGGAGATTTGAACAGGTTTTCTTAGGCTTCGCAGACAGGTGCCTTAACCACTAAGCCATCTCTCCAGCCCAAGATAAGTAATCATTTGCACTATGGAAAGGGCTGGAGAAATAGCACAGCAGCTAAAGGTGTTTTTTTGCAAAGCCTGATAGCCTTGGTTCAATTCTCCAGTACCTATGCAAAGCCAGATGCACAAATCGGCACATGTGTCTGAAATTTATTTGCAGTGGCAGGAGGCCCTGGTGCATGCCTATTCTCATTCTCTCTCTCTTTCTCTCTTTCTCTCTCTTTCTCGCTCCCTCTCTGCTTTCAAATAAGTAAAAAAATATGTTTCTTTTTGGGTTTTTTTTTTTTTTTTTTTTTTTGGTTTTTCGAGGTAGGGTCTCACTCTGGTCCAGGCTGACCTGGAATTAACTATGTAGTCTCAGGGTGGCCTCGAACTCTCAGCAATCCTCCTATCTCTGCCTCCCGAGTGCTGGGATTAAAAGCATGCGCCACCACGCCCGGCCAAAAATACGTTTTTCATAAAAATACCATACAGGGAATGGGAGGAGACAGGACAGGAGCCCTTAGCCTCTGCCAGTACTGTGATATGCACTAGTTCACATAACAAGCAAATATGAAGGTTCTTCCATGTTAATGTGACAGATGCTGAGACCCAGACTGGAGAGCTCAAGGGAGGGATATGCCAGCTTAAGAGATGCCTTTCAGGTAAAGGACTCTAACCTACTACTCTACAGTGCCTCTGCAATCATGGTCCATATTGAAGAGATACAGGGATATGGATGTCAGTTAAAGGATGTCCTGGAGCCTATCAGAGACTAAAGGAAGGAGAAAGCCCAGCTTATCCCTTTAGACAACAAAGACATACAGCAATATTACCACTACTCCATCCCCATAATCTACCAGTCCATTACCATCATCTATCACCACCATCCATCATCCATCATCACCATCCATCACCACCATCCACCATCCATCACCACCATCTATCACCATCATCCATCACCACCATCCATCACTCCATCATCCATCACCACCATCCATCACTCCATGACCACCATCCATCACCACCATCCATCACTCCATGACCACCATCCATCACCACCATCCATCACTCCATGACCACCATCCATCACCACCATCCACCATCCACCATCCATCATCCATCACCACCATCTATCACCATCATCCATCACCACCATCCATCACTCCATCATCCATCACCACCATCCATCACTCCATGACCACCATCCATCACCACCATCCACCATCCATCACCACCATCTATCACCATCATCTATCACCACCATCCACCATCCATCACCACCATCCATTACTCCATCATCATCATCCATCTCTCCATAATCATCATCACTACCACCCCATCATCACCACCATTGTCACCATCATCATTATGATCAAGAATAAAATGACAGCACCCAGCATGGGCCTCGATGGGGCAGAAACCTTCTCACTGCCAGGACAAAAACACTTGACTACAAACAACTGATGGATGGAAAGGATTTAATTAAGGTTTACCTTTTGAGGGCTGTTTCATCATGGTGGAGAAGGCATGGCACAGCAGGCAGCCAGCTCACATCTTCATACATCAGAATCAGCAAGAGTGAGTGAGCTAGTGAACCCAGTAGGGTGGCCTAATAAACCTCAAGTCTCACCCTGGCGGCATACCTCCTTTAGCAAGGCTCCACCTCTCCAAAACGCCACCAGCCAGGGATCAAGTTATGAGGCTAAGGGGGACATAACTACTACACTAGATTTCCATATGTGGGTCTTGTCCTTTTCACTCCCATCACCAGGTTTCAAGCTTTTAAGATAATGATAGATAATGTTTCTCAAGCAACTTTTCCAGAAAAGTAAGTGTTGGAAGGCAAATTGAAAAGTGAAAACTATTGCCAGCTTTATCAAAAGCAACTGGGTCAACTCACAAGAGAAGGCATAGGGGTCATCAGATCTCCACCTGAGATCAGGCACCCTCTGCACCAGCTGTATTCAATGAATGCACAAAGTCTTGTAAACCCCAATCAAAAAAAAAAAAAACCTATATATAGAGAGAGGGTAAATGGTCAAGGAACAATGAGCTCCATCATCTTGGTGTCGGTGCAGTCTCCAGGTTCTGTAAGTAAGCCCTCACTCCAAAGAGCATCCGCAGGGGTAATCCTGATATAGAGAGCTCCACTAAGGTGGTGTCTCTGGAGTCTCCGTGCACTTAAAGTAAGCCCTCAACCCAAGGCTGAGGGGGAACATCTGTGGGGGTAATCCTGATATAGTGAGCCCCACTGAAGTGCTGCTCTGTGGTCCCATAAGCCTGGACAGGGACCAGGAGCTTCTGAAAGTAGCCATGGGGAAGTGCTATTCAGGGATGCAACTTTGTGATGGTGTGGCTGCTCTGGGGTCCCTCATCCTGAGGCTGAGGGAGGAGCATCCAAGGAGTAATCTTGGCACAGGAAGCCCCATCAAAATCAGCTGCTTTGGGGACTCCTCATTCCTTTAAATAACCCCTCTCCATGCTCTGTAAGTGACCCCTCCCCAATAAGCTTATTGGTTCACCAAACTGGTACTGGTCTAATCACGGTCTGCCATCTAAGTCCTATTTGGGATGAAGACATGTGTTCGCATCTCCCATCCAATGGTTTGATAACAATAGCAGAAAAAAATTGCTCTGTTGGAAGAGCCATTCAAACAAGGCGGCGCCTTGGGTCCTCAAGTCTCTTTGGCTTCCCCGTGAGAATTGCTTTATGGGAGCCAAGAGCAAGCAAACCTCAGAGCTCAGCACAGCACAGCACAGCTCTTCCTTGTAGCAGGCTGCGGGTCAGAAGCTTGAAGCTTGTTTCATATATACATATATATGTATAATTTTAAAAGCTTACACAGATTTCTTCCTACCAATTTATCTTCCTGCTAGGATATGACTTGGAACCATCTTCAGTAAAGCCTTTAGACTCTGCAAACTAGGTTCTGCCTGACTTGGGTGGATGGGACAATCTCAAGGGCTTAGCAAGTCCGAGCAGTCAGGCAAGCTGACCATAGCCAGCCAGCTGGGGGCCACCCTGCCACTTTCCTCCGCCTCCTTTGCCCACAGTGCATTCCATCCCTAGGGAACCCCCACCCTTCCCTGCATCTGATGGACTCTTTCCATGAACTGTTCTTTCTCTCTTCTCAAAACTGGGGGGGGGGCATCCACCCCAGGAAACCTTAGCAGCTAGTATTAATCACAAGGTCATCTGCTCCTTGGGAACTGTGCCCCTATCTTCCATCATGCTCTGAATTCTGGGGTTTCTTATGCTGGTTCTCAGCTTGCTTCCCTCACCTTGTCCTGGGGAAACCTTTCCCAAATCTTAAGCCCAGGTTAGCCCCTCAGTGGGCTCCTTTATCAGCATCCTTGTATATTCCCCTCTGCCTTTTGCATGAAGGTCCACAAAGGAGGTTAGGAGCGCTCTCTCTCTCTCTCTCTCTCTCTCTCTCTCTCTTTTCCTGCACTGCACTTCTTTTCTAAACATCACCTGGCAAGTAGTAGATGCACAACAAATGTTTGCTAAATGCTACTGCTGTCAGATGAATCTGTGACCGTCACACGCACTGGACCAGGAAGTCTGAGAGGGAAAGGCCTCTGTCTTAATTAACTCCTGTATCCCTGAGGCCCAGAACTAGACCTAGCCTGTGAACCATCCTGATGAGCGTTGCTTAAAGGAATCCAAAAATGAAAGACGGAACAAATGCATTCCATAGAGTGGAGTTCACAGAAAATCCTAAGAGCCTGTTCTGAGACGGAGGCATTTCAGTGATGATGGGAATGAATGAAGATGTAACCCGCAAATATGAGTCAGTAAGGCGTCTTGCCACAATTCTCTAAGCCCAAATTTAAGACTAATTAAAAGATAACTGAACAGGATTCTGGAGTTTAATTGACTCTAGACAGAACGATTGATTTCTTGCCAAAACCCATTTCTCCCCTCTTCTTCCCCACCTCTTTAAATGGCACCACTGTTGAACCAGGAACTCAAGCCAAAACCCTGAGTTACATATCCATGTCTTAGTGAGCCCCAAGCCATCATCAGGGCCCCTGGCTCCTCTCAAAGTACATACTAAACCCCCACCAATTCCAGCCATCTGTACAGCACAGGCTCAGGCCAGTCACCACTCCCCATAGGCCTTAGCTTCCTCTCTCACCCACTAGGAGTCAATTTTGCACAGGAGCTGGGAGGCAGAGTGAAAAAGAGATCTTTAAGCAAAGAGTGACCATGAGGCCCCACCTCTTGCAGAGTAGCTATTGGCAGTTAATGTTTGTTGTGGGAAGGGGAGTCATGCTCTTCAGTGGTTTAGACACTGTTAACTGGCCCAGGCTATGTAAATACCCCCTCCCCGTCCAAGCACCCATGCTCAGTGGATCACAAAACAAGATTAGGAAGGGCAGTGCTTGGGAAGAAGGAACTTAGTAGGAGTGAGAGAGGGGTTGGAGAAGGTAGTGTGTGTGTGTTGGGGGGGGGAGTAAATGTGATCAAAATACATTATGCACATGCATGAAATTTCCAAAAATAAAGTAATTTTGAAAAATTTGTATTATTTGCATGTGTATGTGTGTGTGTGTCACATGACTGAGCCTCTTGCCACTGCTAATGAACACTGGATGCTTGTGCCACTTTTTGCCTCTGGCTTACATGGATGGCTGGGGAATTGAATCCTCGCTGGTGGGCTTTGCAAGCAAAGTGCCTTTAATGGCTGAGCCATATGCCTAGCCTCCCATAAAATAATTTTTTTAAAGGAAGTATTTTTGTAAATGTTGAATCTGGATGCATCATAATGCCTGAGATCCTCCTGAAACATCCCACTACATGGACGTTTCAGGCCTCAAAGACCTCACCTGCCTGATGCCAACACCAGCTGATACTGCGTCACTATCTCTCTGTGCTCCAGTGGTGCCATCCCTCTCAAAGTTCACATCCTCCTCAGGGTCTCCGCACTTGCTCAGCCCTCTGCCTGAAATTTCCTTTCTGGAATTGTCACGTGGCTGGCTCCAGGACTCAGCTTGAAGGATCTGACACACAACTCATTGGCTTTCATTCACAACTACTTGATTCTATTTCTGTCATAGCACTTGTTGCTATCTGATGTTATCTCATTTATTTTTATGAGCTTATTATTGGACTCTCTCTCTCCCCTCTTCCTCTGTCAAATAAATAAATAAATCCAGGCGTGGTGGTGCATGCCTTTAATCCCAGCACTCGGGAGGCAGAGGTAGGAGGATTGCTGAGAGTTCAAGGCCACCCTGAGAGTACATAGTGAGTTCCAGGTCAGCCTGAACTAGAGTTAGACCCTACCTTGAAAAACCAAAAAAATAAATAAATAAATAAAATAAAAATAAGGGCTGGAGAGATGGCCTAGTGGTTAAGGCATTTGCCTGCCAAGCCAAAGGATACTGGTTCAATTCTCCAGGACCCATGTAAGCCAGGGTGCACATGCATCTGGAGTTCATTTGCAGTGGCTAGAGGCCCTGGCACTCCCATTCTCTCTTTCTCTCTCTGCTTCATTCTTTCTCTCAAATCAATCAATCAATAAAATATATTTTTTAAAGATTTAATAATAATAATAAAATAGGGCTGGAGAGATGGCTTAGCAGTAAAGGCATTTGCCTGTGAAGCTAAGGACCCATGTTTGACTCTCCTGATCCCACACAAGCCAGATGCACAAGGTGATGCAAGTGCACAAGGCCGTGTACATGCCCTGTAGGTGACATACACATCTGGAGATCGATTGCAGTGGCTGGAGGCCCTGGTGTGCCAATTCTCTTTCTCTCTTACACATAAAAAAAAATAATAATAATAACAACCAAACAAAAAATAAATAAAAAGAGTTTCATTTAAACATAGAGAAGCCCATCACTTGAGAGGCAGAGGTAGGAGGTTTGCTGTGAGTTCGAGGCCACCCTGAGACTACGTAGTAAAGTCCAGGTCAGCCTGGGCTAGAGTGAGACTCTACCTTGAAAAACAAAACTAAAAACAAAAACAAACAAAAAATAAAGATAGAGAGGGGCAGGCGTGGTGGTGTACAGCACTCTGGAGGCAGAGGTAGAAGGATCATTGAGTTTGATACCAGCCTGAGACTACATAGTGAATTCCAGATCAGGCTACACTACAGTGAGACCTTACTTCAAAAAAACAAAAAAAAAAAAAAAAAAAAAAAAAACAGCATAGGGAGGGAGGGGAGGGGAGGTCTCCAGATAAGGGTCAGGGTAAAGTACTTGTCATGCAAGCATTAGAACCTGAGTTCAGATCTCCAGCCCCCAAGAGAAATGCCAGGTGTGGTGACACACACTTGCAATTCTAATGCTAGAAGGCAAAGACAGAGGTCAGAGGATCACTGTAAGTTCAAGGCCAGCCTGAGACTACATAGTAAATTCCAGGTCAGCCTGTGGGAGTGAAGGAAAAACTGAAGCCAGAATGGTATAGTTTGATAATTACTGACACATAGACTCTCACTATACTATTCTATTTTGTAGATTTGAAAGTTTGTGTAATAAAATGTTTTATAAAAAGATATTCATCATCTTAAGATAGTACACACCTCACATAAAAATCGCAGATCTTGGGCAGGAGAGATGACTGAGCAGTTAAGGTGCTTGCCTGTGAAGCCCAAGAACCCATGTTCCATTCCCCAGGACCCACATAAGTCAGATGCATAAGGTGGCGCATGTGTCTAGAATTCATTTGCAGTGGTTAGAAGGCTCTGGCGTGCCCATTCTCTTTCTCTCTCTCTCTTCCTCTCTCTCTCTCTCTCTCTCTCTCTCTCTCAAATAAATAAATAAATAAATAAATAAATATTTTTTAAAAGGAAGAGCTGGGCTGGAGAGATGGCTTAGCAGTTAAGGCAACTGCCTTCTAAGCCTAAGAACCCGATTCCAATGTCCAGGTCCCACGTTTAGCCAGATGCAAAGTGACGCAAGGGCGCAATGCCACACTTGCCCACAAGGGGGCGCACATATCTGGATTTTCCTTCACAGCAGCTGAGAGACTGCTGGCGTGCCCATCTTTATCTGTCTCCCTCTCCCTCTCTGTCTGTCTCTTTCTGTGTCTGTCTCCAAAAATAAATAAAATAAAAGGAAGAGCTAACAGAAATGGTTACCATTATTATTATAGGAATTCTTACCCATCTTAATTAATGCCACGACTATTCCAACATCACATTTTATCAGCCCACCAACACACATCTGTATCTGGCAGATGAGGAAACCAAAGCTCAGATACATGACACAGTCATATGTTCTGTAGCTGGTGCAGGGCTAGAATGCGATCTTAAACCAGCCCCGCTGCCTTTCATTTCCAGAATAGCTCACTGTGTTTTACTTGGTGGATAGCTGCATGACTACGCTACCGCTCATGCATCCAAGTCAGTGGCTTCCTGGCTTTTTGCTTATTAGCAGAATTCTTTTCAAATGCAACCATACTCAGAAACCCAGTGGGTAAAACTGATAAAAGCTGAATATTCTGGCTGAAGTGGAGATTGGAGCCCTGAAACCAAGCCATTTGACACCAAGGGTGGCTGCAGAAGGACCCTAGAGTCTTGGAACACAGTGTGAAGACCCCATGGAAGCCAACAGCAGCAAACACCCCCCCGTCCCAAACTCCATGAATTGCATATTGAGGGCAGTGTTGTTTGGATAATGCATCTTTCAGGTCCCCGTCTCCCATAACATTGGATAGTCATTATCAGTGCCGAGGTGGACAAGGGGGGGCACATCATTCTCAATTTGCAGATGAGGAAACAAGGCCAAGCAGAGCGAAGCCAGCGGCCAAAGGTGCACCAGTTCAATTTCCGGCCAAGTTCAGACTGGAAGTAGAGTCTGTCTCCACGCATTCAGTGTGACATTGGCAGAAATGGGGCCATCTACTGGAAATTGCTGCTGACCCTTGGTTCCACAAAGTGGACAATCAGCTCTTTGGCCTCTGAGAGCTGAGCACAGTCTCAAGGTCCCTCCTGCCAAGGCTCTGTCCCAGAGCAGATGGCAACGAGTGCAGAACTCAGTGCCACAGAAAGGCCTGACTGCAGGCTTTTGGCTAAAGGCGCACCATTTCCATCTAAGCCAGGACGTGCTGATCATACGGGGACAGGGAGGCAGGAGCAGCCCCCGTGCCTTCCACCTTCATCTGGAGCAAGTGAAGTTCGCAGAGGGACAGCAGGAAGTGCCAACTTGGTCGTGAGCTACTCCCTCTGCTTTTCCTCTTAGCTCTTGCTTTAAATAGTCCTGAAACCAGAAGCAGCTGATAAATGCCTGAATGGTCCCCTCACTCCAGAGCATCTTCGGAACTGAGCTGGAGCATGTGTTGGAACAGACAATACTCAATTATCACTTAGTCTTTAATTAGCTCTTAATTGTTAACACTTAATCCATCTGTAAAATGGGGACACTAATACCTGCTTCATCGAGACTCTGGGAGGATTAATTAACGTTTGCAACCCACTTTGAAGACACGAAGCCTTGAAGAAGTACTCAACAGTGGCATTAATCACCACGGCCCATGTGCTCCCTGCTCCTAATGAGGTCCCTTCTTTCTCCCCGCTCCCTCCTCTGCTTGCAAGTGTTCTCCATCAGTCGCTCCCCAACATTGCCCTAGCATAAAAACTTAGCTCTGTGTTTCCCAGACACGGGATTTCCCACCCAGGAAACGGGCTATTTACAGCCACTTTAATTTTCTATTATGTCCTCTGAATATGTCAATGCCTTCCTAGTAAATATTTTGATGTGTGCTCTTGCAGTAGCTTCTGTGAAAGCTGAATGGGACAGCTGCTCCTTGTGTTAGGGAATTCCAGATGTGGTTTAAAACCACCAGGCTCATCTGTAGGAATGCCTGGCCTTTGCTTGGGAGAGGGGAAGGATCTCCCACTTGCCTCTGGGGACAGTCATGAGCCATCTAACCCTCAGCTTTGGGTTTTGCTATGACCCCAGATCCATATCTGAGTTGCTTTTCCAGTAAGACATATCCCCTTGGATGGTGAAGGGACAGCCACCCTGGTCTGGTGCTTCTCGTGGGAACTTCAGGAGGACCTTGTTATCTCTTCCCTATTGGACCCTGGACCATTGGGGTGGGGAAAAAGTATACAGCCTTTTAGTTTTAACCAGACTGGGAGGTCGGACTTCAGGTTTGCTCCCTTGCTGCCAACCAAATTGGGGCGTACTCACTGTTCTTGCAAGTTGATCGTCCCAGGCATGGGAGCAGAGAGCTTCTCCAGCGAAGTCCTTGGCTGCAGGGCCTTGGGTAAGCCCTGAACTCTCTTCCAGATTTCATGGCAAATCTCATCGAGGCTGTCTTGGGGTGTGTCCTGATGGATCCAAACAAATCTGGGGAATGGACCTAGGGCGGAAGGGCGTTTAGCCACCAGGGTGGAAGATGAAGGAAGCCCATTTCCACTGGCCATCCTCTTCCTCTCTTTCCGGAAGACTTTTTGTCCACCCAGGGCTGGGAGACAGGACTGTTCACCACCAGTCCTCATTCACCAGAAAGGAAACCTGAGGACTGGGCCCCGGAAACAGTTCTGTCTGGCTGTTGCTCCAGCCAGATGGGAGTCTTCAGAGGCCTTTGATTTGAGTGGAGGGTGGGGGGTAGCTGCCTTTTGGGAAGGGAGGGGGGTTTATGTTGGCTTGTTTTTATTTGCTCTTTCCTGACTTTTTCCCCCCTCCCCTTCTCCCTTAGAAGAAAATATTTAAAAGTCAACAAAAACCAGTAGCTTAGTAACCGTGGAATCCCCCAGAGCTCAAGAGCCAGGCACCTAAGCGGGCAGAATGACATCTGGGAACAGCTGGAGGGGGAGGACTGGCTCTCCCCACAGAATCGGGCACTTCCCCTTGGCGACACCCTGGGATACCTTGGGGCGCCTGGGGCTCAGCCCATTCTCGCTAGTGGAAGGGCTGAGTAAAGGGCCCGACACAGTGCTAGCCTCTGTGGAGCAGGGCCCTGTCATGGGATGCTCAGCCCTGGTCTTCCCAGGATCCCTGCGCACACGGGAGGACAACGGCCCGCAGCCCACCCTGGGGCCCCCAGCTTTCACTCTCCCTGTTGTCCCTTTCTGTCCCTCGTTCTCTCCTCCACTCCTCTGCCACCCGGGAAAGAAATCTCCAGTGTGGAGCTCGGTGTGCAGCCTGCGGGGCCTTGGTCTCCAGTGGACATCTGCCGTGCCCCTCACGCAGGGCTGTGATGGGCACCCGGAGAGGGTTCCGACCCTTAAAAAAGGGTGCTGCTAGGCTGAGCCGCTTTGATGAATTGGTGCGCCAGTGGCTCCCATACCCCTGCCCTGCCGACGAGCGCTGGGATTCCTTCTGTGGGTTCAAACGCAACGGCTTGGTGCGCGGGGCACCGGGTGGGGGTGGGGAGCTCGGTGTTCAAGGCCTGCAGGTGGGGTGGGGGCGGGGTGGGGTGGGCTCCCCAGGGCTTTTCCTCCACTAGAAGTCAAAGCAACACTCTGTCCCCACCCCACCATCCCTTACAAACCTCACAGCCAGCCAGGGATGAAGGACTTGTTCCTTTGCCCTCTGGTGTCAATCCTAACTGCCATTCTGCGGGGCACGGAGGACCCAGCGCCTGAGCTCGCTCAGATCAAATCTTACTCAAGCTCATGAAATTCGTATCGCTTTCCAGTGGTCATTGTACACGATGGGAGGAGACTGGAGTTGGGTCTAGGGCTCCTAGAAGCCAGGGACTAGGATTTAAACCTTGGGAGTCCAGTCCTGGTCTAGCACCCTTGGCCTCACAGGCAAGATCCCAGGGCTGGGTGTAAGGTCCTAGGTGATGGGGACCGGGAGGGAGGTAGAGGTACAGAAGGAAAGGAATCCCTAGCTGGTGGCTCCTGCGCTTCCTGGGATGACTTGCTTGGCTCTGACACATGTTCTCTCTCTGGGCCTCCAGCTCAGTGGTTGTTCCTCCAGGGCCCCCCTTTGGGAAGGATGAACAAGGAGCAGAGAAACAAGGCAGAAGAATGGAGGCAGACAGATGGGCCTTGGCACTGAACTTCTAGCTATGTGCCCTGACATTTCTTCCCATCTCCCAAGAACCCATGACACAGAGCCCTTTCTCCTGTGTCAGGCTAGCTGCTGGACAGTGGACAGAAAGAAGTGGACGCAAACATCCGAGGCCTTCTCTTATAGAGGAGGGTGGATCCCTAACCTGCAAAGGCTGACACAGAGATTTCAAAGACTGCAAAGGATGACTTGGAGGCTGCAGAAGCTTTTGCAAAAGAGCCTGCCAATGAGGAGGATAGGCTCTTGCTTTTAGATGGGGGTCCGGGCAGGGCTTTTAAAGAAGGAAACACTTGAGAAACAAAATGGAAGGATGAGAGGAAATTCCCTTTTTTATGGAAAATGCTGGTAACAAATTATTATGAAAATCACATTTCTGAGCTGGGTGTGATGGTACATACCCATATCTTAGCACTTGGAAGGCTGAGGCAGGAGACTCTCACTTTCTAGTCTAGTTTGCGTTTAATAGGAAGATACAGTCTCAGAAACAAAAAAAATCTTTTAAAACTCATTTCTAGCACCCAGTAGGCAATTGATGGATATAGGTTGGATAAACAGCATAGGAAGTACCTGGCCACTACACAGCCTTGCTCTTTATAGACAGGCTGAGTTCCTGGAAATGTTGACTCTGAATTTTGAAATCTGAACTTCCTTTCCTTTTGATTTTCATTATAAAATTGAAGATGTGCTCCTTTGGGGAAAATTCCAAGGACCTAGACTGAATAAAATTATAGTTAAGAATGTAGAAAACCTTTTAAGATAGTGTATTTAAAGGAAAAGTGATCATTTCTGATGAAATATTAATAGTTCTGAAAATGTCACTCAGTGTTTGTGCTGCCTGGTATTTGGTTGGCTAACACCCATGCTTAGAGCAAAGCACTGATTCTGCAGTGCCCAGGCCACAGGATTCTAGAAAGCCAGCCAGCTTCCTCTCTTCTTCTGTTCTTTCTCCCCTTAGCAGAAGACCAGTCAACAGGGGCTAAAGCAAAATGGATGGCAAAAAAAAAAAAAAAATCTCAAGCAGCAACAGGAAACAAAGATAGAGGTGTGCTTCTTAGAGCACCCAGGGAGATGAGGCGTCTGTAAGACTCTGAAAAACCTTTCCGTGCTGCATTTAGAAACTGCATAAGGCTCCATCTCATATGAATGCCACCAGCCAGGCAGAGTTATTTAAACTTTAATTGTATTTTAACATAAGCTAAGTACAAAAATTGGTTCTTCGTGCGTACTAGCCCCATTCCAAGGGCCTTAAAGCCACTCATGCTTAAGGGTTACCATATTGCACAATATAGCATAGAGATTGTATAGTATAGAGATAATATATTATATTGTACTATATTATAATATAGTATAGTTTAGAATCCATTACTGCAAGATACATGGATTCTGGAAACACACTACTTGGGTTCAATTTCAGGGTTCATCAAATTTTGAATTTGAGCCTGGGGAGATGGCTCAGTGGATAAAGTACTCACCCATGCAAATGTGAGTACCGAAGTTTGCATCCCCAGCACCCATGTGAATGCCAAGTGGGCATGGCAGTCAACCTGTAATGCCAGTGCTTGGGAGGTGATGGCAGGGGATCCCTGGGACAAGCTGTGTAACTACATGACCTGAATCGACAAGCTCTCAGCTCAAGTGAGAGACCCTGCCTCAGTGAAGTGAGGAGCAGTAGAGGAAGACAGCCGACATCAACCTCTGCCCCCCCCACTTAGCCACACACATGTGAACATGCTTATACACGTGTCTACCACATATACGCATGCAAACATATTTTGACTTTTATGGCACTATAAACTGAGACATGTCATGTGCTTTAGCATATCAGTTTGCCAGGACCACCAGACAGTGTAGGCCACAACAGAGATAGCTGATAGCTCTAGACGCTGTAAGTTCAAGATCAAGGCATGGGCAGGGGTGGTTGCACTTGAACATCCCTCTTCTTAGTATAGAGGTGGTCATCTTGCCCCTGTGTCTTCACACGGTCTCCTTCTGTGCAAGACCCTTTCAAATCTCTTCTTCATAAAGGACACCGCTTCTACAAGGTTAGGGCCCACCCTAATGTCTTCATTTTTATCTTAACCTCCTCTTTAGAGGCTTTATCTCCAAGTAAGGCTGCATTTGGAGGTACTGAGAATTTTGGGTTTTAATATCTGAATGTTGGGAGAATAAATCCAACCCAAACCACTTAGTCCTCACCTGTAAAATCGAATGATATGGGACTGGGGATGCAGCTCAGTTGGTAGAGTGTTCACCTAGCATGTGTGAGGCCCTGGGTTCCACCCTCAGCACCCCATAAAATGGGTGGGGTGGTACATGCCTGTTATCTTAGCTCTTGGGAGGTAAAGGCAGAAGGATGAGAAGAGCAAGGTCATCCCTTGGCTACATAGTGACCTTGCAGCCTTCCTGAGCTACATGAGGCCCTGTCTCAAATAATAATAATAATGGGCTGGAGAGATTGCTTTGTGGTTGTTTTCCCAGGAAGCTTAAGGACCCTGGTGCAATTCCTCATTACCCATGTAAGCCAGATGCACAAGGGGGCACATGTGTCTGGAGTTGGTCTGCAGTGGCTAGAGGCCCTGGCATGCCCATTCTCTCTTCTCTCCCTCTCCCTCTCTGTCTCTCCCTTCCCCCTTCTCTCAAATAAATTTAAAAAAATTAAAAATCTAAAGTAAAATAATAGAACGATAACTAAGAACAATGGCTTTGTAGAAAGGTGTATGTTGTTCTGCTGCTAGATCATTCACTTAGTCCATAGGAAAATTGCTTGAGCAACATTTTGCATGGAAGAGACCTACTGAAGTGCACACAGTACACCAGTTCACTTGATGATTACATCGAAATGTATATCTGGAGGGCTGGAGAGATGGCTTAGTGCTTAAGGCGCTTGCCTGTGAAGCCTAAGGATTCAGGTTCAATTCTCCAGGTCCCATACAAGCCAGATGCACAAGGTGGCACATTTGCAGTGGCTACAGGACCTGATGCATCCATTTTCTTAAAAAGAAATGTATGTCTGGAGTTTCTGAGCAACAGCTTCCTTGCTAAGTGTAGGGAGGGAGAATTTTAGCTATGGCAGGGAAATTTTTCTGTGATGGACTGAAATTATTACACAAGCATCCCTGGGTTGTGCTTTTTCGAGGACCAGTCGTGCATGAGTCCCCATACTGCAAGTCATGGGGACTGGAGATGAATATGTTTCCTACCCTAGGCAGTGACATAGCCTTGTGAAGTGGGCAAAGCTTTCGATCAGTACTTGGCACAGTTCAGATGTGGCATGAAGTGAGCTGATTTCAGTCTCCATGGAGCTATATCGCTCCTGTGTCCAGCACTGGGAAGAAGTGTTGAAGGAAATGAAAAGGACAGTCTTGGTCCCTGGTCTTTGTTTTGTGTGTATATGTCTATGTGTAGTATATGTACATGTTCATATGTGTGTGTGCACCTACATGTGTGTATGTGCAGGTTCTTGTCTAGTATATATACACGTTCATATGTGTGTGTGTATGTACATGTGTGTGTGCAGGTTCTTGTGGAAACAGAAGTCAATATTGGTATCTTCCTCGGTTGCTCTTATCCTTAGTTTTCTTTTTCTTTTTGGGTTTTTCAAGGTAGGGTCTTGCCCTCCTACCTTGGCCTCCCAAGTGCTGGGATTAAAGGAGTGCACCACCACACCCAGCTATCCTTAATTTTTAAAAGCATTTTATTTATTTATTTTCAAGCAGAGAGAGACAGATACACACACACACACACACACAGAGGGAGAGAGAGAGAGAGAGAATGGGCACTCCAGGGCCTCCAGCTTCTGTAAATGGACTATTAGATGCATGTGCCACTTTGTGCATCTGGCTCTACATGAGTACTGGAGAATTGAACAAGGGTTGTTAGGCTTTGAAGGCAAGCACCTTAACCACAGAGCCATCTCTCCATCCCCTTAGCCTTACTTTTTTTTTTTTTTTTTTAAAAAAATTTTATTGACAACTTCAATACTTACAGACAGTAAACCATGCTATCTCCCTCCCCTCCCCTATTCCCCTTCAGCACTCCATTCTCCATCTCTCCATTAGTCTTTCTTTTAATTTGATCTTTCTCTCCTATTATGAGGGTCTTGTGAGGGTATTGCTAGGCACTATGAGGTCATGGATATTGAGGCCAATTTCTGTCTGAATAGTTGCATTGTAAGGAGTGGTACCCTTCCTTTGGCTCTTACATTTTTTCCACCTCCTCTTCCACAATGGACCCTGAGCCTTGGAAGGTGTGATAGAGGTGTTTCAGTGCTGGACACTCCTCTGTCCCTTCTTCTCAGCACTATGTTGGGTAATCCCAGTGGTCATTGCCATCTGAAAAGAGAAGCTTCTCTAACCAGAAGTGAGAGTAGTGTTAATATGTGAATATGAACATTAAGTGTAGTGCTTTCAGGGCATTTTGGTGGGAATAATATACACAAGCCTTACTTTTTGAGACAGGGTCTATCACTGAACCCAGAGCCCATTGATTTGGCTAGTCTAGCTAGCAAGCTTGCCTGTCTGCACCTCCCGAGGGCTGGGATTACAGGTCTGCATTGCCACACCAAGCATTTATGTGGGTGCTGGGGATCCAAATTCATGTCCTCATGCTTGAGAAACAAGCTCTTAACTGACTGTGCCATCTCCCTAGCCCCAGTCCCTGCCTATTTGAGAGCTCAAGGTGAGGCATTTAATGATCACAGACAGCATTTCATCTAGGAATTATTTTTAACTTGGAAAAGTTCTTTAAAGTCCCTGTTACTACACATATAACCTTGGGCGGGATGTTTAACCCCTCTGTGCTTCAATTGGCTCCTCTACAAAGTAGAGCTAATGAAACACTGACCAAAGAGGGTTGTTTTATGAGAACTGGGATGATATATGTAAAGACCTTAAAGGTTAATCTGCCACACATTATCTCTGCCTCCAATTCATGTTAGCTATCATTATGTAGGACTTTGGGATGCATGCTTTCTCATTCTCCCTCTCTTCTTCCCCCTTTGGTATAGTCTCATGAAACCCAGGCTGGCCTCAAGCTCACTACATAGCTGAGAATGGCTGTGAACTCATGATCCTCCTGCCTCTACCTCCCAAGTACTGGGATTGCAGATGTACACTACCGTGCTCAGTTTATGCAGTGCTGAGGATCAGACCCGGGGCTTTGTGCATTGTGAAGCAATCACTCTACCAACTGAGTTACATCACCAGTGCTCCTATTTGGAACCTGGAAAGCCTCAGGTGGGGGTAACAGTCCTAATCCTTCCTCCATCAAAAAAAAAAAAAAATCTGCACTCCATCTTTGGCACAATCATGGTCAAGCTGGAAAACTTAGAAGGGTGGACAAGGCCTGTGCTCTTTAAAAACCTTTTTAAAAAAATTTATTTATTTATTTATTTATTTATTTATTTATTTATTTATTTATTTACAAGGTGTGGAAGGGGATGGGCACACCAGGGCTTCTTGCCACTGCAAACAAACTTCAGATACATGAGCCACTTTGTGCATCAGGCTTTACGTGAGTACTAGGAAATCAAACCTGGGCCATCAGGCTTTTCAAGCAAGTACTTTTAATTGCTGAGCCACCTCTCCAGCCCTCTTATAAAATCTTAATGGGAGTTGTGGCATAGCTCATTGGTAGAGTGTTTACTTAGCTTGTGTGAAGGAACAAAAAAAGTCTAAAGAGCCAGCTTTCAGGAGGCTGAGGTGGTAGGATCACAAGTACAAAGCCAGCCTAGGATATATGACAGACCTTGTCTCAAAACCAGAAAGCCACATACCAATCCTGCACACTCCATAGGCCCTTTTCTTCACCTGACCTATTTGATTAAACACACTCACCTCTCAGAATAAAGATACCTTTTCAGATATAAAAGAAAATTGCAAGGATTTTTGCCATTTTTGCTTTTGAAAGTTTTTGGCCAAGAGTAATTTATTTAATGTATGATCAACTATGATTTCTCACCAACCTTGGTGCCTACTCAGGAAATCTTGAGCACTGAGAAAAACTCCAACCTACAAATCGTTATCAAATGTAATGAAATTTTTATGACAACTAAATTCAACAGTTAATGGAGTTGACATAATGTTATGTTTTGCATTTAATTAAATATTTACTGATTCTCATGTTGTGGTTTTCCTCTTCGTATTGTGATGCTAATAACAGAATTTTCAGGTCTCAAACTTTTGACAACCCCTAAAATAGAGACCCTTTTTCCCATGCTAATCATAGCTAACGGATCAAACCATCCAGAAGTGGGGTGGTCCAGAGAAAGGAAGTTGACACCATGTTCTATTTGAATGACCGCCCCTAGATGTTGGTTCAGCAATGGCACAGGACTGCAGAGCAGCTAGCCATTTCCAGAGCCTCAGAAAGGACCAGGCAGTGTTCAAAAGGCAAGGTGGTGACTCAGCAGTTCTCTTCTGGCAACACTGTCAGGCACCACTGTCATTCCTGGATTGGGCTGGAAATTTCTTTGTTACTGCCTTCTTCCTTGTCCACATGTGAGAAGGTAGTTAGGGGTCTAGACAATAGCGTCTGACAGGGTTTTTTAAATTTTATTTTAGAGAGAAAGAGAGAGAGAGAGAGAAAATTGGCACACCAGGGCCTTAGCCACTACAATCGAACTCTGGATGCTTGCGCCACCTAGTGGGCATGTGAAATTTGCACTTGCCTCACCTTTGTGCAACTGGCTTATGTGGGATTTGGAGAGTTGAACATGGGTACTTAGGCTCCACAGGCAAGCACCTTAAATGCTAGCCCCATGCCAAGCTTTTAAAATTTTACTTGTTTTTATTTGCATATATTGTGTGTGCATGGGTGCACATGTATGGATATCAGAGCACAACCTAGCAAGTCTCTTGCCACTTGCTAACAAATGCCAGTCTAGCTGGCCCATGAGCTTAGTAGTCTCTTGTCTCCTCCTCTCATTGTCATCGGCACATGGGATCCACAGATGCATGCAACACTTTGTATTCAGCTTTACATGGGGTGCTGGAGAATTGAACTCAGGTTGGCAGGCTTTGCAAGCAAGTGCCTTTAACCACTGACCCCTCTCCCCAGCCCACCAACTGGCACTTGCAAGTTCAGAATCCCTGCTCTGCTACTTGCTTGAGGAGGTGACTTTGTACATGTTGAATTGCTCTGGCACGCAAAATGAAACAACAGGAGGCATTTGAGGGGATATTTCTGTGTGTGTGTGTGTGTGCATGTGCAATGGGTACTTGAACGTGGAGGCCAGAGGTTGATGTCACATGGCCTCCTTAATGGCTCTCGTCTTTGTTTAACTGAGGCAGGGTCTCTTACTTGAGCCCACGGTTCCCAGATTCAGCTAGTGTAGCTAGCCAGCCTGCTCCAGGGATTCCTATCCTGGAATGCTGTGATTATGAGCCGCTGCCATGCCTACCCAGCATTTACGTGGGTGCTGGGGATCCAAACTCTGGTTCTCATGTTTGTGAGGTAAGCACTTTACCCATTCGGCCACCTTCCCAGCCTGTGGGTGAGGGCAGTGAATGTGTAACACGTCCCAACATAGGATCTGACCCTCGGTGGGCAACATGAAACATTATTATTGTCATCAGCAATTCTAAAAGCAACCTGGTAATGTAAAAATAGCAACCTATGAGCTCTTCACTTAAAGCTGGGGTGCAGGACTGCCAAAGTTGGTGGAGGAAAAGCAGATGGCTTATAGGGGTGGTCCAGTGAAACAGCCACCAAGCCAGAGTGTAGTTGGCCCATCCCCTCCTGCTTTGGTCCTTCTGCCAGTCCTAGTTCTTCTAGGTCCCCAGGGATTCCAGGAGAGGCTCTCTATGGGAATCCCTGTCAACTAGAAGTTCTACATTTTGTCTTTTCTTCCTTGACTTCCATGCTGGGTCATTAGTCACCTGTACACATTTGTTTGAAATCTCTAGTAGCTTACTACTGAGGTGATTTGAGGAAGCTTTCTGATTAAAAAGGACACTATGGGGCTGGATAGTTGGCTTAGTGATTTCGGCATTTGCTTGCAAAGCCAAAGGACCCAGGTTCAATGCCCCAGGACCCACGTAAGCCAGATGCACAAGGTGGCACATGCATCTGGAGTTCGTTTGCAGGGGCTGGAGACCCTGACACGCCTTCTCTCTCTCTCCCTCTTTCTCTCTCTCAAATAGATAAATAAAAAGAGCTGGGTGTGGTGGTGCACACCTTTAATTCCAGGTACTTGGGAGGCAGAGATAGGAGGATCACTGTGATTCGAGGCTACTCTGAGACTACATAGTGAATTCAAGGTCAGCCTGAGCTACAGTGAGACTCTACCTCAGAAAACCAAAATAATAATAATAATAATAATTTTTTTAAAAAAGAAGCTTAAAAAAATAAAAGGACAGGATGTAGCACTGAGGAATAAAGCGAGAGTTGAAGAAGGCGAGAAGAACTGCTACTTTCATGCACCTGAATTGGCCCAGCTGCATGGAGGTAATAAAGTAATAAAAACTGGGTATCCCTATTTGTCAGCTGAAGCAAAACCAGAAACACGTTAGGTGGTACAGGTTTTATTTTCTGACAGCAGAAAATACACATCTTCATCTGCAGAGACAAAATGTTTCCTGGAAATAACCCCAAGCATGAATTTATCATGAGTCCTTGCATAAAGGACACTGAGTGACATAGTGGGCAATATATTCAATTCTGTTTTCATAAAAGACAGAAATGCCATTAAGCTGGTCAGTTTCTCATATCAGGGTTCTCTGAAGACAGAGAGTGTAACATTAAATCATAACAGTGAAAGCATTTCTTTAAGGAGCTCAGACAATGGAGTCTAGGAGAGATACTGTTGGGTCCATTCAACAAATATTACTGAGCACCCTCTCAAGAATCTATCCATACATCCATCCTCTCATCCATTTATCCATCCATCCATCCACTCACCCATCCATCCACCCCATCTACCTATCTATCCACTCAGCCATTCATCCCTCTCTCCCTCCCTCACTACCTTCCCCTCTCCTTCCATCCATCCAAGTTCATATGCAGTCTGAACGGCACTGGTGAGTACTGAGAGTTCTGACACCTGCACTGAGTTCTGAGTGGTACACAGGAGAAGGGAAGACACAGGTGGAGGAGGAAGATGACGGGGAAGATGAGTACACACCAGGCCTCAGAAGGGTTGGAGCACGGGGTTCGGGAACACAGAAACCCAAAGCTTCATGGGCAGGAAGGGACAGACAGTGGAGGCTTTATCAGAACGGCATAGCAAGACTTTGGATTTCTGTAAGCCAGGCAGAAAGCCCAGGGCAGGCGGAGAAACTGTGAATTCAGGTTAGTGGTCTTTTTTTAAAAGACTTAAAGAAACTTTATTAAATTAAGAGAAAAAGAAAAGTACAGAGAGTTCCTGCCTCGAGGAAGGCAGCAGGATGTAGAGAGCCCACGTGGGAGTAAGGGTCCCTCTCCTCCCCATCTCAACCCAGCCAAGTTGAAATGAGGGGACTTACCAGAACAGGAACCTGAAAGTTCAGGAGAGGTGAACAGTGGGGGGGGCGGGGCGGAAAGAGCCAGGTTAGCAGCAACGAAGAAGCCACATTGGATGGGGAAGAAGAGAGGCACATCACCTGTGGCTTAATGGTTTTCAGTATGCCTGAAAGACAGATAACTGGGTCCTGGTTAGGATATGTGAGGTGGTAAGGGGACAGACTTGAAAGAGCTTGTGGAGGCCTGGGTGTGGGGGCTCTGGTCCAGGTTAGTGGCTCAGGAATGTGTGGATATAGAATTGCTCTTGAGCTGCAGAACCGAGCAGAGATGGGATATGGGAGGATTCTGCTCTCTTACAGATTATTCAAAAGAAGAGAATTCCAGGCACAATAAAGGCACCAGGGACTCAGGAAGCAAGACAAGATTTTTGCCATAATGAGCTCCCAGTCCACCTGGGTGGGGGAAAATCAGAAAGCCAACCATTACAGAGCCTGGAGAGTCACAAAACAGAGGTCTGGGTCCCCCTCATGTCCTTTCTGGAGTGTCCTGGGATGCTGCAGTCTTCACACTGTACCCACCTCTCTGTATCACTGCTCTGGGCTTTCATTTCCAGAAAGTGCTACCTCTCACCTGCCTCTCTCACTCAGCTGAGCTAGGTGCTTTTGCTGTTTCTATCACACCATCTCCCAGCACAATTAATCATGCTTTGCTACTTAACTCTTCTCAATAAACCATTAACCAACTGAGGGCAGGCACCATGGGTAGCAACTTCATCACTTTTTTTTATGAGTGTACATTGCTGTGTGTGCACATGCATATGGAGGCCAGAGAACAATCTTGGGTGTCATTCCGTTCACTCTGTTCACTTTTTATTCTCTTGAGAAAGGGTCTCATTGACCTAGAGGTAGGCTAGACTGATTTGCCAGCAAGTTCCAGGGGTCTGTCTATCTATGTCTCCATAGCACTGAGATTATCTGTATACTCCAACATGCCCGGCTTTTGTAGCCTTTTAATGTGATTCTGAGGATCAAACCCAGGTCCATATGCCTGCAAGGCAAGGACTTTACCTAATGAACCATCTCCCCAAACCCTCTTATTCTTTACATGTAATTCTTTAGCACCTAGCACAGAGAGTCTGCCACACAGATGTATGTCTGTAGCATGAACCAATGAATGAACAAGCCGGCAATTAGTGAATGACGTCATCACAAGGGACCATTGGATAAACAAGGAAAGCTATCCATGGCACTGCTAGTTGCTCTAACAGCACCAGATAGCTTGTTCAGTGGCTTCCCTCTGCCAAAGGACATTTCACTTGTAATGGTCCAGTACAGGCGTTCCTGGTGGCTAGGCATCTTGCTTCCCCGTGGTGACATGGACACATAGGCTTTTATCTTACGGCTCCATCATCCCTAACTGCTCTGTATCCTGTCCATTCCAGCTTACCTTCCTTGGGCTAGACCCTTGGCTCACAGTTGCATTTGATTGCAAAGGTGACTGGGAGATGTAGTCCTGACTAGGGGTCCACTTTTCATCGACAGCTCAGCACTAGTGATGTTTTGGAGGAAACATACCTTGGGGTAGGGGGAGCCTCCACATACACCTTAGGATGTTTAGCAACAACATTGGCTTCCATCTCTTAGATGCCAGTGTCACCCGCCAGTTGTGACAACTAAAAAAAAAAAAAAATGTCTGCACACATTGCCAAATGTCCCCTGGAGGGAAAAATTGCCCTCTGTTGAGAATCAGTGCTCTATATTGTAAAAGAGGAAGCAGGCATTTGAGATGTCCAGCTAGCTGCCCCTGCTAAAAGGGCCATCTAGCCCAGCATGGGATGTGAGTGGGGAGAATTGAGGAAAGGTTACCTGGGGAGAGGTGACACTTGAGCTGAGTGGCAGATAGGAGAGAAGGGAATGGACCTGCAGGCAGAGAAAGCAGAGTAAGGCAGGTGAATGGTTAGGATGAGGAACTTAGGGCTTTGAGGAGAGATGAGAGCCCAGGGCAGATCCTTTTCTGGGGCTTATGGCCTGACACATAGAGGAGAAAATGGACCTGTCGTGTCTCTGGTGTGAGCACTGTCCCTTTCCTCTTTTGACAATTGTAGACTTTTCTGGAAGGACTTAGATTTCAGTGGCCCCAGCATTTAGTAGCACTGTGGCCCTGTTCACACATCCCTCCAGGTTGTGGAAGCCCACGGGCTCACCAAGACTGTGATTCCACCAATCAAATGCTTCTGCCACCTGTCCTGCCATCATCACCATGCCGGTCTTGCCCTTGGACTGGATTCTGTCTGACCACGGTCAGGATTAGAATCTCTGCCCTAGTTTAGACTCCAGACTTCCCTCTAAGCCTAACCCTGGCTCTGCAGCTAGCCTGCACAATCCTATTTGCCCCCAGGCAGCCTCCATCTCCACCCTCACATAACATAGCTGGAGCACCAACTTGCTCCCCCCTCCCTCCCTCCCTCCCTCCCTCCCTCCCTCCCTCCTCCCTCCCTCCCTCCTTCCCTCCTTCCCCTATTCTCTCTGTTTTAGAAGACTCTTTGACTTTCTTCTGGGGTCAGAATGAAAATTCCAGGGCACAAGTTTACAGTCCTTTCCTTGAATCAGGCTGAGTTCTCCAGAGCATCAGGCTTTGTTTTCTTGCTAAAACAAACTCGAGTCTTATCTGGATATTAGGCTTATCTTGGCAAGTTGCTACCCTGCATTAGGCTTTTTTTATTTTTTTTTTCACTGTGATATTATGAAGAGACCTTGACCCAGGGCTGCCTTTTGCCCATCTGGAGAAGGGAAGGAAGTAGTGACAAGGGGCTGGGCTGAGAGCCACACCCTGGGAGGCCCAAGGGACCAGAGCCAGATCTGTTAGCATTTCTTTGAAGCCTGCCTCTCTACTGCCCTGCAGGGGTCGCCAGAATCCCCATTCCTCCCTGTCTTCATCCTTGTCACGTGTCACTCAGACTTGGGGCTCAGACCATGGCAGTGTCTTCAGCCTCCTGAAGGCTAATCACTTTTCTGTCATTTCTTTCTCTACAGAGAAACCGGGAGTACATGCCAGGTTGTGCCACTTGGTTCCACAGACTAGAAATGAAAATACAAGTCTTGTACTGTATGGCACAATGCAGGCCTGGCCCTAGCCAGACTGCATGGCAGAGAAACCAGGAAGTGGCTTCTGTGAACATGGCGGACTGCACAGGCCTGGAGTGAAAACAGCTACAGTCCAATGCTTGCAAGAAACCTGCTACGAGATGATTTGTCCAGAAACAGGCTGTCATTGGTCACAAAAAGGGGACCACCCCATACAATGATTGGCCAGCCAAGCCCCTTAAAACCCACCTGCACTTCCTCAATAAACAAGTTTGCGGCAGCTCGCTGTCTGCTGCTTCCGTGCCTCTCACCCCCAACTCAGCAGAGACCCTGCTGTCCCTCTTGGGCTGGCCCTAGGGGGGACCCCAACATTGTACCATAGCTCTGTCAGAGCTTAACAACACCCACCCCCCCCTCCCATCACCCCTCTGTGCTGGAGATCAAACCCAGAGCCTCAGGCACACCAGGCAAGCACTTCACCATTGAGCTACACCTTCAGCCCCCACGGACAGCTCGTACACATTCTGACAGTCATGCACCGGCTTGCTATCCAGTCCTCCCCAACTGAGTTGTGCCCCCACCTTCCAAAAGTTGAAGTACTCCCACCCGCCCCACCCTCCTAATGTGACTTTATCAGGTTCCAGTCACTTCCAGAAAGGAGACTATGAGAAGACACGGGGAGAAGGTCACTATGTACAAGCCAAGAAGGAGGGCTTTGGAAAGAGCCAACCTGAGGTACACTCTTCCAGCCTTCAGAGTTGTGAGGAAATCACTGTGGGTCGTTTAAGCCACACAAGTCTGTGGTACTTTATGAGGGCAACCCTGGCAAGCCAGCACACCTCTGTTTCCACTGTGTCAGAATAAAATGCAGAAGCTGGAGAAATGGCTCAGTGGTTACGTGTGCTTTTTTGTGCAAGCCTGAGAGTCTGAGGGGGCCTGTGACCACCCCAGTTAGAATCTCCGGAACCCACATGAACAGCTGCATGGCCATGAACTTCTCTAACCCCAGTTCTATGCGGGGAGTGGTGAGCAGAGTGTCGCTCAGGCTACGGAAAGGCAAGCTCCAGAATCAGCAAGAGACTCCAGCACAAGGAAAAAAAAAGGGGGATGAGTGACAGAGGGGACACCTAATGTTTTCCCCTGACCACTATGGGCAAGCCCACTGGGGGCCGTGTCAACATATATAAGTGCACACAACCCACCCATACCACACCACACACACTACACACATGTAAAAGAAGAAGGAGGAGCAGGAGAAGGGGGGGGGGGAAGAAGAGGAGGAGCAAGGAGAGGAGGAGCAGGAAGAGGAGAAAGTCCAGGATCTGAAGAGATGGCTCAGTCAGTAAAGCTCTTGCCACACAAGCATGAGGACCCCAGTTCAGATCCCCAGGACCCAAGTAACTTCTAGGTAGGTGTGGTGGCCTGTCTATAAGCTCCATGCTCAGGAGGTGTGGTAGTTTGAATAGATGGCCCCCATTATATTCAGTGTTTTATTTGTTTGTAGTTTGCATCTACAGCCACCTTGCTGGAGGCAGTGTCACTGGGCGGATCTTAAGGTATGGTGGTGGGTTTAGGATTTCAATTTAAAGATATGCAAAGTGTGCCTAGCTGGAGTTCCGGAGTTGTGCTGTGTGGCTTTTGGCTGTGGCTTGGCTCTCTGTGTTTGGTCCTGTGAAGAGCAGGCCAGCTTCTTCTGCCATTATGGAACTTCCCCTGAACCTGTAAGCTCCAATAAACATCCCTTCCTCCATAACTGTGCCTAGTCTGGAAGTTTATCTCAGTGAACCTGAAGCTGTCTGCTACAGGAGGTGTGGGCAGGGGAATCTCTGGAATAAGCTGGCTAACTAGACTAGCAGAACCCTGGAGAGCACTGAGTTCAATTGAGAGATCCATCAAAAAAAAAAAAAAAAAAAAAAAGTAGAGAAATCAAAGATGCTAGAACCTCTGGCTTCTACATATGCATGTGCAACTGCATGCACATACACATGTAAAAATAAAATTACAAAGAATAAAATCCAAATCCCTGTCAGCCCTTAGGAGACAAGCATGACCTGCTTCTTGCTCAAGGCATGCTCTACATTTTCTGCATCTCCTCTTGCTCACCTGAACCCACCCCACCCTCCATTACCTGGAAGCCTTCCCTGATGAAGGTCTTCTCAATGCTCTTTGTACCCAGTCCTTTCAAAATTCCTTCCTTGCTTAATTTTATTGTTGAGGCAAGCTCAACAGACTGGCCTTTTTTTTTTCCCTTTTTTTTTTTTTATGAGAGAGAGAGAGAACTGGCACTGAGAGAATTAGCATACCAGAGCTTCCAGCCACCGTAATTGAACTTCAGACACATGTGCCACCTTGTGCACATGTGCGACCTTGAGTATGCATCACCTTGTGCATCTGGCTTACATGGGATCTGGGGAGTCGAATATGGGACCACAGGCTTCACAGGCAAGCGTCTTAACTGCTAAGCCATCTCTCCAACCCCACTGCTTTATTTTATATCCCACCTTCAAGGTCATCTCAGAGAGGCCTTTCTAAATGATCTCTGTAGAGCTGGTCCTATATTCTTTCTCACTGTACTATGAACTCTGCCTTCATCATCATCCATCAGGTCAAGGACTGTCCCCTGTGGTATGTATTGCTTATCTAACACAGAGCCTGGACACCTCATGGGACTCAATAAATAGTTGTTGAGTAAACGAATCTTCATCCCATTCCAGTCTTCATCAGGCTGTTAGGGTCCAGTCGGAATCCTACTTCCCTCCTTAAAATGGTAAGCCCAAGGAAAGCATTGTGTACTGATGTGGTTCTGTGTAACAAGCCTCTTCATACATGGTGATTTTTGATGTCTGATTGGATCAGTTACCTGTGAGTGGGTTTCCACTTCTGCCCTGTCTCCTTCCATCCCAGGACCACACATTGAGCATCTCCACAGGGCTCATAGTCCAGCCTAGCACAGGAGGCATTCAGTAAATGCATGTAGACCCAAATAGATCAGAGCAACACCACGGGGCCAAGGATAGAACTGGGTCTCTTACAACGATTAAAAGAGGGCCCCTGCAATCTCCAGACCTCCCCCTCGCCCCCCAGAAGGATGACAAACACTTCTTTTGCCAGGGAGGCATTTGGGAATAAATCTCATCTGCCAGTTGCAGGCACAGCGCTAATTTCTTGGGTAGGGGCAAGTCCACTGGCTTCCAGCCCCAGAATGAATAGAACAGCCCAGCTGTGGGCTGCAGAGAAATGCCTGGCCAGCCCGCAAGACAGTGGGGAAAGGCCAAGATCAGGAGCCAGAAGCCCACCTCAGGGCAAGGCCCAGGCTAGAGTTCCTATGGCTGCCACCCACTCACCGCCGTGGTGGACCCTCCCTCCTCTGCAGAATTGGTGGGAAGGGCCGGGCCAGTGGCTGCTGGCTGAGCTCTCTCTTTGGGGGTCTGGGTCTGGACAATGGGGAAGAAAAAGCCCCCTCTCTGCTGCACCACGGATATAAAGCAAGCCTTTCACTGAGGCGTTCTGGCGGCTTCGGTTGGTTCTTGGCACCAAGCAAGGCGGAGTTGGGAGGGGCTGGAAAGCAAGTGCGATGGGGGTTGCAGAAGGGGGGCCCATGATTCTGAGGAGTTGCTCCGCCCGCCCCGGGGCCACCGGGCTGGCTCCCCAGCTGTGGGATGAGCTCATGCAGGGAAACCGGAACAACTTGGGGTGGGGTGGGGGTGGAGGGAGGAAGATCCACATCCAAGCACCCCTGCAAAAGTGTGGCTCAGAGAGCAAGTTTTTGGTGGGGGAATCAGGACCAACATCCACTCCTCTGGCTCCGCTCCTGCCCAGTGTGTCACTCCTGCATGCCCTTTCCGGCAATTTCCCAGGCTGGTCGGACCCCAGGCCAACCTGGATCTCACCCCTACTCATCTCAGGACCCCAACCCCAAAGTCCGACTCTTCCTCTTTCCCGGGGAAATTTTCCGGTTCCCGCCAGCCGCCTGCCAGCCACTGTCCCCGCAGGCCTCTGTCTCCGGAGCTTGAAGATAGATGTCTGAGCACAGGTCTGGCCAAATCAAACAGCTCCAGGGTCCCTAAATCGCGAGCACCGCAGCTCTGGGTACCTCTGGCCGAGGGGGTCGGGGGGCCCGGCGGCAGGTACCTTTGCGCTGCGCGGGCCAGCTGGGGCCTCTCCCTTCTAGTCTGGCCGTTCGCCTTCCCCTCCCGCCCGCCCTCACTTCCCCAAGCATCTCTTTTCGCTGGGCGAGAGTTTGGCGTAGACAGCTAAGGAGCCATCGTGACTGGCTGAGAGGAGGCTGGGGTAGACCAGACAGACACGGCAGCGGAGGCTGGGTGGGGGATGGGGTGGGGACCTACACTGAGCCCTTGGGGCCTGGAGACAGTGGCTATCAGGGAGAGGCAAGGGATGGCTTACGCCATTGGGAGAAACTCGCCTGGTTTGGGGCTGCGGCTGGGAGTGAATGTGGGGAGGGGGGACCCAAGAAGGGTCCGCTTATTTAAATTGGAGGATGGAATGTTCAAGTAACTCTTGCATAGTCCTTCCACAAACCTCATTATTCACCCCACCCCCACCCCAGCGCACACCTCTGAGATTTCGTCTTAAGCCAGGGAGAAAAGACTGCCTTGGGTCAAAGGACTGGGTACCCCCCCACCCCATCTCCCTTTCCTTCCATCTCCCCCCTCCAGTTCTTAATCCAGCCTCTACGTACACATGCCCCTTTTCTGGGATGGGGTAGAATGTCACTAAGGATGGGGCTCCGAATCATCGTCGCTGCCCCCAAGATTTCAAGTTCAAAGCCACCACCCAAGATTATCTTTTGGAGAGCCACGACTTGGGGAATCGCGTTCTTCTTCCGTTACCTTTCCCCCAGACAGTATTTCTATTTCTAAGCGCGGAAGAGGGGTGTGTGTGTGTGCTCGCGTGCGTGTGTATGTGTGGTGTATTCATGATAATCATATAAATGAAAACCAGAGGAATGAACTTAAAAGAAACTGGTCAATTGTAAAACAAACAGGAATAAACAACCCTTTAGATGTAATTTGTGGTTTATCTGGAGGTGGTGCTGAAAGACCCCCCAATATTTCCCCTCCCGCCTTGGCTGCGCTTCCATACCCAACATTTAGAGCGGCGGAGAAGCGGCTCCGGAGTGATTAATCCGGGGATAATTCACCCCCCGCCCCCCCGGCGCGAACCCCGCGAAGCAGGATTGGAGCGAGTCATTTCCGAGAGCGCAGCGCGCCTCTCCCCGGCCGGGCGGACACTTGGTTCATTCCAGCCGCAGAAGCTCAGGGCTCCCGCGTACCGGGATTTTTTTTTTTTTTTTTCGAGCAGGAAAAAAAAAAAAAAAAAAAAAAAGCTCCAGAGCTCTCCTGACCTCCTTTCTCCTCGGCGGCGTGCGGAGCCTCTCCCTCGGGCTGCCGGCCGCGCCATGCCGCGCTCGCGGGGACCAGAGCCGGGGCGCTGCGGCTGCCCCGCAGGGAGGGCTGGCGGCGAAGCCGGGATTTCAGCGCCGGTGCCGGGAGCCCGGAGCCGCTGGGGCCGCCCGCCGCCGCCGCCGACACCGCCGCCGCTGCTGTGGCTGCTGGGCTGGGGGTTGCTCAGCGCCTCGGCCGCCGCGGGTAAGTCCGGCCGCGCAGCGCAGCGCGCCCCACCCGAGCCCCACCCCACCCCACCCCACCCCACCCCACCCCCCACCCCACCCCATCTCAACGCGCTCCCGGTCCCCTCCCCGCCCCCACCCCACCTCAGTCTCCCCCCCTCCAATTGCCCACCGTCCTTCCGCTGCACGCTTCAGTCTGCCTCCTCTTTCTCTCCTTCACCCCATCCTCGGCCACATCCTCACCTCCACCCTCACCCTCACCCTCATGACTCCCCAACCCCAGCCGCAACTTGGCCGGATCCGGCCACTGTGTGTGTGTGTGTGTGTGTGTGTGTGTGTGTGTGTGTGTGTATGGGGGGGCTGCTGGGAGACAAGACAACCCCGCCTGGTGGGCTTGCGGGGCACCTGGACCGTGGCTTCAGTTTCTCCATCTTCCCAACCCCCCAAGGTGCCAGGCTTTTCCCCGATAAACTTTCCCGGAGCCCTACTTCTTCCCCCCCTCCCCATTCTGCACGGCACGCCAGTCCTGGGGGCTGGAGAGGCTCGGCGCGCCCCCTCGGTGTTGCCGCGTCTGCAGGGTCTGTCCTTTCCTGCCCCCGCCCATTTTCTTCGACTGAAGAAGCCCTGTCCCCCCGCCGGAGCCGCCCCGAGACTGCGGCTGCAGACCCCTTCCCCACGTCCCCTCCTCCCTCGGTGGTCTGAACTGAGGTAGGGGGAGGTGCAGGTGGGCGAGAGCCCAGGTCGGGGGCCGGGTGCCATCCTTGCTTAAGGGCTCAGGTGGTGTGTGTGTGGGGGTGTAGAAGGTTTGAACCTGGAGAGGTAGGGGCTGGGGTTGTGCCCCGAGGGGGGCGAGGGAGGGAGTGTCGCCGCCAGGCTCAGTACAGCCACGTTCGCCTCGGTTCCTTACTCCGCGCCAAAGTGCCCTTTCCCGCGCCCTGCTGCAGCCGAGCGCCCGGGCTGCGGCAGCCGTGGCGCGGGCGGCGGGACCCGCTCTAGGCGGTCGAACCCCGGGAAGCGAGCAGACCTGGCGGGTGCCGAGAGTCCCGGGACTTCTGTCTGGATGTCTGCTGCAGCTTACAGCTCTAACAGGGAGGCTCTTGGACCTTCCGAAAGGAACCCAGTCCCACTGGAGTCTACCAGTTTCAACTGGTCCCCTCCCACTTTACCCACGGTACCCTCTAAGGTTTCGTTCTAGTCACAACCTAGAAAGTTCCGTATGCTGGAGTAGGGATGGTCCAGACTGGGACGCCTGGAAGGATGTTTTCACTTAGCCAGCGGCTGACACCACTGGGGAAGAAAAACCTCAAACACCTGCTGCCCAGGCCCGGAGCAGGACTCCGCCCGCTTTGAGCAGCTCTTGTTTTTTGTTTATATATATAAACAAATATATTGGATTGATTCTCTGCAGGCTTGGCTCAGGCCACCCCAGAACTCCAGTACCTCTTCTTGGAAACTGCCAACCCCTCAGCCCCTCCTTTGGCAGGCCAGGGAGTGGTGAACTCCCTGCCTCTCTCTGGTTCCCAGCATCTTGTGAGCCTGGCCTAGTAGATCGTGTTGTCCACGCCTTAGACACCGAATGTTGAGGTTCCCTGTCAGGGGTAGGGCTGCCCCAAGCCAGCCCCCCACCCTTTCTACCCTTAGTTGACCGGACTTTCTAAGGTTCTCCAAAGTGTCATTGCCACCGATGCCCAGAGAGGGGCGCCCGTGGTGCGCGCGCCTGGCAGCTCTGGCCTCGCATACACCCACACCCACCAGAGGCTGCTTCCACCAATGCTGATGGCCAGCCACACTTGCCACATGGGTGGTGGGGGACCGCTGTGACCTATTGTGGTTGTCCAAGAGAGCCCCTTTTCTTGCCTTAGCCAACTGGAGAATCACTCGCTTGGGATTATTGGAATTGTTTTTCTGGCTTGATTTGTCCCCGCTACCTCCCACCCCCCATTGGGCACGCCATGCCCCTGGGGAGAGAAAAAAGGCCGACTCACTCAGGCCTACACAGGGCTCAGCTGTACTGGAAAACTGCCTTGTTGAGATCCATTTGCTGGAAGGCCTCCTTGGTGGGTACGGAAGTTGGAGTGTGTGTGGCTCCAGGACTGGTAGCTGCTCTCTGGGAGGCCCCGCTCCAGCTTCTAGAGCATTCATTTCTTTCTAAACCTTTCCTGCGCGTTTAGATGTGCTGCCTGGTCTTGCAAACAGCAGAGATTTGGAAATGGACTTAGTGACCTCGAGGTCGGCAGAATGTGATGTGTGTGTGTGTGGGGGTGCAGAAGCACATTCGTTTGTGGACCACTTCACATTGTTAACTTTAAAATGTCTGAGGACTGAGCACCTCCCTTCTTTGGCTTGGCGGTCCCTGACAAGCATGAGTATGAGGAGTTAGCAGGTGGGGCCTCTTCACCCAACTTGCCTGCTTCCCTCACCTCCTCTTCCTGTCATGCCTCCCACCTCACTCCCACTCTAACCTCCCTGAGCCTCCCATCAGTTACCTGCTTTTTACCCCTCTTCATCAGTTTCTCTCCTTCCTTGAGTCATGGCTCCCCTTGGTCTGTAAGCAGGAGAAACACACCAGGGAGGCTTTTTGGCCCTCCTGACCTTTTTTGTTACCCGATAGATATCCCATCAGTCTTTTACCCTGAACTCTCTTCAGAGGGGAACTTCACTTACTTTGCTTACTGCAGTATCACTCCATGCAGCACCATTTCAGTCCCAGACTGCCCAAGAACATGCTAGAAGGAGTCACCCATGACCACCCTTTTTGTCAAACGCCTTTTACTTTGTCCTTCCTCTTACTCCTGTGGCCTTTGACATTTTAGACCTTTTGAAATTCCTTTGAAATTTCTCTTCGGGGCTTTTGGGGCGCTATATTTTGCTGATTTTTCTCCTGTCTCATGGGTGTGCCTCCTCAGTCTCTAATATTAATACTCATTCCCCTCCCTGAAATAAAGTATATTATAGCATTCACTTCCTTGGCCTTTTCCACTCCCTGGGTGAGCTCATCCCTGCCCACCCCTCCACTACACACTTCGAAGCTTCCAGACAGATCTGCCTTGCCAAGATGTCTCCTGATATATATCTGTTGGCTTCTTAGTCTGTGAAAACTCTGGATCCAGACAGCCCATACATCCGCCTGCCCTCTGGGCATCTTACCTCCATGTTTCCCTTCCAAAGCAAGTGCATTCATATCTCCCCTCCAGGGCCCTCCATTTAACCAGACCAGAGCCTTAGGGGACATCTTCAGCTCCTTCCTCATCAGGTGGCCATCAGGGTTTGCAGTTTGATACCCTCACCTATTCTCAAGCCTAACTATTCTTCTCAGGATTCATAGACTGGGAACATTGAAAAGGCTGGGATGCCCCCATCTCCTTGAGAAATAGCTATAAATAGAACAAATATATGCGTAAGGAATTGGTACAAAGTTCTGATTTTTCCCCATGCCATTGACTTTATTGCTTAAAACTTAAATATAATATTCAGTGACTTTCCCATTGCTTGCTCCTTGAGGGCTTGTTTTTAGTCTTGTTGACTGCAGCATCAGTGATACCCAGTGTTCCGTTATGGTAAACCCTGGATGGTATTAAAAGTGTTTGTCTCATCTATGAAACTGTGAGCTTCCTGGATGCAGGGGCAGTATTTTATTACTGTTGGTAACCTCAGCACCTAGCTATGCCAGGCCCTCTTGGCACAGAATTGATGTTTGATGGATGGCTGCTAAATCAGCAGATTATATATATATATATATATATATATATATATATATATATATTATTTTTTTTTCTTGGACAGTTTTCTAGGGATTGATAAAGTTAAATTACCCATTCTAGGGGTCAAGGCATCCAGCTGGTTTGCAGAGGTGATGCAATGACAGAGACCAGTTCCCAGTTGCTTTCTTCTCACAATCCAGTGTCACAGGTTGGTACGATAGCTCCCTAGGTTCTAAAACTGATGCCATAAGTCCCTAGCACTCCCCCCACACCCACTGACAGTGGCATGCCAAGGAAAGACATGGAACTGCTCAGTCACCAAGGTGTTTTTGGATTTGAGTTTCTGTTCACCTTTGAGCTATGGGGGTTATGGTTTAAAGAGCTACAAGCTGACAACACTACAGTGGACAGAGCTGGTCCTGTCGAGGGCTAGTGACTGTGTGCTGGTTTGTTGAAGGAGTGGCTAGAGTCACAGGCAAAAGGACTGGAGAACTAGTGTGTGGGCTGTGATACAGCGCAAGAGTTCCGTTGATTCAGAAGAGTCCAGCGGGTGTTTTCAAAAAACAGCACCTTCACTATCCTGCGCCTGGCCTGCCAATTGTCCTCGTTGTCACACCGACAGGAGTCAGCGAAGCCACAAATTATTCCTTGTTGGAGATCTGACTGATGATCTTCAGTGCTCTCTAGGGCATAGGATCCCAACCTGCAGAGGGCCAAGTCATTCTTGCATCATGAGGATTCCTGGTGAAGGTTGTACAGCAGGCCAGTGCCATACTTGCCCTGTGGCATGTGTCTGTCAATGTGCAAGATGGGGCTCAATAGTTACCAGAAGGACAAAGGCACGGGCTAGGGAGTCTGTGTTTCTTCACCACGCGCTCCCTCATCTAGGGTGTTGGGAAAGCTGTTTGGGCACCCACAGGAGTGACATGGATAGCAGAAGCATACTGAATGCTCCCTGGCAATGTCTCAAGAATTTGCCTGCGTTAACTTGGTCCAGAGAGCAGTCCAATGGGACAGGCAGTCCTGTCCCCATAACTCATCAATACCAGAAGTGGCCCAACCACTGTGCAGACCCAAGTCTACCTGACTCAAGGTTGTGACTACACCAGTGTTTGTTGTCTAAGGGGACCTGACAGGCATTACCCACTTGGAGTCCTTCTGGCCTTGTCCCTTAAATTGGTGCTGCTTTTGATATATGAAGACTGGACCCCAAATGTCCAGTCCCTAGGCAGCAGTGGTCTCTAGATTCTAATGCAAGCTCCTCAGGAGTGACTCTGCAAAGTCAATCTTGGTTGCCAGCCCCAGATGCCCATCTGGGTGGACCTCTGTCATGGCTGCTCGGGACTCCCAGTGCCACAAGAATAATATAGTGCCTCCAGGTATAATATCGTACGCCAGAGCCAGGTGGGGTGGCACACGCCTTTAATCCCAGCACTTGGGAGGCAGAGGTAGGAGGACTGCCATGGATTCGAGGCCACCCTGAGACTACACAGTGAATTCCAGGTCAGCCTGGGCTAGAACAAGACCCTGCCTCACAAAACCATGAAAACCAAAAAAACAAAACAAAAAAACCCCCAGAAAACTCAAGTACTCCTGGACTCCTTGAAGTCCAGGCAGCTTCTTTCTTGCCTGAGCTGTGACATTTTAGCAGCTATAGACTCTTCATCCACCTTTGTTCCCACATGGCATGGGTCCTAAAGGTCTGGAGGTCTCTCCAGCAGTAGTGGAACATTCTTGAAAGAGAAGTAGGAAATCCTGGGTGGCCACCACCAGGAAACCCATCAGACAAATGTGTCAAGCCAGAAACACAAGGGTCTCCCACATCAAGTCCAACATAGAGAAAGACATTGTGTCCGATCTAGAACTTGTGCTTGAGTGGAACAAGGGCTCACCTGTGGCTCCCACCTTTTGGAGAGTCTCCCCACTAAAACTATCTACCTGTTTTTGGGTCACTAGGATTTTTTTTTTTTTTTTTTTTTTTTTTTGGTTTTTCAAGGTAGGGTCTTGCTCTAGCCCAAGCTGACCTGGAATTCACACTGTATTCTCAGGGTGGTCTTGAACTCACGGCGATCCTCCTACCTCTGCCTCCCCTCCCGAGTGCTGGGATTAAAGGCATGCGCCACCACGCCCGGCTACGCTAGGAAATTTTTAAAGTGAACTGATCTCTAAGAGGATGTCAGCCTGATGCTTAAAAATCATCACTGAGGAATTTTTTGTGCAGCTAAAAATAACTTGTGTGGAGTTCAATTACCGAGAGCACCAAATGACTCTTAGAAATTTATTTGAGAATCTCTGTGTGGTCTTGAGCAGAAAATAAGGGCTCACATTGCTGCACAAATGGCCTTCTTCCTAGCCAGTGCCTCATTCAGACTCAATTAAGTGCAATTAAAATCCAGAAACTTCCAGAAAAAGAAATGGTGTCCATCTTCTAGGTTTTCAAATGGAAAACAAAATAAGTCCCATTATTAAGTAGCTACATCTCTTTATTGATTGAAAGTAAGCAACTGTGACAGTTATAACTTTAAAAGGAAAGAGCAGAGACCTGGAAAGATAGACCGATGGAGATGTGAGTGTATTATCAGAGGACGTGCAGGCATTTTGTGCAGAGTGATTGATGGCGCTTTCTGAGATGAGCGAGTGTGGTAGAGTTGACTCAGGCCTCGAGAGGGTTGACTTGGAACTGCTGTCTGTCTCCCACCTCTTTCCCCACCTCAGCTCCAGTCCCACGTACTGCCTACTCACTGCTTCCTGCATCACCATTTGAAGAGTAGCAGGTCCAGGGTGGATATGTACTCCGTGGTCGGTGAGGCCTGATGTGGTTGAGTGGGTGTCTGACCTGTTCTTTAGCAATAGGGTTGAAAAGTTACTGGTTTATTTGCCTGTTCAAATGTTCCTAGCATACAAACATCCTCCTCCAAAATAGTCTCCTCACTTCCTGGGACCTGTGTGGTTCTACCCTCCTGGTGCTTGTCATAAGTGCAGGCCTAGAAGGCTAGCTTACAGTGGCCAAGAGCAGTTGTTTGATCCAGGACCTGGCAAACCAGCCTTCCAGCCTCCGTGTGGACCCTCACGGCCTGTGTGGCCCTAAGTGAATCAGAATCATCTCATCTCTTCCTAGGGCCACATTTGCTCAGCTGTAAACCAGGGACCATCGGAGACCTAGTCACGTGACACGATGAACTTAGAAGCTCTTGCATCAACCAAACAAGGCAGCCATACTTACTCCACCGGGACCCCAAAAGCCACTAGTCTTAGCCCTGTCCAGTGGAACAGGCTTGTGTGCCTTTAGCAGACATGGGGTGGGGGACCCCATTACCTCTGCCTACAGTCTACCTGCCTATGCCTCACATCTCAGGGCGCTGGCTGAGGAGGGAGGGTGAACTTGCTAATCATCCCAGCCCTCACCCTTCCTTTCTCTACCAGGGCTTATGTGACTGTAGCTGATAACCAGAAAAGGTTATCAATGCAACCCAACCACTGCCCATCAGATATCCCACCTGCAGCCCCCAAACCCCAGCCCTAGTCAGCAGTGTTTTGAGTTGAATCTGGGAAAGAAGCCAGGGTTTTATTTTCATAAACACATACATCTGGGGGACAATATCTAAAGCAAAGGCGTTAGCCCTAGCCGGATGAACATTTCCTCTATTCAAGGACCACTGGGGCTCCTGTCTTCCATGACATTTTGTTCTGAGGAACACAGCACGAGGAGAATATTACAGAGGCAGTTTCCCTAAGTCATGTGGAAGGCATGGTTGACATTTTTCAGTTTTCAGTTCCCACTCCCCATCTCTGAAGCACAGCACTGAAGGACTCAGACCCACAGTCCATCACACTTTATGATTATTTTAGATGCAAGATCCATACTTAATTTTCAACTTTTGTTTCCTTCCTGTCCAATCCCAAAGCTATTCCCAGCTTCCTACAAGAGGTAACCAGTCTACTATGTGTGATATACATCGTGGACTATGGATGAATCCTTATAAAATATGGAGAGTTGTTTGTAAGCATACATATTTTTAATTTCTACAAATGATATTGAGCTGTAAATTTCATCTGGCTTCCTACTTTATTTACTCAACACCATCTTTTGAAGACCCAGCTAGGCTCCTTATGTGTGTCTAGTCTGGGCTTTCGCTCATCCAAGTACTAACCAGGCCAGATTCATGCTTAGCTTCTGAGATCGGAAGAGACTGGGCTTATACAGGGTGGTATGGCTGTGGGCCACTCTGGGTTTTCTAACTCCCATGTAGACTTAGTAGGAATTATATCTCTGCCACTTTTTAAAAAACTTTTTATTTATTTTTTAATTATTTTTTTGGAGAGAGACACAGAGAGAGAGAGAGAGACGGAGGGGGGGGGGGGGGACAGATGGGCGCGCCAGCAGTGTCTCAGCTGCTGCGAACGAAATCCAGATGTGTGCGCCCCCTTGTGGTCAAGTGCGGCATTGCGCCCTTGCGTCACTTTGCATCTGGCTAAACGTGGGACCTGGAGATTGGAACCGCTGGAGACTGGAACCAGTGTTCTTAGGCTTAGGAGGCAGGCGCCTTAACCCTTAAGCCATCTCTTCAGCCCTCTGCCACTTTTTATATATCCATGTCCCTGGGGTCAGTTCCCTGGCCTGTGTTTGAATTCCCCCACTATGCACAAAGTGCTAAAGAGTATCCTTCTGGCTGTTCTCTTAGTACCTTGTTGAAGAATAATTCTGGGAGTTATATGAGTGGGAGCCTGGAATCTCTGAGTTAGCAGGATAATTTTGTATATTTTGCCATGCTGTGTTTCAGAACTGATAAGCCAGGACCCAATTTTACAGAGTCTAGAGTTTCCGTTTTTCCCATGTTCTCATCAAACCTAGTATTATCCACCATTATGCTCTTGCCATTCTTAGGAGTTTAAAGTACTGTCTCACTGTCTTATTTTGCATTGCTCTGATTACTAGTGAGTTTGAATGTCTGTTACATGTTTGTTAGCAGTTTTAGCTTTTCTTTATGTGAATTGCTTGTCTATATTCATAGAGATGAGTAGGAAGTGGGGCTGGCCTATAAAACCTCAAGATCAGCTTCCCGCAGCAGTTACCCACTTCCTTTAGCAAGGCTTTTCCTCAGTCTCCACTGCCTTTCTAGACAGAACCACCAGCTGGGGACCAAGTGTTTCAACACCTAAGACTGGGCTGGAGAGACGGCTTAGTGGTTTAAAGTGCTTGCCGGCAAAGCCTATGGACCCAGGCTCGATTCCTCAGTACTCACATAAGCCAGATACACATGGTGGCACATGCATCTGGAGTTCGCTTGCAGTGGCTGGAGGCCCTGGCACGCCTCTCTCTCCTGTGGAATTTGGGAGCTAGGCTAGACAGAAAGGCTCTTGAGACTCCTCCATACAGAAAGCCAACCCCACAAGAGAATATATCCAAGTGGGCCTAAGAACTTCCTCTAACACTTGGCTCATTAACATTGATGGGTCTGATCGCATCAAAATGAAGCAAAGTGAAGCAACTCTGTTTGAGTGATAGGTGCACATGAGAGGGGTGACCATACAATGTTCATAGCAGCCTTATTTACACTGACAGATTGAAACCATCCCAGTGTTCATTGATGGATAAAGGGCGGAACAAGTGTGGTTATGTCCACACAACGGAATATCATTCAGTTTTAAAAAGAAGGACATTCTGACAAGTGCTACAGCATCGGTGAATTTTTGAGCTTATTAGTCTACGTGAAAAATAAGCAAGACTTTTATGGACAAATGCTGTGGTTCATTTAATTGTGGCGTTTTGAGTAGTCACATTTATAGGGCCAGAAAGAATGATAGTTACTAGGGGCTGGGCTGAGGGCAGAGTGGAGTTAAGGTCTCATGGGCAGAGTTCTAGCTTTGTAAGATGAATTCTTGTGATTGGTCACAAGCTCTATGGATGAATGGTGATGATGGTAGCACAACAATGTGAATGTACTTAATGATGCTGAACTGTGCCATTAAAAATGGTTACGATGGGACTGGGGAGATGGCTTAGTTGCTACTATGCTTTCTGTGCCAAGTGTGGGTATCTGGGTCCTAATCCCCAGAACTCACCGTAAAAGCCCGATGCTGTGGTAGGCATCTATAATCCTATAGTGCCTATAGCAAGAAGGGAGGTGGAGGCGGGAGAATTTACTGGAAGTTTGCGAGCCAGCTAGCCTGTTGAATGTTACAGTAAACAGTGAGAATGAGAGACTTTCTCAAACAAGGCGGAAGGTGAGGTTTGACACCCTGTTATCCTCTGACCTCCACTTATGCAGTGTGGCATGCATGTTCCCACACTCACACACATCATACATACATGCACCCAAAATGGCTAAGATGGTGAATTTTATGTTATGTGTATGTTATTGCAATGGCACAAAAATGAAGAGAACCTATCTAGACTTAAGGGGCTAGGGAAAGTCCCCAGAAAAGTGATGCTTAGATGAGACCTGGGGGATCAATAGCAGTGAGCAGGTATAGACCGGGTGCAGAAGTCCCCACAGTTAACAGAGTGAGAACAGGGCTGGGAAGAGTTCAGTGATGTAAAGCTCGGCTAACTGGAGGCAATATGGAGTCTGGAGGGTTCTGAGCAGGGGTTGATGGGGTGGTGAGGTTGCCAACCACAGGTCCCTGAAGGAATAAGGAAGACAAGGACAGAGTGGCCCAGGGAAGACAGGTTCTGTCAGGGGCACTTAGAGCATCATGGGTAGAGGTGAGCCAGGAGGGGCCCAGAGGATCCTGTGCCTCCTACGTGTCTCTGTCCTGTGTCCCATTCTCCTGGGTCTGATGGATCTGTCAAGAGAACATGAAATCTATCCCACAAGTCCTAGGTCCTACATCACAGTGCTGTCTCAGTGCCAATATCAAAAATCTTTCATCACTAGAGGACATGATAATTGAGAAACTACCTGCCTGGGGCTGGCTCAGCAAACCTTTCATGGTTCCCTCTGGCGGAGAGACCTACATATTCAACCTTATCTGAATCATGAGTGCCATTCAGTTTTGTCTTTTTGTCTTTCTTCCCCCGCCCCCTTCTTCTCTGCTATACTGCTCTGCTTATCTCCCTCTCTTTCCTCTTTTCCCGTAGTTTTCCACTTCCCTGGACACCAAGATCTTCATTCACCTCGCATAGTTGTCTTCCTCCTCACCCTGTCCTTCCCATCACTCACATCCTGTGCATGAATTTGACTTCACTACCTCCAGTCCACCCAGAACTCTCCCTTCTGTGGCCGTCAGGCTTCAGTCTAGTAGCTCCATCAACTAGGAGGGTCTTGATGTTGGGGTCCCCCCTAGGGCCAGCCCAGGAGGGACGTCAGGGTCTCTGCCGAGTGGGGGGTGAGAGGCGTGGAGTCACGACACAGACTCCGGGAGTTGGGTGGAAGCAGCAGAGGGCGAGCTGCCGCAAACTCGTTTATTGAGGAAGTACATGGAGTTTTAAGGGGCTTGACTGGCCAATCATTGTATGGGGTGGTCCCCTTTTTGTGACCAATGACAGCCTGTCTCCAGACAGATCATCTCATACCAGGTTTCTCGCGAGCATGGGACTGTAGCTGGTGTCACGCCAGGCCTGTGCAGAACGCCATGTTCACAGAAGCCACTTCCTGGTTTCTCTGCCATGTGGTCTGGCTAGGGCCAGGCCTGCATTGTGCCATACATCTTGAGACCTTTTCTTGCTCCGTCTACTAAGGACCTGAAGGCTGGCTTACTAGAGCATTTACTGAAAACCTAGTGCAGTGGCCCTAAGCTGAGGGCATGGATGCAAATGCCATTTAAAACCAAGTTCCCTCCCCAAAGGACATTTGTAAGCTACCAGAGGCTCAGGGAGCTCCGCACAAAGTCAGGAAGCAGATGAACCAGGACTAGTTTCATCCAGCAGGCTCTTCAAGCATGAATAGACTGATTGGTAGTGAATAATGTGGGGCAGGATGCTTGGGCAGCTAGCTGTGTTTGGGGATCCCAAGTTTGCACCTCCTCGTTATCTCCAAAGTTGCTTTTTGTTGGACACTCATCTTGAGAAGCTCACATTACTTTGTTAACCCTTACAACACTCCAAAGGGGTGGGTCATTTTATGCAGTTGGGGAAACTGAGGCTTAAGAAGATTCAGTTACTAGCCTAGGAGGGAGGAGTCTGGATTTAAGTTTGTTCTGATGCCAAAGCCCATGGGATTAGCAAGGTTTCCAGTAAAGTTGCTGAGTCCCAGCCCTCCCCTGATACTGGACTGAGACCTGAATCTTTTATGAGTTCTCTCTGTCATCCTTATGACAAACCTTCCATCCTTGTCTGTCCAGGAACCTCAGTACTCCACAAATGAAGGTGAAGTTCACCAGAGGCTGAACCACCCAAACTCTGCTCCCCTTCTTATGATCCTGCCCAAGAATGAACAGAGAGGAAGGGCTGGGTCCTCTGTGGCTTTAGATCCAACTTTCTGCCCACATTTGAGCTGCTGTTTGTGTCTCTCTTTCCTTTCCCCGCCTTTACTGTCAGCTGCAGGCACTGTCCCTGACATTACAGCACCCCAGAGCTTGTCACCAGGGTGATGGTTTGTGTCAGTGAAATTATGCAGCCCCCAGAGGAGACCAGGCAAGCCTAGCATCCCTAAACTGCTTAGCGTGTTTCATAAAAGGCCTGTGGTGTGGCTTGCCCATGGCTGGAAATCCTCAATCACCAAGTCCTTCCTCTAGACCTGATTTGTTGAGTGAGATCTTGAGATGTTCCTGGGAGCCTGATCCTTGTCCTAATTCTCAGTATTCTCAGTTTAACACTTTATTAAGAATAGACATAAAATGTCCACATATCATTTTCTTTCTTTCTTTTCTTTTTTTTTTTTTTTTTTGTTTTGGTTTTGTTTTGGTAGGGTCTCACTCTAGTCCAGGCTGACCTGGAATTCACTATGTATTCTCAGGGTGGCCTCAAACTCATGGTGATCCTCCTACCTCTGCCTCCCAAGTGCTGGGATTAAAGGTGTGCACCATCATGCTTGGCTTTTCCACAGTATCATTTTCCTTGGGCCTGCTGGGGGGAAGCACCTTGTGGTTTAGAATTCAGGAGGAAGGCATGTAATGGGATGCCAGGGGTTTAGGAATGTTCTCGAACCCTAAACCCTAGGTTAATGTCTAATTTTAATAAAAAAAAATTGAATAAAATAAGACTGGGAAGAATAACTATTAAATTATTTTTATTTAGAGACGTACAGAATCAAGAGCAGGAAATGAACACACCCACATGGCTTGAGAGCGCACATGGTGGAACTGGCAAAACCATGGAGAAGGCAGAAAAGAAAGTACAAAGCGCTCCTTCCATGTGGAGAGCAAGAGGGGGTAAAGAGCACGCGTGGAAAGTTAAGGGGTTCTCCCCTCATCTCAGCCCAGCTGTGCTGAGACAAGAGGGAAACTCACCAGAATTAATGAAAGGACCACCAAGCAAAGAGGCTTGTCCCCTCGCACATACCGATTTATAATTTTATGGTGGTGGGCCCTACCTTCCCGCTCAGGTGAGCCAGAGAGACAGTGATTGGTCTGGGCTAGGAAGAGGCTAGCCATGATGCCAAATTCTTGGGGGGGGCTGAACTTGACTGACCACAATGTTAGGACTAGATGTAAATCCCAGGAAAGACCTCTCTCCAGGCAAGGGCCCAGGTTGTTTGTGGAGAAACAGATCTAGGAAAGCGATTAAAAAGTCAGATCATACTTTGATCTCTAACAAAGTGGAGACTACAAAGATAGGCCCAAAGATGTTCCTGCTTCTTACTTTGAGGAGCCAAGTCCCCCTCACTGCCTAACAAAGCTACCTGACTCCCTGTCAGGCAGACCAGGTGGGCCAGCCAGCATATGCTGCTGGGCTCTAGGAAGTAGCTTTGGAGTGGGGCAGCCAACCAGTCCAGGATTAGGCTTCTTCTTCTTTCTGGGGCAGGACCTGGCTCCAAAGGAGGGAGCTGCCAGGGTAGAGGGTCCTCTACCTCCAGAGAGGAGCCAGGGGCTCAACAGGGAGATGGAGGCAAGTGACTACTTATGCAAATAGGGATGATAAGACAGGAAGTACATGGACCCTGGGAGGCCAGGGATGACAGCTACCCATCCATTCACCCATCCGTCCATATACCATTCATGCATGTACCCATCCATCCATCCATTTATTTACCCACTCATTTATTCAGGAAGAAAGGTACTATTAAGAGAGTGCCCTGTAGGACAAGGGTTTCATGGACAGTTGAGTATGGGGAACACTAGACTCTAGTTTCAAGTATGTTCCAAGCCATTTCCAGGATGTTTCTTGACGCGCAGCCTCTTAGACTCCACTCCCATCTATGAAATCAGAAACTGTGTGTTATTAAGATTCCCAGGTCATTTGCACCCCCTCAAGAGTCTGCTTACATGAGGTGACGTGTTCTTTGAGCATAAGTGTTACAGTGAAGGCCAGCAGAGGGGGGCAAAGTCTGACTAGTTCCTTCTGGGCCTTAGTTGCTGCGTTGGAAAAATGGGCCACAAATCTCCTATTAGCTGTCATGCTGAGGACATCCGTGCTTTCAGAGCCCATCACACTTCCGTCCCTTAGTCCCTTAGTCCCAGTGAGGCAGCCATGCCCACTGGAGGACAAGATAAGCTTTGGTCCTTTTGTCTGTGTTATATCCCTAGCAGTTGGGACAGTGCTTTGTAGCCTGGTAGATGCTTGGTAAGTACTGAGTGAATGAATGATCAAGTGGTTGTCAGGCCAAATTGGACATATCCTGGAGGCTGCTTTCTGGAGCAGCATGACACAGTGCTGTTTCCTTTTCTGGTTTCTCTTGCTGCTTCAAATTATGGTAGATTTCCGTGGTAAGATTGTACAGAGTCAAGGGGAGAAGGCGTAGGATTTGTTTTTTTTAATATGGAACAAGGAGATAGTTATTCTGTGTTGGTCTGTGTATCAGGAAGACTTGATTACTGCTGAAATAATGGTTCAGAAGCCACTATTACAATGAAATATTAATGGAAGAGTTAGTCATTGACACCTAAGTAAGAATGAACTGGACTGGAGGGATGGCTTAGCGGTTAAGGTGCTTGGCTGCAAAGCCAAAAGATCCAGGTTCGATTCCCCAGGCCCCACGTAAGCCAGATGCAGAAGGTGACACATGCGTCTGGAGTTTGTTTGCAGTGACTGGAGGCCCTGGCATACCCATTCCCCCCTCCTGTGTGCCTCTTTCTGTCAAATAAATAAATAACAATAGAATATTTTTAAAAAAAAACTTTAAAAATTTAAAAAAGAATGAACAGAGATAGTTAGTAAGAGAAAGAACAGATTTTGAATTTTGCTCCAGTCTTTCTTGGCCCTCTCCCACTTAGCTCTGTTTCTGATGTGTCCTAACCATGGTTCTTTTTTTTTTTTTTTTTTTTTTTTTTTTTTGCTTTGTTTTTTTGAGGTAAGGTCTCACTCTAGTCCAGGCTGACCTGGAATTCACTCTGTATTCTCAGGGTGGCCTCGAATTCACAGCGATCCTCCTACCTCTGCCTCCCGAGTGCTGGGATAAAAGGCATGCGCCAACACGCCCGGCTAATCATGGTTCTTGGCCATTATGAGCCTCAGGCTTCATCCTAGAACTGTTCCCCTCTGTGGGGCAGCCCCTCTCTTTGCCTCTCCTGAGCAGCTTTGCCTCCTATTTCACAGAAAAGCTGACACCCAGGGAGACACACTGCTGAACGTGTGCGGCGAGGGGCTGATGATCTGTGCCTACGGAACCTGTGACCCCTGCCCCCTTCCCAAGCCCCTGTTTCCTTATCCCATGAGCCTGCTTGAGCCACATCTTAAAAATACACTAACACCCCTTCCCTGACTCTGGCACCCCCTTCTGCCTCTCACTCTGTCTCTCTCCTTCCCATCCCAGCCTGGCTTCCTGTGATGGTGTCTGCCAAGTTGTTTCTCAGTGCTTGTCATCTGGTTTCCACCCTCCCACCCAGGGGAAGTGCACCAGTCCAGGGCATCTCATGACTTCCTCTTTACCAACCCCCAGGCGGCTCTCTTGGCTCCTGGGTCATCCTCAGTCTGGCCCCAGCCTGCCTCCTAACCTTGCGGCTGTCCTTATGCGCCAGTCTGATGCTGCTCATTGCTCCTGGCCACTTAACCCTTCCTCAGTGTGGGCACTGCCAGGTCTTCAGCCTTGGCCCTGTTTTCACTCTCCATCTCACTGGCTGCTGTGGCTTTCACACCACCATACAAATGCTGATCATTTCCATATTAGGTCTCCCATGAAGACCTGACACCTGCTCTCCAGACCCACAGAGGTAGTAAGCTGCCACAAAGTGAATTCTTCCTTTCTGTTGTCACCTCTGTGACTCTCCCACCCCTGGAAGTTTTATCATGCTGCATGTGTGTGCTCAATGATGTCTTTCTTCTGTAAGCCATGAAACTGGAAAGAATCATCCCTGATTTTCTTCCTCATCTTCTACTTTGTTAAGTCATCCTCCAGCTTTCTCCCGCATCTCTGCTGCTGCCATGGCTTGGAACGCTTCTCTTTCCTTGTAGACAGTGGTACACACTGTCTGGCCTGTCTCCATGCAGTGCTCTGGTCCCTCGGATCTGTCTTGGCTTACTCCGGTTGGTGGCTCACATACCAGCAAGGAAGTACTGTGTAGGGGTGTGGCTTTGGTTTCCATGTTGGAAGAGTTGGGGCAAGAGAAAGGTCAGGATCAAGAAGAAGTTGGTTCCCCCTGAGGAGGTGACAAAGAACTGGAAGCCCTTGGGATAAGAGTGGCCTTGGAGGTGTTTGAACTGACAGGCCACCGACACCCATTTCTAGTTGGGGTTCCCAGTGAGTAGGATAAGCTCTAAGCAATAGCAAATGGAAGGGAATGGGCGGATCCACTTCCTGGGAGCTGGGCATGTGCTGGCACCCCTTCAAACACAGGTCTGTTGAGACCTCGTGTTGGAGAGCACAGCTCCCCCGCCCCCATGTCAAAAACTGCCCATCATATCGGTTGCAACGCCTGAGTCTCCAGCGCACCCACTGGTGGTCCTCAACTGGAGAACCATCGAACCATCATCTTGCTGCACTTTCCAGCTCGAGATGGAGCCCTGGTCAGCTGCTAGAGGGCAGACTGCGTTCCCAGCAGTCCTTCCCGAGCATAGACACAGCCACTGCTACCGGAGCCGAGATGTCTGGATGTCTTTCTTGCCATCCATGCGACCCAACTCTGTCATAGCTCCAGATGAACCCAGCGCCTCTGAACATGGCTTCTTCCCACCAGACTGCATTTCCTAAGAGGCACGTGAATTCTTTCCTATTTCCCCTGCTCTCCTATCTCCTCTGCTGTCTTTGTAGATCTTTTGGCCCAGATCAACTCTCACCCCAACTCCCATCTATCTTGCATCAGTGATATGAGGGGGGGCAGGGGTGGCCTCTGCCAAAGGGCAAGGATGACGTGCGTGTTAGAGTATCCAAAGGGTTCTTGCTCTTTAAAGGCAGGGTGAGGGCAAGGGTGCACCTAGGCAAGGAAGGTCGCCTTCCTCCATTCCTGCGTGTTTGTTCCATCTGACTCAAGGCTCTTTCCTAACTTGAGTGTTTCTGTTTTTCAACCCTGCAAAAGTCATCTTTCTTGGGACCTCATTCTTACTCCTTTTATCTGAGACCAAAGCCACTCCTATTCATTTCCCTACATGTACCTCATTTCAATTTCCCCTTTCAGAGCTCCAGGCAGCTTTGCCAAAGGGGTTAAGGTTTCTCATGCAGTCAAGCAGAGGGGCTGGGAAACCAGCGTCCTTTCATTGTCAAGGCTCTGGGGTCTCCAGAGGGCCACAGCTAGCTCCCACCAATCAGAATGGAGCAACGGCTGTGTGACTTCACTGATTGGGAATTGTTCCAGCCTGCAGCGGACACTTGGCATTTATTTGGTCTGTGCATTTTGATCATGGATAAATGCAGTTTCTGTTAGGTGCTTTGCTCTATTGGAAATAGTTCCCAAGTCCACATTATTGCCTTTGAAGACCCGCAGGGGTCTGGGAACCCCAGGCAGGGAACACCAATTCCTGCTGACACCCTCCCCCTTGCCATGCCTTTCTTACCCTCTCAGAGTTTGGAACCAAGAGAATGGCAAACAGAAGAGAAGTAGATGCAGAGATCAGAATGCCAGCGTTCCAGCCGGTCAAGTGCATTGGAGAATACGGCCTTGGATGTGTGGCCAAATTAGCTTCTTAATCCATTATTCTTCAATTAGAGTAGTGTATTGAGTAGGTCACCAACAGAGGTGGTGACCTGAAGCTCTCTCACGGGACCAGGCTGACAGACAAGGGTAGGGAGGTGTGAGGCAGGCTGGAGCTGAGCTCAGCGCACCAACTTCTTTCTTCTGCATGTTGTTTGGACAAGTCACTACTCCAGACTGAGGGGAGAAGGAGGCCAAAGAGGGCCTGGAAGGAGGCGTGTGCTGCTTTGTCACCTTGGACATGGATTGGGAATCTCTGTGCTGGTGGGAGACTGGATTCAGTGAGCGTGCTCGCCTGTCAGCCCAGGTGGATATGGGCCCTACAGACGAGCACCACCTGCAGTTGAGCAGGGAGGAAGGCTGGGCCACTGCTCCTGGGGCTGGAACAACTGCTGGGGAGATTCCTCAGAGGCTTTATCCAGATGGAGAGGAGATATTGATGAAGACCCTGGTCGTCTGGACATGTTTCAATGAGAAGATAAATTGATCATTTTTCTTCTTCTCTTCCTTGTGCCCCTGGAAGTTGAAGAGCATGTCGCCCAGGTGGATTGACAGGGCATGCTGCTTAACATGCATTAGTGCTGGAGTAGGGCCTGATTCGCCTTGGTTAGCATTTTTTTTTTTAATTTAAAAATATTTTATTTTTCACTTATTTATTGACTTACTTATTTGAGAGAGAGAACTCCAGACGCATGTATGACCATGTGCATCTGGCTCACGTGGGCACTGGGGAATCAAACCGGGGTCCTCTGGCTTTGCAGGCGAGCGCCTTACTGATGGTTACTAAGCCATCTCTCCAGCCCTTGGTTAGCATCTTGATGTTGGACTGGGGTTAGCAGCACCATGCATTTGCTTTGCAGATACAGGGCCAAAATGGAGTTAGAAGAAAAGGCTGCAGTTAAGAGTGGCTGGCTGGGGATGAGAGAGTTTAAGATAGTTGGATTCCAAGACCTTTTCCTTCTTTCTATTACCTCCCTATCCTCTTTCCTTCCTTCCTTTTGTGCATCTAGCCATCCAGGTATACATTCAATCAAGTCATAGTGAGCTCTGACTGTGTACCAGGCACTGTGCTGAGTGCTGGGGTACAGAGTTGAGGACACTCATAGTATCTGTTCCCCCACCCCACTGCTGCCCCCTAAGCTTTTGTTCAGTCTATTATATAACCTCTGGGGTGAACACATTGTCAAACTGCACCATGAAGAACGTTGTACTAGAGCCTCGCAGGAGACTAGGAGGGAAGGGGGTCATGGGAGAAGAGGAGAAGGGCAAGAAGCCAGCTGTGGGATCAGGATGACTTCCTGAGGTTGGCCATGTTTACTGAGACCTGGAGGTTCTATGGAGGAAGTCTGAACAAGAGCCAGAAGAATGAACAAGGGCTTCTTTCACTGGCCACTGCTGTTGTGAGTGGCCCAGGAGGTAGCTCTGTGCTCGGGTTCATGGAGTACCTGTCACTTCTGACTTTGATGACACTGAGCTCACCACCTTATGGAGGCATTGTGCTAAGTGCTTAATATATATAATCAGTCTCCATGGTCCCCAGATCCCACTGAAGGATGGGGCAGAGGTATTCCCATTTTACAGACATAGAAACAGAGGATTTGGGCGTCTGGAGTGGCTACTTCAAATGTCACTTGGTAGAGGAGAGATGGAGCTAGGACTCACTTCTACCTATTGGAGCCTCTTGCTGGCGTTTGCGCAGTTCTTTCCATTGGAGAGCACAGCTGGGAGCCCTAGATGGAGCTCAGCACATCACTAATCACATACCGTTTCTATCATAACCGCAGCAATATTTCCTTCATGTATGGAGTTCTAACTGTGAGCCTCTACACCAGTGTTTCACACCAGACACCTAATATCAGTCCTAAATTAGCCCCACAAGGCAGGTGGCATTTTTGTCCCCATTTAGCAGATGGTCAAACTGAGACCCAGTGATGTTTAGTCATGGCTCAAAGTCACACTGTTGGAGTTGCATGACTTCAAAGTCAGTGCTACCAAACAGAACAGCACAGGCCTCTTCCTGTGGCATTTCACACAAAACTGCGCATGTTCCTGCCACTCTGCAGGTCTTAGTTTCATCATCTGTTGCTTTGAGTCCTCCACTGGAACCCGGGACCTTGTGCATTTGAGGCACGTGCTCCATCACTCAGTGAACCAGGATCCTTAGCTTTCCTCATCTGCCAGGAAGGACCATCTTCCCACCCATCTGTAGCCATTACTTTCTCATTGCTGGGACGAAACAACCACCAGAAGCAGCTTGTGGAAGGAAAAGATTTATTTCCAGCTTACTGTTTTGAGGGGAAGTTTCATCATGGCAGGGAAAGCATGGCAAGAGCAGACAGCTGGGCTTCACATCTTGACATCAGGAGAAAGGAAGCAGCAAGAACGAGCTGAGTGTGGCAACTGGGGCTGGTCTATAACACCCCAAGGCCCACCCACAGTGACATACTTCCTCCATCAAGGATCCAACTCCCAAAGGCTGCATAACCTTCCCAAACAGAGCCACCAATTGGGGATTAAGTATTCAATCCTTTGAGGCTATGGGGCCGGATTTTACCTTCAAGTTACCACACCTGTCTGAACAGTGGTGGTGGCAGACTGCCCAGGGCCTTGCAGAGGCTGATTCCATTGGGTCAGTGAGGTGCTTCCACTTGAACTTGAGGGCAGCCATTGAGGGGCTACTTCCGGGCCTTGATTCCAAGAACACACTGTCTCACCCAGTGGTGCAGATCTTTTGTCTCCTGGATGTGCATACCGTGTACAAATGGCCACTAGATGTAGAAAGATAAACTGTTTGGAGACGGAGGGGCTATAGGGACAGGATGAGCCCTGTCTCTTCCTTGAAGGTCACAGCAGCAAGACAGGGCTGAGAGAAGTTGCTCAGAAACCTTAGAGCTCACCTGTTCAGCCAATACCTCTGGCCCTGGTTTTGCAGGCTACAGCTAGAGAGCTTCCAGCCAGGTTATGCTGATGCACCTTCCTCTGTCCCAAAGTGCTCCTACCACGTTCCAGTGATTCAGGGTCCTTGTGCTAGCGCTTGTTTCTTTGTGACCTTATGCCCCTGCAGCTTGCTCTGCACTGGCCAGGGGCTTCTAGATCATTGTTCATACACACCAGATATGTTCTCTAATTGTGGGCCTCACTGTCTCCTGGAAGCCCCAGGTTTAGCCCATTGCTTTCATTCATCGTGTCTGCTCAGATACACCTGCCACTTGCTTTATCCTTGGCACTTTCCTTCGTTTCTTCTGCCCTGGGCATCTTTACAGTCCTCTTAACATCCAGAAAATTTCATGTGTCTCCCTTCCTTCCTCCTTTCCCTCTCTCCCTCCTTCCCCTCCCTCCCTCCTTCCTTTCTTCCTTATTTCTTTCTTAAACAACTTATTTATTTGCAAGCACAGAAAGAAATAGGAGAGAAACAGAGAGAATGGGCGTGTCAGGGCCTCTTACCACTGCAAATGAACTCCAGACACATGCACCACTTTGTGCATCTGGCTTTACATGGGTCTTGGGGAATGAAACTGGGCTGTCAGACTTTGCAAGCAAATGCCTTAATCGCTGAGCAATTTCTCCAGCCCATCTCTTCAAATCAGTCCCATGAGAACAAGAAGTTTTGTCTAACTCATTCTCTGAGATGTGCCCAACTCTTTGAATAGTAGCTTATGCTTAGGGGCCCGTGGATATTTATGGGATGTTGAAAGATGCTGCCTTCATTCAATCAGGACTCATGGAAACCCACTCAAGGTGGGGCAGTCATGTTCATTGCTGAGTACAGGGCACTAGAGGAGTGGCTTCACGGTGTACTGGGCTGTTAGCTGAGCTTAGTGGGGAGCTGTGGTAAGGATCACAAAGAAGAGCCTTCAGTGACCTGATATTTGCAGAAGTAGAGTCCTGTGTGGTTGGGATGCACCTGTGTGTGCTGGGGCTGGGTACAGGAAATGAGTTCGGAGATGGGCAGGTAGAAGAGTGTGGGCTCATGGGAAAGTGACTGTGGACTCAGCTCTGTCCCTAAGCCTTGTGAGTCACCACTGGGGGTGACTGGTAAATCATCACCGATGGCCTTGGGGACAGTGTCAGAAATGCAGGAGCATCAGAGATGGGACTTCCATCTCAGCCCTTCTGGAACTTGCCTTTGTGAGAGGCTGCCTGTTTCCTTAGGCCTCCATCCCCTGACTCTAATCCCTCATTCACCAAGTCTTTTCAGTGAGGCTGTGAGATGATGTTTTCAGGCCTGGTTGCCAAGGTGACAGGGCCTGCTGAATTCACTGGGATCAGTGACATCGGTAGAAAACTTGGTTCTTAAGCTCTTGGTGAAGGGTGAAGGAGCAGGTGGTCTTAGGCCCCCTATGGGAGGGACTGTGATTACTCAGGGAGCCTGTGTTCAGCTTCTGCCTTCCTTCAGATCTTCGGAGAGCCAGGTTCCTCCTGACCGCCTCTGGGCCCTCGTGTGTGCTACTTCCTCTTTCTGGAGGATTTTTGCTTCCCTTTTACTTCATTAATCATGGCTCAAATTTCACATCTTTTAAAAAATATTTTTATTTATTTATTTGAGAGAGAGAAAGAGGCAGAGAGAGAGAGAGAGAGAGAGAGAGAGAGAGAAGAGACAGAGAAAGAGAGAGAATGGGCACGCAGGGCCTCCAGCCACTGCAAACAAACTCCAGATGCATGCACACCCTTGTGCTTCTGGCTTACGTGGGTCCTGGAGAATCGAACTGGGATCCTTTGGCTTTGCAGGCAAATGCCTTAACCGCTAAGTCATCTCTCTGGCCCCCAAGTTTCACGTCTTTAGAGAAGCTCTCCTGGACTCTTCAACCTAGAGCACCCCTACAGACTTATGTCCCTTGCCCTCAGATGGCATATCTCAGTTGGTAATTATACACCAAAGTCATTCATCTGTTATTTCCTTTATTAAGTAAGAGTGTAAACCAGGGGGGCTGAAGAGATGGCTTAGCAGTTAAGGCACCTGCCTGCTAAGCCTAAGAACCCAGTTCCAATCTCCATGTTCCAATCTCCATGTCCCACGTTTAGCCAGATGCAAAGTGACGCAAGGGCGCAATGCCACACTTGACCACAAGGGGGCGCACCTATCTGGATTTCATTCTCAGCAGCTGAGAGACTGCTGGCGCGCCCATCTCTATCTGTCTCCCTCTCCCTCTCTGTCTGTCTCTCTCTGTGTCTCTCTCCAAAAATAAATAAAATAATTTTTAAAAATTAAAGAGTGTAAACCAGGGTGGCAGGGGCTACGTCTGCCTTTGTATACCACCCTAACTCTGGGCCACAGATCACGCTTTGCAAATAGTAGGTCCTTAGTTAAAGTGTTCCCAGGGAGGATGGGAATGATAAGCTCAGCTGAGTCACCCTGCCATATTCTTTCTATTTCCTCCATATCAGACTGGCAGGACCAAGGGAGCCATTTCAGCTGTGACCCTCACAGCGTTAGGAGGGGTGCCAGCCCTGTATTAACAACCACCACAACAATAGCAGTAAATAGCACGTGTTCAGTGTCCCAGTTAGGACACTAGTATAGATAGTAATTCACTTAATGGAAACATCATTATTATTGAGTGAGAAAAGCAAGATACTGAGAAGTACTATACTACGACTATGCAATTTTAAAAAGATAACGCCAACTCCCTACTATATATACATATATGAACGTGTGTGCTGTGTAAGTGTATATTTGTGTATAGTTTTATGAGCGAGGATAAAACATGGAAAGATGCAAAGTAGATTCTACTACAGGCACCAAGGAATATGTGTTGGTTAGTGGGTAGGGTGGATAAGGAGATAGGGAGTGAGGGAAAGAAAGGCCAGTGTAGAAAGGAAAAATAAGGGCTGGAGAGATAGCTTGGCAGTTAAGGCTCCTGCCTGCAAAGCCGAATGACCCGGGGTTCAATTCGCAGTACCCACTTAAAGCCAGATGCAGAAGGTGGCACATGTGTCTGGAGTTCATTTGCAGCATCTGGAGGCCCTGATATGCCCATCCTCTCTGTCTCTCTCTGCTTGCAAATATATAAACCAAAAAACATTTTTTTTTAAAAAAGAACTAATTTTTTTAAAGGAAAAAATAAAAGCACTTTATTCCCATATGTACAAGAAGGTCGTCCATAAGCACGCAGGCAGTATTATCTATGAGCGTTTGGAGACAGAACCATAGAAATTGATCTAGGAAGAAAGCACTCTGCTGGCAAGGGTATAGTATGATGGGCACTTTCCTAAGCCGCCCGTAGGAGTGTAAATTGTTGCAAACTTTCTGGAAAGCAACTTTGCGATGCGTTATCCACAACCTATAAAACATTCATATATTTGGTCTCAGTATTCCATTTCAAACAATTTACCCTAAAGAAATAACCAGGGGCACAGTCAACCATTTATGTACCATATACATTGCATTCTTTGTAGCAGAGGGGAAAATGAAAATTCAACAGTCAACCATAAAAGGAAGGTTAAACACACTGTTACATCAAAAAGAGAAGGGTCGTGTCATGACCATCCTGTAGACACAGGTACTCGCATTGTTTCCATGCTACAGATGGAGGGAACTGAGGCCCAGGGAGGTGAAGTACCTTGGCCATAACAACACAGCAAGTAAGTGTGGTAGGGTATAACTCCTTTCCTGTTTACCAAGACATGACCTGTTAAGCTTTTGATCCACTCTTGGTGGAAATGGCACAGCTCCAAGGTACAAGCCCCCAGGTCCCTGGAACCTTAACACAGGGCCTGTCCAACCATGGTAGGTAGAGAGCTCCCCAGAAAGGTAATCAGTGATGGTCCTTTCTTCCCTCCCTCCCTCCCTCCCTCCCTCCCTCCCTCCCTCCCTCCCTCCTTCCTTTCCTTTCCTTTCTTTTTCTTTTTTAATAATTATTTTATTTTATTTTATTTTATTTTATTTATTTGCAAACAGGGAGAGAGAGAGAGAGAGAGAGAGAGACAGACAGACAGACAGACAGACACAGAGAGAATGGGCACGCCAGGGCCTCTAGCCACTGCAAACGAACTCCAGATGCATGTGCCCCTTGTGCATCTGGCTTATGTGGGTCCTGGGTAATCGAACCTAGGTCCTTTGGCTTTGTGGGCAAATGCCTTAACTGCTAAGCCATTTCTCCAGTCCTTTTCTTTTTCTTTTTAATATTTTTACTTATTTGAGAGAGAGGGAAGGAGAGGGAGAGAGAGAAACTGACCATGGGTGCATCAGGGCCTCTTGCCACTGCAAACGAATTCCAGACACATGTACCCCTTTGTGCACCAGGCTTTACAGCAGGCTTTGTAAGCAAGCACCTTTAACCGCTGAGCAATCTTCCCAGCCCAGCTCTTTCTCTTTAATGAGGTGAAATCATAGAATCTAGCCAGCACTAGACACAGAACTTCATCAGTGCTTTTGCTTAGAGTTCTCTTGATCCTGTTTTCTTGGTTAAGTCAATCAGATGGGAAAATGGGACGTTCTAATTTCCTCTCCCCCAGGGTAGCTTGAAAGGAGGGCTTTTAATGGCAGCTTGTTGGAGTGGAATGAACTAAAGCTTTTTAAAAAATCTATCTGTGTAGCTATCATCTCTCTCTCTCTGTGTGTGTGTGTGTGCCCGCACGTGCGTGTGCATGTACATGCATGCATGCCACAGGGCACGTGTGGAAATCAGAGGTTAATCCTGAGGTGTCCATCCTCTCCTCTCACGTTTTGAGGCAGCGTCTCTTTCATTGTTTTTGCTGCTGTTAAAGTTAGTCTAGCTGTCTTGCAAGCTTTCGCATTCTCCGGGCTTCACCTCCCATTAGCATAAGCATGGTCAGATCACAGGCACTTGCACCACTTTGCCTCCAGCTTCACATGGGCAGGTGCCTGGGAAGATAGAACTCCTCACAGGCTTGTAAGCAAGTGCCTTTATCCAGTGAGCTATCTTCCCAGCCTCAAAGAACTAAAGCTTTGAAATCAGATCTGTGTGGGAATTCTGGGACCCTCTCAGCAGCTGCATTATTATAAACAATTGGCTTAACCTCCCCGAGCCTCAGTTTCTGCTCTGAGCTGCCTTGCCCAAGCGAGAGAGTTGTGGTGTGGGTGAAATCAGAGGTGAGATGACAAATGTCTGGAGGGGCCCTGGCTTTTTGCAAGTAGCTATTTATATTATGTGATCGGCTGTGGGTCTCTCCCAAAAGAAGGCACATTCTTCAGTTCAAATTATGACAAGTGTCATTGGATTGTGAGTGGTTTGGGCTTGATGCAAACAGTCCACACAAGATAAAAACTTGTCCACGGGGACAGCTGTCACATCTGGACTTCACCCCAGGCTACAGTTTAAAGTTGGGATGAGGGTAGGGGAGATAAAGAAGCACCTGGTTACCCAGGTTTGAGATGGACACTGGAAATTACAGGCTAGTTCTGAGTGATTTGTCTTGTTGATATCCAAAAGTCTCAGCTGCCCAGACCAGTGAGAGTCTGAACAAGGAAGAAAGAGAAGGGATGCGTCATTTGGATTAAGATTTTCTGTCAAGAGTGCTTAGCTATTCTGTATAAGAAGAGCTTAGTGGCCTGCAGGGAAGTGGCAAGGTTTCAGTCACTTGATTTTGGATGTTGATTGCTCCAACCTTTTTAGCTCCAGAAATGTTGACAGGTCTAGGCTATGGAATGAGATGAAGAGAGGCAGTTGTTGAGTGAATGGATGGATGGATGGATGGATGGATGGATAGATGGGCAATGAGTGAAGCAAGGAAGGATGCAAGGATGAAATGCATAGCTAGATTGGATTGGTGGGTGTTTGGGACAGATGAATGGATGGATGAGCTAACATATGGGGATGAATGCAAGCATGGAGGACTAGATGGAAGGATGTGATTGATTTGAAATAGTAAAATGAGTGGATGGAATGGATGAACATGTGGGAAGATATGTGGAAGGGTGGATGGCTGGTTGGGAGAAGTAACTGGACAGATGTATCAGTTATTTTTTTCCTTGCTGGGACAAAATACCAGACCAGAAGAAATTTCAGGAGGGGAATATTTTGTTTTTGGTTTACAGTTTCAAGGGCAAGTCTATCATTGTGGAAAAAGCATGACAGGAGCAGACAGCCAGGCATCTCATCTTTTCATCAGCAGGGAGGAAGTAGAGAGAAAGGGACACATGCTTAATGCTCAGCCAGCTTTCTTCTTTTCATGAAGTCAGTCCATGACATGGGGCCAGCTCACAGTTAGGGTGGATCCTTCTACCTAATCTAGAAAAATCCCTCACAGACATGATCAGAGATTTGTTTCCATGGTGATTTCTAGGTTATAGGGCTGGGATGGGAGAGCTATGTGGAAAACTAGTGGAATGGACACTGAGCACATCCATAGGATGGGTAGACATATGTGTGTTGGGACAGATGAAATGAGATGAGTGGCTCTGCCCCACCACATCTTCCAAAGAAAGGGCCCCTGAGTGAGTGGGTGAAAGGATGTGTGGCCATGGACACATAAAGGGTTTCATTATTTATTCCTCAAGCGAATCCATTTGGGGACTAGCTTGCCCAAAGTGATGAGTAAGTGAGTAAATCTGAACTGGAGAATAAGATATATTATCTCCCTAAAGGAACCTTCTTTAGCTAGGTACCTGGACTCTTGGGTTTCTTCATCTTATCAATTCCTATGATGACGTCTTTAATGGAGACTCTTGGTAAATAGACCAGGAACACACTAGCACAGACCCCGTTTTCATAGCTCCTCGGATACAGCCTATGCCTAATTCACTTGCACAGTCTTTTCCAACAGGGTATGACAACAACACACATTTGATCACTGACGGAGGCCCCCTTGTTTGGATTCTTTTCGGAACCGGATGAGACTCTATGGCTCACAGTTGTGTATCAGGCACCTTTTGTCTCTGTGACAAAAATCTCTGAGATAAGCACCTTGAAAGGATGAAGGGTTTATTTTGGCTCATGGTTTCAGTCCATGGTTGCCGGCCCATTGTTGAGGGTCTGTGGTGAGGCAGAACATCATGGCAGGCAGTGTGTGACAGAGAAGAGTTGCTCACTTTAGGGTAGCCAGGATGGGGAGAGAAAGAAAGGGAGAGAAAGAGAGAAGGAAAAGGGAGCCGGGGATCCCAATACCTCTTTCAAGGATATGTCCCCAGTCATCTTCTTCCTTTTAGGTCCCACCTCCTAAAATGTCCACCACCTCCTAGTGACCCAGTAAGCTAGGAATCCATCCATGGATTGATTCTGTGATTAGGTCAGAGTCCTCACGATCCAATCCCCTGCTACATTAGTCAGGGTTCTCTAGAGGAACAGAATTGCTAGAAGGAATTATATTAAAAAGGGACTTTATTGGATTAGCTTACAGTGGTCCAATAGCAGTTACAAGCCTGAGCATGAAGGAACCCGGTAGCTGCTCAGTGTACTGTGGCCAGATGTCCCAGAAGTCCCAATCTGACACTGAAGGCCTGGAGGCTTCCTGAGGAGCTGCAGGTTTTTGATCCACGCGGGTCTTCAGTCTGCACTGGTCTTCAATCCACGCTGGAAGGTAGCAAGCAGCTCTGGCAGCCAAGTGGAAGGAAGGGGCTCCTTTCACCCAGATCTTCCTTATATAAAGTTCCCCTCTGAGAGGGGCAGCCCGCTCTGGGGGAAGGGTTCACTCTGGGAGAAGGACTTCCTCCTTTGGTTAATCCTTTCTGGAAGCATCCTCAGGGACCCACACAAAAGGGATGTCTGTGGATTACTAAACAGATCAAGTTGACAACACCTTAACCATCACACCTCCCAAAGGCCTCATCTAGGAACGCTGCTACATCGGGGACCATGCTGTGTCCACATGAGCGTTGATGGGCAGTACATATCCAGACCAGGGCAAGTCCAGACATCCTCACCTGGTGGAATGGATGCCCCAAATGGAAGGACAAACAGATTGCTCAGGGGACCTTGACTTATGCAACAGGTACAGGGGACTTTTTCTGTGTGAAACAAATAATTTATTTTGAAAATCACTTGTTCACTGAGTTTTTAAGGTTTTCTTTGCTAAAGTCACCTGTGTGGCTGAAGCTAAATCACACAGTTCTCCAAGGTTCTCAGACCAGGCCTGAACAGTCTCCATGTCGCAGTTGTCTAAATGACCGACCTAATTTTCCTCCCCTCCTAGCCATGGGTCTATTGCTCGCTGGCTCTTTTCCTTTTTGTAAGTTTAATTAGTCATAACTACTTTTTAATTACTATGAAAGTGATCCATGCTCAGGGCAAAACTCAGACATCACAAAAGAGCAGATGGTGGGAAAACCCCTTCCCTCTCCCGTCCCCAGTTCCACCTATTAATAGTGTCTTCTGAATTACTCCAGAGAATTTCAAAATGTATAAGAAAGTAGAACTAGACACAGACTCTACATTTCACAAAATAGGATCGGGGATATGATGTGTTTATTTACCTCTTAGCAGTGTTTGTTTTTATTTTTATTTATTTATTTAAAAATTATTTATTTATTTGAGAGAGAGAGAGAGAGAGGTAGAGAGAGAATGAAAGAGAGAGAGAGAGAATGGGCATGCCAGGGCCTCCAGCCACTGCAAGTGAACTCCAGATGCATGTGCCCCCTTGTGCATCTGGTTTATGTGGGTCCTGGGGAATCAAACTTGGGTCCTTTGGCTTTGCAGGCAAGTGCCTTAACTGCTAAGCCATCTTCTCCAGCCTTTATTTTTATTTTTAAATATTTTATTTTATTTTTTAATATTTTATTTTTATTTATTTATTTATTTGAGAGAGAGAGAGATACAGAAATAGGCAGGAAGAGAGAGAGAGAGAAAATGGGCATGCCAGGGCCTCTAGCCACTGCAAACGAACTCCAGATGCATGTGCCCCCTTATACATCTGGCTTACGTGGGTCCTGAAGAATCGAGCCTCGAACCGGGATCCTTAGGCTTCACAGGCAAGCATTTAACCACTAAGCCATCTCTCCAGCCCAAATATTTTATTTTTATATATTTATTTGAGAGAGATATACAGAAATAGGCAGCTAGAGAGAGAGAGAGAGAGAGAGAGAGAGAGAGAGAGAGAGAGAGAGAGAGAATGGGCCTGCCAGGGCCTCCAGCCACTGCCAACAAACTCCAGATGCATGCACCCCCCCACCCTTGTGCATCTGGTTTACGTGGGTCCTAGACAATCGAACCAGGGGTTTTTGGCTTTGCAGGCAAATGCCTTAACCGCTAAGCTTTCTCTCCAGCCCTGTTTTTATTTTTTTCACTTTCTTTTTAATTGACAATTTTCATACATGTAAATAATGTATTTTGATCACATTCCCCTTTCATTATCTTCCTTTCTACCTTCTCCTGTCCCCCTTCCACTGAATCACTTCTTTCTAACTTGTCTCTCTTCTACTTTGATGTCTTTTTTTTTTTTTTTTTTTTGACTCCCACTGTCATCCATGACAAAATGTTGATGGGCCAATATTATTTAGGTCTTGTGAAGGTATTGACGGCCGCTGTGAAGTCCTGATTGCCATGGCCACTTCATGTCCTGAAGATAGTGTTCCAAAGTACTCCTCCCCATCCTCTGGCTTGTACATTCTTTCCACCTCCTCTTCTGTAATGTTCCTCAAGTCCTGGAAGGGATGATAGAGACGTCTCATGTTGCTCTGAGCACCCAACAGGCACTTTGATGAGTTTTGAGTCTCCCCAGTAGTCACTGCTCTCATCGCAGTGTTTCTAATACATCTTCTGAGTAAGCATATAGAGATTCAGCTCCGCCCTCCTTTTGATGTGTGCGTGGTGTGTGTGCCTGTGTGTACACACAGAGGTTTGCATTGGCGGCATCCTCCATTGCTCCTCACATCATTTGCTGAGGCAGGGTCTCTCACTTGAACCCAGAACTTACCAATTTGGCTAGTCTAGCTAGCCAGCTTCATTCGGGAATCTCCTATCTCCACCTTCTTGGAGAATGCTGAACTAGAGAATAAACTGTGTTACCTCTTTAAAGGAACTTCTGTGGCTAGGTGTTGTGAGGCCCGTCCAGCATTTATGTGGGTGCTGGGGATCCACACTCAGTCCTCATGCTTGTGTGGCATGTGCTTTTATTCCCTGAGCCATCTCCCAACCACAGCTTCTCCCTCTTAATGGTTCTATTATATTCATATAGTACTGTAAATTAGTCAATCAGTTCTTTATTATTTAGGCCTTTTCTAGTTTCTGGCTACCCCAAACAATGGAACAAAATAATTGTGTATGTGTGTGCAATTTCAGCATGAACAAAAATGTCTATAGAATAGAGTTATTCCCCCCACAGGGCATGTACATTTATGTTGATACAAAGAACAAATTGCATAAATTTAAATACTATCACTTGTCACTGAGTGCTCTTAGTAACTTTCTACTTCAAGCCGAATAAGCATTTCCTAGAAGACTTGTTAAAATGCAGCTTTCAGGATCTAAGAAAAGTTTCTGACTCAGTAGATCTGGGGTTGGGTAGGTCTGTCTGCCGTCGAGTAGTTTCTCATAGTCTCCAGAGAAGTCTGATGACTGGATCCAATAACTCTTACTCATTATGTCTTCCAGCAACTCGTTTGAAACCTGTCAGTCTGATAGGTCTATCAGAGAGGAATCTCATTATCATATTTTTTGAATTATAACTGAAACTGAACATCTTTCCATGTTATGTTCTTTTAAAAAGTATTTTTATTTATTTATCTGCAAGCAAACAGAGGTAGAAAGAAGAGAGACAGACAGAGAAAATGGGCATGACAGGGTCTCCAGTAACTGTAAATGGACTCCAGATGCATGTGCCACTTTGCGCATCTGGCTTTACGTGGGTATTGGGAAATGAAATTGAACCTGGGTCATTAGGCTTTGCAGGAAAGTACCTTAACTGCTGGGCCATTTTTCCAGCCCTTCATGTTATGTTTTTAATCACCTGTATCTCTTTTCCTGAAAACTCGGTGTCATGGTCACATTTTTCTTATTGATTTGTGAGAACCCTTTGTACATAAATGACACGAGCTATTTATATGTGCTAGTAGGGCGGACCTTTCTCACAGTTTCTATGTTGTCCTAGCCACTGCAGTATCTTTAGTTTCCTTCACTTTGACACTTATAGGGGCTCTGTGTATTTATGCAATCAGGTGTGTCAGTGTTTTGTCTGTCTGGGTTTTTTTTTGTGTCATACTTACAGAAAGATCTCTCCCACTTTAAGATTACATAAAAGTTAACAATGACTTAGTCTTGACGCTTCTTTTCGATTTCTAAGCTGAAACAGAGTAGCACATGTTGCCATGGCGATGGAGTAATTGCTTAATTGAAAATGAAAATATGAAGTTTTCCTGTTTCCAAATTAACCCAGAGGGATCTTTGCAGTCTTGGCGTCCCTTGGGCCTGTTAGAGAGAAAAAGACACCCATATGATGGTTTGATGGCTTCCTCCTCTTCAGGCTATTGCTTAGATGAGTTGAGATGAAAAAAGAGCAGAAGTTTGAAGTTGGAAGGCAAAGTGTGTCAAAGTGTATAGGCTGTTTTCAGACAAACATGTTTTAGAGTGATGGAGGCAGAGAGAACTGTGGATGCAAGCACGAGGTAGTCCAGGGAACTCAGAACTCCTTGGTCCCCTTATTGCAGGTCTGGCTACAGAACTTCTCAGGATTTTATCATCACGCTCTCTGTCCCCTGACATTTTTTCTCTCCCTTTTTATTTTGGTGTGTGTATGTGGGTAGGATGTGTGTTGTGGTGTATGCACATGCGTGGGCAGATGCATGTGTGCATGCGTGGGAGGCCAAGGGAGAATGTTGGGTATCCCCTTTCCATTTCTCATCTGTGTGTTTCTTTGAGAGGGAGTTTCTCACTGACTTTAGAGCTTACTGTTTTCTTGAACCCCAGTGATTCTCCAGTTTCTGCTCCCCATAGGACTGGGGTTACACCTCAGGCCTCATGCTTGTGCAACAAGTGCTCCTAACCATTGAGCAATCTCTCTTTTATTTGTTTACACGTATGTGTGTGGTATTTATGCATGTTCACATGTGTGTGGGGGGGCACGTTCTTGTGGTGGCCAGAAGACAACCTCAGGTATTGTTCTCAGATACACTGTCTGCCACTGTTTTTAAATTTGAGAGAGGGAAAGAGGCAGAGAGAGAGAATGGGTGCACCAGGTTATGCAGCCACTGCAAACAAACTCCAGATGCATGCACCCCCTTGTGCATCTGGCTTATGTGGGTCCTGGAGAATAGAACCAGGATCCTTTGGCTTTGCAGGCAAATGCCTTAAACACTAAGCCATCTCTCCAGCCCCTGTCTACCACTTTAAAAAATTTTTATTTTTGGAGAGAGACATAGAGAGAGACAGACAGTGAGGGAGAGGGAGACAGATAGAGAATGGGCATGCCAGCAGTCTCTCAGCTGCTGTGAACGAAATCCAGATGCTTGCGCCCCCTTGTGGGCAAGTGTGGCATTGCACCCTTGCGTCACTTTGCATCTGGCTAAACGTGGGACCTGGAGATTGGAACCGGGTTCTTAGGCTTAGCAGGCAGGCACCTTAACCGCTAAGCCATCTCTCCAGCCCCTGTCTACCACTTTTTGAAGCAGGTTCTGTCATCGGTCTGGAGCTCAGTAAGAAGACTAGACTGGTTGGCCTCTTGTCACTGCTTGCCCGGCATTGAGAATGCTGCTGTGTTCCGCCACGCCTGCCATTCGTATGAGAACTGGGGATAGAACTCAGGTTATCATACTTGTGAGGCAGGGACATTGCAAACTGAGCTATCTCCCCAACTACTCTGGCTTACTTGAGCCACGAAGCTTCTGTTGGAAATAAGCCCCAGATGCAGAGAGTCGTGAAAAACAGCTTTTTTGTTTTGCATGTGTGTGGTATGTTGGTGTGCAATGTGTTGTTACCTCCTAGTTGCTAAAACAAAAATACCCAACAAAATGCATCTAATGGGAGGAAAAGGTTTATTTTGGCTTATAGTCTTGAGGGGAAGCTTCCTGATGGCAGGAAAAGATAGTAGAGCAGAAGCTGGACATCACATCTTGCAAGTGAGCTGTGCTGGGCGTGGTGGCGCATGCCTTTCATCCCAGCACTAGGGAGGCAGAGGTAGGAGGATCACTGTGAGTTTGAGGCCACCCTGAGACTACATAGTAAATTCCAGGTTAGCCTGGGCTGGAGTGAGTCTCTACCTTGAAAAACAACAACAATAACAAAAAAGAAAGAAAGAAAGAAAGAAAGAAAGAAAGAAAGAAAGAAAGAAAGGAAGGAGGAAGAAGGAAGGAAAAGAAAAGGAAAGAAAGAAAGAAAGGAAAAGGAAAGAGAGAAAGAAAGAAAAACAAAAGAGTGAGCTGAGCTCCAATAAGAGGGAAGAAATTGAAGTTGCGCTATAGCACACCAAAACCTGCCCCCAGCAATACATCTCCTCCAGCAAAGCTCTACCTCCCAAACTGCTACCATCTGGGAGCCAAGCATTTGAAACACACAAACCCATGGGGGACGTTTCATTCAGTGTGTGTAGGTGTGTGGTGTGTGCACTTGTATGTGCTGATGTGGCGCCTTGTTCATTTGCCTGTGGTGGCCAGAGAAGAACATCAGGTGTCCCCCCATCACTCCCCAGCCTGGCCTTTCCTTGTTGTGGAGTCTCTTTACTGATTCCAGGGCTTGCCGTTTGCAAGCCGCCGCAGTGCAGGGCTGGGGTTATAGGCATGTGTGGCTATGCCTAGCGGAAACACAGCTGTAGAAGCCACAGTCGTGGGCTGATTAAACAAAGGCAACTGTCATGGCATGGCACCGTAACGTTTGCTTCCCAAGGCTCGGACAACTTCTGATGCAGAGTCCGGCACTCCTTGCTGGGAAGGCATGGTTCACAAACCTCGGTTGGTCTGTTAGTCTGGGAAGGGCAGGAAATCTAGGAATCACTAGGTAGGGAAGCTAATGGTGTCTTTAAAAAGCAGGTGAGAGGATGCTAGAAGATGCTAACTACATAAGGGCTGGAGGTTCTGAAACTTGCACAATCGACTTACTCACCCTTCCCACCTCAGTAAGACAACCGGACTCTGTCCATCTGCTGCATCTCATGAGCTCACCATCACTTTGAACACAGCAAGCTTATGCCCATCTTCAGGCATTATGCCAGCACATATGGTCTTTCTAGAATGCACCCCCTGTAGATCTTCACATGGCTCACTTATACTCAGTCTTAAAATGTTTTTTAAAATATATTTTTATTTGCTGGGCGTGGTGGCGCATGCCTTTAATCCCAGCACTTAGGAGGCCGAGGTAGGAGGATTGCTGTGAGTTCGAGGCCACCCTGAGACTACATAGTGAATTCCAGGTCAGCCTGGGCTAGAGTGAGACCATCCCTCGAAAAACTAAAACAAAAAAATTATTTATCTGCAAGCTGAGAGAGATAGAAGAGAGAGAGGGAGAGAGAGAGAATGGCCATGCCAGGGCCTCCAGCTGCTGCAAACAAACCCCAAATGCATGCACCACTTTGTGCATCTGACTTTATGTGGGTACTCTTGAATCAAACCAGGCTTGTTAGGCATTGCAGACCAGCGCCTTAACTACTGAGCCATCTCTCCAGCCCCTATACTCAGTCTTTCTGCCTCTGTCCAACTGCCGTTCCCTCAGGGGTGAGCACCATGTCACCTTCTTGCCGTGTTTATTAATCCCACTTGTTCTGTGATTTGCTTATTGTTTACTTGTTCGTGTCTGTCTCTCCCACCAGAAGACAACCCTCACGAGGCTGAGGAGGACAGGGATCTTAACCACCCCTCTTGCCTGTGGCGGTCTTAACATAGCACCCCGTAAATATTTATCACTTCCAATATTTATCACTTCCGTGAATGAACAACACTGGGGTGGGTGGAAAGGAGAGAACGAGTGGTGATTACTGTTTATTGAGCTCCCGAGGGGCTGGTGTTTCATATCCATAATCTTATTTAATCTTCCTGGCACGTTGGTAAAGGTGATTATTTTATGCTTCCCTTATAGATGAGGGAGCTGAGGCTCAGAGAGGGTAAGCAAGGTGCCTAAGACCACACAGCCAGAAAGTGGCTGAGGACAGCTATGAATTCAAACGCATTAGACTCCCTAGGCCAAGTTGGGTCTACCCTACCGTATTGCCACTGGGTGTATATGTGGGGTGCGGAGCAGGGGCAGGGAGCCCACTGGAGTGGCTGATGCCATGGGATATGGACATGTCTGTGGGAGTGAGGGGCGTGGCAGATTAAACCCCAGCTGTCATGGGTTCTAACTTCCCCCTGCCTCCATGCATTGTAAGCTGTTTGTGTAAGTACATCTACACAATGTGTGTCCACGCATGCACAGTTTCACCAGAGAGGCATACTGCTCTCCTACACACAGACACAGCTCCAGGTGAGAGTTCCACTAAGAGTTTTGCACAGATTCTTCTAGAAGGTGCCTGGGGTTCTGGTGGAGGGAGGGAAGCAAAGGCAGAGCCTCTGGAGCCCTCCCTTCCCTTGCCTGGATGAGAGAGTGTAGTGTGTGACTGAGTAGTGAGGCACGGTTCTCACTAGGTGAACTCGGTGTGTGTGTGTGCATGCAAGTTCTTAGTGTATGTGAGCACTTCCGTATCTGTAGCTTTCCTGTGTGTGTGCATAAGTGTCGGTCTGTGCCTGTAGCTTTCGCTGTGTGTGTGTGTGTGCACGTGTGTGAGTGTGTGTGAATTCTGCATGCTAGCCCTAGTGCACCCTGCTAGCCTAGATTCCACCCCCCAGCTTTCTGGCCCCAGGGCAATTGGGCCTTGACCTTGAGCCTCCTCCACCTTATCACTATCATGTGAGCTGGTACAGTTCAGGACCAGGCCCCTCCCAGACCACACTCGAGGTTCTGTATGGGTCCAAGATGGGCTGGACTTTGCTGAGAACAAGCCAGGTCTATCTATCCCTGCTCTAATACCTCCCAACCCAGAACTGGTTTGTTCTGTTTCCTAGCAGTTTTCAGAAGACCCAGGATGTGCTTAGCAACCATGCCTGGCAATAGCTAGGGACTAGGGAGTCTGACAGCATGCAGAGTATGCAGGACCCTCTGGTCTTGTGGCAGGCCAGGGTCTTCTCCCTGAGCTCGTGAGACTGGTCTGTGCCTCTCTCTGAGCTCCACATTTCCTCTGACACCTAGAATTTCCCTTTTGGTAAAGCCAGCGCCTCTTGATAAACTGCTGGTTTGGCACCCATGCTGTGTATGGGAGAAGAGTGGGCTGCACTCTCAGGCCCAACCAATCAGCCCTGGTATGGATGCAACTCCCTCCCACCCTCCAGGAGACACTCCCTGGAAGTTTCTGCAAAAGTTGCCATGCGAGCCTAGCTCTGGGATCTGCTCTGGCTCCTATAGAGTAGCCTTGGGGGCTTCCGGAGCTGGGGTAGGTAGATCTCGAAGGCAGTCAAGGTCAGCTTTGGAGCTTTGCTCAGTCTTGAGGAGATGAGGGGTCTAGAGTGGGAGGAGCTCACTGAGCTCAGAATCCAGACAGGAGGTGGGGACTAGTGCCTGCGCCCTGGGCATGGGACACGAGCGGAACTGAGGAGCAGCATAGGCCACGTGCGGAGTGCATGGAGGGAGATGCCACTTGCCACAAGCCCAGGGGGGAGGAATGAAACCAGAACTGTAGCTAAGGGCAAGCAGAGGTCACTACTGGCTTTAAATTGTGATTGGTGGAGGTCAGGGGCCAGAAAGTACCAGATCAGGGTGAGATGATGGGTGAGTAGTGCCTGGCCACGTCCAGAAGTGCAAGACCATTCCAAAGCTGCAGACCTCCGCCCCTCCCAGCGCCTTCAGAACCGAGGCCCATCTTCATTGTTCATCCCAAGCCCAAAGGATTGTGTCACAGGGATAACCCAGCCCCAGTTCTGCTGCTGTACCTGCTCTGAGCCCTCTCCGCTCAGAGGCAGTCCCACAGCCCCCTCTTAAGACTATGGAAACTGCTCTCACTGGGAGTCCACCACCCCTCACCTAAGCCTAGTACAGCTGACTCATCTCTTCAGCTGCCTGCCCACACAAGATCCAAATCCAGGGTGACTTCCTGTATACCTCTCTGGGAACCCAGGGACCATCAAGAATGCTCTTCTAGTCAGGTGTGTTGGCATAGCATACCTTTAATCCTAGCACTTGAAAAGCAGAGGAAGGAGGATGGCTGTGAGTTCGAGGCTACCCTGAGACTACATAGTGAATTCCAGGTCAGCCTGAGCTAGATAGAGTGAGACCCTACCTTGAAAAACAAAAAACAAACAAACAAACAAACAAACAAAAAAAAAGAATGCACTTCTACTTTCTGCCCTTACCTGTGGTCACCCACAGCCCCTACATGGGGGTTTTCCTCTGATCCTCAGGGCCCAGAGCTCTGGCCCTCCTCCTCTCCCCACTCGTCTTCTCCCCTCCCCTCCCCTCCCCTCCCCTTCCCTCCTCTTTGCTTGGATTTGGTTCTCTGCTAACTTTACTTCTCTCATTTTATTTTCCATCTCTGCTGCCTTCTTAAATTTAAAGCAAGTTCAAAATAAGAAGGGAGGAGGTGTTTGTCATTGGACCTTGAACTCTCCTCTGGCTACTGTCCTGTTCTTCCATTTAAAGAGATTCTTCCCAAACAAGCCTATGCTCAATCACCATTTCCTCCCCCAGACTCTCAGGTGGGGGCTTTGGGCTTCAGGTGACACTGACAAGGCCTTGTCATGGGGCCCTGTGGGAACTCGTGGCTTCTGTGTCTCACTCTGTGTCACTGTATTGTTGTCTCACGTGGCCCCTGATTTGGTCTCAGTGCACGTCTGCCTCTTGTGTCACTTTAAATATCAGCCTTTTGGTTTCTTCCCCCCACCTCTCTCCCTGTCAGCTCATCTCCCTTACTGCCTGCCTTGTTTTCTTGAGGCCCAACTTTTCTCTGCCATTGTTCGTCTGCCTTTCTACCTGTCCATCTGTTTACCTTTTTCGCTGCATCTGCCCACCTCTCTCGTCATCTGTGTGTCTCCAGTGGTCTGTCCCTCCCTATGTCCTTTGCCTACATTTTTGGCCACAGCCTCCTTCCTTATACCTGGCTGCTGGGACAACAGCTGGACTCCCAGTCAAGCTGCACTCTCTTCCTCTTTTCTCTCAGTGTTTGTTTATGCATCCCTCCTTCCTTTCCTCCCTTCTTTCCCCCTCTCCTTCCTCTCTTCACTTGTCTAGTTGCTGTTGCAAGGAAGGAAGCTCAGGACTCTTAGAAAACCCGGGGTGGGGGATGTTGGAGCAAAGCAGAAACTTGACACCCTCTGTCTTAACATTTGGTGATTGGACAGTGGCTTCATACTGCCCCACTCCACTCCCCCAGTCAGGAATGCCAGTCAGTGCACACTCTTATAACTTGGCCCTAGAGAATCTCAAACGACCTGTCATCCTAGGATGGCTGGGCTCTGCCTTGCCCAGCTAAGGGGAGGTGGTTCATTTCTCACTCACCCAAAAGCAAGAAGCAGGTCCTGAGCTGAGCAGGGAGCTGTCGGGTAGAACTGGGCTTTACCCTCTTGGGTGTGAATTGGGGGCTGCTGGGAATGGTTGGGAGGCTGGGTTGGACTCCCTGCCCACGGAGGCAGGCCTGAAAAAGGACCTTAGGGGTGGTAGTTTAATGTGGAGTTGGTAGTGGAAACACCAACTGAGGAATGGGGAGAGAGGGCTGCAGGGAAGGGGTTGATTCCAAGGTGATGATCAATGTGGGCTCCCAGACAGAGCCTGGGCCAGTCCTGTCAGGCCTCCCATGTAGACAGTGATGTCTGCTGGACTTCAGGTGGAGTTGAGAAGCGGGCTGGGCAGCCTAAGTCTGCCTTTTCAGGGGCTGAGCACAGTGGCCCATCAAGGAGATGCCCTCCAGGGACTGAGGGAGTGTCCATCCATATCTGTGGCTTTGTGGAGGTGTGCAAGCAGCGGGACCTCGGGTTAGTGTAATTACATTGCTCCTGCTGACAGTTCCCACGGCGCTCTCAATTGGATGTGACATTCTTATTAAATAACTTCACCAGTAACTAGTAATAATGACACAGTCCTTACTTCCTGACCGAAATTGCTTGATGCTATTTTGGTGAGCAACGATAGTGCCATAGGGCGTGTGTGGAAAGGCCCTCACAATCTCTCTGAATGCATATGTGTGCACACACATGCATATTGTCAGCTGCACACATACACACATAGACTTGCTTAGCATGGTCTACCTAGGCCGACCCTGCTCTCCAGGGTGATGCCAGACAGGTCAGCAGGGACCAGCCACCCCCCACCCCAGCCTGGCTGATGCAGACAATGAAGTCTTGACTTCTAAAATCTGTCTTGTCCTTGGTCCCTTTCTCTACCTTCACCATTTTCTGCGTGATTACACATGATTTCCCTTGTCCCTCTAGTTTCCTTGCCTGCCTTTTCTAGCAGTGACATTTTACATCCCGGATAGATGTTCCCTCTGTCAAGAAGGTGTCCTGCTCCTTAGAGGGTCACTCTCTGGGTTGTCTCTTGCTTTCTCTGGGTGCAGCCTGGCTCTGTGTTCTAATTTTGCATAGAAGATGGTCAAAGGCAGACTGAGTCTTAATGATCTCCCATCATGCGCCCACCAGTCTTACTGAGAGACTCCTGAGTGTTTCTTGAACGGAAATGAGCATAGCTCCGCCAGCAACTGAGACTCAGTGGTGGGGGTGGGGTGGGGTTTTCACAGAGACGAAGTACTTGCAAGTTCCCAAGTTTGTCTTTTGTTTTTATTTTCCATCGTGACAAAAAAAATGTGAGATGCTCACTCTTACAGAACAAATAGAACTGTGACTTCGGTTTCACAATTTACGTGGCTGATTTTGTCTGCTTTTGACAGTTCTGTCGTGTTCCTGACAGTCACAATTTGGTCTCTCTCTGGGACCTTGCGATGATAAGTTGGGATGCCAACCTTGCATTGATCCATTGGGCGGTGAGCAAATGGCCTCATCTTGCTTGTCCCTAAGCTGTGCTTAGGAACCAGGGGTTCTGAGCAGGCAGGGACAGGACAGATAGGAAGAACATGAGACAACATGGGAGGGTCAGTGAGTATGTACCAGAGCTATCTGACCCAAGTGACCACCCGAGGCCACGCACCGTGACCTCTCGGAGTTCTCCAGACGTCCTTCCACCTGAGGCCACGCACTGTGACCTCTCGGAGTTCTCCAGACTTCCTCCCACCTGAGGGCACGCACCGTGACCTCTCGGAGTTCTCCAGACGTCCTCCCACCCGAGGCCACGCACCGTGACCTCTCGGAGTTCTCAGAGTTCTCCAGACGTGACCTCTCGGAGTTCTCCAGACGTCCTCCCACCTGAGGCCACGCACCGTGACCTCTCGGAGTTCTCCAGACTTCCTCCCACCCGAGGCCACGCACCGTGACCTCTCGGAGTTCTCCAGACGTCCTCCCACCTGAGGCCACGCACCGTGACCTCTCGGAGTTCTCCAGACGTCCTCCCACCCGAGGCCACGCACCGTGACCTCTCGGAGTTCTCCAGACGTCCTCCCACCCGAGGCCACGACCGTGACCTCTCGGAGTTCTCCAGACGTCCTCCCACCTGAGGCCACGCACCGTGACCTCTCGGAGTTCTCCAGACTTCCTCACACCCGGAGGCCACGCACCACCACCGTCTCGGAGTTCCGTCCTCCCACCTGAGGCCACACACCGTGACCTCTCGAGTTCTCCAGTTCCTCCCACCAGGCCACGCACCGTGACCTCCACCTCCCTCCCACCCGAGGCCACGCACCGTGACCTCTCGGAGTTCTCAGAAGTTCCCACCCGAGGCCAGACGTGACCTCTCGGAGTTCTCCCACCTGAGGCCACACACCGTGACCTCTTGAGTTCTCCAGACTTCCTCCCACCTTGCACCACAGTGCTCCAGACTTCCTTTCCACATCTGCTCAGTTTCCCACAGGATACATATAAATGGAACCCTTGTGCCCTCCCCTTCCTCCTCAGCCCACCCACACAGCAACATGTTCTCCCCAATTCATGTGATCTTTTGAGCAGAGGGCTTGTAGCTGGATTTCTCCCTGGATCTTCCAAACACAGCACAGGTGCTGGCTGTATGATGAATGAATGGACAGAAGGAGGTTGGATGGGTGGACGGATGGATGACGGATAGACATATGGATGGTGGGTGAAGGAATGGAGGATAATGAATGGATGGATGGAGGATAGTTGAATTGAAGGTGGGTTGAAGGATGGATTGAGGAAAGATGGAGGCTGGATGGGTGGAGGAAGGGTGAATGGAGGAAGGAGGCATGGATTGTGCTATCTTCTAAAGCTTGTAGTTTTCTTCCATGATCTGTCCATTGAATTTCCAACTGGACTTGGATTTGCCCTTGGATTTGAACTCTTAAGTTCACACTTAGAATCTGACCAGCTTTGTGAGTTTGCTAGTTTGTGTTTTTAAAACCAACAACATAATCCAAACCTGTTTGAGTTTTTGTCAATATGAAATACACAAGAGACCATACTGGGTGATGGTTAAGCCTATGGATCCTGGACCTGAATTACCTGGCTCACATCTCACTCTCTTCCTAGCTGTGTGGTCTTGAACAGCTTCCTCTCTGTGCCTCAGTTTGTTCACTTGTAGATGGGATAATAGTACTACCTACTCCTGGGGACACAGGGTCTGATACATGGCAAGACATGTGTAGCAGGGTGTGTCTTGTGAGATTCATGTATGAAGGCAATTAGAAACTAGATTACATGCTCTCTAGTGGGCCTGGCCAGGTATCTCCTTACCTTACAGGATAGCTGTGTATACTTCCCATTTTCATGGGGTTTAGGGATTTCATGAGGAAGATCTTCAATTCTGAGCATCAATGGAGCTTGGAAATGTGTAGCCATCTACTGAGCAGAGGAGGTTCATGAAAATTAAAATGCTGGGTGAGAGCAAGTAGCTTCAGGAGAGGGAGGCAGGACAGACAGGGCGTGAGCCTATCTTGAGTGCTGAGAGAAGGCAAAGGTTAGTGATGCAACAGGAGGCCACTCTTGTATCCCCTGTACCCCATTCTATCTCCTGTGCTCCTGAATTGCAGTGCCTTCTGAAGCAGATTACAACTTGATACCAATGAAAAAGATATCTCAAACCTGGCCAGAGAGATGGCTCACTGATTAAGGTGTTTGCCTGGAAAGCTCGATGACCTGGGTGCATTTCCCCAGTTTCCACATAAAGCCAGATGGACAAAGTAGCACATGCATTTGGGGTTCATTTGCAGTTGCTGGAGGCCCTGGTACACCTATTATATTTTTCTGTTTCTCATCTCTCTTCTCTGCATCTCTTTCTGTTTGCAAATAAATAAATAAAAATATTTTTAAAAATATATATCCCAAACTTTGATTGTGGAACTCTCTTTACTCTGCAGTTTTTTGACATTGGCCATTGGGCTGGGCACTTTACTGTGGAGCATTGATCTGTACTTTGTGGAATGTCCCAGACTTGCAAGTAGCATCCCCACCCCTCGCTGCTTCTCCTCCTTCTCAGTTGTGACAGTCAAAAATGTCTTCAGACATTGCCAACTGTTCGTTGGGAGTAAATGCGGCCCTCTCTAGTTGAGAATAGTTATCCTTCTAGACTGGAAGAGGGTGCAGATCCTTAATATCTGGAAACAGAAGTGAGAAGTAGGAGTCAACAGGTAGGGGAAAAAAGTAGAAAGTTTCCTTCTGGCTGCCTAAAGGTGATAACATTCTTGCATCAAGGTGGGCCTGTGGGGCTGGGGAGATGGCTCATTGTGAGAGCCCTTGCCATGCAAGCATGAGGGCTTAAGAGAGCCTGGGTCAGAGCACTTATATAAAAGGTCAGGAATGGCCATTAATATCTGTAAAACGCTTGTACCCTCAGTCCCGTGAGTGGTGGGAGAATTGCTGGGATTCACTGGTCAGCCCATGTGAACGGGGTGGGGAACAGCTGCTCTGTGTTCAGGGAGAGACTCCAGCTCACAGTAACAATCAGAAGAGCAGTAAAAGAGACCACCCAATATGCTCTGGCATCCACATGTGTGTGCATGGGGCACACATGTCTGCACATGCATGTGCATATACTAGACACACACCATACATACTATACACATGCCAAAAGAAAAAATTAGAAATAAATCTGTGTTCTCAGCAGCAGTAGTGAAGCCCTGACGCTGTTGAGAGAGAACACAGTGACTAGATGTTGCAGTTGCCTTCTCATTGCTGGCACAAAGCACCCACCCAGAAGCAGCTTGTGGGAGGAAAGAGTTTGTTTTGGCTTACAGACTTGAGGGGAAGCTCCATGATGGCAGGGGAAAACAATGGCATGAGCAGAGAGTGGACATCACCTCCTGACCAACATCAGATGGACAACAACAGCAGGAGAGTGTGCCAAACACTTTCAAGGGGAAGCAGGCTATAACACCCATAATCCGCCCCCCTCCAAAACATGGCTCCCAGGAGGCTTCAATTCCCAAATTGCCACCAGCTGGGGACCTAGCATTCATAGCACATGAGTTTATGGGGGACACCTAATTCAAACCACCGTACTAGACAAGAACCACAGGGCCCAAACCATTGACTCTACTTACATGTGAGTTTGCACTCTCAGAGATAACCCCTGAAGTGCTGGTTCTCATTTTGGCCACAGTACTGTGGCCAAACCACTCGCCCAGGGTCTAATTTAACTGGCCTGGGGTAGGGAGCCAGGACGCTGACTTCAGTTTTTCAGGGGCCACATTGCCGAGAACTTACCATGTAAGGAAGGATTTGTAGGGCTGAGCATGTAGGTCAGTGGTCGAGCACTTGTTTAGCATGTGCCCTGTGTTCTGTCCTTATCACTCTAAAAACAACAAATAAGAACAACAAAATCACTGCAAGGATTTGTATGTGAGTCACTTTGAAGCAAGGTATAAATACAGGTACGAGTCCTTTCATCCACACTGAATAAAAAAAATGATTAGAATTTGAAGAGGCTGACTTGAGATATAGAAAAGGAGGAAAGGGGCTGGAGAGATGGCTTAGAGGCTAAGGTGCTTGCCTGCGAAGCCTAAGGACCCATGTTCAACTCTCCAGATCCCATGTAAGCCAGACACACAAAGGTGAGGCAAGTGCAAGGTTGCACATGCCCACAAAGTAGCCAAGTGTCTCTAATTTGATTTCAGTGGCTGAGGCCCTGGTGCACCCATTCTCTCCCTTTCTTATTCTCACTCTGTCTTTCTCTGTCTAAAAAAAAAAAAAAGAAAAAGAAAAAGAAGAAAGGCCAAGGACATTTCAGTCCACTGAGTGGAATTAATTGATGTCATCTTTCTTAAGGATAAACAGTTGCATCAGCCTGAACAAGAAGGGCTGACCAGGAACAGAGGCAGCATCCTAGATGTGTCTTCCTTATCCTTGGACTTTGGGAACTGGTCTGGCTGCCCCTACCAGCTCTGGAGAAAAGATTTCTGCTCTTTCTAGTCTGTAACTTGTCTTCCTCCCTTTCCTCTTTCCAGCCTTTACCAAGATTGAGCAGTGAGGAAAGATGCCCTAGGCTTCAGTAGCCCTGTGACTCTCCCCCCATCCCTGCCCCCTTCACATTTCCTCATACAGTCATCAGGTATCCCATCCCCTGCAAGGTCAGAACAACACCCAGTCTTCTCAGCTCTGAGGGTTTAGTAAGATGCAAAAGAGGAAACTTAAAAAAAAAAAAAAATCCTGTCCTCAAGGAGTTTGTGTTTCTGGGTGTCTGCAGGCAATAAACGGATACATAAGCAAGTATATAATCTGCTGTTGGGGGTGCAGGGGAAACAGAAGAATAGCTGACAAGGACTCTGAACGTACGGAGAATGACAAGCTTCCCCTCCTCCCTTTAACTGGTGGAGGTGAAATTAAAATTACCACCTGAGATTGTCAGCCTGTTGTACTCTTCAGACTGTTCTCTGTATTAATTTTACCCCAGATCCCAAATCTTATTGACAAAAGACACATAACATAATATTTACTGCTGTAACTCTCAAGGGTATGATCCCACCGTGTTAACTACATGCACTCCATTGTGCAACCATCTCTGAACATTGTCATCTCGCAGAATGGAGGTTTCCAGTGACCACAGATCAACACTGATTTCTGCCTTCCCTGTCCCTGGCAACTGTCATTCTATATATTTCCTCTTTCTGAGTCTATTTTGGGTATGTTATCAAAGGAGAATAATGGAATATTGTCTTTTTATGACTGGTTTCTTGTCCTTATTATAGTATCCTCAAGGTCTATCCATGTTGGAGCATATGAATGAGGCTCTTTCTGTGTTAAAAATATTATTTATTTGCAAGAAGAGAGAGAGAGAGAAAGCAAGAGTGAGCTTGGGCATGCCAGGTCCACTTGCTTTTGCAAACGAACTGCAGACCCATGGGCTACTTTGTGCATCTGGCCTTATGTGGATACTGGGGAATCAAAGCCAGGCCCTCAGGCTTTGCAAACAAGTGTCTTTAACTCTGGAACCATCTCCCCAGTCCCAGGAGTTACTTCTTTTTAAAAGACTGAATGATGTGCTGTAGTATGTATAGAGCAGGTTTTTCTTTATTCAAATATCACCAGTGGACATTCATGTTGTTTTCTTCACCCACTGCCTACTGTGAACAATATTGCTATGAAGATACCTCTGAGTTCTGGTTTTCAGTTCTTTTGGATGTAACCAGAAGTAGGCTTGCTGAGTCACATAATTAAGAAAATGTGCTTATGTATTTGCAAGGAGAGAGAGACTGGGAGGGGGGAGAATGAGAATATGGGTATGACAGGACCTCTTGCTACTGCAAATGAACTCCAGACACATGTAGCCCTTTATGCATCTGGAGTTACATGGTTACTGAAGAATTGAATCCAGGGCAGCAGGCTTTAACCAATACTCAATTCTGCTTTTCACAGCAACTGCACCATCCCATTACTCTATTTTCCCCAGCAACACTTACTGTTTTCTGGTTTTACATTGGCTATCCTATTAGTTAGGATGTGAATGGTATGCCATGGTGGGTTTTGATTGGCATTCCCCTGATGTTTCCTGATGAGGGACATCTTTGTGTATGTACATTAGTCATTTGTGTATCTTCTTAGGATATATTGCTCTTAAATCCTTTGCCTTTTTTTTTTTTTTTTTTTGGTTTTGCAAGGTAGGGTCTCACTCTGGTCCAGGCTGACCTGGAATTAACTATGTAGTCTCAGGGTGGCCTCGAACTCGCGGCGATCTTCCTACCTCTGCCTCCCAAGTGCTGGGATTAAAGGCGTGCACCACCACGCCCAGCTATCCTTTGCCTATTTTTAAAAAAAAAATATTTGTTTATTTGCAAGCAGAGGCAGAAAGAGAGAGAGAGAGAGAGAGAGAGAGAGAAAGAGAGAGAGAGAGAGAGAGAAAAGAGAGACAGAAGAGAGAATGAGCATGTCAGGACCTCCAGTCATTGCAAATATACTCCAGATGCCTGTGCCACTTTGCGCATCTGGCTTTACATGGGCACTGAGGAATCAAACCCCAGTGCCTTAACCACTGAACTATCTCTCCAGCCCCCCTTTGCCTAACTTTAATCAGATGACTTTGTTCTTGCCCTAGTTCTTTACATGTTCTGGATAGTAATACCTGATGAGATAAATGGTTTGCAAACATTTTCTCCCATCTATAGATTGGCTCTTTACTCCGTTGATTTATTTTCTTTGGTGTGTAAATGACTTTAACTTTGATTTAGTCTCATTTGCCTATTTTTGCTCTTGTTGTCTGCTCTATGTTTTTGTATGTAGGATATAATTGCAAAATGCACTGTCACGGATTTTCCTGCTGAATTCTTCCAGGAATTCTATGGTTTCAGATTTTGCCTCTAGAGTTTTAATCCACTTTGAGTTAATTCTTAATATGGTGTAAGGTAAGGGCCTGTGTAAGTTCTTGCATACATGAATGTCCAGTATTGACAATACCATTTGTTAAAGTGGCTATCCGTTCTCTACTGTGTAGCATTGGCTCCTCTGTCAAAGGCTAATAGAGTGTGTATGTGAGGGTGTATGTCTGGGCCTCTTGTTCATTTATTTATAAGACAACTTTATTCTAAAAGAATACTCTTGTGATCATTGTAATTTTGAAATCAGTAAATGTAAAGCCTTTAGCTTTGTTTTTACTTGTTTTCTTTTTTAATTAGTGTAAATTAATTGTATAAAGTAAGGTGTTTTGTTGTGACATTTCTGTACATGCAAATAGTGTACCTTTATCATATCCACCCCCTCTATTAATGTAATCCTCTTTTTTATTGCTCATGTCCTCCCCTTTACGTTCATGTCCTCTCCTACATTAAACTTCACATATTGTAGAAAATATTCAATATTTTTCTTTGTGGAACTAGCTTACTTCACTTAACACAGTGATCTCTAGAACCACCCGTTTTCCTACAAATGATGTTAAGTTTGTTTTTCTCTATGATACATAAAGCTTCTTTGTATATAGGCGCCATGATTCCTTTATCCTTTCTTCTGTTGGACATCTTAGCTGCTTTCATAACTTGGTTATTGTGAATAGTACCACAGTACATATGAGTGCCTCTTTAGTAACTTGGGGTTCATACCCAGAAATCATATTTTTATTTTATTTTATTTCTTATTTATTCATTTGAGAGAGAGAGAGAGAGAGAGAGAGAGGAGAGGAGAGAGAGAAAGGCAGATAGAGAGTATGGGCATGCCAGGGCCTCCAGCTGCTGCAAACTTCAAACGCATGCACCATCTTGTGAATCTGGCTTACATGGGTCCTGGGGAATCAAACCTGGGTCCTTTGGCTGTGCAGGCAAGTCCCTTAACCATTACGTCATCTCTCCAGCCCCCTTTCGCATTTTTTTTTTAAGGTAGGATCTCCCTCTAGCTCAGGCTGTCTTGGAATTCACTATGTAGTCTCAGGGTGGCCTCAAACTCACAGTGATCTTCCTACCGGTGCCTCCCAAGAGCTGGGATTAAAGGCATGCACCACCACGCCTGACCCCTTCCACTAAAAAAATATATATTTTTGGTTATTTATTTATTTATTTATTTGAGAGAGAGAAAGAGAGAGAGAGAGAGAGAGAGAGAGAGAGGGAGAGCAAGCAAATGGGTGTGCCAGAGCCTCCAGGCACTGCAAATGAACTCCAGATGCATGTGCCCCCTTGTGCATCTCACTTACATGGGTCCTGGAGAATCAAACCGGGATCCTTTGGCTTTGCAGGCAAATTCCTTAACTGCTACGCCATCTTTCCAGTCCCCAGAAATCATGTTATTTTGTCACAAGGAAATTTAACTTTTAATTTTTTGAGAAACTTCCATATAAGTTTCCATTGTGGCTGCACTAATTTCTATTCCCACATGAAGTAAAGAAGGGTTTTTTTTTTTTCCTCCTGCATATTCTCAACCAGCATTTGTTGTTTATTTTCTTGGTAATAGCTATCCTGACTAGACTGAAATGGAAGCCTCATGTAATTTTTCTCTTTCAAAATGGTTTTGGCAGTCCATAGTACTTGACATTATACATGAACACTAGGAATTTTTTTTTATTTTGTATTTCTGCAGAATACACCATGGAGATTTTGACAGGGTGTGCATTGAATAGGTTGTTTTATGCAATATAAACAATATTAACATTGCCCCTCCTGGTTATGAGCCTGAGAACCTTTTTCATTTGTGTTTTTGTTAATTCCTTTCAGCAATATTTTATAGTCTTCACTTTCCATGACTTTGTCCTTCTTGGATTAGTTTATCCTTAGGTTACTTTATTCTTTTTTTTTTTTTGGTTTTTTGAGGTAGGGTCTCACTCTAGTCCAGGCTGACCTGGAATTCACTATGTATTCTCAGGGTGGCCTCAAACTCACGGTGATCCTCCTACCTCTGCCTCCCAAGTGCTGGGATTAAAGGTGTGCGCCACCAAGCCCGGCTAGGTTACTTTATTCTTTTTGATGATATTTTTTGAGATATATTTTGAGATGTTTTTTGATGATATTTGATGATATTTTTCTTAATTGATATTTGTGTGTTGGTTTTGCATGCAGGAAACTTGTTGAATTTGTTTATTATTTCTAAGAGTCTATATGTGTGTGTGTGAACATATATAAGCTATAGGCTTCATATATATCAGATCATTTGGGTGAGCAGAAGTAAAATCATTTTACTTTCTGATTTGAATGACTTTTGTTTATTTTCCTTCTCTTGTGGATACGAATTCCATTATTTCATTCAATAGAAATGGTGGGAAAGAGTATACACACCTTGTTCCCAGGCATAAATGGAAAACTTTTAATTTTTCATCATCGAATGTGATGTTAGCTGTTGACTTTTCATATATGACCTTTATTATACTGATTAGCCTAGTATTTTGAGATTGATGTCCATCCACTGAACCATCTTTGCATTCCAGTAATAAATCCTGTTTGGCTGTGGTATGCATTCCTTTTTAGTTTTTGTTGAATTTGACTTACTAGTATATCATTGAGGATTTTTGCATTGATATTTACAGATATATTTGTCTGTGGTTTTGCTTTCTTATACTGCATATATGATTTTGGTGTCTGGATAAAGCTGGCTGGATTAAATTATTTTGGAAGTGCTATATCCTCTTCAGTTTTTTTGGAAGAGTTTGAGCAGGATTAGTGTTAATTCTCTTTTAAATGTTTGGTAGAGTTCTCCTGCGAAGCCATCTGGCCCTAGGCTTTTCTTTGGGGGAAGGATTTTGGTTACTGATTCAGTCTTCTTACTAATTATGTCAGATGTTTTCTTTCTTTATGCTTCAGGCTCAGTGGATAGTATGATTCTGGAAATTTATTGATTTCTTGCTGTTACCCATTTTTGACCTATAATTTTTATAGTAGTCTCCTGTGATATTTTTTTATTTATGTAGCATCAATTGTAATGTTTGATTTTCTATTTCTGACTTTTGAGTTTTTCTTAGGTAGTCTAGCTAAAACCTTGCCAAATTTGTTAATCTTTTAAAAATAATTCTTAGTTTTGTAAATTTTTTTCATTCTTTATTTCCTCAGTTTCTGCTCAAATCTTTATTATTTCCTTCTTTCTTCTAATTTTGGTTTTAGTTTATTCTTTTTCTACTTCTTTGAGGTGTAAGGGTGATTTGTAGATTGTTGGTTTGAGACCTTTATTTTTTTAATATATGCATAAGATAATGATAAAATCTTCCAATACTTTCCCTACATTCCAATATTTTTTGTATGTTGTGTTTTTATTTATCTTGTGTACTTTAAAAATTTACCTTGTGATTTCATCACCCCCCCCCTCTTTTTTGAGGTAGGGTCTCACTCTAGCCCAGGCTGACCTGGAATTCACTATGTAGTCTCAGGAAGGCCTTGAACTCACGGCGATCCCTCTACCTCTGCCTCCTGAGCACTAGGATTAAAGACATGCAACACCATGCCCAGCATGATTTCATCTTTGAGCCATTGGCTTTTCAAGGCTATAGTGTTTAATTCCCACTCACATATTTGTGAATGATTCAGTTTTGTTTCTATTTCTAGCTTGATTCCATTGCAATTGAAATTTCTTTATGTGCTTGAGGAAAAAAAAAAGTTGCTTGATAGAGTGCTCTGTTTATGTCTGCTAGGTATATTTGGGCTATAGTGTTGTTCAGGTTGTCCTTTTCCTTATTGATCTTCTGTCTCCTTGATCTATTTGTCATGGAAGGTGAAATATGGAAATCTCCTCTCATTATTGTTTTACTGTCCATTTCTCCTCTTAATTCTATCAGTGTTTGCTTCATGTATTTGGTTAATCTGTTATTAAATGCATATATCTTTTTTGGGGGGGGGTTCAAGGCAGGGTCTCCCTCTAGACCAGGCTGACCTGGAATTCACTATGTAGTCTCAGGGTGGCCTTGAACGCATGGTGATCCTCCTACCTCTGCCTCCCGAGTGCTGGAATTAAAGGCATGCACCATCATGCCCAGCTTAAATGCATATATCTTTATAATTATAACTTCTTGGTTGAATTTGCTGCCAGTTCATTGTATTATATTCTTTGTCTCTTAGGACTGTCTTTTTACTTACTGTCTCTTTTGTCTACTGTAGGTATGGCCACCCTGCTCTCTCTCATTTACCATTTTAATAGAATGTTCATTTCCATCCTTTCACTTTCAGCCTATGTATGTTTTATATCTAAAGTAAGGCCCTTGTAGACAGCCTATCGTTGGATCTCAGTTTTTGGTACGTGTATGTGTGATGTATGTGTTGTGCATTCACATGTATGTGTAGGTGTTCACACCCCATGTACATGCCTGTAGAGGCCAGATGTCCCCTTCATGTTTTTACTCAACTGTGTGTTTCATTGAGATGAATCTCTTACTAAACCCAAAGCTGCTGTTTGGGGGTCAGACAGGCTGAACACTGAGCCCCAGTGATTCTCCAGTCTGGGGTTACAGGTGTGCATGGAGATGCCTGGCCTTTTACGTGGGTGCTAAGAAATCTAATTCATACAGTCTCATGTTCTCTCAGGTCCTCATACTGTGTAGCAAGTGCTCTTACCCTCTGAGCCATCTCTTTACCCCTGGATCTTGGTTTCTATGTTAATTTTTTTGGATTTTATTTGTTTGAGAGAGAGAGAGAGAATGGGCACATCAGGGCCTGAGGCCTGCCATTGCAAATAAACTTCAAATGCATGCACCACCTTGTGCATCTGGCTTTAGTGGAGAATTGAACCTTGGGCTGTCAGGCTTTTTTTTTTATATATATACCACTGAACCATGTCTTTAGCTTTGAATCTTATTTGTAATCCATTTAGATACTGGTGTCTTTTGGTTGTTGAGTTAATACACTGACATTGAAAATAATTGCTCATAGAGGACTTACCATTATGATTTTGCAAATTGCTTTCTATATTCCTTGCAGTTATAGTTTCTCTTTTCCTCCCTCACTGTCATCCTTTGTGTTTTTATTTTTTTTTTTTTTGTAGCATAGTTTGATTTGTTTCTTATTTTCCTTTATGTATCTTACATAGTTATTTTTCTTTATGGTTAAAAATGGAGATTACATAAAGTATCTTAGTAATAACAATCTATTTTAAACAGTTAACAATAAAATTCCAATCACACACAAAAACTCCCCTCCTTTACATCCTTACTACATTTTGTGTTATTGATATGACAAATTACAAATTCTTTTTATACTTTGTATCAATTAACATAGTTTCATGGTTATGTTATTTTTATGTTCTCATTTAAAAAAATTTGTATCAGAAATAAAAGCGATCTATGCACCGGCATTACAGTTTTACAAGATTGTCTATTTGTCTATATATTTACCAGAAAGCTTTATGTTTTTTTGTGTTTTCAGGTTGCTGTCTATTGTGTCTTTTCATTTCAACTTGAAGGGCTCTTTAGTAATTCTTGTAAGGCAGATCTAGTGGTAATGAACTGCCTGAGCTTTGTTTATCCAAGAAGGTCTTTATTTCTCCTTTACTTTTGAAGGACAGTGATACCAGATAAAGTACTCTTGATTGGCAGGTTTTTACTTTCAGCACTTTGAACATATCACCTCCTTCCCTTTGGGTCTGTAGATGTTTCTGCTAAGAAATCTGGTGATAATCTTAAGGGATCTCCCTTGTATTTGGTGAGTCATTTTTATCTTTTCTAAAAGATTCTCTCCTTGTCTTTGACTTTTGATTAGTATAAGGCTCAGTGTGGAGCCCTCTTTGGACTCCAAGTTGAAGTCCTTTAAAAGCTTCATGAGCTTAACAATTGATTTCCTTGTTTAGACTTGGGAAGTTTTCAGCCATTATTTTATCAAGTAAACTGCTATTCCTGTCTTTTAAGATCATCTCATTTTAGTCCCTTAAACTTTATTGACTTTTTTTGAATTTGATTTTTTTTTTTTTGCTTAATGAAGTCTACTGTTAAAAGTCTCTAATAAATTTTTAAATTCAGATATTAACTTTTTCAGCTCTAGATTTCTGTTAGTTCCTATTTTTACAGTTCCTTTTTGTTTGGTCCTACATCATTTTCCTAATTTTATTTGCTTGTCTATATATGTTATCTTGTAGCACATGAGAAGCTAGCTTAGTCAGTAGAGTGTTTGCCTTACAAACATGAAGATCTGATCTACAGATCCCACATTAAAAAAAAAAGGTTTAGGGGTGCAGACTTAAAATCCCAGTACTGGAGAGGTGGAAGTCCAGTTAGTTTAGTCTTAAGTAAGCAAGTTCTGGGCCAGTGAGAGAACTTGTCTCAAAAAATATGGACAGTACCTGAGGAACAACACCTCAGGTTGTTCTTGGGCCTACATGCACACAGACACACACAGACACAGACACACACAGACACACACACACACACACACACACAAGGTGGGGGAGGGGATTATTTTAAATTCTTTTGTACTTTATTGATGTCATTTTGTTTAAAGGTTGGTTTCTGGAATCTAATTTAACTTCTTTTTAATTAAATAATTAATTAATTTTTAGATAGAGTGGAGAAAGAGAAAGAGAGAGAGGAGACATAGAGAATTGGCACGCCAGAGTCTCAGCCACTGCAATTGAACTCCAGATGCTTGTTCCACCTAGTGGGCATGTGCAACCTTGCGCTTGCCTCACCTTTGTGCGTCTGGCTTAAGGTGGGATCTGGAGAGTAGAACATGGGTTCTTAGAATTTCCAGGCAAGTGCCTTAATCACTAAGCCGTCTCTCCAGCCCTTATTTAACTTCTTTAATCGGGCTATGTTGCCATGTTTGTTTGTGTGCTTTTTGCTTCCTGTGATGTGTGTGTTTGACAAAAACAAACAAACACACAAAAAACAAATCACCTATCCCAGTCCTTCCGAATTAGCTGTGTACAAGGGAAGGCCTCTGTTAGTCAGCTGACTAGCTGACTAGAGGTTGTGGGGTTCTCTCAGTTCTTCCTTGGGTTGTATCTTTTGTTAGAGAGGTTGTCTGTACTTCTCTGCTCAGGAGTTTAGAATCTCTTGCTCCCTCTAGTTTTGGAGAATGGTACTCAGGTTCTCTGGGTTACTGCAACCCACTGGAGCTCTCTTTTGTATTCTGCAGCTCCTAAGTACCCAACGTATACTGGTCCCTATCAATATTCTTAGATACGATTATAAACAGTTAATCAGCAACTCCTGAAAAGCTGGAACATTGCACACCTCATGCACTGTCCTTTCTCCTTTCAAGAAGAGAAGCTGCAAGTTGGACTTTTCCTTCCGATCTCACAGAGCTATGCGGGTCTGCGGGGCATGTCATCACAGCCGACACGGAACACCTTCTCTTACACCTTTCACTGTGGCTGCTCTTATGTTCTTGACATTGACCTTTCCTGTGATACTAGGACTTCTTAGCTGCTTTCTGTAGGCTTTTTTTTTTTTTTTTTGAGACAGGATTTCACTTTAATCCCAGGCTGTCCTGAAACTCATGCCAATTCTCTTACCTCAGCATCCTGAATGGTGGGGTTATAGGCAAGTAGTTCGTATAAAGGTTTTTTCCTCCCTTTTGGACCTTAAGGCAGCATATCAATGGGAGAACAAGACCTTAGGTTTTCTATTCTGCCCTTTGGATAATGCCACTCCCAATATTGCCCCTTTTTTTTGAGTCATAATCTTGCTTTATGCATAGGCTAGCCTCAAACCTACAATCCTCCTACCTCAGTCTCCTGAGGACTGGAATATATCACCATGTTTAGCCCCTTCTAAATAGCACCCCCTCCAAGCATTGTGTCTCAACAGTGACCTCTGTACCAGGATCTTACATGTATGAAAGCTTTACTGAACCATTATAAACTCCCTTCCGCCTTAAAGGTGACTCTGAGGCATGTGGTGGTTCAAAATGTCTTCCGGCTTTGTCTGCCCATGTGCATTGTGGAAAGTGTTCGTGCATTGGGCTCTTGTACATTCATTCTAGCCATTTCAGAGACAGTCCTGTTTTGAGAGGATGTTGTATCTGTGGGATTTGTCAGGAGTCAAAGGCTGTGGGCTCTAGCTTGCCACTACCACTGGAGTGACACTTGCGTGTCTCAACTTATTCTTGATCAGACCCACAGTTAAGTAGATGGTACATCTCAGTCTGTAAAACTCAGATGGGCAGTGAATGTCACCAGGAAGAGACGAGAGAACTCAGGGACATAATGCATTTCCAAGTCGTATTTAAGAACGCTGAGCCAAGAGGTAGCTCAACCAAGAATAGAGCTCAGCTCAAGGGAGCAGGAATGAAGCTGGGTGGCAGTCACTCATCCAGATGTCCTTCAGCTATGAGCACTGTCAGGGAGGGTCAGCGTGTGCTGTGGGAGGCCTTAGTGAGAACCCGTTGACTTCGCTTCAATTCTTCCTTTCTATAGCCTCATGCTTTTCCATAAGCCAGTGAAATTCTTGCAAGAGATTCCCAGCGTCAAGGCTATGTAGATTCTAGAGCCTCTTGTTATACTGCCTTCTTTACACATACTCTTATTAGGACAATTCATTCATTTATTCATCCATTCTACTATCCATTTATTAACTCATTCATTTATTCAATAAATACTTTTCCAAAGGTGACTTATCAGATGACCCTGAGATTTTTTTTAATCTTTGTTTTTTTTGAGGCCAGTCGAACAGACAGCAGACAGGCCTTTTTTATTTTTTATGAGAGGGAGTGAGAGCTAGAGAGAATTGGTGCGCTAGGGCCTCCAGGCACTATAATCAAACTCCAGATGCATGTGTCACCTTGTGCAATTGTGCAACCTTGCACATGCATCACCTTGTGCATCTGGCTTACGTGGTATCTGAGGAGTCGAACATGGGTCTTTACACTTTGTAAGCAAGTGCCTCAATCGCTAAGCCATCTCTCCAGCCTGACCCTGAGAATCTTTGGCATTGTGACACCACTTCATTATCTCCACAGGAGAAGGACCAGCACTGGAAATATTTCTGAAAGCCTCAATGGGTCTCCTAGCCCATAAGACTTGTGAGCAGGCCACTGCCAAGCTTTTGTCAGAGTGCTCAGAGATGGGTCTCTGTGCCAGAGCAGGGAGCGTTCTGGGGTAGCAGCCTGCAGTCTTCAGCTGCATCTGAAGGTGGTTGCGATCTAGGATGAACGAAGACTGTCAGCAGTAGACTTGGGTATCTGGAGAAATGGCTGTGGGGGTGTCTTCCAGGAAGAAATCTGGGGTGACTGAGGCATTTTCTGAGCCAGATGCCTTATACTCAGCCTTGGATGTTGTTCGTCACAGTTTGCATGTATACGCACAAAAGGGAATGACAGAGCAGTTAGGATTTTTTTTTTCATAGAGATTTTTAAGAGCAAAAGCATCTCTCCCCTCCTCCTTAACAAAATTTTAGACTATATATCCTCCTCCTACTCAGAAATATTTTTCTCTCAGTTCACTCAAGGAAAGGCAGAGAGAAAAGAGAGAAATAGAAAGAAAGAAAGGGAGAGAGAAAAAGAAAGAAGAGAGAGATCAATCACCTCCCAGGCTGAGATGAAACATCTTTGTCCTTGCACTGGGGACAGAAGTCATGCCCAGCCAAGGGAAAAGCTACTTAGCTCCAGTTAGCTTTGAGTTCTCCCTGATACATATGGTAGATAGCCAGCCCCACCAGCCTTCCTTCCCTCCCTCCCTCCCTCTCTCCCTCCTTCCCTCTTTTTCTGTCACTCCAGGACAGTGATGGAGCAGATATGTTAAGATCTCTTTGTCTGAAGTCTCATAAGCCTGTGTTGAAGCCTCAGTCTTGCCAACTATTATTATGTGTGTGAGCATGGGTGAGTTATTTACCTAAACCTCATTTGTTAATCAGGGTCAAGAATAAATAATGCCCACTTCTTTGGGGTAGGTTTGAAAAGAATAGTGCAAGTAAGGTCTTTAACATTGTGTGAGTCAATCAGTGCTTGACAACTGATGGGCAAACCCCTTCAACCACCTGCTTGTTGACATGTACACCGTGTGCTCAAGAATGCTGTGCCGAGAGAGGCAGACACACTCCATGACATTAAGGACCTCAGTGTGATGGGGAAATGGCTGGGAGAGCCGTGGGCAGATGCACCCAGGATCACCCTCTCCATCTCTGTCTGTGCTGAGTACTGACACTTTTGTCCCCCTGAATGCTTCCAGACAGAGTGATGTTAACTGGTTTGGCTCCATGGGCCTTTATGAGTTTGGGTTCACATGAGTTTTACTTGTGTAAGTGTACTGGGTTATTCACCCATTCAACAAATGTTTAATGAATTCCTACTGCTATGTGCCAGGCACTGTTCTGGGGGCTTGGGATGTGTCAGTGAATGAATCAAAGACCTTGCTCTTGTGAAGAAAATGTTCTAGCAAGAGGAACCAAACAAGAAACAAAATGTGAAATGAAATGACATAGAATGCTATAGAATAGTACCGAAGGAAGAACATATATATAGCAACTAAAGGGCATTGGAGGTGCCAAGGATGGAGGTAAGGTGGGGGTTGATGTGTTATAGAGAATGTTCAGGTATGCCTCGTAGAGGAAGCAATCCTGAGTACAGATTTTGTTTTCAAGGTAGGGTCTCGCTGTAGCCCAGGCTGACCTGGAATTCACTCTGTAGTCTCAGGGCGGCCTCGAACTCATGGTGATCCTCCTACCTCTGCCTCTCAAGTGCTGGGATTAAAGGCATGTGCCACCACACCCGGCTCCGAGCACAGATTTTAAGGAAGAAAAAAGAAAGTTTTCTGGGGGCAGGGAAGAGCTTTGTGGGAAGGGGAAGTAGGTTGAAAGGCTCCAGAAAAAAGCATGGTCCACTTGTTGAAAGAGTGGGAAAGAGGCAGATTTGTTTAGTGAAGTGTGAGCAAGAGCAGGAAATGCTATAAGAGTGGAGACCGTGTTTTCCTGTGTCCTGGCATGTGGCAGATGCACAGCACATGTCCCCTGAATGATGAATCTTTATTGGCCTCTAGGCTGGTTTGAGCTGAGCCAGGCCAGGACTGACCCTTCCTAATTAGCTTGAACTCTCTCTTTTGATGGGAACAATTTTCAGATCACCAACAGAGCTCATATAAAATTCCAATGTGTAGTTAGGGGCACTGCAACACAAAGCCCTTTAGTTTGCATCTAAAAAGAGCAATACATCTGCTGAAGATGGGGAAAAACAAGGTGAAATTGTAGCTGGCCCCTGGGTACCTTCATTTAAATAAAAGACTGGACTGAGTATGCCTGGTAGCTGCTATGAATGTCTCCTACATTGGGACTAGTTGGATTCCCAGCAGATATTCCATCTGAAGTTTATGAGGAAATGAAGGGTTTGAGCTGCTATTGAGAAAGGGGATGTTGTACCCAGCAGCTGTCATGTCACCACATGCCATGCCTTCTTTGACTCTGGTCCTCAGACCTCTGCTGAGCTTCCTCACCCCTGTCTCCAGAATGGTAACCTCTCACCAGCCCTTCTCTATATCATTGGCTGCTAAATGCCAAAACATCTCAGGAATGGACCTGAAGGACAGTCAGACACTCTCAATCCCTGTCGCCCAGCTTCCTGTAATGAACCACTTTCAGCATGGCTTCTGACGCTCTCTGAACTGAGGCTGGAGGATGCCTTTGTGGTATAGCTTAATCCCCATTCATTTTTGTTATCAACTTTCTTTTTAACTTTTTAAAAATATTTTTATTTATTTATTTGCAAACAGATAGAGATAGATAGGCATATAGAGAGAGGAGAGAGAGGGAGAAAGAGAATGGGCATTCTAGGGCCTCTTGTCATGGCAAACATACTCCAGACACATGTGCCACTTTGTTCATTTGGCTTATGTTGGTACTGGGGAATCGAACCTAGGCTTCCAGACCTTGCAAGCAAGCGGTTTATCACCGAGCCAACTCTATGGCTCTCAATTCTCCTTTTAATGTCTTACCCTATGCACAGATCCTGGGAGAGGTTGGCCTGGTACCCTCACTAACCTAGGGTCAAGAGAAACAGCCATTCCCGAGGACTTCAGTGGTTCAGCACCGTGGACAGGACTGCTGTTCCAGGCAGGTACCAGCCACAACTTAGGCCAGCTGCCTGGGACCGTCAAAGTGAAGGTGCATTTCAGATCCTCATTTACTAGTCAGAAGGGCCTGGACTTTAAATGACTAAGGGACCTGACCAGACCCCTTGCTCATAAGTAGCATAGCAGAGTTAAGGGCTCAGGTTTTATAACCTTTCTGCTGCACCATCTTAGGAGTTACTTTTAAAAAAAAATGTTTTATTTATTTGAGAGAAATACAGAAATAGGCAGAGAGAGACAGAGAGAGAGAGAGAGAGAGAGAGAGAGAGAGAGAGAGAGAATAGGCACACTAGGGCCTCCAGCTACTGCAAATGAACTCCAGATGCATGAGCCACCTTGTGCATCTGGCTTACACGAGTCCTGGGGAATTGAACATGGGTCCTTTGGCTTTGCAGGCAAGCGCCTTAATCGCTAAGTCATCTCTCCAGCCCAAGAGTTACTTTTAAAAATCACCTTTCACCTGTGATTCTCATGTCAGCAAAGGGCTTGATGTAGTTCATTTCTCTTTGGGAGGAGGGCTACTTCCATTTGGAATGGGTCAGAATAAGAACAGTGCCCACAAGTTTTAGTGGATAAGGAAACCAATAGAAAGTTGAAACAAATCAATAAAGGCACAGGTGGTAACTGCACAGATTAATCTGTTTATTCAACAAATATAAACCAAGTGTCTGTGAAATGCCAGAACCTGTGCTGTGGATTTAGTAATGGGCCCACTGAGGTTTCGCGTGCTAGTGACAATTCGTTTCTGTTTACCAAGCAGTCATTTTTTTTTTTCTTCTGGGAAGTCCCATGTGTAGTCTTCCCTGTGTGAGCTTCCTTGAATGCCCACCATGGTGGCCTCACGCCCCTCCCCCAACACGGAGGCAGGCTGGCAGAAGTCTAGGAGATGCTGCTTGGGTGATGGACACTTGAGGAACTGGGTCCCTAAGCCAAAGTTCTTTACCCTGAGAGTACTCTAGGAAGAAGTATGACTTTCCACATTGCACAAAATAAGCATCTGTCAGTCTTGCCCTCTCCGATTCATCCATCCATCCATCCACCCATCCATCCATCCTAATGTCATGTGTAGAAAGGTAGAATTTAGCCCTTCAATTGCATGGGATTGATTCCACCACCACTGTGGGCAGGTTAATCTTCCTGGGTTTTAGTTTTCTTATCTGTAAAATGGGAAGTATAATAGTACCCATCTAAAAATAGAGGTGTGAGAGTGTAATGAATTATCACACATCAAGTACATAAGATGATAGCATTTAGTACAGAATAAAAATGTTTAATAACCTATAACTAGGCAGTTAATTCCATGAGAGCAGGAGTCATGCCTTAGACACAGTGGGTGCCCGTTACTATTCTTCTAATGAACAAATGTAATAAATCAAGACTTGAATTTTTGCATGTGAGCCCTCCTGCTTAGCCAATGTCCCCTGGACCAGAGCCACAGCTCAAGGCTCTTCTCAGGTGAGGACAACTCTACGAAAGCTCCCCGTTTTCATTCTGAAAACCTGTCAGGAGCAGCACTACCAGCTTGCCCTAGATGTACCTGGATCCTCCTCTTTGTGGGGCCACCCAGAGATATGGCACAACTCGATGAGTTAACACCTCTGCCATCATCGAAGCTAGAAGCCTGGGCTGGTCCCTGATCCAGGAATCCCATCGGCACAATGAACAGCCCTTGCTAGTTGGTAGCTGGTGACGCTGAGAAATGAGCTGCATCTGAACGGCAGGCAGGGAAAATCGAATGTGGTCCACAGTGTGGTGGCTTCTGTGTTCAGCATGTCCAGGAGAATCCGAGAGCCTAGAGGTAGAATTAGTGAGCCAAGAAGCTTGGGATTATTCTCATAGAACAATTGGATGTGGTACAGGGCCAGGCTTGCCGGCTCGTCCCTCCTGCCATGCATTGTTCTGTGTCTTTGTTGTCTGCATTTCAGGCTGGAGAGCAAGTAGGAACCCCTGCTTTGTTTCTGTGTCCTTGAGGGACAGCAACTGCGCTAAGCTCTTTTCAGTAAATGGCAGGCTGTGACCCATGGCGCTGGTGCAGAGTGGAACCAGACCATGGCTCTCTGGCTTTGGGACGTGTGTTCCCAGGAGGCGCGTGAAGCCCTTAGGCAGTGGGGTCGGACAGTCTGAGCTTTGCTTTCTCTGAGATCTGGGTTTGAAGCCCAGATCTTCCATGGCTACCTCTTGAAACTTGAATCTTTTCTTCTTAGCATGCGTTAACTGTACAACATCATGGGCTTGGTTATGACCTTTTCATACATATATAAAATGGATTTTCATCATCTCCACCGGCTCCATTAACCTTTCTTGGCCCTCCCTTCTTCCAAATAGTCTTCCTTCTACTTTATCCCACTTTCCTATTTTCTTTGCATATTGTATTTGTGCTGTGCGTGTGTGTTTGCATGCATGTGTGCGTGGTGGGTGCATGTGTGTATGTGGGTACATATGCATTTGTGCATATAGAGGCCAGAAGTTGATCTCAGGTGTTTGCCTCAATCACTCTCCACCTTATTACATGTGACAGTCTCTGACTGAACCCGTAGTTCACTGGTCTGGCTAGACTAGCTAACCTGGAAAGCCCAGGGATCTTTCTGAGTCTGCCTCCTGTGCTGGGATTATGGGCACACACCACGCACGTGGCTCTTCCCTGTGTGCCGGGGTCATGAACTAAAGGTCCTCGTGCTTGTATGGCAAGCATTTTTCTAACTTTGTCACCTCCCCGTGTCTTTTTGTTGAAATCTAGCCTCTAGATACGAGAAAACTCGCAGCGTTTATCTTTCTAAATCTAGCTTATTTTGCTCAACATGATGGACTCTAGTTTCATTTTCTTCGAAATGACATAATTTCACTGAATGTGTTTTTAAACCTTGAGGAATTCTAAGTTTTCACTTTAAAGTGACAAAGACTGAGGTGTCACAGCCATTTCAAAGGGCCACTGCACCATCCACACCTCCCATCACCCTCACCCTTGAATGCCCACTGGCTCTGCCCTCACAGCATAACTGCCTGGTACAAAGCAACCCTTCCCCAGCCTTGATGAGTGAAAGATTGAATTCAGCCTGGGCCTCTGAGATTCCCATTGGCATCTGGTGGGCTCATGACTTGGATGGGGAAAATTACATCTTCATCTGAAACCCGCTGTTCTCTCCATCACAGACACAGGCAACAAAGCACATTAGTATTCGCTATACCTGTGAATTTGCCCTGATAATGCCACACCTTATTTCCATAGAATATTGCAGTTGCTGTAACTGCCATTATGGAGCGTTTTCTGCTAGAACTTGACAATAATGCATTGATAACGGGGCCCCTAAATGGCAACAAGAGGGATTTTCGGAATATTTTAAAACCTGTACTTCAGCCTGTTTTCCTTTTGCAATTTCACATATTTTGTTCTACACATTTCAAGATATCATTTGTAAACAGGTCACAGCAGAAAGGGGACCATGCCATAGCAAAGGCGGGACCTTTGTCCTGCCAACCACTGAGATGGATGAAAAACATGGAAGTTTAGGGTTTGTGCATTATTCTACACACAGTATGTCTAACTTTCACTCCATTCTCCAAAATGGCCAAAAATTAAACTAGTGTCCTCAAGTAGATGTGAAGTAGATGTGTAGGGACACACACACACACACACACACACACACACACACGGGCATTTGTCATTGTCCAGATATATTTTGTGCTGTCATCATTGGGAAGTGTTATATTGGTATCCATCAGGTAGTGGCCATGGACATGGCTAAACGTTTTACATGCACAGGACCAACCCCGCAACAGAGAATTATCCCACCTAAAGTGTCCATAAGTTGATGATCCTTGGAGAGATGCTTGGTTAGGGAAATCTCTCTGTGAAGAATGGGGACTAAAAAGAGTACAACGTCCTGAAGAACACTGTGGTCATTGTCTCACTCAACATTGCTGCACAGGTACTGTGGACTCCAGATTGGGGACTTGGATTCACAGAGAGGTGAACCCTTGGGCAGTCTTGGGTCTTCAGGGAAACTGAATGTGAATGTGTGGAGTCATGTGCAAGGTGCTGTTGGGTTCCAGGCAACATGCTGAATGCCGGGGCCATATTTTCTTCCAGTGTGGCTTTGAGCTTTCTGAAGTGAGAGTGACTATCAGCTTTAGCCCTGCTATTATGGGGCTTAGGGGAGATGTTTATGGATGTTTACAGTGTGACATTCATCGGGCACCTTTTTGTCTTGGTAGACATCCTAGTATTGAAGTATCAACCATGGTTCCCTCACAGGAGAGGGAACCTCTCATTGGCAGACGCCTTGTGTTTCCTCTGCTTTTTTTTTTTTTTTTTTTTGGTTTTCCGAGGTAGGGTCTCACTCTAGCTCAGACTGACCTGGAATTCATTCTGTAGTCTCAGGGTGGTCAAACTCATGGTGATCCTCCTACCTCTGCCTCCTGAGTGCTGGATTAAAGGTGTGCGCCACCATGCCCGGCTTTCCTCTACTTTTTTTGGCATGTGTATTTTGTGTGTGTGTGTGTGTGTGTGTGTGTGTGTGTGTGTGTGTGTGTGTAGGCCAGAAGTCGGTGCCAGATGTCTTTCTCAATTCCTCTGTACTTATCTTTTTGAAATAGAGTCTCTTATTGGCCTAGAGCTCACTGATTTGGCTAAACCATGTAGTCAGCAAGCTATAGGGATGCTCCTTTCTGCCTCTCCAGTGCCAGGATTACTGGCATGTACTTCTAAGCCTGGTTTATACGTGGGTGCTGGGAATTTGAAACTCAGGCCCTAATGCTTGGGTGGCTTTCTCCACTGAGTTTTGTTCCCCAGCCCCTCTTCCCTGGACTGTGTTTCTTTTTTTATCTTTTAAAACATTTTATTTATTTATTTGTATGCATAAAGAGATGGGGGGGGCGGGGGGAGAATGGGGACACCAGGGCCTCCAGCCACCGCAAACAAACTCCAGGTGTATGTGCCACTTTGTGCATCTGGCTTTACGTGGGTACTGGGGAATTGAACCTGGGTCACTAGGCTTTGCAGGCAAGTGCCTTAACCGCTGAGACATCTCTCCAGCCCTGCACTGTGTTTCTTATCTGAACTGTGCCTAGTTTGTTTTTACCAAGATAGCCTCTCTCTGGAAAAGCCTTGACTGGGTTAGTCTTGGGTGTGCCCGTGAACTGAGGCTCACAGGAGGCAGCTCAGCAGAGCACTGGAAACAACAGCAGTGGGGCTTTACTGCTGATATCGTTCACATTGCAAACATTGTTTGCTGCTTACAAAGCCCAGAGAAGGGGCAAGATTGACCAGTGGGCAAGAGGAGTCTTGGGAGAGACACACACGCAACTGAAGGGTGAGGAGTAAGGGCAGCAAGATGTACCTAAAGGTCAGGGTCCTTATTGGGACCCAGAGTGTTATCCAAGCTGTTTTATTTTTTTTTTCCCCACCAGAAATTCTAAGTGGTTGATTGACAGCAGGCAGGTACAAGTTCTGGGAGGTCATGTTCTGACTGGGAGGGGTCACTGCGGCATATCTGCTCGGTCAGTGTGGGAAGTGGGAGTCAGAGGGGCAAGTTAAGTAGGTCATAGTGTGAAGTCTCATAGGGACAGTATGGGCTGACATCTGGATGTATCACATTGGGAACATCTGGATGTTTCACATTAGGTACAGGGAGGTGGAAAAGTGGAGACTGGATCAGGGTAGCTAAGCCACTTTCTGGTATGAGAAATGCAAACCTATGATCCAAACGGATGCTGAGGCAATGTGAAACATTAATGCGCTCTCCTGAGGATGGGTTGCATGGGACGGTGTGTGGTCTGTACTTGTATGGAAGCCACATCTCAAGGAAGATGGACACTAAACACTGTGGTGATACTTGCCCCAAGATCCCAATTCAGGGACCCTGAGAATCCATTGCAGGGTGCATGTGGTGAGAGAAATGACCACTTAGTACAGGAAAGTCTCCCGGGGGTTGTGAAATTTGAACTTTGGCTTCAAGGCTGAATAGAGTCAATAAGAGCAAAAGACAATGAAAAGAGGTTTAGAGCTGCAGAGATGGCTCAGTGGCCTAACAACCTGGGTTCAATTCCCCAGGACCCATGTAAAGCCAGATGCACAAAGTGGCACATGTGTATGGAGTTTGTTTGCAGTGACTTGAGGCCCTGGCACACGCATTCTCTCAGTCTGTCTCTCTTCCCTCTATGTCTCTCTGCTTGCAAATAAATAAAATAAAATAAAATAAAATAAAAATATATTTAAAATATTTTATTCTTATTTATTTGAGAGAGAGAGAGAGAGAGAGAGAGGGAGGGAGAAATAATGGATGTGCCAGGGCCTCCAGCCACTGCAAACAAACTACAGATTCATGTGCTACCTTGAACATCTGGCTTTACATGGGTCCTGGGGAATTGTACCTGGGTCCTTTGGGCTTTGCAAAGAAGTGCCTTAACTGCTAAGCCACATTTCCAGCCCCCACACCTTTAATCCCAGCACTTTGGAAGTAGAGCTAGGAGGAGGATCACTCTGTGAGTTCAAGGCCAGCCTGAGACTACATAGTGAAAAATATTTTTTTAAAAAAGAAAGGTGGTTTAGATCAGAGGAAGTGTTACTTTGCAAGTGTCCGAGTGACGACAGCACAGAGCATCAAAGAACAACTGCAAGGGAATGTGGCCCTGCCTGCACAGTGTCCTTTAAGAGAAGGTGGGAGAAGGACACGGACGGACTCATGGGAATCATGCATGGCTGCCATACTTAACACTGGGTGGTCCCGAGCAGCTGCTGAAGGGCTTTGACAAGGTGTCTTTAGGAGGTCTGGAATTTGAGGAGTGGTTGCTGACATGGGGAGGGGCTGCTGTATAAACGGCGTAGTATGAAACAGTGAGTCTGACTCAGTAAGTAAAGACAGCATGGCAGGGTCCTCTAGGCAAAGGACCGAGCACTGTGAAGGTCTGAAAGGGCCTGGCAAGTTCACAGATGAGGATTTGTTTGGCATGACAGACTAACGTGTGTGAAATGCCGGGATGGGGGAGGGTTAAGCGGAGGAGAGACACCAGCATCCCCTGACTCACGAGTTCTTGGTCCTCTTTGAAGATATCACTGCAGAGCCAGTGACACTACTGGAGCCCCTCCGTCTCCCAGCCACAGACAAGTGTTCTGTGATGTCCTCGTGGCAGGTGAGACATGGTCCAGTATCAGCAAGCTTGGTCCAGGATCTGCCATGTTCCTCTGCATTTCTCCTGTAGGCAAGTTCATTAATTGAAACCCTCTGACACATCCATATCTACAGCTCAGCCTGCCACTCCCAAACACCAAACTACAGCTAATTGCCTTCTGGCCATCTTTGCTGGCATGTCCCACTGGCATCTCCTAATACATTTGTCCAAAATTGATCTTATCAGTCAACAAACATTTGCAGAATTAAATTGAATTTTCCTGCCAAACTTCTTAAAAGAGTTATTTCTTTTAAAATTACCATTATTTGTAGACAACATGATTGTGTACCTAAAACACCCCAGGGAATCGTCCGAGGAATCTTTAGAATTAATAAGTTCAGAATCCTGGTTGGATGTAAGATGAATATATAAAAATCAATATTGTTTCTCTATATTGGTAATCACCAGTTAGGAAAAAAAACTTATGAGAAATGAAGTCATTCACTAGAACAACAAAATTTCCATCAAGTTTCTCGGAATAATCATGACAAGAGGGGACTAGGATCTACATAAAGAGCAGTATAAATCTTTACTGAAAGATTGGCTTATATTTATTAACCTCTTAGAATATGTCAGTATTATACGGAGAAGTTAGCCATTTAGCAGGTATGATCACACTTACTTGAACAGCCATTCTAGAAATGGGTGTTCATTTTAAAGATGTCATAATTAAGACATAAATAGTTAAAATAAATAACCTGCAATTATTAAGGTATTAAGTGGTAAACTTGAACTTCAGACCCAAGGCTTTGATTCCAAGCCCTATACTTCTAATCTTTTCACTAAGCCACCTCTCAAGCAAGTCATTCATTTACAGACCAATGAAGTTGGTAGATGTTTCCTGAATATTATAAAAGACTCATTTATTTCGCTCACTCACTCAGCGACATGCAACAAGTTTCCATGATGGGCACATTGGATTGGGTACTAGAGGAAACAACTGGAATACAATCTGCAGGTGTCTCTTGGCAAAGAGCCCCTTGCACAAGTCATTTTATCCCCATTGGTGGAGGTGAGTCAGTTCAAAGCACGTGGTGAGCAGGTGATGGGAGGTCCTTGAGGCCTCCTGGAGAACTCTGAGGAGGCTGCAGGAGGAAGTGCTGAATCTTTAAGTGCCTGCAGTTAGCTGGGTGAGGAATCATCCAGGCATTGAGGCTGGATAGGCAATTATTAGACATTCATTCCTTCAACCAGCTACTCTTCTGTGCCTGACTCTGAGTGCCAGGTGTGGGCGTGGGGTCTTTAGAGATAGCAGAGGACAAATAGGGTCCCTGTTCTCACAGCGAGGCCTTCTGAGCAGTGGTGCAGAAAGTCACAGCTTCTAGGTCAGATCCGAGGGGCTTGTTCTGTGGGGAAAATGAAAGCAAGACCTTGGACGCCTGGCCAAGAGGAAGCAGGCTGGGATTTTCACTTATGGTGATCTGTGAGGATTTGATGACCTTGACCTGGATACCTGAACGAAGTGATGTGTCAACCAACACAGCTCCTTTTGGTGGCTGGAGAACCAGCACCGGCTGGTGGATATATGACGAGTGTTGGGAGGGAGCTTCTCAGAGGCAGAGAAGTTAGACACAGGGGTGAGGGTCAGGAGGTGGGAGAGGAGCTTTCAGGCAGTGGGACCCACTTACTCAAGGCTTTTGGGGCCCCAGGAAGAACCTTGGCTTTTTTGCTGAGGGATGAAAAGCCAGTGGACTTTTGGTTGAGTGACTAACTGTGCCAATGCAAACAAAAGGAAAGTTATTACTAAGAAAAAAGAGATTAAGTGTGGCTGGTTATAAAGGCTGAACATTTTAATCTACATCAGATATCTAAGCAAAATAAAAACATACAGCAAGGTCGAAAACAATGTGGGCAACAAACACGATACAAAATGAAAACCTCGATTCCATAAAGAGGTTTCTAGCAGAAAAACAATAAGACCTTAGTGAGTCTCTGAGTACATAAAATTTAGAGACTTCTGTATATCACACATGATAAAATTAAGAGGCCCTAACTACAAAACATAAATGTAGCCCACAGATTGCATGGAGGACTTAGATATACTATGTATAATATATAACTACGTAAATTTCTAGAAAAAAAAATCACAATGAAACATGACCTGAAGATTTTGTTAGAGAGGAGGTGGGGAGATGGTTCAGTGGGTAAGAGCACTTGCCACACAAGCTTGAGGACCTGATCTTGGACCCCCAGCATCCACGTAAAATGCCCAGGGTGGCCACGCATACCTATTGCCCCAGCACTGAGGTGCATGGAGATAAGAAGGTTGCTGGAGCTCACTGGTCAGCCAATCAAACCAAAACACAACGAGCTCCACGTTCAGAGAGCGACTGTCTCAGTGAAATGAGGTGGTTGGAGGAGGACACCTGACATCCTTCTCTGGCCTCGACACACGTGTGCATAGGGCTTGTGCTCCTGCACACACGCACTCACACGTGCGCACGCGTGCCTGCGCGTGCGTGAGCACACGCACACAGCAAAAGCAATAGCAAGATATGTAGTTTCCAAAGGGAGGGATTAAAACTATTAAGAAAACATGAAGTAGGGCATGGTGATGCATGCCTGTATTCCAGGCTGAGATAGAAGGATCATGAGTCTGAGACCAGTCTGGGATGCATAGTGAGACCCTGTGTCAAAAACATTGAGGAAAGGATGTGAAGATGGCTCAGGAGTTAAAGGCACTTGCTTGCAAAGCTTACAGACCCTGGTTCAACTATCAGAACCCTTGTAGAGCCAGAGGCACAAGGCGGTAGATGTGTCTGGAATTCCTTTGTAGTGGCAGGAGGCTCTGGTACATGCCCATTCTCTCTCACACAAATAAATAAAATATTTTTTTAAAAAAAATTGAGGAAAAGGAGGAGAAAGGATGAGGAGAGGAAAAGAGAAAGGGAAGGGGAATGAAGGAAGCGAAAAAAAAAAAAATTAAAAAGTGTGGAATCCGAGTCAACTGAGCTGACAAAACCCATAATAAGGTAATCCATGTTACTGGCTAAGGTGCTTTGAGAGAAGCATTCAGGGACATGGCCGTGAGGCTGTAACTGGTGCCTGTGTTCTAGAAGGTATTTGGGAGATCCAGAGCCAAAGCCCCAGGGATCTTCTTCATCCCCTTTGACTCAGAAACCTAAACATTTGGAAGTCTGTCCTAGGAAAATCACCCCCAAAAAAAAAAAAAGAACACAAGACAAGCAAGAGTCCAGTTCTCTGGAATGGCTCTGCAATCCTGGTCTTGTTGGGTGACTGTCCACCGTGGTGACTGGCAAAGCAATGCAAGGAGCCCTCGTGAGAGTCACTGACAGCATTTCCATGGGCATAGCAGAGCGTCAGTGACTGCATGTGAAGGAGAGGCAGCCATTTTCTCAGAAGAAATTCGCACTTCGTGAGCAAAAAAATAATGATCTCCAGCCCTTTTAGCCTAGGCTCACACTGCGTCAATGGTTATAACTGCAATAGCTGTACTGGGTTTTAACTTTTGCTAACCTTGCTAACATCTGTTTGATTTCGGTGTGTGTGTGGGGGGGGAGGACCTTCCAAATGAGCCCAGCTTCTAGCCCAACAGTGCCCACCACAGAGTTCAGCCAGCCTAATGTGCACAATACCCCACTAAACAGCAGAGCTGGATGCTGTGACCACATAACTGGACATTCATTCTGGGACTCCGGCCATGGAAAACCATTTTCCACGGCACTGACCAGCATCCTGTCACCAGACCTTGCCAAGGTCCAGGTCTTATTTATAACAGAATAAAGGAAAAATCCAGAAACAATTTAGATGGTTGGCAATAGGAGAATGGTTGAGTAAATTCTTGTATAACCACATATTGTGATGTTGTACATCCTTTTAAAATGCTGTTTATGAACAGTTTCAATATCTTGGGAAAAACTCATGTTATAATGTTTACTGAATTGTTTCAAAAGAAAAGCAAAAAATGACCTGAATGGCCATGCACAGAGGAGTGGTTGAATAAAACTGAGATACATCTATGCCAGGAAATATTACACATTTATATAAAAAATAAGTTAGTTCTGTATCTGTTGACCTGGAAGGTGTCTCCAGTGTATTGTTAAATGAGAAAGCAAGTAGTGGGGAAATGAGCTTAACTGCAATCTCATTTTTGAAGCAAAATCATAAAGATTCTTCCAGAATGTGTCCATATGTTTGCACAAGAGAGGAGAAAGTGAAGGGAGGCTGTTATGTAACTTTGGGTTGGGTGTAAAAGAGAGAGAGATTGGAGGCAAACTATTTTTTTTTTTTTTTTGAGGTAGGGTCTCACTGTAGGCCAGGTTGATCTGGAAGTCACTCTGAAGCCCCAGGCTGGCCTCAAACTCATGGCAATACTGTGACTCTAACCTTCTAAGTGCTGGGATTAAAGACATGTGCCACCATGCTTGGTTCTGAAGCACACTTTTTATATTTGCATTCTATCCATGCATAGCTATGTGTATTCTCAGTGTGCACTGCCTTTTGTAATTTAATATTGACGAATCATTCATTGCAAAAGAGCCCTGTGGAATGCTAGGTACAATATTTTCTCACTAACTTGAAATATGCATGGAAAAATCTAGAAAATGAAAATATTCATAGTGGTTGCCTCTGAAAAGAAAGTGAGATTACTATGAACTTCTTTTGAAATCTTGCCTGTACTTTTCATATATTCTTCAATGAGTAAAATGGATGTTATTGTTTCAAATATAATCTCCTGGCCTCTTCTCCCCAGCCCATCTTGACTCTTCTTGTTACAATCTGGCCTTCATCCACCTTGCACTCCTCCTGTTGGCCTTTGTGGAAATTGATGTATCCACTTAGCAAATATTGAGTGCATTCTGGGCACTGGGGAGACTCAGGGGCCGGGACAGAGTGCCTGCTCTGCACTGCCTTACTCCCAGAGGGACCATTTAGACATCAAACTGAGTGACCTCACCCAAGACCCTCATCTTGGTCTCTGAGCAGCATTCACCACCTAGAGTCATTTTCTCCTGCATGAACTGCCCTCCGGATCTCTTTCCATGTTTCACCAGGCCCCTTTCCTCTCTTTTGTCACCTTTCCTATCCTATTACATGGGCAATGTTCCCAGAGGCTGTGTTTTGAACCCCTCTGCTTCTCTGTCTACATCGAGATATATCATTCACACCCAGATTCAAAGCCAGCGTCTCTAGGCTTGTGCAGGTCTGAGCTGGGGCAGCCATCTGGGGTGTTGCGGGTGGCGGTGAATGCTTCTACCAACATTTTTGTGTGATATGAGTTAGGATGGCTCGCGGGGGGCGGTCTGTATCTCAGAAGCACTCTGGATACTCGGTGAGCCCTATGCATCCCAATCTAAAGGAAGGAGCAGTGAATGACACGATGTGATGACACTACCTGGCTTTTAGAGATACAGACTAAACAGATCTTGGTGCCTGTACCACACAGAAAATGCATTGGAGAATGCACCTAAGCCCTTTGGAAAGTTCATTATTAGGGTGACTGGGTGTTTACCTAGTTTCTTCATACTTACAACTTCTTTTGTGAACTCACTTCTTTAGACCCTGACCAGTTTTTTAATTTTTATCTTTATTATCTATCTATCTATCTATCTATCTATCTATCTATCTATCTATCTATCTATCTATCATCTATCGTTTATTTCTTATGAGAGAGAGAATGGGTGTACCAGGACCACTAGCCACTGCAAACTAACTCTAGATGCATGTGCCACTGTGTGTACCTGGCTTATGTGGGTTCTGGGGCATCAAACCTGGGTGCTTAGGCTTCACAGGTAAGCACCTTAATTGCTAAGCCATCTCTCCAGTCGCCCTGACCAGTTTTTAATTACTGTGCTTTTTCTATGCCTTGTCATTGCTAATAACTCTTTCCATATTAAGAGTACTACTTCCTTACCTGACATCTTTGTACACTTTTTGATTGTGTCTATTTTTTACATGCATATACTTTTTAATATAAACCTGTCAATATTGTAGTATCTTCCAAAAAAAACCCCTCAGATAATTATTTGCCTATATTTTCGTTTAATGATTTTATGAGCTTGATTAAAAAAAAAAATTTAAGTCTTCATTCTACTTGGAATTGATTTTGGCATATGACATGACTTCAGGAGATAATGCTCTTCCTAAATAGCTTAGTAGTTGGTCCTTCAAAATCCTTTTCTCTTTTAAATTTAAGTTTTTTTTTTTTTTTTTTTTCTCTCAAGGTAGGGTTTCACTCTAGTCTAGGCTGACTTGGAATTCACTATGTAGTCTCAGGGTGGCCCCGAACTCACAGTAATCCTCCTGTTTCTGCCACTCGAGCGTTGGGATTAAGGGTGTGCTTCTCCATGCCCAGCTGAATTTATGCTTTTTTTAAAAAAAATTTATTGACAACTTCTATACTTACATACAAAAAACATATGATATTTCCTTCCCCTCCCCCATTCCCCTTTAGAACTTCAATCTCCGTCATATCCCCTCCCTCTTTCCATTAGTCTCTCTTTTAATTTGATGTCATCATCCTTTTCTTCTATTATGAGGGTCTTGTGAAGGTATTGCTAGGCACTGCAAGGTCATGGATATCGAGGCCAATTTCTGTCTGGGCAGTTGCATTGTAAGGAGTCATACCCTTCCTTTGGCTCTTCCATTCTGTCTTCCCCCTCTTCTGCAATGGTCCCTGAGCTTTGGAGGATGTGACAGAGGTGTTTCAGAGCTGGGCACTCCTCCATCCCTTCTTCTCAGCACTATGTTGCCTTTTGGGTCATCCCAGTGGTCATCGCCATCTGAAAAGAGAAGCATCTCTAACCAGAAGTGAGAGTAGCGTTAATATATGAATATAAACATTAAGCGTAGTGCTTTCAGGGTAGCTTGGTGGGAATAATATATACATTTAAACAGACAAACGCAGGTTTTATACCCCTAAGGCTCATGACCTCCCCTGCCATAGACTTTTGCTTAGGTTTTTCAGTATCAGGTATGTATTCCCTCCCATAGAGAGGGCCTTCAGTCCAATTATGGAGCAGTTGGTTACCCCAAGAGCAGACATGCCACTATTGCACCCGTTCAGTCATTGGGCCTGTATGGCCAAACCTGAATTTTCAGTGTCCACTGTTTTCACTGCTGATGACTTCTGTCTCCCATAGGGCTGCATGCACTGCAGCTTTTTTCCAGCTTTCAGTTGGCTGGTCTACAGGGAGAAGGTTTTCTGCTCAGCACCAGCTTGCTTTCTCAGTGACCTTGCCTCTCAGGCAAGAGATGTCTTCAGCAACAGGGTCTTATCATCTGTTTCTCAAGGGCAACCTTGATTTTGATTTTTTTGATTCTGAGAATAATGAATGGAATTTGAGCTGAGGCAGGAGTGGTCTGGCCTGCATTTTTTTTGTTTATATTTATTTATTTATTTATTTATTTATTTATTTATTTATTTAAGAGCGACAGACACACACAGAGAGAAAATGGGCGCACAGGGCCTCTAGCCACTGCAAACAAACTCCAAATGCATGTGCCACCTTGTGCATCTGGCTTACATGGTTTCTGTGGAATCGAGCCTCAAACCAGGGTCCTTAGGCTTCACAGGCAAGCACTGAACTGTTAAGCCATCTCTCCAGGCCCTAAATTAGAAGTTTTTTTTTTTTTTTTTTAATTCCTTACCTCAAATTTTGTGCATATTAAGGCTGTTCTTACAGTACGTTTCATGTGTTGTTTGTGTACATTGGGGCCTCCCCCAGACTATTCTCACATGTCATTCATGGTTTAGTATCCTTTATACTGAATCTGCTACCTTTGAAAAATAGCATTTTCTGTAATAACCTATTTTTTCAGCTAAATAGAGGTATATCCTTTTACCAAATTTATAATATGTCCTTGAGTTTTTGATGAGCATTGCATTAAGCTGATAAATTAACTTTTCAATAACTTTTCAAGAGGTTAATAATATAAATTAACCTTTCAGTAGTTTAGGTCTTCCCACTCAGGATTATACTGTGTCCTTCCAATTACTTCTGTTTTATAAATCTCTCTGGAAAAGTCATTTTCATGGAGTTCTTAAACATTTTTCCTCCTTCATCCCTTCTTTCTTTCCTTTTCCCTCTCTCCCTCTTTCCATCCCTCCTTTCTTCCCCCTCCATCATTCCTTCTTTCTTTTTTGTGGGGCTGAGTATAATGCTTAGGGCTTCACACATGCTAGGCAAGTGTTGTGCCTCTGAACTACTCCCCTGGTGTACTGTGCATTTCTTACATGTGCAATAAGCACTTGGCAGTTACCATTCAAAGTGCTTCGTTCATCTGCTTTCATCGGTTGCTGGCACACATAGATGTCATTGATTTTTATATAGCATTTGCATGTGGTTACTTTACTGAAATGGCTTCAGCTCTAATCGCTTTATAATCAATTCTCCTGGGCTTCGTAGGTGTATGAATGTATCATCTGACAACCATCTTTTTGCCTCCAATTTCTTATTTCTTTTCCTGGTATCCCATAGTTAGCGCTTCCAATAAGGCATGACTCCTGGGTGTTTGGGGGGGGGTGGGGACGTGTTTCATTCTTGATTCTAATCAGATAGTTTATGGTACATCGAGTATAAGGTAAGGTAGTGTTTAAAAATGGAAAGGAAATACTCCTTTTCCTAGTTCTGAATGCTTATTTTAATCAGAATTATGTCCAATTTTATAAAACGCCTCTTTAGCATTAATTCAGAAACACTTAACTTTTTCCCCCGTTAATATTAAGAGATTTCTTAATATTAAAGTCATTTTGGAGATTAAGTGTCCTTTGTCAGTTAATCCCTAAAGTGGTTTTAAAAAATTAGTGTTGAGTCAATTTATCAGAACCACCATAAAGAAAGTGGCCTGCTTATGTTAAATCCCCATCTGTTGTGGTGTGAATGTAAAATGTCACTACAGGCTCATGTGTCTGCCTTTGGTCCCCCAGCTGGTGGCACCATTTTGGAAAGTTGTGAAACCTTTAAGAGTTGGAGCCTTGCTTGAGAAAGTGGGTCACTGGAGGCAGGCCTTGAGGTTTTATAGCCTGGCCTCACTTTCTGTTGATCCTCTGCTTCCTGACTGTAACGTGACCAGCTCTGCTTCATGCTCCTGCCACTATGCCTTCCCCACCATGAAAATTCCTCTCAAAACCTTAAGGCAAAATAAATCCTTTTCCTTCCATAAGTTGCTTTCATGCAGGTCTTCATTTGCAACAAGAGAGTAACAATTAACTGGGAGTGTTTGCTTTAATTTCTCTTTGGTTTCTTTCTGTGAATCGGGGATATTTATAGTATCCTCTGCATATGACTGTCATATTAAGCAAGTCAATACAGGTAAAGTTCTTGAAAGCATCTAGCCAAACACTAAGTAAATACAAGCTCTGTGAAATGACTGAGAACTTACCATGTTCCTGTGTGAGCTTGATGTGGAGGGGGGTTAAAGATGGGAAAGTTTGAATGGGTCTCTGTTCTCATGCTTACAGCATTAAATGTTCATGTGGAGGCATGGAACTGCTTCTGTGGTAAGTGCTGGCAAAGTCAGGTTATTGTTGGCATGACCTTAGCAGATACCATGGTCCTGGGGCTATATAATGAAAGCATTTTACAGTTACACAGGATCAAGGAAGGGGGTTATTGGCTGGAAATCTGGAGGATATGGGGGGAGAAATCTCTAAGGGCCAGGTCATATAGAGAATATTGTAGATCTCTTTTTCCCTTGTGGCAGAGCAGTGAGGAGCCACAGATTTGAGGCAAAGGTGGTGGGATAATCTGGTCTGATTTATTTCTTGAAAAGGTGTCCCCAGTTGCAATGGGAAGAAGATGGTGGCACTGGAGAGAAGGCTCAGTTGATAAAGTACTTGCCTTGCACTCAGAGGACCTGAGTTCAGATCACCACCACCCATGTAAGATACCAGGTGTGGTGGTTCACTACTGCAGCCCCATTGCCGAGGAGATGGAGGTGGGGGAAACCTCTTCACTGGCCCACCAATCTTGCATATTTGGAAATTTTCAGGCCAGTAATAGAGACCCTTCCTCAAAAAGAGGGCGGAGCTATAGAGAGATGGCTCCGTGTATAAAGTACTTACCTTGCAAGCATGAGGACCTGAGTATCTTCAGCACTCAGTCACAGCCATGCACACCTATAATCCCAACGCTGGGCAGATGGAGACAGGATCCCTAAGGTTTGCTAGTTAGCCAGTCTAGCAGAATGGGTGAGCTCCAGGAAAACTTAGAGACCCTGTCTCAGAAACTAATGTGGAGGGCTGGAGAGATGGCTTAGCGGTTAAGGTGCCTGCCTCCTAAGCCTAAGAACGCTGGTTCCAATCTCCAGCCGTTCCAATCTCCAGGTCCCACGTTTAGCCAGATGCAGTGACGCAAGGGCGCAACGCCGCACTTGACCACAAGGGGGCGCACACATCTGGATTTCGTTCTCAGCAGCTGAGACAGTGCTGACACGCCCATCTCTGTCTTCTCCCTCTCTCTGTGTCTCTCTCCAAAAATAAAAATAAACTAATGTGGAGAGCAAGTGAAGAAGACATCTAATGTCAACCTCTGGCCTCTGCACGCGTCCACATCTACATGCATACCCACTCATACACTCACACACTCAGCTCATATACATGGCCCAAATACACATGGTGCCTGAGAAGCAATGTCTTCTAGCCTCCACATACGCTCATGCACTCATACATGCAATTGCACACACACACAGTAAGATTTTAGAAAGGACCAGAGTAAATAAACATAGCTGTGCAGATGTGAGCCCAGGGAAGTGCTTAGTGTATGTGTGTGTGTGGGGGCTTGAATGAGATAGACACAGCAACACTGGCCGTGGGGCTGTAAGGAGAGGAAAGTGTCACTTCCAGTGGGTCTTAATCAGACAAAGCAATGGAAGAATCATTCCATTCCCCAAGGGGAGATCAGTGGAAAAGGACAGAGTGGGTGTGCATCCCAAAAGAGGGATGGGTGGCATCTGGCCAGGATCATGCAGTTGTACATCGCCACTATACAAGCAAGTGGTCCTCTTGGCAAGAAAGAGAGGGGGAGGGGGATGGACCCCACCATTGAGCCTGGAAAAGAGACAGAAAGAGCAGTGAGAAGAGAGGATAGCATCGTGATGTGGGAAGAGTCACACCCAGGATTGACTCACACTCAGTGATGTCCGAGATGCTCCAGCTAAGGAGCAGGGGACAACACACGAGAAAGGACACAGAGATCAGTTAATACAAAGACAGAAGAAATGCATGTATGCCAGGCCCATTGGCGACCTTGCTAGATCTTGGTGACCTTGAGTGGACAAGTCTGACAGGGCTGGAGAGTGCTGGGAAGTCAGCATGAGGAGACAGACTGTGTTTCCTATCAGTCTGACTGTAGGAGGGAGGAGAGTGACAGGCTGGATGGGGAGGAGGAGGCGTGGCATGGGGGTTGTTTTCTCAGTGAATCTGGAGAACGTTTGAAATTGGAAGGTTTGAGTGGAGAGGAGACAACAGAACGTGTCTAAGAGAGGGCAGGTGGTGGAAGTATGCCACCCCAAGGGTCGTGCGTGCTAGGTGCAGGAGGAGGACATGGAGCAGGCACACTGGTGGCATTTACTTTCTAGGGATGGTGGGATGCCAGGGTGCTGGCTGAGTCAGGAAGCTGTGGGGAAGTGAGGATGTTTGAGACGGAGCCCTTGGCATCTGGTGTGGCAAGGTCTGAGATGCAGGCTGATGGTGCTTGCTTCTTGGCTCAAACTCTCCCAGTGTTAGTTCTCCCTCTCTCAGAGCTACTCTGAGGCTTGTGTAAAACCGCACACAAGTCATCATCACTGGTCACAGGCCACGTGAGCTCCCCATCTTCCGTCCCCCTGTATGCCGAGTATGGGGTGGTCCATAGACAGCGCTTGGAAAAGTGGCTGTGATACATTGCTATCATCTCTCTGGAAGGTTCTTGGAGTTCTTCTGCAGCACTGACTTTCTCTTTCTTTTCTTTCCTTTCTCTTTCTTTCCCTCTTTCTCTTCCTCTCTCAGGCCAGAACTGTACATTCCAACTGCAAGGTCCCAATGGAACGGTGGAGAGCCCAGGGTTTCCATATGGCTACCCCAATTATGCCAACTGCACGTGGACCATCACTGCAGCGGACCAGCACAGGATCCAGCTGGTATTCCAGTCCTTTGCTCTGGAAGAGGACTTTGACGTCTTGTCGGTGTATGACGGCCCACCCCAACCAGAGAACCTGCGAACAAGGTAGCATTCCCTCCACTTCCCCCTAGCAAGCAACTGGGCCCTGAGCCAAGCCTACCGAAAGGAGCAGCGGTGGCACATGGACACCTCTTTGATGAGACCGTCCCTCGACTCCTCTGCCTTGTTTATTTTGAACAGAGGGTCTTGCTCTTGTAGCCCAGTCTGATCTCAAACTCACAGTCCTCCTGCCTTGGGCTCCGGAGTGCTGAGATGTAATCAGACAACACCCAGCTTCCCTGTTTTCTTGAAGGTTCTAAATTCCTTTGCCCTTCTTGGAAAAATCCAGCATACAAGATGGTTGGGCGGGGCATCTGGGGAAACTGGATGAGAAATAGACGTTATAGACAAAAAAGCAGTTGTTTTCCATTGTGACAGATTTTGCACGCATAGGTGTACGTACTGAGGGTTGTTGGTGATAGTAGGCTTTGGATAACAGATCTGGACCATGGATGGTTGGGATTGCCCTTGTGTTTGACTGTGGGTATAGAGTCAGGATATGGGAAAGCTCTCCCCCTCTCAAACCTGCAGAGGCTGGGAGGCATCTCAAGGTGGGGGGTTCACAGGTAGGGAGGAGACACACCGGGGGTGGTGGTGTCATCTTCTCTAGGAAGTGCAGACTTCTGGGGACACCAGGGAAGGTCTGAGGGTTATTTGCTCTTCAGATTTTGTTGATCTGGGGCCTGCCTTACTCCTTACTCCATCATCAGTCTTACTCCTGCCTTCTACTCAGGCTCCCAGGCTTCTTGGAGAGCCAGAGGGGTAGTGACTTACCAGCTGAGTTCTTGGAAGCCGCTATCTTGGTTGCACATACACGATGCATTAGCGTGCAGCCCCACCATGTGCTTACCTTCAAGCTGAGTTCAAGATGCTTCTAAGCATTTGGCTTTCAGGCTCCTGGAGGCAGGTCACACTCCATGTGCAGGCCAGGCCCTTGCACACTCCTTCCTTCTCCCTGCCCACTTGGCCAGTGTAGGGATGAGTCTGGGAAGCCTGCACACTGAGATTCTCCATATCCCATGATGTTCAGCAGTGGGTGTTTGGCACACAGTAGATGTTCAGTGAAATTTTGCTCAAGGGACTTGGAGTCCTCTTCATTCATTTATTCCACAAACATTCCATGACCACTTATAGTGTCCTGACACTGGCCTGAGTTCTGGGGAAATGGCAGTGAGTAAAATAGCCACTGTCTACCTGGGGTTCACATGTTTGTGGGGAGACAAACTGTGAAGGCAAAACAGCATCTGAGGAGGAAAGGTGGGGCTGGGTTTTGTAGGGTGGTCAGGGAAGGGGCATTTCTATGGCAGCTGTCCCATGTGGGCATCTGGGGAAAGCTTCCTGCCTATGGGCTTTTGGGGAGGGGCGTCTTGCCATGCACAGGCCAGTCATGTTTGCGGAGGCATGTTGGGGTGTCCTTGACTAGGTTCCCCTTATGTGGGCTCTTCACCTTGTCATCTTGAGATACTAAGAGTCTCACTTCAGTTCATTTGGAAGTAGCCTAGGGCAGGGGTCGTCAGTCAAGAGGAAGTCTGGCAGGATCTCACTGCAGCATGGGGGCTCACGCTTAGGGGTACATTTGCAGGAGCCTCCAGTCCAGATCACACGGAACTGTGCTGTCCTGGAAGGTTTGGATGAGACTTCTTTGGGGGTGTGGCCCCTCGGGTCTTTGTGACCTGACTTTGTGTTTCCCCTTAGCAATCCACTCATTAGTTCTTCTTACTCATTAATCTGCTTCAGTCATTCATTGTCAAGTGTAAAGACCTAGGACTGTGCCTGGCTCTTGTTTATGGTGTCTGGACAGTCCCCGTGCTCTACGTGTTCCTGGGGTCTACATCTCCTTTTTGTTCACTCCGTTAAGTCTTGCCAGAACTTTGCCTGTTATATTGGTCTTTTCAAATTTCTAGTGCTAGAGCTATCAATTTTTATTCTTTCTCCATTATCTGATGTATTGATTTCTGCTTTTATCTTTTTATCCATTCTTCTCTCTCACTTACCTTAGGCTGATGTTGCTCTTCTTTTTTTTTTTTTTTTTTTGATTTCATGAATTGAATTAGTCCCATTATTTCTTGTTTGATAATAAAAGCATTAAGAGACATTTTCCCCTAAGTGCATCTTTGACCATATCCTGTAAAATTTGATGGGTAGTTATGATTTCAGAAAGAGTTTCTCATTGCATTTTTGTTCTTGTTTTGACTCTGGAGGCTTTCCCTCAAAATTTCAAGTAATATGTGTTTGTACTTTAAAACACATTAACTCGTTTTATTGCATTATGATCAGATTACCTTGTCTCCTTTGGAGAATCCGTTGACTTTCCCCCCTTTATCTGAAATCATATTTTATAGATGTTATATGATTATTGAAAAGATCAGATATCCTGTGCTGAAGCATGAAAATGTATCTTATTGATATCATACCCCTCAATTTCTTATTCCCTAATTGATCTTTATCAAGATAAGCATTAGACTGGTCTCAGCATTTTTACTGTTTTTATTTATTTTTGTTCATTTTTCTCTTATATCTGAATTTTAGCTTTCTGTATTTTGATCTTCAGCATATCAGTATTTTTGAACCATTAGATCTTCATAGTGAATTTTATATTTTTCCAATATAAAATGTCCTTTCTCAATAGTTTTTGCCTTAATTCTAATTGAATTTTTTTTTCTTTTAGGTTTGCATTTATTGGGGCTGTCTTTGCCAATTCCTCAGTTTTGAATTTATTTGTGTCTTTCTTTATCTTAGAGATAACTCAGAATACAGCTTGGGGTTAGATTGTTTTCAGAGTTCCTCAGAGAATCTTTGTTCTTGTACGGGAAAGTCAAGTTCACTCACCTCTTTAGATGAGAATTGATAAATACTTACCAGTACTTTCTGTTTGTAAGCTCCTTCAGTGTTACTTCCTTTTTCCCTGTCTTTAAGTGCAAGTTTTCCTCACTTTTCCCCATGATTTTTGCACTGTTAATGGTTAAAGGACTTTCTCCAATCACATTTTAAGCTATGTTCCTCTGCCATCATTCTGTCCAGCGAAACTTTTTCATAATGGAGACCCGGTGTCTCAGTGTGCTGTAGAAACGGTGTAGGGATTTGTAAAGTGGAGATCTTGTTCTTTCTTTCCAAAGTTGACATAAATAACCAGTGTCTCTGTACACCTTAGGTCAGACCCTTCCTTGAGAATTTTGGGATCAGGTGAAGGAGAGGTTAAGTGTTGTCTTGGCGCGCTCGCTCTCTCTCTCTCTCTCTCTCTCCTGAATTTAGAAATTTCTCTTACAGGTCTTTATTTTCTTTGATACCATTGTGATTAGAATTGTGGGGAGTGCTGTCTTAAATTTGGATTAATCCTTCCTAACATATAGAAACATGGTTAATTTTTGCATATTGATCTTGTGTCCTTGCTGAATTCATTATTAGGCCAAACGGTTGTATTGACATCTGTAAATAAAAACTGCTTGCCAGCCAGATGTCCTGGTGCACGCCTTTCATCCCAGCACTTGGGAGGCCCAGGTAGGAGGATGGCTATGAGTTTGAAGCCAGCTCATGGGCTTTTTCTTTCTTTCTTTTTTTTTTTTTTTATTTTATTTTATTTTATTTTATTTTATTTTATTTTATTTTATTTTATTTTATTTTTTGGAGAGAGAGACAGAGAGAGAGGGAGAGGGAGAGGAAGACAGAGATGGGCGTGCCAGCAGTGTCTCAGCTGCTGAAAACGAAATCCAGATGTGTGCGCCCCCTTGTGCCAAGTGCGGCATTGTGCCCTTGCGTCACTTTGCATCTGGCTAAACGTGGGACCTGGGGATTGGAACCACTGGAGATTGGAACCAGCGTTCTTAGGCTTAGGAGGCAGGCACCTTAACCCCTAAGCCATCTCTCCAACCCTCTTTCTTTTTTTAAAACAATATTTATTTATTTATTTATTAGAGACGGGGGGGAGAGAGAGAGTGAAAGAATGAGAGTGGATGCGCTAGAGCCTCTGGCCACTGCAAACGAACTCCAGATGCATGCACCACCATGTGTATCTGGCTTATATGGGACCTGGAGAATCAAACTGGGGTCCTTAGGCTTCGCAGGCATGCACCTTAGCTGCTAAACCATCTCTCCAGCATTTTTTTTTTTTTTTTGGCATGGCTGACTTGGCCAGAAGTGCCAGTACAAGACTGAATTCAAGTGGCTCCCTTGTCCTGGCACTGATTGTAGGGGTGAGTATTTAGCTATAGTTCTATTTTAGATACCCTCTTAATAAAGGTGTGTGGGGTTGTGCACATACGATGATCCACATAGGGAGGTCAGAAGACAATTGTCAAGCTGGGCCTCTCAATATCATCAGACCCACGGCTTCTCTCTGGATTCTTGCTCTGTCGTTGTTCTTTGCTTATGCTGCCCTTGATCTTCTGGAAAATTCTCCCAACTCCCATCTCCCATCCTACTGCCAGTGTGCTGGAGTTACAAAAGCCTTCTGTGGCTTGTGGCTTTTTATGTGGGATCAGGCAAGGATTGAACTTGGCTACCAAGGTATTGCAGTCAGGTTCACATTGGTGGCAGAAAACAGCCAACCAAGAGCAGCTTGTGGGGGGAAAACGGGTTTATTTTGGCTTACAGACTTGAAGGGAAGCTCCATGATGGCAGGGGAAAACAATGACAAGAGCAGAGGGTGGACATCACCTCCTGGCCAACATCAGATGGACAACAGCAACAGGAGAGTGTACCAAACACTGACAAGGGAAAACTGTTTATAACACCCATAAACCCGCCCCCAACAATACAATGCCTCCAGGAGGCGTTAATCCCTAGTCTCCATCAGCTGGGGACCTAGCATTCAGAACACCTAAGGGGGACACCTGAATCAAACCACCACATCAGGCTTGAGCAATAAGCATCACAGGCACTGAGCCATCTCCCCCAGCCTCTAATAATGGTTTCCAAGCAGAAGGCTGGTATAATCTGTGCGCATTGTGGAAAGTAAATGGGGAGGGGTTAGATATGGGACTGTGGTAGCCTGGACCAGAGCAATGAAGAAAGGCAATGGTGTGGGTTCGTGTGTTGTTATAGGAAATAATTATCCCAAGAGTCAAAAGCAGATTTCTAAGGGCTATAGGGGTGCGGGGGTAGGGGCACAAGAGAAAGGCCAGCATGGAGGATGACGCCATAGTGTCTAGCCGGGAATAGAAGGAAGACGAGGCGAGCCTGCAGAGAATGTCAGTCTCCAGTAGAACGTGTCTCCTGGCTGACCAGGGACATTTGTTACACTGTTGCTTTTCTTCGCTTTGTCCAGTAGAACATGGAAGTGGGCTGTGTCTTGTGGTCTTATCCTGTGAGACAGGAGGGTGTAATGAGGACAGCCCTAGATTTTATTTTATTTTTATTTTTAAAAATATTTATTATTTATTTATGAGAGAGAGAGAGAGAGAGAGAGAGAGAGAGAGAGAGAGAAATAATGGGTGCACCAGGACCTCCAGCCATTGTAAACTAACTCCAGATGCATGCACCACCTTGTGCAACTGGCTTCCGTAGGTCCTTGGGAATTGAACCTGGGTCCTCTGGCTTTGCAGGCAAACACCTTAACCACCAAGCCATTTCTCCAGCCCCAGCCTTAGATTTTCTATCTAGTGAGGAGGCCTCATTTGTGGATGTGTATATGCTCATGGACCCACACCCATGCAGTGCATCATGGGCATGCACAAGGTATGTTATTGTATCACACGTATGTGACTAATTTAAATATCTGTGACATGCATGCATGTAATGTATCCATGGTTTCTTGTCCCAGGATGCTCATCTCTCCCATCCTCTACCTGTGGGGAAGAACTTCCAAGAGGGCCTGCAACATGTTTCTCTCTGTTTGTACCACACGGGGCTCTGTGTATTTACTCTCTACATCTTAATGGGCACATGCTTTACAGTAACTTTTCTTGCTGCATCCTTATTAATTTATTTGCCTATGTGTGTGTGTGTTGTATGCATATATATGTGCCCATGAGCTTGCCCGCAGCAAGGGGCATTTGTGTGCATGTGTATATGCCCATGAGCTTGCCTGCAGCATTTGCCTGTGGGGGGGAGTGGGTGGTGTATATATGCCCATGAGCACGCTCACAGCAGGGGGCAGTTGTCTGCAGCTGCCTGAGGAGAATGTCAGGTGTTCCATTCTGTCATTCTTTCACCCATTCTTATTTATTTATTTATTTTTATTATTAGAGAGAGGCAGAGAGAGAGAGAGAGAGAGAGAGAATTGGCACACCAGTGGCCTCTCAGCAGCTGTGAATGAACTCCAGATGCATGTGCCCCCTTGTGGGCAAGTGTGGCATTGTGCCCTTGTGTCACTTTTGCGTCTGGCTAAATGTGGGACCTGGAGATCAAACGGGCATTCTTAGGCTTGGCAGGCAGGCGCCTTAACTGCTAAGCCATCTCTCCAGCCTTCTTCCACCCATTGTTATTTGGGCCAGAGTCTCTTACTGATACTGGAGCTTGCTGTTTTTTTTTTTTTTTTTTTTTTTTTGTCAGCCTGGGGATTCCCTGGTCTCTGCTCTCCTTGCCAGGACTGGGGTTACAGGCATGAGTGGCCATGGCCAACTGTTTTCAGGGGTTCTGGAGATTTGAACTTGGATGGTTCCAGGCTCCCTCAGGCCCTCATGCTTGCCCATGAAACACACTTAACCACTGAGCCATTTCTACAGCCCTCTTGACATATTCTTTATTTTAATTAATTTATTTGTAAGAGAAAGAGAAAATGGGCACACCAGGGCCTCCAACCACTGCAAAAAACTCCGGATGCATGTGCCACCTTGTGCATCAGGCTTATGTGGTCCTGGGAAATTGAGCCTGGGTCCTTTGGCTAACTGCTAAGCCATCTCTATAGCCTCTTAAAATGTCTTTTATTTTATTTACTTTTTATTTCTTTCAATACATTTCTTAATGTACTTCTTCTCTCCTCTCCTCCCTCTCACACTCTTTTCTTCTTTCTCTTACTTATGGATGCTGAAGACGTACCTCCTTTCACTTTAAATCCACCTTTCTCCAGCACCCCACCCCTGAGCTGGGTTGTGAATGTGAACTCCCCTCTATTAGATTCTAAGTGCTTTGAGGCTAAGTTGAGTCTCTTAGCACGTTTCACTGTAGCAAAGTCATGCAGGGGTCTGTATGCTAGTTCTGCACATAGATGACATGCTTGTGAGCCTCAGCTTCTCCTTGGCTGTGAGACATGGGCAAGCAGCCTCCACACTTTCCTCAGTATCACTTTTTATATATCAAAACCTACTCTGTGTGTAAACTGTTTTGAATTGTTCTAAGATATAAGACTATTCTTAGAAAAAAATAGGAAGTAAAACAAAAAAGCAAAAACCTTCATAAGGGGCTGGAGAGATGGCTTAGCAGTTAAGTGCTTGCCTGTGAAGCCCAAAGACCCTGGTTTGAGGCTCAATTCTCCAGGGTCCACATAAGATGCACAAAGTGGCACATGAATCTGGAGTTCATTTGTAGTGGCTGGAGGCCCTGGCGCGCCCATTCTCTCTTTAGATATCTGTCTCTTTCTCTCTCGGTTGCTCTCAAATAAATAAATAAACAAAAAAACTTTCATAAATTTGTCATAAGATTATAAACTTATAAGCCTCTTGCTGTCCACAGGCCTTTGTTTGCAAGTGTACTGTGTATGTGCATGCATTTTTGTTTTTTTGGAGAGAGACACAGAGAGAGACAGAGAGAGAGGGAGAGGAAGACAAATAGAGATGGGCGTGTCAGCAGTGTCTCAGCTGCTGTGAATGAAATCCAGATGTGTGCGCCCCCTTGTGGTCAAATGTGGCATTGAGCCCCTTTGCATCTGGCTAAACGTGGGGCCTGGAGATTGGAACCGCTGGCAGATTGGCCATCTCTCCAGCCTGTGCATGCATTTTTTTTTGTTTGTTTGGTTTTTAGGTCTCACTCTGGTCCAGGCTGACCTGGAATTAAGTCTCAGGGTGGCCTAAGATCCTCCACCTCTGCCTCCCAGTGCTGGGATTCCAGCCTGGCTTCCGTGCATGCATTTTTGTATGCGTGTTGGAGTGCATCTGCACATGTGTGTGAATGTGTGGAGGCCAGAGGTTGAGGCTATTGGCTGTCTCCTTTGATCATTCTCTCTACCCTCCTTACTGAGGCAGGATTTTTTGCTGAACTCAGAGCTCACTGATTCAGCTCGTCTAGGTAGCCAGCTAGCCTTGGGCATCTACTTGTCTCTACTTCTCAAGGACTGGGATGAGAAGCGCATGCTGCCATCCCCAGCATTTACTTGAGTGCTAGGGATTTGAACTCAGGTCCTCATACTAAGTGCTTTACCAAGTGAACCCTCTCCTCAGTCCCTGGAGCCGCTTGCTTTGCACAACTGCAAGGGTGCCAGCAGCACATCCTAGGTTGAGGCCACCGCTCCCACAATAAGCAGCGTGGTTGCCCACACACAGAGAACTCTCTGGGGTCAGATGGGGTACAACCCAGGCTGAGAACCCTGGGGAAGGTGGATTTGAGAGTCAAGGGCCATCAGCTTCAGACTTACTTGGTTTGTGTCTTCTTCTTCTTCTTTTTATTTATTTATTATTTTTTGGTTTTGCGAGGTAGGGTCTCACTCTGGTCCAGGCTGACCTGGAATTAACTATGTAGTCTCAGGGTGGCCTCGAACTCTCAGAGATCCTCCTACCTCTCGTCCCGAGTGCTGGGATTAAAGGCGTGCACCACCATGCCCGGCTGGGTTTGTGTCTTCTTGCTATGTCAGTTACCTCGGGCAACCAAGTCAACGTTGGTGGGCCTCAGTTTCCTCTTCTGCAAAATGGGATCTTCTCAGGAATGCTCTGCATCACTGATAGCTGCACCTGGCATCACTGACAAAGAGTTGCCAGTAGGCCCGGCGCTCATAGCCTTGTGCTACATGCAGACACCATTCATCTCCCCGCGCCTCCCTCTCTCCACCGGTTCAGAGCTTCCCCCTCAAAGCATCTCACATTTCATCTTGAGCTATTCACACGCAGCCACATCCCAGGGTGCCAGAAGGCAGCGTCTGGCTGCTTGAAATTAAATTTACAATGGAAGCTGATCAGATTCTCTTCTCATAATGGATCAGGGTGGGAAACGAGGGTAGAGTCTGGTCCTGAAGGCTGAGGAGCCTGTAGGAGTTTGGAAATTAGCAAGAAGAGAACAAAGTGCCTTCCAGATAATGCAGTGTCAGCCCCGCCTGGATGAATTACTGAAACGATCCTCACATCTCAGCTTTTGCACAGTGAAGACGGCTTTTCGGAGCTGGCAAGCATCCTTGTAGCACTGTGGTTTAATGTGGAACGAAGTTTGCTAATGGAGCACGGGCCAACATAATCTATGGAGGCGCTGCTAATAAAGTGCATCACTGTTAAGTTGGAGAGTTTATAGGGTGCGGGGATGACTGCCCCAGTTAAGCACAGCTAAAGCATCCTTTAATTTCGTCATTTCGGCTACAGTTATGGGAAGCGCCACAACTCGTTCGTTCAGTTACTGGCAGTACACATTCTGTCAGCAGCCTAAGGTGGCGTGGAGTTGCAGTCATTTGGAGCCGGCTGCTGATTTCACCCAACTGGCGTTAGACACCTGTTTGAAGTTGTAATGATCTGCAGATCGGCCAGATTTACTGTTTCCTTATGAATATGTACGACAGCGGAAGCCCCCATAGGACCTGTCTGACGGATTCCTTGAAGAGTGTGCCTTGCACATCAATAGGGTTGTCCTTGGCAGATCCTTTCCCTGGAGCCCTTTGGGAATGCGATTTTGTGGACAAGAGGTAGCAATGAGGGCCTCCCCAGGGGGTGAGGAAGAAATCTTCCTTTAGGTCTGGAACAGAGGACACTGGGAAGAAGCAAGAAGAAGAGGTGACAACAGAACACTCATGAGGTGCCAGCCACTGTGCTAGACACATTTGTTGACTCACTCATCATTGTGATTTGACATGTATTGGATGCCTACCAGGAGTGCCAGGTGCTGGAGATACAAAAGGTAATAAGACAGTGTCTATATCTTCGAGGAACTTCCAGGATCCTGAGGGAGCCTGCTGACTAATCCGGCAGACAGTTGAGGATGCTGTGGACTATGCTGGGAAGGTGCCTTGGTTTGGGGGTGGGGGAGGCATTTGGGGATGCTGGTTTGGGGCAGTCTAGAATGCCCTACCACTGGTGGCTCCTTCATTTGGCTAACTACCACTCACCATTCCCATTTCAATTCAGTTGTCACAGCCCCACCCAGGGAATCTATATTAATTGCTTTTCTTGTTGCTGGGACCAGAGGCGTGCCATGGAGGGAAGGGCATGGCAGAGTAGAGCAGTTCACATTATGGGAACCAGAAAACATAGAAAGGAGACTTCTGGAAGGGGCTAGATACACCCCCCCCCAGAGGATATTCCCCAAGTGTCCCTACTTCCTGAAAGTAGGCCCTGTCGTCCACTTTCTCTCACCACTTAAAAATGCCATCACTTTATGGATCCGTTAAGGGATTAATTTATTCATTAGGTCAGACCCCTAAGATGCAATCACTTCCCCACAGCCCATTAACTCACGGTCACACCCTTCATACAGGGGACTGTGGGAGACATTTTATATTTAAAGCATAACAGGAGATCCCCTTTTCCTTCCAACCTGGTCTCACTCTCCTGAGATACTCAAATGATGGTGTGCCTTGTTCTTCGTGGCTTTAAGGAGTTAGGTTGTGTTCTTCTGTCCTGTTACAAGCCTGTAAGTTCAGTGATCACAGAGGCTCTTTCTCTGGCCACACAGTAGGTACTCCACCGATACCTCTAGAAAGAGTGTATGAATTCTGTCTGGGGGAGAGAGAGTGCCATAGGTCATGGGGGGGGTATATCAAGTCATGAAAACAGGTTCCGGCCAAAGTGAGAGAAAAGCAAACTGCAGAATAGAATGATGGACAACGTGCTGGATGGCTGCGGCGGGCACATTGTGGGTAGGTAAGGGAGGGTCCAGATCACCTGGGGCCTTGCATTCCTCTTGGAGACTTGACATATATACTGAGGGGCATGGGGATGCACAGAAAGGTTTTAAGCAGGCATCATGCGTGTTATCTACTATTCGACCACACTGGATGAGACATTTGAATAGCCCCCTTTGCACAAGTTCAGTAAGAATCTCAGGTCTCTACGCTGCTGATTGGCTGAAAGACAAGTGGACTGTGGCTCTCCACAGCCAGAAACCTCCCTGAGATGCTTGTCATTGCTGTGTGTCCATTGCATTGCATGTCCATTCCATTTCCTTTTAAAAAGACTGCCCCACCATTATTTCTTAAGGAGTTTCCATCACATAGTAAAAGTAACGTGCACTTGCCACTTTAGAAAATTCAAACGGTGTGCAGAAAATAGAAAACCCCAGTACCTCCTTCCCCAGACCTTGTCCCAAGCCGCTTCTTCCCTGGAGGTAATAGCTGCTAACAGTTTGGTGGGTGTCCAATTTCTTCTTAAATAAAGATTCATTAAACTGCCCACGAGGCTTATTGGGACATCCATCAGCCTTTTAAAAATTGTTCTGATGAATTAAGTGTAAACTAATTAGAAACATGGATTCAATTACCCTGGAAACACACAAGGGTTTAATAATTAATAGGAAGAGGGCTTGAGGCCAAAGACATTATGGATTTTCTCAAACCCCCAACATCGGAAAAGTAAATATCTTTGATTCACCCTAAATGCTGGGAAATCTGCATCTGGAGGCAAACCTGTTTCTGCGAGTGGTGTACTTCATCTACGTCTACTGGAGAGGCAGCTGTGGGGCTAATTGGCCAAGATCCCGGAGGTGGTGCTGGCCACTAGAGTCAGCACCCTTCATGAGCCTTCACCAGGTGAGGCTTGGAGGAGGACGCCTACTGGAGTTCCCAGAGCGAAAGTCACTCCCAGCTGTGGAGCCTGAGCATCTCGGGAGTGAGAGTGAGTGGAGAAGCCAGTGGAGAATGCGTGGGGAGAAACGCTCCAGTCATTCCTTGAACTGTGTCAGTCTGACCTTTTAGATGGACTCGGAAGAAAGACACTTGGGCATGGAGTTGCAATATTTACCTGTAGCGGGCTAGTGGCAGGTGCCAGGTGTTTTATGAACTGTATTTTATTTCTCTTCCCACTATTCCCAGAAAGTGAGAATTATCACTTCTGCATTTAAACCAGAACAAAACTATTTTGTGTATGTGTGTAGTTTTTGTGCATGTGTGTACCTGTTTGGGTGTATGTGGAGGCCAGAAGTTGATGGGTATGGGTCATCCTGAATCACTCTTACACCTTGTTTTTATTTAAAATATTTTACTTATGGGCTGGAGAGATGGCTTAGCAGTTAAGGCGCCTGCCTCCTAAGCCTAAGAACGCTGGTTCCAATCTCCAGCGGTTCCAATCTTCAGGTCCCACGTTTAGCCAGATGCAAAGTGACACAAGGGAGCAATGCTGCACTTGACCACAAGGGTGCGTACACATCTGGATTTCGTTCGCAGTAGCTGAGAGGCTGCTGGCGTGCCCATCTCTGTCTGTCTTCCTCTCCCTCTTTCTCTCTCTCTGTCTCTCTCCAAAAAAAATATTTTATTTATTTATTTGTAGGTAGAGAGAGAGAGAGAGAGAATGCATGGGTGCACCAAGGCCTCCAGCCACTGCAAGCGAACTCCAGATGCATGCTCTACTTTGTGCCTCTGACGTACATGGGTACTGGGGAACTGAACCCAGGTCATTAGGCTTTGGAAGCAAGTGCCTTAACTGCTTAGCCATCTCTCCAGCCCTGTGCCTTATTTTGTTAAGACAGGGTCTCTCACTCTACCTGGCCTAGCTAACCAATAAGCCCCAGCGACTCCCTGTCTCTGTGTCCCCAGTGCTGGAATTTCAGCAGTGTGCCACCATGCACAGCTTTTACATGGGGCCTGGGGACCCGAACTCACGTTCTCATGCTTGTACTTTATCTGTTAGGCCAGCTCCCCGGACCCTTACCTCCATTTTTATTGCTAAGGCTGCATACCTGTGGCACCCTTCTTTTAATTCTCAGAGCTCTTGGTTATCCAACTTCAAACAGGTTGGCTGACAGGGGTTTTGAAGAGGAGGAAGTGGGATCTGCCAAGGTTAGGGTTCTGGCAAGCAATTTCCCAGTGACCCAGGGGGACCATGTGCTCTATTGCCTACTGCCAAAAGGTGGGCCTTGGCAGACGTGGTCAGGGAGAAGTTGGCAGCAGGTGACATACAAAGCCAGGTGGGCGGCAGGGTCGGGGTCCTGAACTGTCTCTCCACTCACAGTAGGGCCTCGAGGTTCAAGGTCAAAGTCAATTTTTGTGGCAAACTCACCTTGCTCTTTGGCCAAGTAGGCCATTCAATAACAGCCAAAATGTGGAGCCCGAGGCTCAAGACAAAAGACTATGCTACCTGACCATTGGCCCTGCCCACGGCGTTGCCATGGCCACAGACGCAGCAGCAGCCCAGAATGAGAATGGCCATCCTCGATGCTCATCTTCCCCTTTCTTGCTGATTGCTGAGACAAGGAAGTTGTCCTTTCTTTTTCTTTCTTTCCTTTTTTATTTGTTGCATGTGTGTATGTGTGCTGTATGTTTGTGTGCATGTGGATGTATGTGTGTGTCAGTTGCACATGGACATGTGCACCTCCCTGTGGAAGCCAGAGGTCAACATTGGGTATCTTTCTGTCTTCCTTACTTTTTGAGACAGGCTTTTTATTCACCAGTTTGGTTAGACAAGCTAGTCAGCAAACCCCCGAGGTCCTCTGATCTCCTCTCCCAGTGTTGCCATCATGTCAGTATTTTATGTGGGTACTGGGGTTCCAAACTTAGGTCCTAACAGTGGCACTTCCTTTATTCATAAATCTCATTTTCTGAACATGTGAGGCAACAAAAATTGCTGGGCAGGGCTAGAGAGATGACTTAGCAGTCAAGGTATCTGCCTGCAAAGCCAAAGGACCCAGGTTCAATCCCTCAGGACCCAAGTAAGCCAGATGCACAAGGTGGTGCATGTGTCTGGAGTTCATTTGCAGCAGCTAGAGGCCCTGGCGTACCCATTCTGTTCCTCCCTCTCTCTCTTCCTTTCTCTCTCTCCTCTCTCTCTCTCATTCCCCCTTTTCTTTCTCAAATAAGTAATTTTTTTTTCTTGACAAAAGACTTATAACCCAGAGATGTCATCAGAGGAGAGGCAGGCTCTGGTCTCCCATCAGGTTTACCTTTTCCTCTGTTTCTTTGTTAGCAGAAATAATACCCTAAAAAACACCACCAAGTACTGAGTTCTTTGTTCTCTTTGAATTAAAGCAAATGAGAAAGAAAACCACATCTCGTCTTTTATGTGAACCAAGAGCCAGTCTATTGCACCCTCACGTGGGTCTCAGCTGCTGGCAGATGAAGTGTGGTCAGAGAGAATCAGAGCTAGGGACCAGGCGACATGGGTTCCAGCCCCTCTGCATCTCTGCTTTGCTGGTGGTCTTTACTCAGTCCTGTCCCTTCTCCAGGCTGGTTGCATTCTCCTGACTTAGAGAACAAGGGTTATGTGGGGAACCCCATAGCTTAATGTAGCTCGAATTTTGCATGGCTGAGTGGTATGAGAGATGTGTGTTGAGGAGCCAGGAAGCACCCTGATCTTCTGGGCTTATTTCTGGTCTACTCAGGTCCTGCAGTGTTCTTCACAGTGACACCGTTTGTTCTTGGCATTGGAGTTTATTTTCCCCTGGTGCATTTGGTGTGGCAGAGAAAGCAAACTGTCTACCATCCATCTCACTTCTCTTCTGTAGTATGGACTGGTCAGCAGGAGGTAGCCACCTTCTGGGACACTGTTTGCTCTTGCAACTAGGAAGGAGCGTGTGACTCACTGATCAATAGCAGGTAGACAGAGGCAATGTGTCCTCCTTTCAGACTATGGGCAAGTCAAGAACAAGAAGGAGAGGAACCAACCTCTTCCCAATAGCTTCTGCCTGGCTAGCTTTTACGTAAGGGAGGAATATTCTCACCAAAGAACTTGCCCTCAGGGCAATGCAGTTGGTGCGAAAAAGTGTGAAGATAGTGCAGGGTATTCCCACATATTCCCATGCCCAGCTTCTCCTGCTAGTAACTATGGGGTACATTTGTCAAAATGCTGAGATAATCTTCATTCATTACTAACAACTTCATTCAGTGTTCTTAATTTTTTTTTACATTATTTTTTGAGGTAGGGTCTTGCTGTAGTCCAGGCTGACCTAGAATTTACTATGTAGTCTCAGGCTGGCCTCAAACTCACAGTGATCCTCCAACCTCTGCCTCCCAAGTGCTGAGATTAAAGGCGTGCGCCACCACACCTGGCCTTTTTACCTTACGTAGTTGACATACAGAGATTTTGGTACTATTCATTCTGGCATGTTGAAATACAATTTGTCATTACTGATTCTCATCTTCCCTCCTACCCACGGTCACCACCCCAGTATCCTCCCCCTTTCTGTTTACATATCACATATGTCCTTTTGCCTTTCCTTACCCCATTTCTAGCTCATACCTTTTTTAAAAAATATTTATTTGCAAGCAGAGAGAGAGAGAGAGAGAGAGAGGGAGGGAGAGAGAATAGATGCACCAGGGCCTTTACCTGCTGCAAATGAACTCCAGACACATGTGCCATTTTGTGCATCTGATTTTACATGGGTACTGGGGAATTGATCCCGGGTCATTAGGCTTGCAAGCAAGTGCCTTAACCTCTGAGCCATCTCTCCAGCCCCAGCTCGTATCTTTATATACACTCACTTTAGGTTATGATTCTACCTAGGTAGGTTTTACTGAAGCTTTGTTGTTGTTGTTGCTATCCGAGGACCCCTTCCAGGTTACTGAATTACATTGAGCTGACTGACATTACATGACATCTGTCACGTCCACTAAAGCGTCTCTTCATTGTGAAGGTCTCTTGGACTTCCCTTGGTTATGGTGACCTTGAGCAGTTCCGAGTAGTCCTTTTCAGGAATTTTGCCCTTCATTCAGACTTTTCTGTGTTTGTGTCAGGGTTGGTGTGGGGTGCTATCTGGGGGAGGGAGACCACTCTTTCATCACATCCTATAGAGGACTCATACTATGTGCCTGATAACACTGTCGATGTCGACCTTGATCACCGGGCGGAAGTAGCGTTTGTCAGATTTCTCCACTGTAAAGTCACTCCCGGGCCCCACACTGTGCTCTGGTGGCAGGAAGAGCTATGAACAGCTCACACTTAAGAGATGAGCAGTTAAGTTTCCTCTCCCTAAGGAGGGCAGTGTGTGTGTGTGTGTGTGTGTGTGTGTATGTTCATGTATGTGTGTGCAAGGGTGCATGTGCATATGGAGGCCAGAGGGCAACCTTGGGTGTTATCTTCAGACATGCCATCCACCTTTTTTTGAGACTGGGTCTTTTTTTTGGGGGGGGGTGTTTTCGAGGTAGGGTTTCACTATAGTCCAGGCTGACCTGAAATTCACTATGTAGTCTCAGGATGGTCTCCAACTCACGTTGATCCTCCTACCTCTGCCTCCTGAGGGCTGGGATTAAAGGCGTGCACCACCACACCCAGCTTAAGAGACTGGGTCCTTCATTGGTCTGGAGCTTATCAATTCTGCTAGACTAGCCCTCTAGTAGGTCCTCCAGGGATCCTTCTGTTTTCGCCTTTCCAGGGCTAGGGTGGTTGGCACACGCTAGCACACCTGTGTTTATATGTGTTCCGAGAACCATACTTGGATTCTCGTGCTTTCAAGGCAAGCACTTTACTGCCTGAGCCATCTCTCCAGTCCCAAGAGCAGAGTCGTCATGCAAATTATCTGGAATTCTTCTGACTGAGGGATTTATCTACTCTGCACTTATTCTTTCATTCAATCCTTTATTCATGTCTCTGTGCGCTTGTGAACACTTATTTTATCTTTCAGATTGCCATCCAGTGCTGCTTCGCTGATATTGTTGGAAGCGGTTTCTGTCAGCTCCTGTGTCCTGCTATTCCTGCCCTTATCATTTGTGTCATTGGGGTTGGGTTGCTGCCACCACTCAAGAACACTTTGCCTTTTCTGGCCGTTCAAGACGCTCCCATCTTGTCCCAGACCTAGTACCAGCCGTTTCTCCAAGACCTTCAGTTTCTTTTGTTGAGGAGTGAAATAGAAACCAAGCTCTGACTGCTAGGTGTGCTTGACCACCAGGGTGCCATTTCCAGGCCCTCTGAGCAGACAAGGCAGAGGAACACAAGTACAGTAGCTACTGTATGTAAATCAGTAGCTATTGTATATAAATCAGCTATGTGTGCACTTGTGCATGTCCAGGATGCGTGCATAGTTGTGGAGAATGTCAACCGCATGCTTGCATGGGACGCCATTTTTCCTAGTGTGTGATTCCTTTCGCCTGTCCTCTTGTATATATACCACAACGTCACAAGGTCACTTTCCCCCTTTACCGCCCACTTCCTCCAGTGAGGTTGTCTGATACATTTGTACCACACACAGGTTCTTTAGCACCATCTATATGCCATCCTGAGATCCCAGGGCCTCCTTGATTGCCCTGTAAAATTTGCAAACATATTCAGTCATTCTTGGAACTGAAGTCCCAGTGGTTTTGACAAAGGTGTGATGGCAGGTGCCCATCGTAAAGCTTATCCAGGACAGTTCCACAGAGATCTTGCACTTGTTACAAGGGATCTACAAGTATCTGTTTCAACAGTGGGTTGAATCACATCACCCCCGTTCCCGTTTTCTATATCAGAATGAATGGCCCATGTCTGGCGATACCTGATGATGCCCTGTGGGTTTTGTTCCTTTTTTTTTTTTTTTTTTTTTTTTGCTTTTGGGTTTACTTTATTTATTTATTTATTTATTTATTTATTTATTTATTTATTTATTTTGGCTGCTTCCTTATGTGGTACCCCTTCCTCACTCGACCACAGCCATACTTCCTCTACTCCTCCAGTGTGCTGGGTCTGCTGCTGCCTAGGGAACTCTGATTACAGTTCTCTGAGCATGGTGAGCATTTCATCAAGACGCCCTCAGCCCCGGTCCCTGCATTTCCTTCAGCTCTTCACAGATCGCCTTGTTGATTTTCACATAGACCTGACATGCCATGGACATCTTTCCCTGCACTAAGGTGTTCTCTTTTGCACTGATCGGTGTCTAACATTGTATGTTTCATGCCTATTGCCATCTCCATGGATTTGAATATGAGTTTCATGAGGCTGAGACTTTGTTTGGTCCCGTATCCTAGGGACCAGACAGGGAATATACTAGATGCTCATTAAGTTCTGGAATGGGTGAATGCAAAGCTGTTTTTCATGCATACTAAAAATACATGCTGTGTGTCATCCAGTGTGCAGAATACCAAGGCCCAAACTACAAGGTCTTCACATGAGGCAGCAGCAACAATCCAGTGTGCTCCTTGCTGGGACTGGGCAGGAGGCTCTGTGCCATGCCCAGTGGCTCCTTTTCAACTAGCAAGGGGATCTGTGGGGTCTGGAGCCAGCTTGTCTCTAGCATCTCACAGCGTTCTCCTCTCTGGTACGGAATGCTGTCATTTCCCCCCGCAGTTCTGCTCTTCAGCCACAGGCTGCCTTTCCGTTTTTTAGACACTGCAAGCTCTTCCCAGCCTCCCCCTTCATGGCCTTCCTCTGCCCATCCTGGTCAATGTGTTACTTCCTCCAAAGACTCTCAGGAACTCCTAGTTAGACTCTCTCTATTCTCTGTTACATCTCCCTATTCCTTTCTGAGGGTATGCTTATAATTCCTCCTAAGTGAATTTTTAGGTATACTTCATTCCAGTATCTATGGGTTAACCTATAGAAATATAATGAATGATGGTCATCCCTTTGTATTCCAAGGTAATTGGGTTCTGAGACCCCGCAAAGATACCAAAGTCTATAGATGCTCAAGTCCCTTAAGTGAATTGGAACATCATTTGTACATAACATTGACATTTCATCCCATATACTTTATTCTCTAGACTACTTATAACACTGAAGACAATGTAAATGCTACATAAATAAAATTCCTGTGTCATATTGTATAGGAATAAACAAAGAGGGAAACTAATGTGATTTCTTCTCATGTCCTTGTACCCTTTTCCTCTCTTTTTCTCTGCCTGGCCCTGCCTCTGCTATTTTCCCTCCTCCCTGTCTTTGTAACTCAGCTTCTGGCTTCACCCCACCATTCCTGGTGTCTCTGTTACAATCATTTAAAAAAAGATTTCAAGGGATGGAGGGATGGCTTAGTGGTTAAGACGTTTGCCTGCAAAGCCAAAGGACCTAGGTTTGATTTCCCCAAGACCCATGTTAGCCAGATGCACAAGGGGGCACATGCATTTGGAGTTCATTCACAGTGGCTGGAGGCCCTGGCATGTCCATTCTTTTTCTTTCTCTCTCCCTCTTTCTCTGTCAAGTAAATAAATACATAAAAATATTTTTAAAAAAAGATTTCAAACCAAGTGTGGTAGTACATGTCTTTAATCCCAGCACTAGGGAGACAGATAGGATTGCCATGAGTTTGAGGCCATCCTAAGACTACATAGTGAATTTCAGGTCAGCCTGGGCTAAAGCAAGACACTACCTTGAAAAATTAAATAAATAAATAAACATTTGATCTCATCAACATTTATGAAACATATTGTGCACAAATAATTTTCCTAGAACAAGGGAAGGAAAGAAGGAAGGAAGACAGCTCACTAATACACGGGAAGAGGGTAACATTTCTGAAGGGTAGGAGGTGAATCAGGTGGCCAGGGAAGTTACCACTGAGAAGGTGATCTTTGAGTCACAACGTGGAAGAAGAGTTGGGTGCTCCCACCCACCTCCCTGCGTCCTAGAGGCCTCTGTTGCCAGGTTGTGTGTCTTCTTGTGTGTGTTTCTGTTCTCAGAGGGCCCAGCAGGTTTTATGCAGAAGATGCAAGGGAGAGGAGCCTGTGCTCATCTGGAACGTCTGCTGACGTCATGGGCGCTGAGGCATACAGCTTGACATTGCCCAGTCTGGAGCAGTGGTGACAGGGGCTTGCTAGGGTCACGTGGTGAGGCACTATAGACAGTGGAGCTGTGTCTGGCTGATGGGTACTGAAGCAGTTTCTGACCTCATGGCACCCGTTAGCTTCTGTGGCTGGCAGTGCACTGCCTCGAAGCCTGGCCGGTGGACAGACTGTTTTTGCAGGCAGCACTGCTATGCTCCCATGCACCTGGCACAATGGCTGGCTGCAGCCCTTGGCTCAGGCTCCCCGTCATCCTCACTTCTGTGTCCTTTGATAGGCAGTGGCAGGCCTGTCCAACTATAGGATGGACACCCGTGTATCTGACTGTATGTCCCCTGTTTGATGATTTTACCCCAAAAGGCTGTGAAGTACAGCACCAGGGGTTTTTTGCCATACTCACTGGCAGAGGTACCTCCAACCTGTCCCTTCTCTAGAATTCTGCAGCCACATATCACAGACAACCCCGATCGTGGACTTGTATAAGCCATACAAAGCAAAGGGCAATGTTGACAGATCCCATCTCTGATAACCCAGCTAGGCTTCAGTCATAACAGGATGCTATCACTACCCGGAGATAAAGAATCTTAGATGACTAGAAAGATGTCAAGGCTCCTGGCCTAGCAGTCTGAAGCAGGTTTCAAAAGCCTCAAGTCGCCAGGTCCTTCTCTTCAAATGCCGGATACTGAAGCTGACTCCCCCCAATCTTGTGTGACTGCTGAAACTTCCCATATGTTGTAGTGTATTTACTTCTCACAACAATCAGGTGTGCATTATATTTGTTCCATTTTGCAGAAGAGAAAACCCAGATTCAAATGGCTAACAGGCCCGGGGCTAATAAGGTGAGGCCAGTTCTCAGCATTTTAGTCCCTGGTCTGATTCAGTGACTTCCAGCCATGCAGGGGTCTGGTCTTGTCGACAAGAAGATGGCCCTTGGCCTGAGCAGACACCTTATATACAGTGGGAAGTGAGAGCGAACCCATCGGATAGGGCTCCTCTCCCTGCAGCCTCATTGCCCACCATACCGGAATTGACTTGACCACAGGCAAGGGGACTCGCCATCTTTCTCTGCTGCTGTAAGTCAGGTGAAGGTTCTGGCATGGCAGATTATCTTCAGAACCCCGAAGGAGTGGGATCCTTCTATTTTGGAGTATGTAGAAGAGTAAAGATTTTCTTTAATTAGATAGTGCCGGATAGATTTAATTAACGCTTCAAACCTGCAATTTTCTTTGTTTGATTGATCAGTTGGTGTTGATTGCCTGGAGCAATTATGCAGAGGGAGGGGGCTTTCCAATCCTGATGGCAAGAAGAGGCAGATGGAGTTGACTCTTGGGTCCTCAGTTGTCAGAGAGGTCCTGGAAAGGGTTTGGACTGTACGAATGTCTGTTCGCAACTGAACAAATGAGGTGTTTTGATTACACTTCTGTCTGTTTTAATCATGGTTCTGGCTCATGCGCCTCTGCGGAAACGTGCCCCTCCTTTCTCCAAATATAATCGCACCCCCGAGACCAGGCAGTATCCTGTTATTTTTGTCTTTCTTTTATGAAATAACCAAAGCGCATTGTTGAGAATGTCTGGTAAGGGCCTGTTAATTTGCCTAGATCTCACTGGGGACGCGGGGTTGGGGGCTGGGAAGGACTTGTTTCCCAGTCCCCTCGGTGAGAACGTGGAGAACTGAGAATGGACTTGGAAGTTAAGCCATCCTGCGTTTGCACCTTGGTCGTAGCAAAACGGCAAAGAAGTGATGGTCCTGGGTTTGTATCTTGCCTCTACTGTGGACTAGCTCTTTCAGACCTTGGGCAAGTCTCCTTGAACTTCTCTTCCTTATTGGCAAAGCCAGTCAGTTGTGTTGAGGGTCTGATGGGCTGAGAAACGCATGTCAAGTGCCCATATGTGACCTGGGGTGGGTACTCAATGTCTGTCCCTCCCCCTTCCTCTGTTCTGCTGCTTTGCTGGGTGTATTGATAACTTTTCTTACTGCCGGGACCCCATACTTGACAGGAAGCAACTTAAGGGGTTGGAGAGATGGTAAAGTGCTTACAGCACATGATGCACAGAATAAGGACCTGCCTGCCAAGCCTAAGAACATCCAATTGATCTCCAGGTCCCACATTTAGCCAGACACAAAAAGTGAGGTAAGGGCGCAATGACACGCTTGCCCACAAGGGGGTGCACGCGTCTGGAGTTAGTTCACAGAGGCTGAGAGGCTGCTGGCTCCCATTATCTCTCTTTCTGCCTCTTTCTCTCTGTCTCTGTCTCTCTCAAATTAAAAAAGAAAAGACTAAGGACCTAGGCCAGGCGTGGTGACGCACGCCTTTAATCCCAGCACTCGGGAGGCAGAGGTAGGAGGATCGTCGTGAGTTCGAGGCCACCCTGAGAATACAGAGTGAACTCCAGGTCAGCCTGAACTAGAGTGAGACCCTACCTCGAAAAATCAAAAAGAAAAAGAAAAAAAAAAAAAAGAATAAGGACCGGAGTCTGGATTCCCAGCATTCCATAAGTACTAGGCATGGTAGTATGCTCCTGTAATCCCAGCACCAGGGAGGTGGAAACAACAGGCGCTCTGGGGCTTTAGCTCATGTAGCTACATTTGTGAGCTGCAGGTTCAGTGAGATACCCTGTCTCAACAAAAGATGGAGTGGGCTGGAGGAAGATACTTGATGTCAGGCCCCACACATGAGCACATACCTACATGCACTTCCACACATGTGAACCCACACACATACAGATGCAAACCAAATAAAAGCCAAACAGAGACAGGGCATAGAGTGATCTGTGCATGATATTTATAGCTTGGAAGAACGCGGACATAAATGGGCGTGGCCGGGGGCAAATACAGCCACATGCTAACAATACAGTCACGACGGTGTTTTTTTTTGTTTTGTTTTTTTTTTTTTAATCTTCTGTATCTAAGGTTGCTTGCATTGATTTCATTGTTTTTCCAGTAAGAAAACATTTTCAATAAATCCAAATTTTAATGTAAAAGAAAGGAAACGTGAAACTTTATTCCTCCCATCCTGTACCCAACAAGGGATGAGAACAGAGTCAAGTGGGTCCAGAGGAGAGTGAGGAGGATGGAGACAGAAGGCCTTTGGGTGCTTACCTGGAAGAAGTAGCTGCCTAGGGGACATGAGACATGCTGTCAAACATCTGGAGAAGGGACACAAAAGTGCCACAGACGGTGGCACTTAGGTGTTAAATAGACCTTGCAGGAGAGTATATGTTAGGTCATTTCTAATATTTGTGTCCACCTCCAGATGCATGTGTCAGGAAGTATCTGTGTGAATGGATGAAGCTTCCAGGACTGCCCCTACGGGGGTCAAGAGGCCTCCCTCCCCCCTCACCTGTACAGGGGAGCTATGGCTCTGTCTCATTGACCCTCTAGCTGGGACCCACCTCCTGAAGCCTGGCTTCCTGGGGAAATAAGCGTTGGAGTCACCAGCCACAGAGGAGGAGCATGAATCTTCAGAATGACAATTGATATGTATATGTATATGCCCATCTAGGTGGCCAGCAAGCTATGGGTCCTCCTGGCTCCACATTCAATTGTTGCTGGTACTTGGAATCAAAACGTTGCCTTTTTTTTTTTTTTTTTTTTTTTTTTTGCCTCTGGTTTTTGAGGGTTCTGGGTAGAATCAACTCAGCTCAGCAGGCTTTGCAAGCAAGTGTCTTTAACCACTGAGCAATCTCCCCAGTCCCTGGTTTGATTTTTTTGAAATCCACTTCATTGTGAAGCTTTGAACCACATGGAGGAAGGCAGTGACTGTTTTATGTGGATCCTCAGGCGTTCCTGGTGTTTCCTTAGTTATTAGCTTGGTCCAGATGAATGCTTCTTGGTCTTCTGCACATGTGTTAATTTTCAGAGATCCCATGAAAATGCCCGTTCTAATGTAGGAGGGCTCAAGGTTCTGCATCTCAGTGAGGTCATTGATGATGCAAAGGCTTCTGGTTTATGGCCACATTATCCTCTGAGACCCTCTGGTCATCCTTGGAACCCTGGCTCCTAACAATGGCAGGGTATTGGTTTTCTTGGTTCAAGACCATGGTGCATCCGTTATAGAGTCTGTGATCTGTGAGGTGGACAAGATCCAGGTCAGGATACACCCACCCCTCCTGCCCCTGCACCCCCAGGATAGACTAGACCATATTTCAGTGGAACTAGAGGGTTCAGATTTCCATCTTCTGTGCAGGTTGATGTTTGCACCCGGGTCTGCTTATTATTTGCAAATAATGCTCTCTTGTCTTAATTGTACGTTTTCGGCTAATGATGTATATTTCATTCCAATCAAATGTGGGTCTGGAGTCAACATGTATTTCTGAACATTCCCCCCTCTAATCACTAGTGAGAGCTGTGAATCACTGCAAGTAAATCATGTGTGAGCCAGCCCCATGCCTGGAGTCCAGTCCTGGTGCCTGCCTTCTCAGGCTGGTCTTTCCCATCCTGGGAGAGTGTGATCATCCTCAGAGAATAAGCCTTCTCTGCAGGCGGAGGGAGCCAGCGCCACTTCCTCCATGAATCAGAGAGGTTGTGACAGGCCTGCCTTCGAGCAGAGTGTTTCTCATTTCCAGGAATTTGGGGTGTTTCTGGTTTGACTGTTGAGTATTGCACTCCATCACATCATACTTGCCCAGTGGCTGGTAGTGGCATCTCCCCTCCAGACCCTGAGCCCATCCTGCCCTGGATACCCAGGTGCCTGCCGTGTCCTGCTCTTACCTGGTCTATCTTCAGTATGCTCAGGGCACTTACTCCCTGGTCCCAAGGCCAAACTGCAGCTGGCTCCCTAGCTCTCTTTCCCAGTAGCTATACCCAGCTCTAGAGTTCCGACTGTGTGACAGCTGTGAGCCTAGGACCTTAGCATCTCCAAGGCCTTGAACCTAGAACTTCCCTGCATACCCTACTCTGCCAGGTTGCTGAACCTCAGACTCGACCCTTCCTCCTCCTCCTTTCATTCCTCTGCTAACTTAGGTGGTGTTTCAAGATGCCATGGTACAGGGAATATTGAGGGACAGGAAGACCCAAGGCAGGGAAGGGGGATGCAAGAGGAATGAGTAAGGAGATGGGAATGAACCAAAAGCAGGCTTTGGAACAGTGGCTCCTCATTGTCAGAACGAGTGCTTATATACTTTCTTGTTGCTGGGACAAAACACCTGACCAGAAGCAGCTGATGGAAAGACAGGGTTTGTTTGTAGCTGACAGTTTTGAGGGCAAGTTTCATCATGGCAGAGAAAGCACGGCAGGAGCAGATGCCCGGGCATCACATCTCCACATCAGCAGGGAGAAAGGTGCAAGAGCAAGCTGAGTGCTGCAAGTGGGGCTTGGTTATTTCACCCTAAGGCACGCCTCCAGTGACACACCTTCTTTAGCAAGGTTTCACCTCCTAAAGGCTCCACAGCCTTCCCAAGTTGTGCCACCAACTGGGGATCAAGTATCCTAACACATGACTTTATGGGGGATATTTCACATTCAAAGTGTCACAATATTTTCTCTAATAGTATGTGTATTGTGTGTATGTGTGTGTGTATATATTCATATTTATATTTATATAGAAAATGTATGATCCAATGTCCTCAGCTTGAGATGTAGAGTGTCACTGAGTGCTTTCAGCAGCCCCACTAGATAGGTTCTGTCACCCCTGTTACAGGTGGAACTTGAAGTTGGGAGAAGGGTGGGACTTGTCAAAGTCACACAGCTGGCAAGGTTTGGAACCAGGGTTTAGAGCCAGGCAGGCAGATATCAGGGTTGTCATCTTGACCATTATTCACTCTTGTCCCAGGTTCATCACATTGGTACCATCAGAGGTGTAGACACATCTGAACTTCCCATGAGGACCTCAGAGTCTCCTCTGTCATATACAACACACACACACACACACACACACACACATTTATATATGAAACTTTGCATTGAATTTCATTGGGTAGACTCACACTCTCCTGTGAGTCCAGGTTCAGAACTTCTAATGTAGAAGCTGAGTTTTCACTTTTTTGTATGTGTGTGGTGTGTGTTGATGTGTGTATGTATTTTTTTTATTTTTAGAGAGAGACACAGAGAGAGACAGACAGAGAGAGAGGGAGAGGGAGACAGATAGAGAATGGGCGTGCCAGCAGTCACTCAGCTGCTGTGAACAAAATCCAGATGTGTGTGCCCCCTTGTGGACAAGTGAGGCATTGCGCCCTTGCATCACTTTGCATCTGGCTAAACGTGGGACCTGGAGATTGGAACCGGGTTCTTAGGTTTAGCAGGCAGGCGCCTTAACCGCTAAGCCATCTCTCCAGCCCTGTATGTATTTTTGTATGTGTGTGGCTGCATATGTGCAGGTTTGACGTCAGGTGTCTTAGTAGTTTTCCTTCTTTGAGACAGGGTCCCACACTGAACCTAGAACTTACCAATTTGGTTAGCCTAGCTAGCCAGTAAGCCTTAGAGATCTCCACCCCCACAGCCAGTGCTAGGATTCCAGGCATGCACTGTTACAAATGGCTTTTATGTGGGTGCTCGGGATCTGTACTCAGGTCCTCAAAATTCCACCACAAGCCCTTTAGCCACTGAGCCATCTGCCTAGTCCCAGTTTTGCACCTTAAAACGACCTTTTTTCAATTTGTTTATTTGCAAGCAGAGCGAGAGAGAGAGAGAGAAGTACAGAGAAAAGAGACAGACAGAGAGAATGGGTGCACCAGGGCCTCTAGCCACTGCAAACAAGAACTCCAGAAGCATGTGCCACATTGTGCATCTGGCTTACGTGGATACTGGGGAATCGAACCTGAGTCCTTAGGCTTTGCAGGCAAGTGCCTTAACTGCTAAGCCCTCCCCGTCAGCCTGGGTTTTATATTTTTAAAATCATTCACTGTGCTGAAGACTTCTTTGAATCACATCATTTATTCCTTCTGTCAATCCCATGAGGTAGATAGCGTCACTCCCATTGCCCAGGCAAGAAACCTCAGGGTTAGAGAGACTGAGTCATAGGACTAAGCCCAGGAGCCCAGACCCAGCCACTGTAGCCAGCCATGTGGAGGCATGGATCGTGTCCTTGACATTGGGTAGATCTGGTCCTAAGGAAAGGAGGAACAATTTGGTAGGAAGGGTGGCTTCTGGACTCACCCTGCCAGGCTAACAGTTTCCTTATTTGGACAATGAAAATAATAGTTCCAGTGTCTTAGATTTTGAAAATGAGCGACAATGATCATAACAGGCCATAAACCTTATAGACCTCAAAGAGGTCTGTGGCATCGAGGATGTGTGTGTGTGTGTGTGTGTGTGTGTGTGTGTGTGTGTAGCTGTAGTGGTGGAGACACATTGTGGTTATGGCCAGCTAAATGTCCAGTGGTGCCATTCACCCCTCCTTGGGTAACCATAGCAATGGCTACTGTTTATTGAGCACTTTCTTTTTTTTTTTTTAATGTACTTTTAAAAAAAAAAGATTTATTTATTTATTTATTTATTTATTTAGAGAGAGAGGGAGTGAGAATGGGTGCGCCAGGGACTGTAGTCACTGCAAACGAACTCCAGACGCATGCACCACCATGTGCATCTGGCTTATGTAGGACCTGGAGAATCGAACCGGGGACCCTAGGCTTCGTAGGCAAGTGCCTCAACTGCTAAATCATCTCTCCAGCCCTATTGAGCACTTTCTACTTACCAGGCTCTGCTCCAGCCACTGCTCTTGGGTTAATCAGTATAAATCTAAAAGAACATGGTGAAATAAGTGCCTGCTTCCTACAGATGAGGCAGCTGAGGCTGTGGAAGATGAAGTAGGATGTAAATGGTGGTGCTGGGATGTGTCTGTGTGCTGCTGAAGTGAGTATACAGTGTTGGGATTTGAACTCAAGCATTGCGCCCTGGGCTTCACTCAAATCTGGCACAACATAGATAGAGAGCAGTGGGTGATGAGCCCTCAGTGCTGAGAAGCCTGCTGGTTAGCTGAAGTGTCCAGATGACCTGAGGATGGACAACATCAGAGCTAGTGGTACCTTCCTGTGACACGGAAATGAGACCCTCAAACAGGCCTGTTTGCAGCCTGGCATATTTCTTTGTAGTGTTTCCCCACTGTGGTGGGCATTTAGAGCAGTGGTCCTGGCCTGTCAGCAGAATTCCCCCCACCACTGCAGAAACCAAGATGACTTCAGACCCTGGCCAGTACCACCCAGGGTGCAAGGGCTGAATGGCTGCAGGAATTTGGATATGATGGTCTCTTCCATCCCCAGCAGGTCTCCTTTGCAGTTAGCTGCCTGCAGGTGGGTGGAGTCTTATGACATCTCAATGTCTCAGAGTCATGAAAAGCATGGGGGGGAGGGGATTGAGGAAGGACCACCCTTCCCCCTGAAAGTGAGCCCTGGCTGAGAGGGGACCAGACAGAGACTTTTTCTTTTTCCAGGCCTTCACAGCCTTTTTATTCTTTTCCATTTAAAAAAAAGATTCATGGCACTTCTGTTACTCCATTTCCGCAAAGAATCAATTGAAAAGATCAAAAATATGGCATCTGGAGGGTTTAAAATTAGATTCTTACAAAACGCAAAGTGGGAGAGAGAAGGAAGAAAATAGAAGCAGGGAGCCCCATGACTTGCACAAATCCCCCGTTTGTTGATGGGGGAGCTGAGCTGTGTGGCTCAGAATAGGAGTTCCCGGATGCCCTGTGGGGAACAGGGCACAGCACCCCTCCTCCCAGGCTTTGCCTCCACATCCTCAGCCTCCCTGCTTTCTCCTTCTCTTCCTTTGACACACATTTCCATTATATAAATATTCTAATGATAGAAATCTTGGAAAATGCAGACTATTATAATAAAGAATTTTTAAAACTCAGCTGTAATGTTGCCACCCAACACTGAGCCACTGATTACACCCCGTGGCCCTTAGACCTGGACTTTATCTAATTTGGATTGTGTTATCATTCTCTGGTGCCTTGGGTTCTCTTCCCTGTCAGTCCTTGTGTCCCCCTACCAAGGCAGTTGCTTTCCCGTTGGCTCCTCCCCATGCCTTCCAGCCCTACCCCTTCTTGCTCTGCTCCTTCAAGCTGGGCTCCTGCCCTCAGCACCTGGCCCATAGCTCTCCTTTCTTCTTTTCTCTATCTCACTCATGTGGTGAGATCAGAGGGCTCGATTCCAGCCACAGCTCTGAAGTTGGGCAGCTCAGAGGGGGTCCGCACAGAGGGCCTGATGGTAGCGTGTGGGGAGTGCATGGAGATGGGCATTGTTGTGAACACAGGTAGATAGGTTCAGCCAGGAGATAGTCCAGGGAAGTGGCCCTGGAGGTGATAGGAAGCTAGAGAACCCCACAGGACCACCTTTGCTATAGTTCCACAAGAGGAGCTTCTGCAGCTTCATTCATTCATTCATTCACTCCCTTCATTCTCCAAATGGGCGTTATCCAGGATTAGGCACTGAGGGAAAGTGTATAATGTGCCAATTATTTTGAGCCCATGGTCCCTCAAGGGCGAGCAAGGCTTTGAGAAACGGTGGCAAAACACAAATCCCTGGTTGCTTCCAACTTCTAGGAGAGAGAAATACACAAGAGGCAGTTACATTAGTACAGCTTTGGGTATGCTTTCTAAAGAAAATAAATAGGAGGCGAGAGCACTTGCCTGGGTTTTGGGGTACCTCAGTGTTCATGGAGAGAGTGCAAGGGTCAGAGCAGTAAAGGAAGGGGATGCCAGGCAGAGGCAAAAAGCCATGGGCCAAGGAGGCAATGACCATTTTTTGTTATTTGTGAGAGACAGAGAGAGAGAGAATGGGTGTGCCAGCAGCCTCTCAGCCGCTGTGAACGAACTCCAGACATGAGTGTCCCCTTGTGGGCAAGTGTAACATTGCGTCCTTGCGTCACTTTGATTCTGGCTAAACGTGGGACCTAGAGATTGGAACCAGCATTCTTAGGCTTGGCAGGCAGGCGCCTTAACTGCCAAGCCATGTCTCCAGTCCGCAAAGACCATTTTTGTAGGTACTGACCAAAGCCCCATCTGTTCTTGTCTGGCCCACTGCAGCCATCTGGGAGAAGCTACTGCTTGTCATTGGAAGCACCTGTCTTCTGGCGATCTTGATAGCGCTGTCATTTTGTCACACCATAACCTTATAGCCACAATGTCACTTTGTACTTGAGCCCAGCAGGTCTTAGTCCAGTACATGGCCATGGTCACTGTTCATTTCTTGTCCTCCCATGGCACTTACATTTCTGTCTCAGGGATACAGCAAGGAGTTCATTCTCCAGACAGGAATCTCATCACTGGGAAGAGGCAGACGAAGGCTAGGGCCGCACTCCATCACCTGCGTGTTCACTGACCAGCACAAGATGCTGAGGAAGCTCCACATGGTCTGGGCGCCTCACCCAGGGCTGGAGGGAAGTTGATGTCTGAGAACTCCTTGTCTGGGGCTTCTGACTTACTCAAATGCCTCACATCGGACAGGGGTGAAACATGAAGGCCATTGAGGGTTGGGGTGTAACAAGCGGGGGCCAGCTGTCTGGGCGTAGGGGACTGAGTGGAGTTTAACAAGATGTGTGGGAGCTGTGTCAAAGGATAGATATATGGTGAGAGACAGGGCAGGCAGCCTGATGGACATTCAGTCTCTCTGGGCTCATGCCCACACCAAGCCCCACAGATCCCCAGCCAGTGAGTGTGTAAGCCTGGCTTGCTTCCTGCTCTATAGCTTTAGTGGACAGAGCCTCTGCTGCTGGGAGCCCTGCACACGATTCCAGTCGGATGCTACAACCAGCCATGCACACTGATAGGGGCTGGTTTATTTACCTTCATCAGTTTCAACTTCCTCTGATTTCAAAAGTGTTTTTGGATCCCTACATATCCTCCGTCCTTCCTCTCTTCCCCTTTCCTCCCTTCCTTCCTTCCTTTCCTTCCCTCCTCCTTCCCTCCTTCCCTCCCTCCCTCCCTCCCCCTCCCCCTCCCTCCCTCCCCTCCCCCCTCCCTCCCTCCCTCCCTTCCTTCCTTTTTGGTGCCCAGGATAAAACCCAGGGTCTTGTACATGTTAGACCAACACTCTACCACTGAGCCCTTGATCATTTAACATTCTGTCAGCACCATCATCACCACCACCATCGTTACCACCAGTATTACCCCCATCTCCATCATCACTATCATCATCCTCCTCATCACCACCTGAATCACCATCCTCACTGTCTTTGTCATCACCATCACCCTCATCATCATCATTATCAGGTTCATCATCATCACCACCGTCATCAACGTTATGAGCATCGCCATCTTCTCCATCATCATCACTACCACATTTTGTCCTTGACCTATGCCAGGCCTCCTACTAACCCTTCCCTGTATGAACTACTGAATCATTACACAGACCTTCTGGGATTTTACAGATATGGATATAAGGGTGAGAGAAGGGAAACCAACCCTTCAGGGTCACACAGTGTGAATGGCAGAGCCAGGGGTCTATTTGAAAGGTATGAGTGCTTGGCTCCGGCCAGTCTTAGAGAATGTAGGATCTTGGGGTGGGCATCCTTCTGTTTCTCACTCCAAAGCTCTGCTCTTCAAGGGGTTGTCTTGGAGTCGGAGTTATCATCTCCAACTACGGCTGTGCCCAAACCTGCCCCTGGTTAGATGCCTATGGCTGGCTGTCCTTCCCCTCTACTCCCACCCTGTTTCTCTACTTGCAGCCCTGGAGATGTCAGACTCAAGTTCAAGGAGGAAGTCAGAGAACTCTGCCATTGCCTGCCTAGAGCCAGGCTCACCTCCTTACCCCACCCTGTAGCTTGCCTGCTATCGCTCAGATGTGTGGAGCTATAAAAAGCCAAATGGTAATATGCAAATCGCCCTGGTTATTTATGACCAAGCTAGTAAATAAGCCAGAATGACAAGGTGGGTTGTTGTTTTTATGATCTTTGCAGTCCTCGCAGGAAAATCTATGGTAAGCAGAGTCAGGGTGTGTGGCACCGGATCCCACAGTTTAATAAACAACCTAATTGTCAGACACTGGAGACAATCAAAAGAGGGGGTGTGGAAGGTAATGAGAAGCGGTGGCCAAGGAAGGGGTTGGGTGTAGGGAATGGAGGGGTGGAGGACAAGAGTCAGAAGCCGGATCTGGTCTTTGCTTTGCTGGCCTGCTGGGAGAGAAGGGTCCCAGGGCCACAAATCCGCAGTGTGCTAGCCATTACCCATTCAGGAACCTGTCCGTTGGAAAGCTGTAAAAAAAAAAAAAAAAAAAAAAAAAAAAATGCTATCAGGATCCAAGCAGTGAGGGAGGTTTGGAGGGAGAGGGGGAGCTTCTTGCCAGCCACCAGCCTGAAGTAGGGCAGCTTCTGCAATTTCTTCCCAGCACTGTTGTGTCTCTGAGGTGCCAGTTTAGGGAGTGAAGCAGAGAGACAAGGCAGGGGGTCCATGGCACTTGGTGTGGAAGGGAGCAAGATGTCAAGCATGGCAGGGCCCAGGTGGAATTCCTGTTTATCTTCCCAGCTACTGGGAGGCGAGCCGCAGCCATGCCCCAATGGTTAGGTCCTCCAGAGCAACTGGTGCCCAGCAAAGGAAGTTCACACCGGTGGGTACATAGCTCAGCTTCCTCACCCTCAGCAGGATAATGCTGAGGTGTGTGCTCTACATGGAACCTCAGAATTCCCCACTAGGACCCATCTGTACTTACTTATAATGGCACCTAATGTGATGGTGTCCCCTTTACTGTCTACTCTTCTTGGTCTTATGTCTCCCCCACCCCTCCCTGTGCTTCTTGGGCTCAATTCCCAAGTGAACTCACTTGCACCCAGATCTCTAAAAGAGTTCCTTGGAAACCCAACCCAGGTTGCTACATAGTCACCAAGTGCCATGTACCTCCATAGGCATAATTACAGCTCTTGAACACTTACTATGTGCTAGACACCGTTTTCTACAGCCTACCTGTATTAAATCATTGGCTCATCTGAGCATCCTTGGAGGTGGATCCTATTATTAACATCTCATTTACCAAAAGGAGGGGAAATGGATTACAGCAATGTTAAGGTATTTTCCCAATGCCACACAGCTGAGTCAGGGTGCAAACCAAGCACTCCTAGTTTTAAAAACTATTTTTTTTTTTTTTTTTTTTTTTTTGTGTGTGTGTGTCTAAATGGGGTGTGGTGAAAATGGTGTATGCATGTTGCATGTCTGTGTGCCCACGTGGCACCCTAGGAGCTCGCCTGCTGCCGGCTGTGCCTGCAGTGGCTGGAGGTGAACGTTGGGTGTCCCCCTTCATCAGTTTTTTTTTTAAATTATGAATTATTAAGTTTATTTAGGACTTTATCATATTTCTACCTCTTCTTCCGTGAGTCAATTTTTGGGGGTGGGGAGAGTGAACTCTGGCAAGACTCAAGTCTCTCTGCTTCCTCTGGACTGGGATTACAGATAGGCATGGCCACGCCAAACTGTTTATGTGGGTCCTGGGGTTCAAACTAGAGTGGTCTCTTAAGCCTCTTTCAGGCCCTTATGCTTGCACAGGAAGTACTTAACCACTGCAATATCTCTCCAGCCCCCCCTGTTTTCTTAATCATGATACAAACCTAACTGCAATCCTTGAAAATATTCTCCAATCCCCTCTTCATTTCAAGCCTCCCGCTTGGCCCTTGGGACCCAAAGGTGAAGGAGCCAGGGGTCTAATCTTGGAAAACTCTAGATATTGAGGCAGAAAATGAAGGAAATAGACACACCAGGGATTGGGGTTATAGGTCAGTTGGCGGAGTGCTTGTCTAGCATGTACGGAGTCCTGGATTTGGTCTACCACAATAAATAAAACAGTCGCAGAAAAACAACAGCACAGAAATAGAGAAACAGTACAGTCTGGAGAGGCATGACCAGAACCATCAGAGAGAGAGAGAGAGAGGGAAAGGCTGAGCATCCACAGGGACCCAGGACAGGTGCTTGGGAAGTTCTATTCCAATGAAATCTCCAGGAAGACATGGGGAGAGAGGGGTGTGGCTGGTGTGGTAAGCACAGTGCAGACATGGGCAATGATGGGGAGGCTGCTGTGAGTAAACCGCAGTGTTCCCTCTGTGTGGCCGCAGAGCTGGTAACTGGCTGGTTTTTCTTGTGTTTGCTAATTGTGCCTGTTTGGGCAAGGAGCTGATGACTGATGGGGGAAGCCGAGACCACAAGATGAAGGGTCTTGTTGAGATGCTCAGAGAAGGGAGAGCTCCCCAGGGGCTTTCACTATGTGTTGGTTCTCATTTCCATGGTGGCTGTTCATACACAGGTGCTCATATGTGACTCATTCTTTTTGGACAAAAAAGGCTTTTTAATTGACAGATTTCATATATTTGTACAATGCTTTTTTTTTTTTTTTCCTTTTTGAGGTAGGTAGGGTTTCACTCTACCTGGAATTCACTATGTAGTCCCACAGTGGCCTCAAAGTCACAGAAATTCTCCTACTTCTGCCTCCCAAATGCTGGGATTAAAGGCGTGTGCCACCACGCCCGGCTTGGTGCCTGTTTTAAAACTTTTGGCCCATCTCTCCCATCCCTGAGAGAATGTTGACGCCCATGTGCGGGTAACACCATTCACTGTGAGATCACGGAAGCAACAGCAGCTTAATGTCCACAACCCATTCTGTTCTGTGTTTTGTGGTTTAGAAAACAAATAAAAACATTTACATAGTAAACCAACCACAAGGATAAGCTTGAACCATCGCTCTTCCCTTAGGGACACTCAAGAATTGGGAGGTGTAGCAGACAGTTTCAGGTTCTCTGAGATGAACTTCCAGACCAGGCACAGTTATGGAGGAAGGGATTTATTGAAGCTTACAGATCCAGGGGAAGTTCCATAATGGCAGAAGAAGCTGGCCTGCTCTTACAGGACCAGGCAAGAGAGAGAGCGAGCCAAGAGCCAAAAGCCACACAGCACTGTACACTTCAGGAACTCCAGCTAGGCACACTTTGCATATCTTTAGATTGAAATTGTAAACCCACCACCACACTTTAGGGCTGGACCCTAAGATCCCCCCCCAACCCCCCAGTGAAACCACTTCCAGCTAGGTGGCTATAGATTCAAACTGCAAGCTAATAAAACACTGAATATATTGGGGGCCATCTATTCAAACTACCATAGGAGGGTATCGATATCAGTCACTTTACTCCTTGCTGAGATAAACACCTGACAGGAAGCAAGTACTTCTTTCAAATTGCAGTTTCAGAGGTCCAGTCCATTATGGTGGGGAAGGTGTGTCAGCAGGAACAAGAGGCTGGCACATCACATTGCATTCATAGTCAAAAAGGGGGGGGGATGAACAGGAAGTGAGGCAGGTTATAAAACTTTATAAGGCCCAACCCCAGGGACTCACTTCCTCTAGCAAGGCTCTACTTCCTAAAGACTCCACAACCTTCCTAAACAGCACAACCAAATGGCTGGGGGCCAAGTGTTCAAACACACGACCCTATGGGGGCCATTTTGCATTCAAGTCACAACTGTGTCCTAAGGTCTAAGAACCTTTTTGGGGAACCTCAAGTCTCACAGAGTCAACCAGAAGTTCCGAGAATGTTTGACAGTGGCCTCTTTGGAAACTGATTTTCCAATTTGGGTCTAAAGAACCAAGAACCAAAATTTGTTCATTTAATGCAAGTCCTCTAGATTGCCACTGAATGGACGGGCCTTTTGGATTCGGCTCTCCATTCCCAATGCATGCCTCCTGGCTTTCTGTCAGACATAAGGGGACCAGTGTGCCCTCCTCACTGCTAGATGAGATGGGCAAAATGCCAGGCCTCAGTGCTGCATGGTATCCTGCATCAGATGGTGGAACAGAAACAAGATCTAAGCACAAAAATTAAAAATAAAAATAAATAATGAGTGAACCCTGGAGAAAGTCCCTTAGTTAGTAGTAGCATTCCAGTGTTAAAGTCTTCGTTCTGACAAATGTCCCATGGTCATGTGACTTGTGAACATCTGGAGGAGTTGGTTTAAAAGCATCTAAGATAGACATAGATTCTATGCTGTCTACACAGCTTTCCTACCAAACTATAATTACTCGAGAGTTAAAAGTTAGCTTAAAAATCATGGGAGGTGGATGAGGATGCAGGGCCAAGCTCTGTAGCAGGCCACAAGCACCTTATTCCCAGTTGACATCTGGACCCCACCACTGAGCCAGTAGTGAGTGGATCTTATGCGATCATGTGCAGCCTGTCTGGTGCATTAGCACATGCCTTGTTGAAACCTGTGTGTCACCTGCCTGTCTAATATGCCTGCTTTGCCCACAGAATAACTCTTCAAAGAGGAATAATTTAACCATTACATATTTGTATGTATGCAGCACATCGTCACACTATATCCCATAAATGTGGACAGGTATTATGTCTCAATTAAAAATAAATTTCAGGGGCTAGAGAGATGGCTTAGTGGTTAAGGTGCCTGCCTGCCAAGCCCAAGAACCCGGTTCCAATCTCCAGGTCACACGTTTAGTCAGATGCAGTTACACAAGGGCTCAATGCCGCACTTGCCCACATGGGGGTGCATGCATCTGCATTTCATTCACAGCAGCTGAGAGGCTGCTGGCACGCCCATTCTCTGTCTCCCTCTTCCTCTCTGTCTCTCCAAAAAAAAAAAAAAACAGCATAAAAATAAATATCAGGGCTGGAGAGATGGCTTAGTGGTTAAGGCATTTGCCTGTGAAGCCTTAGAACCTTGATTTGATTCTCCAGGTCCCACGTAAACCAGGTGCACATGATGGCGCATGTGTATGGAGTTCGTTTGCAGTGGCTGGAGGCCCTGGCATGCCCATTCTCACTCTCTTTCTCTCCCCCTCTCTCTGTCTCTAACAAATAAATAAAAATAAAATCTTAAAAAAAAATAAATTTCAGAGGGCTGGAGAGATGGTTTAGCAGTTAAGGTGCTTGCCTGCAAAGCCAAAGGACCTAGGTTCGATTCCCCAGGATCCACATAAGCCAGATGCACAAGATGGCACATGCATCTGGAGTTCATTTGCAGTGGCTGGAGGCGCTGGCATGCCCATTCTCCCTCTCTCTGTCTCTGTCTCACTCTTTCTCATATAAATAATAAATAAATAAATAAATTTTAAAAATTAAATAAAATATTAAAGAAATAAATTTCAGAGCCATATTTGGCGATGCAGATCTGTCATTCCATCATCTTAGCCATGTGGGAGGCTGAGGCAGGAAGATCACAAGTTAAGACTGGCCTGGGTTACATAGTGAGAACTTGTCTCAAAATAAAAACAGTTAGGACATGGCGGTATGGCTCATTTGCTAAAGTGCTTTCCACACAAGTTTGAAGACCTAAGTTCCTATCTCCAGCCCCCTATGATAAAGCCAGGTGTGGCGGTGCATGCTTATCATCCCAGCTCAGGAGGATCCCAGAGGCTTGCTGGCTAGTTGTTTTAGCTTTAGGTTCTGTGGGAGACCCTGTCTCAACAAAGTAGGTAGAGAGCAATTGAGGAAGACACCCCAAAGCTACCTCTGGTCTCCACACCCATGTGCAGACCTGTGCACATGTTTGCCTACACACGTACGTACACAAACACATATAAACTTGTATGCAAGCATCCCACACATACACATGGAAAAGGTAAGGTAAAAATAAATTTAAAAGTTTAAAAAATAGAGAGAGCTGGGAATGTAGCTTAAAGGTAGGGTGTTTACCTAGTCTGCATGCAGCCCTCAATTTAATTTGCAGTACTGGCAAACTTAATTCTGAAAGAATGACTTTGCCCTGTTCCATACATTCTTACAATTAGAAAGGACTGACGATGCTAATACCCCAAGCAGATATGTTACTTGATCAAAAAGCTCCTCAGAGATTGTCCTAAAAAGCATGTATTCCTACATTTAAGGAAGTCTGACTACTGAAACTATATTTCCTTTGGCCTCCTCAGAAATTTCTTGAGCAGGACAGAGGAGCAAGGGCAGGGAGAGGGCTTCCCTTCCCAGGTAGCAGAGATCTGTAATAACAATGGACCCTGCTGAGCCTCTTTGTGTCACTGCACTCTAACCCTCTTTGGAATTCTCTTGTCCCTCTTGGGGCTTGAAAGGACCTAAGAAGGTGAACTGATAAGGAGTCAGTGGCCCATAGAAGTGTCCCCTTCCGACTCAGAGATGTGCTGACCTTTCTTTCTTTCCCAGACAGGCTACCCAGCAAATTGTCCTCCACTCACATCCTTTTAATTGTCCCTGCTGATTAATGAGGTCATTTAAGGTATCAATTATTATCCTGCCAAGAGAATGGATATCAGGCTGAAACAAACGCCCATGAACTTGCTTCTTCTATTAAAAAATAAAGTAATGAGAGATGATTAATGGTGTGTGCCCCGAGTAGAGCCACAGGAGGGGATAGGCAGAAGACAAAAGCAGAAATAATCATGTTCCAATTAGGGGACCAAAACAACTTGTGTTGGAAAGTGGGTTTCCAATGACCCACTCCATTTCTGAGCTACTTCTGAGAGAGCTGTTTGACCTTGGTGTCTCCACTTTCTCCCTTACCCACTGTAACCCGTCTGGGTCTCAACCATCCATAGAGATTGCTCCGGAACAAGTCACCCGTGTTCTACTAATTGCCAACCCCACAGCCCTCTTGGTCCTCTTTAATCAGTTCCCTCCAAAGCATTTGCTGCCATTAGCCTCATTCTTGAAACGTTTTCTCTTGCTAGCTTCTCTGGCATGGTTAACTCCTCATTCACTCATCCAAAGTCACATGTACTTTTGGAAGCAACTACTGTGTGCCTGGTCCTGTGCTAGGCATTGAACATTCTAAGATATATGGATTACTACTTTTCAACAAAAGTTATTTTTGTCCCCTGGTTGGAATATGCTTGTTTCTAATTTTCTCACCTGCCCAGCCTTCTGATTGCTTTCTTTGAGTAATATACCACTCACCATCTCCCCTTGCTTTATGTTTTTAAATAGAAGGACCAAGTCCTTATTCTAAACAGAACTTGAATATAAGCAGAGGAAGCTGGATAATTAACAAATAAATACATCTGGGTAAGCTGTATTTTTCAGTATTTCTTCTGAGAAGCAGAACCAATAAGAAATGTATTCTAGGCTAGAGAGATGGCTTAGTGGTTAAGGTACTTGCCAGCAAAGCGAAAGGACCTAGGTTCGATTTCCCAGTGCCTGTGTAAAGCCAGATGCACAGGGTGGCACATGCATCTGGAATTCATTTGCAGTGGCTAGAGGCCCTGGTGTGTCCATTCTCCCCCCTCCCACTTTATCTCAAATAAATAAATAAAATTTTTTTGAAAAAGGAAAATAAATGAAGGAATTTATTCTAAGGCATTGGCTTACATGTTATGAAAGCTGAGAAGTTGTAAGGTCTGCAGTAGGCAGACTGGACACCCGGAAGCCTATGGTGTGAAGTTCTAGTCCCAGTGTGAATTAGAAGGCAAAAAGGGGGAAACCTATGTCCCAGCTACAGTAATAAGAGGGTGAATTCTTTTTTCCTCAGCCTCTTGTTCTGTTAGCCTTTAATTGATCAAATGAGGTGAGCTCATCCTGGGGAGGGCTATGTGCTATAATCAATGTACTGCTATGATGCTGGTCTCATCCAGAAATACCTTCAGAGTATGGCTCACCGAACACCCTAGTTGGCACATAAAGTGAACCATCACAATCCCACCCTGGGTCAACCTGGCACTCACACACATCTCCTTAAAATATTCCAATCCCTGAATAAAGACATAACTTGAAATCCCATCTAATATGATACATCTAGCTCACATGCAACAAAAACTTACTAACCCCTCCCTGGAAGACCTTGCAAGATGTTGAATTTTCTCTTTGGTGTCTCCCCAATGAAATACTGTGATGGGAAATTAACAACACCTAAATACCATAATGTGAAGTCATTATATCTTATGCTTCATGATAAGGGGATAATAGAAAGAACTAAACAAATACATATGTTTAATATATATGTGTCTCTGTAGGTAGGAATAGGAACATTTATATACACATACATGGAAATTTCCATAACTAAACAAGGAGAGGCACTCATAATGATTATGGCCTTCATCTTTATAACTAGATACATGGTCATAGCTGCTATTTATAACCAATGCCACCCAGTCTGCCTTCCCTTCGACTTTAGCGTGCACCTCGGCTGGTTATGGTGGTTTAGCTGGCAGAGAGACTCAGACTTGTACTTCCTAAGGGCCTACACTGGGTCGTGCCTACACTGGGCTTATATTGACTGTAATTTCAGGGCATGATAATACCAATAGGCAGCCTAAGTGACTTCCTTCATTCCAGATGTATCAAGTGCATTGTGGAACAGAGTCAGGGTCAGTCACCTTGGTCTTCAATTGTTGATACAGGGGTATGCAGAGTACAAAGTGGCTGGATGACAGTCTGAATTTCTAGGGCAATGGAGCCATTGTTGTGGAAGCATTTCTCCCTTTGGAACTAAGATCTCTAGGCCAGCAGAGTATAAGACCTTGGAAAGAAAGAGCTAAAAACTTGCCAAGGTTATAGTGAGTAGACATTCCTGTTTCCTCTCCTTGATTCCCAGACTATTGAATCCTCGCTATGGCAGAAACAACACCGTATACTACATAGCGACCCAGAGCATATGTTGTCTTTTTTAGAATTTGCTATAGCTCTGGGAGGTATTGCTACTACCTACCTACCACTGTAGCTCAGTCTTCAAAGGCCAATCCAATATCTTATCAAGGTGGCTGTTAGGATGACAAGGAATTGGTAAGACCTGTGAACTCTATCAGCACGGGCCCATGTCTACATTTTGTTGGCTGTGAGGTGAGTTCCTTGGTCAGAAATAATGCTGTTTGGTATACCATGACAATGAATAAAGAATTATTCAATTCCATAGACAGTCATTTTGGAAGAAGTATCTTATACAATGTAGCCAGGCATGGTGGTGCATGCCTTTAATCCTAGCACTTGGGAGGCTGAGGTAGGAGAATTACTATGAGTTTGAGACCAGACTGGGACCACAGAGAGTTCCACATTAGCCTGAGCTACAGTGAGATCCTGCCACTACAACAGCAACAACAACAAAGAAACATTTCACACAGGAAAGGTAAATCCATATGCAGAGTAAGTGAAAACAAGGCTTTCTTTTCTGTGATAGAATTGATCCAGTTCCTCCTGGTAGCTAGCTTGTCAGCTCCTGGGCATAATGCCATACTGGAAACCTCACTCCTGGTACCACATTCTTAGTCTTCTTGGGATGTCATAACAGAACATCATAGGCAGGGTGGTTTGAACAACAGATACTACTTTCTTGGGCTGGAGAGGTGGTTTAGAGGTTAAGGTGCTTGTTTGCTAAGCCTAAGGACCTGTGTTCAACTCTCCAGATCCCACATAAGCAGATGTACAAAGGTGAGGCAAGTGCAAGGTCGCACATGCCCACTAGGTGGCGCAAGTGTCTGGAGTTTGATGGTGGTGGCTGAGGCCCTAGTGTGCCAATTCTCTCTTGCTTTCTCTCTCTCTGTCTCTCTTTCTCACACTCTCTCTAAAAATAATAATAAAATTTTTAAAAATGAAATTATTTTCTCACACTTTTGGGGATTCAAAGTCCAAGAAGAACCAGTAATCTCTCTAGTGTGGCTTCTTGTAAGTACACGTTCCCCATTCTTGTGACCTCATCAAGCTGCATGTGCTTTAGAAGCTTCACCTGCAAATACTATCACATCAAGGGAAGGCATCAGCACAGGAAATTGGGACATGCTCAGTCTATAACATAAGCCATTAAGGTAGTGGTAACCATTGTGAGGAGGATAAAGCCATGCAGCTGGTTGACTTGGATGAATAGGCAGGCTAGAAGGCATGACCAGTGGAAGGTCCCTGTGAGAGTGGTATCTCCCTCTCTTTCACAGTTAAAGTACCGATGCCCTTTAAATCTTGTCATCGTCTCCAAGGTGTTATGTCTTCCTTTGGGCCATCTCATTCTCTATAGGGTTGGAAGACTTGGAGGGTGAGTTAGTTCCTGATTTGCAGAGTGTGACCCCAAAAGTGATCCAAGGGGTAAGACCCAGTTTTAGTTTCCAGTTGACACTTAGCTAATCCTCAGAGTCCAGACAGAACGCCAGTATCCAGCATAAGGCACCAGTTTGGTGACACCTCTGCTGTCATTGTTGGAGCACATCTTGTGTTGACCCTCTCCTCTTCACAATCACAGTACCTGCGACCTGACTGGAGTGGCCATGCTCACATTACACAACATTGGTCCTATCATCCCTGAGGCTCAGCCTGAGCAGATCCCCAGGAGCTCCTCTTGCTCAGAAGGAAATCTCCATCACGACTCCCCAGGACCAAGGTTCTGGAGGCTTCTGCTTCCCCTGGTTCCTGGTGTGTGTTAAAACTGGGTCCAATACCTCAGTGTGCTGAAGACCAGCTCTGCCCTCTGACTGTGCCCAAGGAGAATGTCTGTCGAGTTCTGAGAATGGGGTCTGAGCTTCTCAGCTTCATGTCCTTCCCTGGGCATGGCCTTGCAGCAACTAGCAGCAATGGTGGTGGCTGCCACAACTCAGTCTGTAGAACACTGTACAGTGCTGCCGTCAATAGGGAGACAGCTTTTCCACAGTAAGTGCTTCTTAGATGGCTAATGGGAAGAGTAGTGGTCCAGGGACAAGGAAGAGGAAGCTTACCCCATTCTTTTTGCATAGCCAGCCTTTTTCTTGTAGATATTTTCAGCATCATGAATTCCCAGAGGCTCCACCTGTTCCTGCCCTGGTTAGAGCTCAGCTAACACCTGAGAAGCTAAGTCCTCAGAATAGAGAACCCTGGGGAAGACATCCCTGGCCATTCGCTGATACCTGGTCACCTGATATTGTTAGTGGCTCCCTAGTGCTGACAGAGGAAGAAAACCCGAGATGTCCCCTGGATGGTGCCAGATTTAGACTGCACCATCCAAAAACTTTGCTAGTTCTCAGCCATCCCATGCAGACTTCGAGGTATAGTGCCAGCTTTATGAGCAGCCCTGACCAAGACCAGTGTTGTAGTCAGCTTCAGGTTGCTCAGATGAACTTCCACACCAGACACAGTTATGGAAGGAAGAGAATTTTATTTGAAGCTTACAGATTCAGGGGAAGTTCCCTAATGGCAGAAGAAGCTGGCCTCCTTCCATGCACAGATCCATGCAGAGAGAAAAGCAACCACCACCAGCACCACCAAAAGCTAGCACCAAACCAAGAGCAGGGAACTCCACGCAGAGCTCAGACACTCTGCATATGGCCCCAAAATACACCTCAGGGCTGGACCCTAGGATCTGCTCACAGTGACACCTCTTCCAGCCAGGCAGCTGGAAATCCAAGAAGCTTTAGTGAAGCTGAATCTATTGGGGGACATCCATTCAAACTACCATAACCAGATCCCTTTCCCGAGTGAGTGATGAGCCTGGGGCTTGACTTCAAAGCAGGACATCAAGCTCCTGGGCCCTGGTGACTCTTCTTCCTTGAAATCCTCTTCTCCATTTCCATTTTCACCAGCCTCCCCTCATGATGCTGGCCCTCATGGGCACCTAAGCTGGGCCCAGTTTTCCAGGCTCCTGTGGAAGGAAATGATGTCTGCATCTATTGAAGCCTGAGTAGCCTCCAGAAAAAAAAAAAAAAAAACTCCCTTGGGGAGGCCGGTAATTAAGCAGTCATGGCAAACAAATGGAGGATGAGCATCTGGTTGTAACCATTTGTTCTCTTGTCACTGGTCGGGGAACAATTTCATAAATTACATGGGAAGCGGGCCTTTCTCTTCCCTCCCTCAGCACCATCCCTTGGCTCAAAGTGTCCTTCCTGTGCTACCGTGGTTTCTCATGCCCTTTGACACCTTTCAGATCAGTGCAGTCTGGTGACGTCTGATCCCCTGTGCACTTTCTAGGTAGCTCGATCGCGATGGCGTCAACGTGAACACTTTAATGATTAACTGCGATGGTGTGCCTAGCACTGCTTTCAGTGAGGTGGTCGGATCCACGAGCAGGGGTTAAGATCCATGAAGCAAATGGAAAAGAATTCCTGCCCTTGTGGATTTGCACGTTCGGGGAGAAAGTGCACTTAACAAGTACGGATTCATCAAAGATAGGGTGTATATCAGGCAGTGACCATTGTTGGGGGAAAACACAGGACAGAAGGATCAGAAGCCAAGAAGTGGGACAGAAGCGGGGGAGTCTGTACTATTAAACAGCATGGTCTCAAAGGTTTTGGTACTAAACTGGTAGTCAAAATATGGAAAGAATGGAGGAAAAGGAGGGAACCAGCCGTGCACATCGGAGTAAGATGGCTGGAGAAAGCCAAGAGGACACTGGGTGCAAAAACCCTGCAGCAGAAACAAGCCACGTGTGTTTTGAGAGACAGCAAGGGACCTTTCTGATTAAGTGTGCTAGCAAAGGGATGATAGCTGGTACTGTGGAGGGAGGCAGAGTTAGCGAGGTCTGTGAGGAGACGCAGGGGGAAAGGAGGTGACTGCACTGAGGCAGACAGAGCTAGAGCTGGCCTGACTCCTGGTGCAAGGAATGGTGGTAAGGAGTGGCTGTAATTCTGGGTACAGTTACATTTGGTGCCTCCTTTTGAGGAAGAACTCCTTGAGGACGATCAATGTCATGTGAGTCTCTACCCTCAGGACCAAGCATCAAATATGACATTTAATCAGGTGCACAGTGAATATTCATTGCATGAATGATGGTGAGCAGGTATTTCTAAATGTTATCAGTGGGAATTAAGTCAGCCTCTAGTCTTTCCCAAACCTCTCAGATCCTAGAGCAGATCATAGGTCATACCAGATTAGGCTTCTGGGCTTATATTCAAAACGAGGCTGATCAGACTGAAGTAGTATGGGGCGTCGTGTTTTAAGCTCTGGGACTTCTTTGAACCTTTAATACATGAATACAAGCGTTCCCCAAACTTGTTAGTTCAAAGTACCAGTAGTGTCTCACCACTGTTCCATGGTACACAGTGGGTAAAGAGAAGAACCTATCAGATCTATAGTCTTTTTTTTTTTTTTTGGAGAGAGAGAGAGACAGAGAGAGAGGGAGAGGAAGACAGATAGAGATGAGCACGCCAGCAGCTTCTTAGCTGCTGTGAATGAAATCCAGATGCATGCGCCCCCTTGTGGTCAAGTGTGGCATTGCAGCCCTTGCGTCACTTTACATCTGGCTAAACGTGGGACCTGGAGATTGGAACCGCTGGACATTGGAACCAGCATTCTTAGGCTTAGGAGGCAGGTGCCTTAACCGCTAAGCCATCTCTCCAGCCCCAGATCTATATTCTACGTGGGGACATCCAGATAGCCAAGAAAGTGTGTTGATCTGAACAACTTTGTAGCTGTTGGAGAAAATAATATAAATTATAATAAAAAAGATTTCAGTGCCACCCTTAATAACCACAGTCGCTTACTAATGTGAGGTGTGTATCTATGGGACCCCACATGGAAACTGCAGCTTTGGAATCAGACTGAACCCCTCCACCCTCCTACCTTGTCCCACATTGAATGTCCCATGATGCCCACCTCATGTCACTCACACCAAGTCCCAAGTCCCCAGCTTGGCAAAGACCTTTTATCTGCTGGAATGCAGATTTAAGAAGAGGCCTCACAGTCCCCTGAGCCCATTGTTTGACATTCACAGGGTAATGCTGATTCACAATAGCAGGTAGACTCACACTATCCCACCGAGTCTTTGTAAGTTCACAGCACCACCCTGGGGCCCTTGTCATATGATTTGGGAGCCACAGCGCTATTTCACAGGGAACATTTCTCCATATGAGTCATCCATCTCCCCCGATAAATCTACTGTTACCCTTCTGGATGATGCTGTGTGCAGCACGGCCTGGGACCTGCAGGCCTGAGCCCTCCCAGGGCCCCTTGTTGCAAAGCCTGGAACTGCAGTGCTCTGTGGAAGGCCCTGGCTGTTCTAGTCCGTGTGCTGGGAGCATTTGCATCCTGCATGGGCATGGCTGCTCCTCTACCTTTAGACCTCCGCCGGTGGGCCCGCCCCAACTCCAGAGCTGGAAAGTGTGCATGGAGATTCAGAAGCCAGTGTTCTCCCATCCAACCATCCTTAGGACAACTAACCTTCTATTACAAATGCCCCTGGGTAGTGGAAAGCAGAGCTGCGGAGAGCCAGGAGAAGCCTGGAGAAGCTGGGGCTTGTTATAAAGAGCCTTCGGATAGAAGTTGCTGTGTGTGTGTGTTGCATGCTTATGTGTATACATGTTTGTGTGTGTGTGTGTGGGTGGGTGGTTGCACATGCATAAGTGTGTGTGGAGGCTAGAACTTGACATCAGGTGTCTGCTTCCTCAGTTGCTCTCCCCATTGCTGTTTTGCATGTCTGTGTGGTGTGGTGTGGTGTGACGTACGTGTGCTGTGTGCATATGTGGGTAGAGGTGTGTGCCCTCTGTGCATACAGAGGCTGGAACAGAACTTCAAGTGTCCCCTCTCTCTCTTTGGCTTGCTTTCCTTGAAAGGAAGTCTCTTACCATCTCTGGAGCTGCCATTTTCAGCCAGATTGGCTGACCAGTGAGCCACAGCAATTCTCCTGTCTCAGCTCCCCACAGAACTGGTTTATAGGAATATGTGGTCCCAACCGACTTTTTATGTGGGTGCTGGAGATAGAACTCATGTCTTCTCAAGCCCTCATACTTGCTCTCTTACCTGCTAAGTCATGTCCCTAGCCTCCACCTTATTTGTTGAGATGGGATCTCTTGGTGAACCTATAGCTCATGGTTTGACTAAACCAGCTAGCCAGTAAGCACTAGGGATCCTCTTGCCTCCGCCTCCCCAGCTTGGGGATTATAGGCCTGCACCACTACACTCAGCTTTTTAAATTTTTAAAAATTAATTATTTAATTTTTTATTGACAACTTCCATAATTGTAGACAATATCCCATGGTACTTCCCTCCCTCCCTCCCACTTTCCCCTTTGAAACTCCACTCTCCATCATATCCCCTCCCCCTCTCAATCAGTCTCTCTTTTATTTTGATGTCATGATCTTTTCCTCCTATTATGATGGTCTTATGTAGGTAGTGTCAGGCATTGCGAGGTCATGGATATCCAGGCCATTTTGTGTCTGGAGGAACACATTGTATGGAGTCCTACCCTTCCTTTGGCTCTTACATTCTTTCCACCCCCTCTTCCGCAATGGACCCTGAGCCTTGGAAGGTGGGTTTGAGATGTTTCAGTGCTGAGCACTCCTCTGTCCCTTCTTCACAGCACCATGGTGCCTTCTGAGTCATCCCAAGGTCACCGCCATCTGAAAAGAGAAGCTTCTGTAACCAAAAGTGAGAGTAGCATTAATATATGGGTATGAACATTAAGAGAAGTGCTTACTGGGAAGTTTGGTGAGCATAGTAGTCAGACACCAGCAGACATTACACCCCTAGGGCTCATGACTACCCCTATCATATGTTTTCAGTATCAGGGATGTATTCCCTCTGATGGAGCAGGCCTCCAGTCCATTTACAGAGTGGTTTGGTTTGCCCCCATAACAGACATGCCACTATTATGCCTTTTGGCTCATTTGGCCAAATTTAAAGCTTGCAGTGTTCACTGTTGAGTATCTTCACTGGTGTTTTCTCTCTCTCCCATTGAAGTGCATGCAGCGTAGCTTTTTCCAGTTTTCTGTCAGCTGGAGACTCCACATTCAGCGTTTGCATAGGTGCTAGGGATTCACATTCAGGTCCTCTTGTGGTGCAGCAATCACTTTAACTGTTGAGCAATATCCTCAGCTCCACTTTTTTTGCGGGGGAGGGTCTCACTCTAGCCCCACATTAAAATCTATGTATTTATTTCTTTCTTTGAAAGAGAGAGAGACAGAAAAAGAGAGACAGATAGAGTGAGAGAGAATGGGTACACCAGGGCCTCTAGCCACTGCAAATGAACTCCAGATGCATGTGTCACGTTATGCATCTGACTTATGTGGGTACTGGGGAATAGAACCTGGGTCCTTAGGTTTAGCAGGCAAGTGCTTTAACTGCTAATCCATCTCTCCAGCTCCCCACATTTTTCTTTCCCAGAAGGTATCAGGTCAATGGCAGATTGCCCACAGAAGGGGAGGGTCATTGCAAAGATCTTCAGCTCTTGGGGCAGCATGAGACCCATGCCTTCAGTCTTGCAACCACTGTAGGTTTCAGGGACTCTAAGACCAGGAATGTCAGTGGCCTCATGACTGATTACTTAACCTCCTGGGCTCCGTGACCTGCCTTCTCTGGGTCTGTCATTTCCTTGATAAGGTTCCGTGGAGTGTCCAATTTTTCCAAGTTTCCCCGTTTTAGAAGCTCTTGAAATGCAAATGAGAATTCCCAGGGAGAACATATGTCTCTAGGTGTATGTGTGCGTGTGCGTGCGTGTGTGTGTGCGTGTGTGTGTCTGGTGTATTGTGTGTGATTATGACTAATGTCCATCAATTACCTGCAAATTACTAGATGATGCCCATAATGATAGTTCTGTTTTCAGCAGAATGGCTGTATGTATCTAACCAGTGCCCGCAGTCTGGAGTAGGGCTGCCAGAAAATCAGAACACTATTTGCCAAGTCTGTCAGTGTGACAAATTTGCTTACATTTGCTCTTTTATTCCCAAGGTCAATTGACATGTCTTCTTTTTGATATCATTGTTTGATGTGCTAAGAGCCTTAAATAAGAACCATTCAATGAAGGGCCAATTTGCTGCATTACTGTTTACTCCTGGATAATTCTATATTAGTTGGGCTCTTTAAGATCAGACGTCGAGATTTGCATGGTTGGTCCTCAGTTACAGGTTCCATCACTAAGGCTGCCAGATCTCGAATGCAGCATGTCAGTTTTTAAGACCTTTGAGAGGCCAAGAACCAGCCCTCCTGTGTGTAGTGATCTGCCCTCCCTTGCACATCATTTCCCAGAGAGGCTTCCATAGGACCCCACTGCACGGGAAGACAGAAGAGTATGCATGTGTGTGATTGGATGAGTCTGTGACATAGAATCCATTTGTCCTCGAGTTTTGCTCCGACTTAGCTTATCAATGGCCTCACTGTGCTTTGCTTTTGTTTGTCTTTTGGAAAGTTCTGGCTGGGCCAGAGTTATACCTTAGCAGTTAAGGCAATTGCCACCAAAGCTTAATGACCTAGGTTTGATTCCCCAGTACTCACATAAAGCCAGATGCACAAGGTGGCACATGGTTCTGGAGTTCATTTGCAGTGGCTGGAGGCCCTGACACACACATCCTCTCTGCTTTTCTCTCTTTTATCTCTCACTGCTTGCAAATATGTGAATAAAAAATATATTATTTTAAAAGTTCTGGTTAACTGTGTGCAACCCAGCACTTCCCAAGTCTCTCCTTAATCCCTCATCACCTGGCGCTGATGTGCGGCAAGCTCCCCCAGCCTTCGCCCATGGCAGGTGTCCTGTTGCCTCTAATCATTCCTCCTCTGAGCTGGTCCCAATCTGTGACAATCTTGCCTTTCTATGAGAACTTCTTGACCCTCTCTCTATGTTCCAAGCGTTTATTTATTTTATTTATTTTTTTTGGAGAGAGACACAGAGAGAGAGAGAGAGAGAGGGAGGGAGAGGAAGACAGATAGAGATGGGCGCGTCAGCAGCCTCTCAGCTGATGTGAATGAAACCAGAGATGTGCGCCCCCTTGTGGTCAAGTGTGGCATTGCGCCCTTGTGTCACTTTGCATCTGGCTAAACTTGGGACCTGGAGATTGGAACCAGCGTTCTTTAGGCTTAGGAGGCAGGCGCCTCAACCGCTAGGCCATCTCTCCAGCCCCCATGTCCAACTTTTTCACGGGGGTGTTTGGGAGCTGAACTCGGGCCCACATGGTTGCAAGGTGAGCACTTTACTGGCTGAACTACTTCTCAGTCTTTTCTTTTTGGATTTTCAGACAGGGTATAACTCTGTAGTGCCGGCTGGCCTCCAGTTTGAGACACTCCTCTTGCCCAAGCTCCCATATGCTGGGATTACACTCATGAGTCACCGCACCTGGCTCCAAAGTCTCTTTTCAGTGTCCACATTCTGATTTCACTGTCTCCTGATCTGGTGGCCTCACCAAACCTGATAATAATAATCCTATATATAAAAACACTGTGTGAATAAACCCTCACATCCCGATGGCTTTGCTCACCAAAGCTTAGTTCTTGCTAATCCTGGTGTTGAGGAAAGTTCTGTGAGGCTCTCTGCTTCATGGAGCTGCCCAGGCATCCCAGCTTACTAAGGCTCAGGATCACCAAAACAGTGGGATGGGGAGGGGAGATCAGCAAAAAGGGCCCAAACAATTCATAGTCCCTCTCAGAAATAGCAAGCTTCCCAAATTCCCACACCTCTGGATAAAGCCCAGGTCATGGCCAGGCCTTACCTCTTCAGGGATAAGAGGTGCTGGGCCCCATGGGCCCGGAAGGAAAGCCTGAAAGTACACATTGCATGATGACCCTCACGGGCCCCTGCAGTGACCTATATGGGCAGTATAGGCTGGTCTGGAAGGTCAGGAATGCATCTTCCTAGAAATATTGTTGAAACCCAGATGAGAGTTGAATGATGAGGAAGAATTCATTAGTGGACAATGATGCGTCAAGGAGAGGAGGCCAGCAAGTGTTCTAAGAAGGAAACAGCACATGCTAAGGTCCTGAGGGGGAAACAGGGTAAACTAAAGGCACAGAAGCCAATGGTGTACAGGGAGGGGACCAGAGAGACTTAGGGAAGAGTATTTTTACCACTAATGTTATTTGGAGTGTGCATACCCATAAGTCAGTTTTAGGATTGTTTCAAATCCTTAAAAGGAAATTCTCCCTCTTATTGTCCCAGGGGTGACCACTCTCCCCACCATTGAGATGCTCCTAACCAAAACAAAGGGAGAGGCCAGATAGGAGTGGAGCAGAGAATGAGGCAGGGCTGAGTCACAAGAGCTTGTGGATGACCTCATGGATTCTGCCCTTGGTCCTCAGGACAGTGGGAAGCTTAGGGTAGCTTCTGAATTAAGAGTCTATGGAGTCTCAGACATGTCTTGCCAGTGTCCATGGCAAAAGGGCAAAAGTGAAGAGGGCACTTGAGGAAGTAGAAAACAGCATAAGCCTGATAAGGCAGAAGTGAAGGTTTATGTAGTGTGTACAGGCACACCCCTGTCTGCAGAGAATTCTACTCTGTGATTTTAGTGTCTCCATGGCTTCCACCATCATTTCAACCCATGGTTCTACTAAGTCTAGGTGCCAGTGTTGAAGGAAACCTCTGTCCTTTTAGTATTTTTCTGTACATGTTGTGGATGTGCGTGCGTGCATGCGTGTGTGTGTGCCTGTGTAGGTGCATGTGCATACCAGAGGTCAATGTTGGTTTCTTCCTCCTTCATTTTTTACTTTATCTATTGAGATTGGGTATCACACTGAACCTAGAGCTCACCAATTCTGCTAGTCTAACTGGCCAGCAAGCCCTAGGAATTCCTTTGTTTCAACCTCCCCGGAACTGGTATTGCAGGCATCCACCACCACACCCAGTGAGTGCCGGGAATCTGATCTCAGGTCTTCATGCTTGGGTGTGAAGCACGTTACCCACTGAGCCATCTCCCCAATCTGCTCTAGTTTTTTGTTTGTTTGTTTGTTTGTTTGTTTTTTTTTGGAGAGAGACAGAGAGATTGAGGGAGAGGGAATCAGATAAAAAATGGTCACACCAGCAGCCTCTCAGCCACTGTGAATGAGATCCAGATGCATGCACCCCTTTTGGGCAAGTGCAGCATTGCACCCTTGCATCACTTTGCATCTGGCTAAACGTGGGACCTGGAGATTGGACCGGTGTTCTTAGGCTTAGCAAGCAGGCGCCTTAACTGCTAAGCCATCTCTCCAGCCCCCTAGTTTTTAACTGTGAATAAAATATGGGAAAGTGTAGGAGCCAGAGGATGAGGAGAAAGGCTTGGTGTCTTCTGGACACAAAGCAGCTTTCGCATTCATAACCTTGCAACAGCTATCATTACTTACACTGTACCGGGCCTAACAGCACTTCCTCATGGATGATGGAGAAAGGCAAAAACATCACAATAGAAATGGGACTAATTGGCAAGAAGAAGGAGCTCTGTGGAAGAGGAATAGGAGAGGGGGACAAAAGAAAGCAATGGGAGAGGATTCTGATCAAAATACATTATGTACATGTGTAAAAATTGTCAGTAATTTTTTTAAAAATAGGCAAGTGGAAGTTTGATCTGCTCAATCCAATAGGCAACATAATAGCTCCTCTAGCTACAGGGCTCAGCATCTATCCCCAAACCAATGTCAAAGGTGACAAGTGGACCGAGGGGGAGATGCTTTAGGAATGCTTGGACCTCCAGGTGGGAAAGTAAACCTTACGCCTCACCCCATCTCAGTCTTAGTGCCTGTGAGAGCTCCTCCTGGCTAGAAGCATCTACCAACACTGGGAAATACCTGCTGAGAGGCATGCCAAGTAAGGTGTAATTCCATGTATTGCAAGTGATAAAAACTATAATTAATTTGTTGACGTATTAGCTATTCACGGCTAGTGTGACTATAGCACCAAGAAAGTAGGGTCTAGGAATCTGCAGTGGCAGTGTGGAGATGACTTGGTGACCAAGACTGGCCGCTTCTAGTCAGTGGACGAATGCCATTCCCAGAGACACCTTTGTGGGGGAAGCTCTGGAGTTTCCCTGTTGTACTACTTTATTTTTCTCATTGCTGCAATGTACCTGTCAGAAGCAATTTAAAGGAGGAAGGATCTATGTGGACTCATGTTTATAAAGGGTTACATTCCATCATCGTGGGCAAGACATGGTGGAGTTCATGGTGGAAGGAGAATGTGGCCGAGACTCTTTACATTTGGCTGATTAAGAAGCAGAGCAGACCAGAAGCAGGGCTGGACTGTACATTTCTATGTCCACCAGTTGGACCCCATGTCCCAAAGGTTTCCTAACCTTCCAAAATTACCACCAGCAGCTAGGAACCAAGAATTCCAATACACAAGCTGTAAGGAATCTTTCCCACTCAAGTCATAACACCTGCAGTACTTGTGCATCATTGACTGTAAATACTTTGTCCAGACAAGGTTTGGGGAAGGTACCCGGAGGTATCATTCTGGTAAACTTGGGTGAGGGGCAAGCAGAAACAATTGCCATGTGAACTCAAATGGAAGGATGAGGCCGTGGTGATGGGGTCTGGGGATCAATGCAAACTACAGGCTGAGCTCCATTTAATTCAGTTTGCTCATTTGGTAGTCACTGGCAGACATGACCGTGTGGGGGTGAGGCCTGGGTTTCTAGTATATGGACAAACCAAGGAAACCAAGGCCCTAGTGAATGGTGGCCTGTGGCCTGGGCTGTGGTTCTGGATATCAGTTCCGTTTCCAACAAGGATCCAAGGCAGGGCTTCAGGTGGGGTGGGGAGGGAGCAGTGTGGACCTGGCAAGGACCAGATACAAATTCATGGTCCAATCTCCACAGAGGGATTTTAGGTCAAATCTAATGAAGGGCTAGGGAACTGCCAAACTGAAATATAATATGAGCCACACACAAGATTTTTAAACTTTTTTCCGTGTGTGTGTGGCGTGTGTGCACATGTGTATATGTATTTGCATATATGTACTGAGGCCAGAGACTGATGGCAGTGTCTTCCTCATGGCCCTCCTCTTTATTTACTGAAGCAGGGTCTCTCTCCTAGACCCAGAGCTTGCTAATTCAGCTGGCCTAGCTAGGTAGCTTGCCTCCGGGAGCCCCTGTCTCTGCGTCCTTAGTGCTGGGATTAAAGGTGGACCACAGCGCCCAATCAGCATTTCCATGGGTGCTGGAGACCCAAACTCAGGTACTCTTACTGGTGGGACAAGTGCTTTACCCACTGAGCCTTTTTTCCAGCTCTGTACAATTGTTTTTTAATTTTGGAATAATTTTAGACTCACTGGAAGTTGTGGAAGATAATGCAGAGAGGTGCTCTGTAGCCTTTACTCAGGCTGTGCCACTGCTGTATCTTCCATGACCATGTTACAGAAACCATGAGGTTGCTATCCGAGCAATGTGCACATAGACTTCTGTTTCACTTTAGCACACGGATCACATTATCCCCACTGCCACCAAGATACGGAAGTATTCTGTCGCCACAAAGACCCCTGCTGCTACCCCCTTTGTGGTCACCACATTCTCTCCCTCATACTGTCTCTAGCCACCACCCCCAACCCCGGAAAGCCACTCGTTTGTTTTCTACCTTAATAATTTTGTCTACAAAGCTGAGTGTGGAGGCATGCCTGTCATCTCAGCACTCAGGTGGAGAAAGGAGGGTCAGGAGTTCAAGGCCATCCTGGGCTGCGCAAGACCCCGCTGCTGTGAGTTGGACCCACTAAGAGGAAGAGGCAACCAGGGCCTGTGAGAATGGGGTTTAGGGATCAGAGGTAGGGCGAGGAGACGCACTTCCACCTGCAAGAAAAATTAAAGAATGCTATACAAATAGAATCATGCCGTTGTGTTCTTCAGAGGTTGGTTAACTGTTTGTTCAATCATCCCAATTCCCTCCAGGTGCAACCACGGTGTTCCAAGTCTCACTTCTTCATCTCTTTTTACTGCTGAGTAGCATTTCACAGTACATGCAACACTACCGTTTGTTTAATTACTCACCTATGGTAGCATATTTGGGCTGTTTCCAGATTTGGCTTATTATAAGAAAGCTCCGGTGGACAGTCACACACAGGTTTTTGTGTGGCTATAAGTTCACTTCTTCTGGAGGATAAATGTCTGGGAGTGTAATAGCTGACTTGTGTAATTAATGTATTGGACTTAAAAAAAAAAAAAACTGCTAAATTGGGCCGAGGAATTGGCTCAGTGGATAAAGTGCTCATCCCTTAAGCTGGAATAGTCTAATGAGTTTGATCTTCAGACCCCATGTTAAAAAAAAAAAAGCCAGAAGCTGTGGCTGGCTTCTGTAATCTCAGCTCACTGACACTCGTGGTGAGATGGGAGGCAGAAACAAGAGAATTTCTTAGCAAAGAACAGCAGAGCCAGAATCCAGAGTGAGAAACCCTGCTTCAAATGAGGTGAAGAGGCAAGGACCAACCCACATGTTCTCCTCTGACCACCACACACCTGAGGTGGCCTGCATGCACCTGTACTCACACACTCACATGAACATGTGCACACACACACACACACACACACACACTGACACACACAGAAATACTTTTGAAAAGAAACTACTGAACTGTTTTCAGAAGGATTATGTTTTGAGGCATCGCCAGCACTTGGAATTCTCATTTTCTTCTCTTAGATGTGCAGAGGGCTCATTGGGTTGAATTTTGCATTTCTTCAATGGCTGATGTTGTTGAGTTCCTTTCCATGTATGTGTTGGCCAGCCATATATCATCTTTGGTAAAGTGTCTCCCTTCTTGAAATTTGCTGACTTTCTAATTGTTATATCCTTACTTTTTTGATATTTCCCTTTTTTAAAAAAAATTAAGAACATACTTTGCATGGATACATCATGTGTTGGTTCCATCTTTGCCCTTCTCCCTGTCCCCATGCCACTGGGGGCTCTCCTCAGTGAGGTTGCTGGTATTCCCCATACATGAGGTTATGGGTTATGTGTTGTGGGAACAGCAGTCAGTTATCAGGGAGAGGCAGTGCCTCTGAGCATGACATCCCAATCTATGACTCTTTTTTTTTTTTTAACAGTGAAGATTGGACCCTCCTGTATTTGTTTGTTTGTTTATTTATTTATTTATTTATTTATTTATTTATTTGAGAGAGAGAAGGAAAGAGAGAGGGAGAGAAAGAGGTAATGGGCTTGCCTGGACCTCTAGCCACTGTAGATGAACTCCAGACACATGCACCACCATGTGCTTGTGCATCTGACTTACATGGGACCTGGAGAATCAAACCTGGGTTCTTGTGCTTCGAAGGCAGCCATCTCTCTAGCCCCAATCTGTGGCTCTTACAATCTTTCCGCCCCTCTTCTGCAAAACTCCCTGAGCTGTGATAGGTGTGTTTTAAGTCTACTTCAGTGATGAGCTTTTGGAGCCTCTGGATCTTTGCTTTATTAAGTGTTGAGTATTCTCAGCGTCTGTTTCCTTCAACCTGGTGCTGATTATCAGGCTCTCATGGAAGCAGCACTCTTGCTCATCTCCCCACTTCCTCTGTGGTTTCACCTGAGCCTTGACTGAGATGCGAGGGGTGGTTTGTCCCCTCTGGTCTCGCTACCCTCTGAAAAAGAAAAACAGATTCTCCAATGGAGCATGAAGCATAGGTTAAATTGGATAAGCATTATTAATTTAGGGAGAGTTTGATGGCTATAGACCCTCTTTTAGCCAAAGACTAGTGAGAGCTTGACACTGGCTCAGGATTCTGACCTGTTTCCCAGTTCCAGATGTGGATTCCTTTCCACTGAGTGGATCTCTTGGCCAATCAGAAAGCCATTGGTTACCCACCAAGGCTTTGTGCCACCCCTGCACTGGTGTGTATATCTTGTCAGGCTGGTTGCTTCTGAGTAGCTTTACAACTCTGCTTGCTCACACCATTATGGACCACTTTCCCCCAGTAACTTATGTAGCACTTTCTAGCATTAGATGGGCTAACTGACTGGGGACTGGCTCTTTTTCTGGATTCTAGGGTCTCCTTTTACCTCAGGCAGGTAATCAAGTGCTTTGCCAGAAGCCTGTCTTGTTTTGGGGACCTTGTAGGTCTCTCTGATCAGTAGCTCAATGTGGGTAGCACCTATTTCTGGTACTGCGAGTTACAGGTCAGAGCCAATTATTTTTAAGGTTAGGCTTCATTCCACCCTCTCCAGGGCCCTTCTTTTCAGATGCTCCCCCTATACTCATGTTGAGGGTTATGTCTTTTAGTCTACCTTCAAGAAGAAAGGTTTCTGTGGTGCTAGTTCATTTCAGATTTAGTTTTGTGTTTGTTTTTCCCCACCCTCTTCTTACCCTCTCCCAAAACCTTTCCATCCCTATTGTCTGGGCCTCAAGTTGCCTATCTGGTATGCCAGCAACTCATGCTAATCCAGGTTAGGAACCAGAGATGAGTGAGAACATGCAGCATTTGGCTCTCTGTCATTGTATGTGTTCACTGAGTATGATTTGTTCCAAGTTCTTCCATTTTCCTACATAATTTCATTGTGTCATTTTTTTTATTGCTGTGTAGAATTCCATTGTGTAAATGTACCACAACTTTGTTATCCATTCGTTCAGTGATGGGCACCTGGGTTGATTCCAGTTCTTAGCAATTATGAATTGAGCAGCTATAAATGTGGTTGAGCAAATCTCTCTGTAGCAAAGTGTGGAACATTTAGGGTAAATGCCCAGAAAGGGAATAACTGGGTCTTTTGGTAGTTTTATATTCATCTTTTTCAGTTTCCATAGTGGTTGTACAAGTTTGCACTCCCACCAACAGCGGATGAGGGTTTCTCTTTCCCCACACCTTTGCCAACATTTGTTCTTGTTTGATTTTTTAATGATTTCCATCCTTACTAGAACAAGGTAGAAGCTTATAGTTGTTTTAATTTGCATTTTCCTGATGGTTAGAGATGTTGAACATTTTCTTAAGTGTATATTAGGCGTTTGTATTTCTTCCTTTGAGAACTCACTGTTCAGTTCTGTACCCCATTTTTGAGTGAATTGTTTTATTTTTTATTGTTTAATTTTTTTTGAGTTCTTTGTAGATTCTAGATATTAGGCCTCTGTCAGTAGTACAGCAGGTGAAATTTTTCTTCCATTCTGTGGGTAATCTATTAGCTCTGCTTATGGTATGTTTGTGCAAAAACTTTTTAGCTTCGTGGTTGAGAGATTGTTTAATTTCCTGGGCTACTGGGATATTGTTCAGGAAGTCCTTCCCCACTCCTATATTGTGGACAGTTCCTCCTATTTTTTCTTCCAGTAGTTGAAACATTTCAGGTTTTATATTGGGGTTTTTAATCCATTTGGACTTGATTTTTGTGTATGATGAGATAAGTGAGTCTAGTTTCATTTTTCTACATGTGGTCATCCAATTTGTTCAGCACCATTTGTTGAAGATTCTGTCTTGTCTCCAGTCTACATTATTGGCACCTTTGTCAAAGATCAAGTAGCTGTAGCTACTTGACCTAAGGTCTGAGTCCTCAGTTCTGTTCCATTGGTCTATGTTTCTGTTCTTATACTGTTTTTGATACTATGGTTTTGAAATATAACTTTGTATTGGATATGGTGATACCTCCAGAGGTGTTTCTTTTGCTGAGGATATGTTTGGATATCTGAGGACTGCTGCCATTCCATATGAATTTTGAAATCATATTTCCTATCTCTGTGAAAAGGGATGCTGGTATTTTTATTGGTATTGCAATAAATCTGTATATTGGTTTTTGTTTTTGGAGAGAGACAGAGAGAGGGAGAGGAAGACAGATAGAGATGGGCGCCAGCAGTCTCTCAGCTGCTGAGAACAAAATCCAGATGTGTGCCCCCTTGTGGTCAAGTGCGGCATTGTGCTCTTGTGTCACTTTGCATCTGGCTAAACATGGGACCTGGAGATTGGAACCGTTGGAGATTGGAACCAGCATTCTTAGGCTTAAGAGGCAGGCACTTTAACCATTAAGCCGTCTTTCCAGCCCCTGTATATTGTTTTTGGTAGAGTTGCCATTTTCACAATATTAATTCTACCTATCTGGGAGCATGAGAAGTCTTTCCATCTGCTCAAAAATCCTCCTCAATTTCTTTCTTGAGTTTTTTTTTTTGTTGTTGTTTGTTTGTTTGTTTTTGTTTTTCTAGGTAGGGTCTCACTCTGGTCCAGGCTGACCTGGAATTAGCTACATAGTCTCAGGGTGGCCTCGAACTCATGGCAATCCTCCTACCTCTGCCTCCCAAGTGCTGGTATTAAAGGCATGCGCCACCACGCCCAGCTTTCTTGAGTATTTTTATGTTTTTGTTATATAGGTCTTTTACATCCTCGGTTAATACTATGCCAAGGTATTTAATTTTTTTGTGGCTATTGAAAATGGACAGCCTCGCTGATTTCTTTCTTTGAATATTTGTCCTTTGCATATAGAAAGGCTACTGATTTTTGTGTGTTGATTTTGCTTCCTGCCACATTGCTGAAGGAATTAGTTACCTTTAGAAGTTTTGAGATGGAGGGGCTGGAGAGATGGCTTAGTGGTTAAGTGCTTGCTTGTGAAGCCTAAGGGCCCTGGTTCAAGGCTCTATTCCCCAGGACTCATATAAGCCAGATGCACAAGGTGGTGCATGCATCTGGAGTTCATTTGCACTGGCTTGATGCCCTTGTGTTCCCATTCTCTCTCTCTCTCTCCCTCTCTCTCTGTCTGTCACTCTCAAATAAATAAATAAAAATAAACAAAAATTTTTTTAAAAAAGAAGTTCTGAGATGGAGACTAATTTTGTTGAATATATACTCTATGCCCCTGGACTGTATTTCTTCCCCTTCTGTTATACCCATGATCTGGCTGTTTGGTCATTTTAGAGTATCTCACACTTCTGTTTGCATGATTTTTTGAACTTAGCAAAGTTTTGGGATTGCTGATCAGTTTCTTCTGTCTTGTCTTCCAGGTCAGGGGTTCTGTCTTCCACATGAGTGACTCTGTTAGTGAGGGCTTCTAGACAGGTTTTCAAAAGCTCTATTTGATTTCTGTTTTCTGTTGTGTTATTTTTCCTTGTGTCTATCTTTCTCTCTCTCTCTCTTTTTAGTTTTTTGAGGTAGGGTCTCACTCTAGCCCAGGCTGACCTGGAATTCACTCTGTAGTTCTAGTGGCCTCAGACTCATAGCAACCCTCCTACCTCTGCCTCCCGAGTGCTGGGATTAAAGGCTGTGCGCCCCCACATCCAGCTTCCATCTCTTTTTTGAAGTACTATTTTAGTTCAAGGTCTGTTTTTCTTGTTGCGTCTTGGAATTCATTGTTGTATTTGATCATGTGTTCCTTAAGCTTAATCAGGTTGTTATTGAGGTCCTCTATTAACTGACTCACCTTCAATTTATTTATTTCTCTTTTGAGGATTCTCTGGTTTTCTTCAATTGAGTTAAGCCTAGTGACAAAAGCTGAGTGTTCTAAGAGATGATTCTGCTCAATTTCATTTGTGCGATTGTTGGTTTTTTGATCATTTGCTTCCAGTTCAGCAATTCTCTTGGTCAGGGTCACATAGCTTGTGTTTCATTTTGGAATTCAATTTCTGTTGTTTTCTCTATGATTTCACTGGAGGCTTCCACTGTGGGCCTAGGAATCCTTGGTGGAGATTTCTCAGTTTTCTGACTTTCATTGTTTTTTGTGTGTGTTGTGGTCTACCCATTTCAGGTTAAAAGTCTTGTTTTATTGAGGAGGAAGCAAATGTTTGTTCTTGTAGGATCTTCAGTGTGTGTTCTGTTTTAAGTGTGAACCAGAATGGTGTATGATTAGGTTATAGTGGCAGATTCACAGAATGTGGAGATTACAAATACAACAAATGTACCTGTAAGATGAGAACCTAGAAGCTCAGGCCTACTCATTCTACTTGCATGCATTCTTCAGCACAGGAGGACCAGAGGTTTGGGAACCAGAATCTGGAAATCTGGGGAGCTAGGGGCAAGAGGTCAGCTCCCACAGTGGCCTGTGCACTCTCTGGCTCATGGTAATACAGATTTGGGTATCCAGGGGATCTGGGGTTGGGGAACCAGGGGCAAGTCAATCAGGAAGGTGGAGCAAAAGGCTTGCTTCAGCAGCACACACTCAGGGTCCAGGGTCCAGGCCTCCCAAGCCAGCAACAGTGGTACCAGGACCAGGGAACTGGAAGGTGGGGAAGGAACTGGAAGCTCTGGCCTACTCATTCTGTGTAAGCTCCCTCCAGAGCAGGGGATCTGGGAGCTTGGAGACCCAGGGGCCATTCATTCAGGAAGGTGGAGCAAGGATCCTGCTTCTGCAGCATGCATGCAGAGTCGAGGCAGCCCGAAGCCAGCAACAGGGGTATCAAGGGCCAGAAAACTGGGAAGTGGGGAACAAACTGGGAGCTCTGGCCTACTCACTCTGTGCATGCACTCTCCCCTTTGTTTTTAATTTTAGGGAAAGCATCCATTTTTTTTCACCATTAAATGTGACATTTTTGTGAAGGGTTTTGTGTGTGTGTGTGTGTGTGTGTTGTGTGTGTGTGTGTGTCCATGTGTGTGAACATACATGGTATAGCACATGTCACATGTGTGGATGCCAGAGGACACCTTTGGAATGTAGCCCTCTCCTTCTACCCTGTTTGAAACAGGGTTTCTTGCTCACCATTGCATATGCCACGCTAGTGGTCCACAAGCTTCCAGGAATGTTCCTGTCTTTGTTTCCATCTCACTGTAGGTACACTGGGATTTCAGTATGCACTACTACATCTGGCTTTACTTGGGTGCTGAGGATCCAAACTCAGGTCCTTATTCTTGTGCAATTAGCACTTTACCCACCTCCCCAGCCCAAGGGATTTGCAAATAGTTTTTAACAAGTTGAGAAAAATTTCCCTCTCTTCTTAGTTCCTTAGAGTGTGTGTATGATATATGTGGTGTAAACATATATATGTATATATATTTGAGTATGTGTGGGATAAGTGTTGAATGTTGCCAAATGCCTTTATGGAAGGACTTGATATGGACATATGATTTTTTAATTTTTTTCCAGTCAATATGGTGGTTATATTGATTGATTTCTAAATACTGGAAGAATCTTGCCTTCTTGGAGTAAACCCTGCTTGGCCATGCTGTTTAATTATCCTTATATGTTGAGGAATTTTCTTTACTAACCTCTTGTTCAAGACTTTTTGGCTTGTGTTTCCGTGTGACATTTCCCTTTGGATTTCCTTTTTTAAACAATATTTTCATTTATTTACTTACAAGGGGAGAAAGAGAGTGAGAGAGAATGAATGAATATGAATGGTCACACCAGAACCTCTTGCCCACTGCAAACAAACTCCAGATACATGTGCCACTTTGTGCATCTGGCTTTATGTGCATGCTGGACATTATACCCAGGCTGTCAGAATTTGCAAGGAAGCCCCTTAACCACTGAGCCATCTCTCAAGCTCCCTGGATTTCTTTATGTGCACTGCCTTTGGTATTGGTGTGTGGCCCCAGCACCCAGGTGTAGAAGGGTTTCTTCTTCAGATCTTTGAAAGAGATTGTGTGGAATAGAATTGGCATTACTTCTTTTTGACTCTTTTGGTAGCATTCTCTAGTAAACTGTCCGGCTCTGGCTATTTCTTTCTAAGGAGTTTTAAGGTTACTAATTCAATTGTCTTGATCATTATAAGTCTATTCAAGTTGGTGAAGTTATGGAAATATGTGCTTTTTAAGCAGCTTTTAAAGGTCATTTTCATTTAGTGATGGGTGGGGGGGGTTGTGATTTGTAGGTACTGCCCACTCTCTTTGATAACTGAAGGGTCAGGTTTCTTTGACCCTCATCAACTCGGGATATTAGCCAGTCTGATACATGAAGCATGAGCCTTATGGGTGAGGTTTTGATATTTCATCATCATTGTGTTTGTGTTTATGTAGGACCTTTGTCTTTCTTTTCACTTGCTGATTTATATGTATTCCTTCTAGGCTATGAAAACTGACCTTCTTGTCACATATATTATATATCATACTCTAGGCTGTATTTTCTTTTCTTTTCTCTTCTTTTTTCTCTTTCTTTTCTTTCTTTTTTTTTCTTTTGGTTTTTCAAGGTAGGGTCTCACTCTGGTCCAGGCTGACCTGGACTTAACTATGTAGTCTCAGGATGGCCTTGAACTCATGGTGATCCTCCTACTTCTGCCTCCCGAGTGCTGGGATTAAGGCGTGCACCACCACGCCCAGCTTAGGCTGTATGTTCTTTGTATCTTTTCAGGATTTTGTCACACATAACATGCTTTCAATTGTTATGTAGTTCAACCAATAAATATTTAAGATCTCTGGGGTGTCATGTTGTATCTATAAGTACTTAATGAAGTACTTGCTTGAGAAAAAAGCAAAGAAAGAAAGAAAATAGAAAAGAAAAAAAAAAGAAAAGAATGGATATTGACTTGTATAAGTAGGCATTTAAGAGAGAGGACTCTGCATGGCTAGATCAAAAATTTCACAAATCTGTCATCAAGCCTCTGTCTCCTCTCCCACTGCTCAGCTTTTGTTTATGTCTGTGACAACATTTGCTCTAAAGCAGATAGGCTTGTGTGATGATGAAAATACTGCTGGCCACCCAAAGCACATATTTGAATGATTTAAGATCCAAGAATCTGTGTATCATATCAATGGAAGGACTCAGAATGGCCCTGCTTGGATTATGCCCCCTCTTCTCTTCTCCCACACTTTGTACCAGCCCATAAAAATGAAAGATGGTGTGATGTGGTCAATCATGTCTTTGCCCCCCTCTATGACTGATGGTCAGGTAGCTACCTATCAGAATCAAATACTCTACACAGCTCCCCAGACCCAAAAAAAAAAAAAAAATGATGGACAGGCAGAAGTGAAAGAAGTCCTCTAAATGCATCACACTTAGAAAACCTTTCCCTGGCAGGAAGACATTTTAGAGTTTGTTTTCTTGCATTATGTGTGGCTTTATTATTATACATGTGCATTTTCAACTGTGTGAAAAAAAGTGAAAGAACATGAATATAGAGTGAGGTAGCAATTGATATTAGTTATTTTCTCATTGATGGGACAACATACCTTGCCAGAAGTAGCTTGTGCGAGGAAGGGGGTTTGAATCGGCTTACTGTCACATGAGAGCATCAGATGGCAGGAAAAGCATGGCAGGTGCAGGAAGCAGATTCGTAGTCACATCAGTAGGGAAGAAGCAGAGCAGGCAAGCAAGCAGGGTCCAGCTGTAACACCTCAAGGTCTGTCTCCAGTGACACACTCCTTCCACAAGAGTCCATAGCCTTCCCGAACAGACCTACCAACTGGAGATTAAATAAGAGTCAAATACAAGAGTCTATGGAGACATTTTACATTCAAACCAGAACAACAGGACTTTTTTTTTTTTTTTTTTTTTGATTTTTGCGAGGTAGGGTCTCACTCTAGGCTGATGTGTAATTCATGATGTAGTCTCAGGATGGCCTCAAACTCATAGCAATCCTCTTACCTTGACCTCCGGAGTGCTGGGATTAAAGGTATATGCCTTTTGCTAGATGTCTTTTCAACTTAAGAGAAGGTGATCTTGAACTATTTGGTCACCCACATCTTAATCTCCTTTCTTCGAGTTTATTTGGAGTTAATGTGAATCCTGTGAGATTAGGGTGGTAGGAAGGTTATGGGCTTCATGCAGCACAGAGGTGTTCACAGAGGGTATTAATAAACACATGCTTTAATTTACTGGAGCCCACTACTTGCACTCTTCATGAGACATCCTGGGTGTCAAGAAGTTATACAGCAGTGGGGAGTGTTGTGTAGTATCAAGTACTATAGGTGTCCCAGGGTATCTAAAAATGGGGGTAAAGGTGAACCTTGAATTCCATCTCAGTGCCCTGATGAAGCTGGGAAGAGGTGGGGGCATCTTAGAGAGGAGGTAAAGAGTAAAAGTGAATGAGACTCACCAGTTGCTTACCGCCCTGTGCATGCTTAAGTCTGTGCTTGGGGTCCCTCAGGCACAGATGCCCAAAGGAAGAAAAATTCCTTTCTAAATGTGCCCCTAGTATTCAGTGTTCATATACATGCATGTGTCTGTGTATGATTACTTTCTTTTTCTCATTTTTTGAGGAAGAGTCTCACTGTGTGGCCCAAGATGGCCTTGAACTCCTGATCCTACCATCTCAGCTCCTGAGTGCGGGATGACAGGCGCACATCACCATGCCTGGCCAACGTTACATTTTAAGCCTTAGAAGAATTTTTAACAGTGACTCCATCCTGAACACATATCATCTTAGGTGTTGCAATTCCTTTATTTTCATCTATTTCTTTTCTCATGTATATTCCAGGAATCAAATGAAGGCATTTTAATTTTAAAAGCATGCCCAGCATGAACCCCTTTGTGTGAAATTATTTCATGGAATAGGGTCCCATCTATTGATCCTTTACCTGTTCTTCGTAGGTCACAGGTCAAGTATGATTATCTCTAGATTGTGTTGGCTCTTTTATTTTTTATTATTTTGCTTTCTTCTTTTTAAACTAATAAGCCCTCTTTTCTATAGCAACAGTAGGCTTTCCTTTTAAAGAATAACGAACTCTAGGATAAGAAGCAGCCACAGTCGGCTCCTTAGAGTTGGACGAGCTTTCCTCCACATGTGAGCCTCTATTGTGTACGAGATAAGAAACACAGATAGAGCCGGTGGGCCCCCCACTAGGAAATCAGGCTGTGGCTTCAGGAAGTCATGTCCTTCTTCATTTTCTATGTCAGAAGGCTACTGATTTCCATCATCCCTGCTGAGGATCATTTTGCTCTTGATCGTCCTCTCTAGGCCTCTACTTTGGGCTCCCTCCCCCCACCCCGCCACCAAATCCTTTTCTTTATTAGCCAGTTTCTTAGTACTGTAGCAAAATGTCTGAGACAATCATTGTAAAAAGAGGAAACGTTTATTTTATTTTATTTTATTTTACTTTATTTTATTTTTAGAGAGAGACAGAGAGAGAGAGAGGGAGAGGAAGACAGATAGAGATGGGCGCGCCAGCAGACTCTCAGCTGCTGCGAATGAAATCCAGATGCGTGCGTCCCCTTGTGGTCAAGTGCGGCATTGCACCCTTGCATCACTTTGCATCTGGCTAAACGTGGGACCTGGAGATTGGAACCGCTGGAGATTGGAACCAGCTTTCTTAGGCTTAGGAGGCAGGCGCCTTAACTGCTAAGCCATCTCTCCAGCCCAGGAAACGTTTATTTTGGCACACAGTTTGAGAGGTTTTAGTTCATGGCCACTTACGTTCCCGTGGCTTCAGGGCTGGTGGTGAGGCTATCCGTCATGGCATGAGCCCGTGGTAGAGCAAGTTATATACCTTGTGGTGGGCAGGAAGAAAAAGAGAAAACCGTGGCATAGATGGTAGAGTGCTTGCCTAACAGGCGTGAGGCCTTGAGTGATTCCAAAGCAAGCTCAGTCACCTCACTTTCTCCCATCAGGACCCATTCCCAAAGGTTCCACCACCTCCCAGTAGCAACAGCCTGAGGACCAAGCCTTCGACACACAACCTTTGAGGGGCATTCCAAATCCAAACTGTAATATCTCTCGTGCCAAGATCTCTGCTGTGCCTCCAGCAGATGTATGTTCTAGATCCCCACCCCCGTGCCTCCAGCGGGTATCTATCTACTCAACAAGGGCCTGGCACATGTGTAGTTTCCTAGTGAAGTCATTCTTTTTCACTGTCCCTCTGTGTTTTTCAGGCTCACTGGCTTTCAACTGCCAGCTACCATCGTCAGCATGGCCACGACCCTGTCCCTGCGCCTCATCAGTGACTATGCAGTCAGCGCCCAGGGTTTTCACGCCACCTATGAAGGTAGGTGCCTCCCACCGTGGCCACAGGAGCCTGAGGTGCTGTCATTTGTCCAGACAGGGTTGGGCTGTCTCCATTCAGGGCACCAGATCTGCTGGGCCCAAGGTTGCACCTGCCTAACAAGACTGGTTATGAACCAGTAACTCGCTTACTGCATGTGGTTGGCCCCGCCTACCTTCCTGGGTCCTACAATCACAGCCAGAGCCCAGCTGCTCTACTGTATCCCCAGGGTCTGGGAATGCCTACTTCTCCATTCTCTTTAACCGGATTTTGGTGTGTCTTTATTCTTTTGAATTCAGTTTGATATTGGACCTAATTGTATAAGGTTAGCTCGGGTTGGTTTTGAAAATAAGAGAGACACAAACCTGAAATAAAATGAAGTGCACAGCAGAAACCTCAATAGAATGACGACAGTCACTTTCCTATCATTCAGAGAACGAATAGTCAATTTTTCGTTAATAGCATAGATTAGGGCTTTTTGGTCTGAGCTATGCAAATAATTTCCTCTTCTCTCAGTCTGTTTAAATATGTGTTAGAATTCAAATTAACACTAATATCTTCAGATTATACACTATTATTATTATTAACTTTATTATGTTAGTTCAGAAGGTGGTACTTCTAGATCTCTGTCATTTCCCTGGGAAATTTACATCTCATTAATAGGTAATTATGCTGCTCTTGGCTAAGACCTGCACTGCTATTTTGTGTTGAGATCATTAATAGGCATATTTTAAGACTGTTAATGATAATTAATAACTGTAATGACATAACACCCCAGTAAAGTATGCCAATTACTTGAAGGCGTTCTTTTCCTTACCTTTGTTTAAGACCTTAAAGAACAAGCAATGTTCCTGAATGAAGCTGGAGCAAGATGGAAATCGATACTGTGTCTTAGCTAGGAGTATCCTGCAAAAGGGCAAATCTTCCCGGAGGGGTAGAGGGAAGCAGCTTGAGGATTTACCTGGAGCCATTAAGGGCTTCTGAAACAATTTCAGTCATTTTTGACTAAAGAACACAGACAAGGCTCAAAGAAAACTTACATACACCTTTAATTGAGAGCTCCTGACTTGACTCCACCGTAACAAGGACTTCTGTGTTTTTTTAAATTTTTTAAAATTTTTTTTTATTTTTGGAGAGAGACAGTCAGAGAGGGAGAGGGAGACAGAGATGGGCGTGCCAGTAGTCTCTCAGTGGCTGTGAACGAAATCCAGATGTGTGCGCCCCCTTGTGGGCAAGTGTGGCATTGCGCCCTTGCATCACTTTGCATCTGGCTAAATGTGGGACCTGGAGATTGGAACCGGATTCTTAGGCTTAGCAGGCAGGTGCCTTAACTGCTAAGCCATCTCTCCAGCCCAGGAGTTCTGTTTTTGACTTTACTTCTCTTTAACGGAAGACTCCTAAACTGATCCAACTCCACCTTGAGACTTCCTGACCTCACTGCTCTTGACTCTACCTTGAGCTTCTGACCTGTCTTGCTCTACCTTAACTGAGCGTACCTGACCTGATTCCACCTGAACTTAGAGAACCTGACCTGACTCCTCCTTACCTAAGGGCTCCTGGCTTGGCTCAACCTTAAACTGAGGGCTCCTGACTTAACTCACCCCACCTTAAGTGAAAACTCCGGACCTGACTCACTTTCACCTTAACTGAGAGTCCCTGAATTGACTCACTCCACCTTCACTGAAAGCTCCTGACCTGACTCACTTCCACCTTAGCTGAGGACTCCTGACCTGACACTCTACTTTAACTGAGAGTGCCTGTCAAAGACCTCCCTATCTTTAAACTGAGGACTTCTGAGATGCCTGGCATCTAAAAACACCATCAGCTCCCCTCAGTACTAAGTTCACAATCTTGGTCATTGGTTCTAGCCCACACTTGCACTCAGACATTCTCCCCGGGGTTTGTGCTCTGGGCCCCTCACAGGTCTTTTAAGAAACTTACTTTGTTTTCCTTTATTTACTACCATTATATATTTGTTGTATAAAGCAACGGGCTCATAACGATAGCCTCATTCATGTAGATCGTGTAGTTTGGTCATCTTCCCCTCCATGTCTCCCCTCCTGCCAGTTCTCTTCTCCACATATCCCTTTTCTTCTTTCATCTTTCATGTCGCATATGTGTGTGAATAAAATCTAGGTTCTTGGGCTGGAGAGATGGCTTAGCAGTTAAGGTGCTTGTCTGCAAAGCCTAAGGACCAGACCAGTGTTTAATTCCCCAGTGCCTGGGTGGTATGTGTGTCTGGAGTTCATTTTCAGTGGCTAGAGACCCTGGCACACTCATACTCTCTCTCTCTCTCTCTCTCTCTCTCTCTCAAACAAACAAACAAACAAACAAACAAACAAACAAACAGACACAAATAATAAAACATTTTAAAATCTAGGTTTTACAGATGAGTTAAAATGTGACATTGGTCTTCCTCAGATTGGCTGGTTTCACCTAATACTATGACCTCCAGTTCCTTCCGTTTGTTGAAAATGACACAATTTTGTTGTTTATGACTGAATAAAACTCTATTGTGTACCGTATGTTCTTTATCCATTCAGCTGTTGATGGGCATCTAGTCTGATTCCATGTGCTGGATATTGCTACTAGTACAGCAGTCGACATGGATGTGCAAGCGCCTCTGACTATTGGATTCCTTTGGGCAGATACCCAGGAGTGGTCTAAGACACTTGGTCATATAGTAGTTGTCTGGTTAGTTTTTTAAGGAACCTCCATATTGATTTTTGCACTGATTTACATTCTCACCAGCAGCATGTAAGAGTTCCCCTCTCCTCACATTCTCTCCAGCATTTGTTGTTTTAAGTGTCTGGCTGTAATTCCTTCCACAGTGTGTGTCCTTGGAGATACTGTGTGTGGAAGCTGGAGTCAATGACATTAGAAAAGGTGTCTGCAAGGATCGTGGGAGCGGGGTACGAACTGGACTGAGTCTTCATGGTTCATGACTCCTTTTGGGTCTTTGTCAGAGGCTCAGACCTCCATGGAACTTTAGAAAGAAACTACACTATTGACCTCTGGGCACATGACCCTATCAGGGGAACAACCCAGGACACCTTCACAGGGCCCTTTAGAAACTAAGGCCTCACTGTCATTCCTGAGCAGAGTCTGTATGGGCATCTGAAGGGGTGGGTGTCAACTCTCCGAAATAAGAGTTTGTGTATCTGGCTCTATCTAGGGAGAGTATCCTTGGGGCCGGCAAAACTCTTGGCCCCATCTGGCCAACAGCTTGCTTTTGTGAATAAAGTTTTACTGGAAAGTCGGCAACTTGTTCATAATTAACCTCATGCCGGGTGTTTAGTAGCCACATGTGGCAGACAAACAGACAGACAGGCTCAGGAGAAGCTCAGCCCCTGTCAGCCTGTGAGTCCCCCTTCACTGTGTCACCGGCTCCATTTCGAAACGGCGTCAGGGTGCTGCTCATGCTGGCTGCCTTTGGCCGCCATCCCTTCGTGTCTGCTATCAAAGCTGGTCTGATCCTTCTCCACTTTCACCCAGAGTGTGAAAGGCGCAGATAAGGAACTGAACAGTTGCTGGGGATTTGGGACGTAGGTGAAGGCAGGTGAAGAGTGTGTCAGCTCACGCCTGCCATCATCACTTCAAGGCAAAGATCTTAAGACGACTCCTGAAATCCTGAACGAAGTGACGCTTGGCTTGTAATCCCCAGGGGCATGAGTGTGGGCTGCAGCGTGGACCAGAGGGAAGGGGATGAGCGTGCACTAAGCACTGACGGTATGCCAGACATTTTACATACCTCATCTAATCCCCCATGCCACAACAGCCCCGTAGATGAATCTTGCTATCTCTGTCTTACACATGGACTGGCTGAGGCTGGAGGTGGGGCTGTGTGCAGCTTAAGGCGACTTGATGGCCAGGAGTCTTAATGACACTCTTCTGGCACAAAACACTCTGCGCTTGTCTTGCACTTTAAGCACGGCAACACTCTTCGAGGAAGGGAGAGACTCCATTTCTCAGGCAAGTGGACTGGAGCAAAGAGGATGCAGGACACAGGAAGCCTGCGTGGCTTCGGTCTGTCCCATGGAGGCAACAGTGGTGCCTTAGAGCTTCTTAGCGAAGGTCGCCAGCGAAAATACAAGACATCCAGCCCGGTTTTAAAAATTGGAATAATTTCAAGTATAAGTATAACCCAAGCACTACGTGGGATATATTTAGACTAATTTTGTTGTCTGAAATCTAGGCACTGAGGAGATGGCTCAGTAAGTGAAGCACTTTGCCACACAACCATGAGGACCTGAGTTTGGATTTTTAGCAGCCACATAAGATTCCAGGTGTGGTGGCACACACCTATAATTTTAGGACTGGGGAGGTATCGTACCTCTCATCGCACTTCTCATTGCTAGGACCTGCATGTGCGCGCACACACACACACAAACACACACACACACGCACACACATGCGTGGGCACACAGACGCAACCTGACCCAAAGCAGCTGAGGGGAAGAGTTTATTTTGGCTTACAGTCCCAAGGAGATGCTTAATGATGGCCGGGAAAACCTGGCATGAGCAGAGGCTGGACGTCACTCACCCCAGCAAGTGACAGATAGTGAAAGATGGCAAGGGGGAAGCTGGGCTATAACACCCCCAAACCTGCCCCCAACAACACACCTCCTTCAGCAAGGCTCCACCCACACCCTCCAAATTGCTAACAGCTAGGGACCAAACATTCAAAACACATGAGTTTATGGAGGGTGGGAACAACTGATACAGACCACCGCAGGAGGCAAACATGGGCAGATCGCTAGGGCTCGCTGGCTAGCTGTTCTAGCTAAATCAGTGAACTCCAAGTTCAGTGAAAGACCCAGTCTCCAAACAAGAGAATAAGGTGGAGAGACATTAAGGAAGATGCCTGACCTCAACCTCTGGTGTCCACATGCTTGTGCACCCGCACACACACGTGTGGCTGCACACAGACAAACACATATACACAATACACGTGTGCAAAGTTTCTTCATCCATCCAGCTGACATTTAGTTTGAACAGAAACTGCGTTTTCCTTCTCCAGTGTAGCAATCTCATTTCTAAAAGTGAGTCCCAGATCCCTCCTTCCATCTTTCCCCATCTTGTCCCCAGGTCTGCCCCTGCCCTGCTCTGCCAGGGTCCAGGCCTGACCTCCTATCTGCCATTCCCTAGGGCATCCCTGCCAGTATGGACAAACCCAGCACACACTCACGGATGCAGCTCTACCCACAGGCACTTGGGATTATGATGTCCATGTAGGTCTGTAATCTGGCTAATGAGGCCGGTACGCTCCCGTGTTCATAAACGTAGCCTGGCTCTGTCTTTTGTAATGACTATCAGAGAGGGAGCCATTGTGGTTTGAATACACCACAATTATTTAACCAGTCAGCTTCAGCATGCTTTAGATGAAGAGTACCCTTGTTCATACAACTTAAGCCCTCATCTAATTATCTCCTTGAATTCTTGGAAGTGCAATTGCTGGGTCAAAGAGTTAGCAGATTTTACATGGGACACATAATTCCAGACTGTCTTTAGAAAGGTTGGAATAACACGGGCTTCTAGCAACAGTGCATGTACAGCCGCTGGTCCCCCTCCCCTTGCCTACCTTGCATATTAGTGAGTTTCAAATCGGTCTCATTGATTCAAGTGGGCAGAAAATGAAATCCCATTTGTGGTGACAATTTGCATCTCTTTGATTATAGGGAAGGTGGAACACCTGTCATCACTTACTGGCCATTTGTGGATCATTTTGTAAATTGCTTGTCCCAGTTCCTGCCTGCTTCTCCACTGGGTTGTTAGTATGTTTCTTATCTTCTTTGCATAGTAAAGATATTAACGTGATGGCTTTCCTTTTGATGTGTAGTGGTTTTAATTTTCTGCCACTACTTTAAATTTTTAATTTTTCTTTATAACATCTACTTTTGGTGCTGTGCTCGGAGAGACCTTTATTTCATGCCAAGATCAAATAAATATTCATTTAGAGGTCCATTTTATTTTTTTAGTGTTTTTTTTCTTTTTTATTTTAAACCCTCTAGAGGTGAGTGGCATTTGTCTTGGAGTCGGTGATTTCCTTCCTGCCTCTGCTGCTTGCTGTGTGCCCCCCCCCCCAGCCTTCAGAGGGGAGGAGCCTGTGTCTTCCCCAGCTTAACCCTGAGAGTCTCCTCCAGACACTTCTGGCCTTGCTGTTTTTTGGGTTTTCTTCTCCCAACCTGGGCCTTGACTCCAGTTTGCCTCACAAAGCTCTCACAGGTTGCATGGGATTGTGCCTACTCCAGGCTGATGGCACAAGCACATCAGAAATGGCCGTGATCAGCCTTAAAGGGGACATCTGTATTGCCCCCTCTAAGGCTTCTGGAACATTGTGGAAGATGAGGTGGAAAGAATGTAAAAGCCAGAGGATGGGGAGGAGTGCAGCGAACACTTGTCTTCTGGACATCACATGGCTGTGACACTCCTAACTCACAGCACCTATGGTTCCCTGCATAAGAATGAGCCCTTCTGGGTAGGAGCGATGGCTTAGTGGTTAAGGTGTTTGCCTGCAAAGCCAAAGGACCCAGGTTCAATTCCTCAGGACCCAGATAAGGAGATGTAGAAGGTGGTGCGTGTGTCTGGAGTTCATTTACAGCGGCTAAAAGGTCTTGGTGTGCCCATTTTCTCTCTCTCTTCCTCTTTCTCTCTCTCCCTCTGTCAAATAAATAAAAATAAAAAAAAAGGAATGAGACCTTCAATATCCCATCATGGGTGGGGGAGAGGTGCATGGGGGCCCACTCCCCCAGAGGAGCTAGTGAGATTTAATGGTTGTTGGGAGAGGGAGGAGCCCACATTCTTCCATGGGGTAGCTACTGCTAAGTTGTCCATGCCCCAGTAAACCAGCCCTTATGTATCTTCGTGCAAGTAAACATGAAAGTAGGAAGCAGACTACTTGGGAAGAAGAAGGCTTTAGTGGGTGTGGGAGGAGGATGAAGAAGACGAATATGATGGAAAAACATTATGTATGTGCATGAAATGAAATCATCAAAAATAAAGTGAAAACGAGATTTTAAAAAGAAAAGGAGCTGGGCGTGGTGGCGCACGCCTTTAATCCCAGCACTCGGGAGGCAGAGGTAGGAGGATTGCCGAGAGTTCGAGGCCACCCTGAGACTACATAGTTAATTCCAGGTCAGCCTGGACCAGAGTGAGACCTTACCTCGCAAAAAAAAAAAAAAAAAAAAAAAAAAAGAAAGAAAGAAAAAAAGAAAAGAAAAGAAAAAGAAAGAAAGAAAGAAAGAAAGAAAGAAAGAAAGAAAGAAAAGGAAATGTCTATTCAGTATGGTGCAGTCTTATGATCCTAGAGGCCTGGAGGGGGAGGCAGGTGGCAAGAGGGTCACAAAGTCAAGGCCTTTGTTGGGATAGAGTGAGACCTAGTGAGATAGCTCAGAGGTAGATAAGAGTGGCTAGCATGTGTGAGGCCCTGGTTTCAGTTGCCAGGACCTAAAAGGAAGGGAAAGAGAGAGGGGGAAGGAAGGAAGGAAGGAAGGAAGGAAGGAAGGAAGGAAGGAGGGAGGGAGGGAGGAAGGGAAGGGGAGGGAGGGGGGGAGGGGAAGGGAAGGGGGAAGGGAAGGGAAGGGAAGGGAAGGGAAGGGAAGGGAAGGGAAGGGAAGGGAAGGGAAAGGAAGGGAAGGGAAGGGAAGGGAAAGGAAGGGCAGTGGAAGGACGGAGGGAGGGAGGGAGGGGTGGACAGAGGGAGGGAGAGCCATTGAAGCAGAAGTCTTTGCAAGATTGAATGCCTAACCCAGGCTCTGTCTTTGCATTCCAGCCATGTGAATATCATACTTGTGAAGGTGAATCACCTCTGAAGGCTGGGTCTAGGTCAGTTAGATCTATTGAACAGCAGAGGCGTTCCAACAGGCATTTCTTTGCTTAGCCTGTGTAACTGTGGTCTTGGCTGTCCCCCATCAAAATGCAGGAGGCATCCTTAAACACCTCACCTGTTCTGTTTCACTTGTCACTACCATCTGGAATCTGGAAGCTTTGTACACTTGCTGGTAACCGTAGGGGAGGTGGCCCAGTAAAAGGCTGAAAGTCTTAGGGTCTGGGATACCTAGCATTGAACCCCATCTTGCCACTTGCTTGTTCTGTGGCCTTGGGCAAGTTGTTTCCTTATTCTGAACTCTAGCCACTGTGTCTATATGTATGGAGCGTATCTGAGCTGGCAGTCTGGGACTCAGTACCAACCTGATACCGCACGTGGAAAATTCCAAGCCTGACATGATCATCCATACTTAGATGTGCTAAGAAAACAGTGCATGGGATTTCTTCCAGACTGTGTGTGAGGTGCACACAAGACAGCGATGAATTCTGTTTATTCTTGAGTTCTCTCTACAAGATTGGAAGAAATTAAAAAAAAAAATCCCAAACCCAGAGCATTTTAGTCTCATGCATTTCCAGTTAGGAGCAGTTAACCTGGAAATACTTGGTAGAGCTACTGCAAAGATGGGGAATGCCAGAGTCACATAGTGCACTCAGCACAGGGCCTGGCAAATTGTGCCTGCTTGATAAATGTCAACTCATTAATTAAGCCAGTCTCATCCTAACCTCACTTGACTGGAATTCTTGCAGGAGATAGAAGAAAGATGCCAAGCCCATAGGTCACCATTCCAGTCTCACTCTGTTCCCTGGCTCCGTAGTTTACATAAAATCCTCCATTATTTCAACATAGCTGGAGGTGGAGGGTCAAATAAAAGCACATCAAAATAGAAGAGGGACTAGTTGAGAAAAAGAAGGGGTTCAGTTGAATGGAGGCAGGAAGAGGGAACAAAGGAAGGTAATGGGTAGTATGATCAAATTATAGCAAGTTCGTGTATGAAAATTCTTAACCAGAAAGAAAACATTCTCCATGTAGCTGCTTGTGCTGTGTGTCATCTTGGAGCCAGATCGTGGCTTCTTGGGGAAGGGTCAGGATGGTAGCTCTGTCTGAGGCAACCAGCCCATTCTGGAGCCTTGTCCACTGGCCTGGAATGAAGTCTAGGCTCTGTCACCTGGTGTCCTACAGCCAATGAGACCAAGGCTAAGACCTCAGTGTCACTGTGGCCTCTTTGCCTCAGTGATGTTGGCTTAAAAAAATATTTTAGGGCTGGAGAGATGCCTTAGTAGTCAAGGCACTTGCCTGCAAAGCCTAAGGACCCAGGCTTGATTGCCCAGGACCCACATAAGCTGCATGCACAAGGTAGCACATGTGTTTGGCGTTCATTTGCAGTGGCTAGAGGCCCTGGAGTGCCCATTCTCTCCCTGTCCCTATCTCTCTCTCTCAAGTAAATAAGTAAATAGTATTTTATTTATTTGCAATCAGAGAGGAGAGAGTGTATGGGCACACCAGGGCCTCTTGCCATTGCAAATGAACTCCAGACATATGCACCACTTTGTGCATCTGGCTTTATATGGGCACTGGGGAGTTGGACCCAGGCTGGCAGGCTTTACAAGTAAGCACTTTTAACTGCAGAGCCATATCACCAGCCCTGACATTGGTTTTTGAGCTAATAGTCCAGTAGGCCCTACACTTTTGAGGCTGTATTTTTTTTTTTTTAAATTTATTGAGGTAGGGTTTCACTTTAGCTCAGGCTGACCTAGAATTCACTATGTATTCTCAGGCTGGCCTCGGACTCTTGGCGATCCTCCTACCTCGGCCTCCCTAGTACTGGGATTAAAGGCATGCGCCACCACGCCTGGCTTGAGGCTGTATTTTTGAAAGCTCTCTGTCTCTCAACCAAACACAACCTTTCCTCACATAATTAACACAGGGACACCACAGCCACCCTGTACCCTACCCCAGTGATCCTCTAGGTCCACCTGAAAAGCTGAGCCAGAGCAGCTGACAGCACACGCAGCAGCTAGTGGTAAGCACCTAGCCTTAATTAAGCACCTACTATGCGCGCAGCACTTGCTTTGTCATCTGCGCCTCATTTTCACAGTTGGTGTTCGTGTCCTGCTCCCTTCCATCTTCCCTGCCGCAGGGGGCTGACAGGCAAGAAGAGGTCCTTAACATAGTGTCACTTCTGGTAAAATGTCCTGGGGCGCTTCTGCTCCTAGTGCCAGCTCAGCATGCTGAAACAGGGAAGGACTGGCACATCGATGAGGGCGGGACAGATGGAGGTAGCCCTTCCTGTCTCACAGTCCTGGAAGAGGCAAATTAGGAGGTGGTGTAGGTTGAAGGTGGTCATGGCACTGAGCTCATGGGGAGGGTAGAGTGCAGAGAAGGAGCTGGGTGCATTAGAGCCATGGCCCCCTGCTTTTATCCCTTCCTGTAATTAGACCACTGATGCTCCTCCCTGGGCTCAGCCTCTCAGACAAATTTGCCATTGTGAAAGACTCCCCCAATTCTGGGACATTATACAGACGTCTCAAAATTGGGCTAATGGAAGCCATTTGGCATTATATGTATATGCACTGTGAATATTCCATCAGTGCTCTTCAGGGGCTTGGGGTCAGAGCAGCTGGCTGTGGGGCCCCTGCAGGGCTAAGGGGACCAGTGTCCATTTTCTCTGTCCAGGAGGCCCTGTGTGCTTCCAGAGTGACCTGCTCCACTTTCCACAGCTCTGCCTTGAGACCATTCCTTTTAATCAGGACTTTGGAGTTGCAAATGAATCCAGAGAGATGTGACATTTGAGACAAACCGGGCAGCACTTTTCCCTAAGTAGAGAATCAGGAGGATTTTCATATCACATCCTCGGTGATCCCACAAATAGTCCATCATGCAGGGTGCTTTTTTTTTCCCTCAGGGAGTGGGACAGGGGCTCTCGAGTGATCCTGTGCTCAGGCTGTAGAGTTTTCATCATGTCAGCGGGGATTTGGGGGAGGCGGTAAGAAAGCAGTGCCCGGTAGGAGGCATCATTTGCAGGTGTCTGGGTTATGCATAGGGACACACCTCTGTATTGAAATTCTCATTTGTTTATTCCTTCATTTAGTCACTCAACAAGGGTTAACAAGCACCTGTGCTGAGCAGCTGCCCATTGGGCTTTCAGGATGCACCAAGGAAGAAGTGGTCCCTCCTTTATGGAAGGCAGTGCCTGGGAACATTAGGGAGGGTGAATAGAAGGGCCCAGTACTTAGCAAGATGGGACTCACTGCCTGGCTTTCCTTCTCCCTGGCCTGGCGACCTTGGGTAACTACTTAACCGTCCTGTGTGTTTGCAGAAGAGAAATGGTAGAAATAGTAATGCCTTCTGCCGTGGGGTATAATGAAGGGTGAGAATTCATGCATGGTTGGGGCCTGGCACAGAACTGCTTTTCTGAAAATACCAACCCTGGACTGCTCAGGGAAAACTGCACTCAGGCAGGACTGATCTTAGGAGAGCCAGTTTGAGCTCTGCTGTGTCCCCAGTCTGTGACCTTGGGACTGATGCTGACCTTGGGTAAGAGGCAATATCTCTTAGGTCCTCCTCTGGAACATGAGACAACACTCTCTTCATAATGAGGGAGTGTGACCAAGCTGTGGAAGCATCCAGCCTCATGTTTGGCTCACAGTTGGTTCTTGGTCAAAGGAAACTATTGTAAAAGTGGTGTGTTTCAAGGAAGTGAATATATATATATATAGTCCAAACCTTTAGTCAGCCTTATGGCTTTCAAGGGAAAGACTTGTCACCTACATTTACTGCTTCTCACCCCTTCATTCCTGCAATGAGAGCTCATGCTTGCCCCTCCTAACCTGGATCTCTTGTGTCTCTACATGTAGGGCTCTTGTGTAAACTAGCCACGTGTGGACCTGGCTCCACAGATGGAGTATATGCTGGTTTTCATTCTCATCTCCTCTCCTATCCACCATTACACCATTACAGTATTCAACCTGAACGACTGTACATGGTGACCTGGCCACAGAACCCTGAACGTCTGCCTCACTTCTACCCATTACTCCTCCAGCCCCACTGGCCTTGGCTAGACCATACTCTGCCTCCTCAGTCATCTTTAAAAAAATAATTAATTAAGAGAGGGAGAGAGAGAGAGAGAGAGGGACAGGCAGATAGAAAAAGAGAAAGAGAATGGGCTGCCAGAGCCTCTAGCTACTGCACACACACTACCTTGTGCATCTGGCTTTATGTGCATAGTGGGGAATCAAACCTGGGTCCTTTGGCTTTGTTGAAAAGCACTTTAACTGCTAAGCCATCTATCCAGCCCAGTCATCTTTTGTTTTTACATCTAAATGTGTGTGTGTGTGTGTGTGTGTGCACATGCATGCAGTTAGAGGCCAGGGGACTATCTTGGGTTTCATCCTCAAGTACAACTTCTACCTGCTTTGAGACAGGGTCTCTCCTTGGTTTAAAAACCCACCAGTTAGGCTAGACTGGCTGTTCAGGGAGCCCCAAGAATCCACCTGTCTTCTCCTTGGTGCTGTTATTGCCAGAATCTGTCACCACTCTTGGCTTTTCAGAACTTATTGATGTATTTGTGAAGAGAGAATGCGTGAGCATGGGCATACCAGGGCTTCTTGCTGCTGCAACGGAATTCCAGATGCGTGTGTTACTTTGTGCTTTTCATGGGGTACAGGGGAATAGAACCCTGGGCTGACAGGCTTTGCAAGTAAGTACCTTTAATCACTTCAGCCATCGCCCTAGACCCATTCATGGCATTTTGTTTTGTTTTTGAGGTAGGGTCTCACTTTAGCCCAGGCTGACCTGGAACACACTCTTTAGTTCCAGGCTAGCCTCAAACTCACAGTGATCCTCCTATCCCTGCCTCTGAAGTGCTGGGATAAAGGCATGCACCACCCCACTCCTGGCCATTCCTGGGTTAAAAAACCTTTTTTATTTTTTATTGATGATACACACACACACACACACACACACACACACACACACGTATAATTTGAGAGAGACAGAGAGAGAGAGAGAGAGAGAGGAAGAGGCAGAGAGAGAATGGCTATGCCAGGGCCTTTTCAGCTGCTGTGAATGAACTCCAAACGCGTGCGCCTCCCTGGGGACATGTGTGCGACATTGCGCGATTGCATCACTTTTGTGTCTGGCTATAAGCAGGACCTGAAGATTCGAACAAGCATTCTTAGGCTTTGCAGGCAGATGTCTCAACCACTAAGCCATCTCTCCAGCCCAGTTTTTATATTTTTTGATCATAATCCCATTCCATTGATTTTCTGACTTATTTTGGTTTAGCATAGGTTCTGAGGGTAGAGCTCAAGAACTCATGCTTCTGAGGTCAGCACTTACTGAACTATCTCCCAGCCCCAACTTCAGGCTGGTTACATTTCCTCTGCTAACTCCTCTGAACTCTCCTGGTGTCTACTTTAGCCGTCACGCAAGGCCACCCCTTTCTGAGACCATGTTATGCTCAGACACACTGCCCATCCTGTGCTCCTGTCCTCTCTGCCGTCTCTGCTCCAGGACTTCTAACAGCCGGAAGCTTGGTGACATGCCAGGGTTAGAGCTCAGAGCAGGGGTGTGGAACTAACTTCATTCCAGTCAGTTAGCAGCCTGCATGTGACTTAGTAACTTCCTCACTTCTGACATCTCTTGTCACAGGCAGTCAGTGACCATCATAAGCTTGCTTCCTGGGATTTTAGGTGTTTCTCACAAGGCCTGGCATGGTCCAAATGCTGTCTAAGTAGACCAGGGAGTGTGTTACAATGTCTGTTCACGGCTATGCTCAGCCAAAGGTCTGACACAGGCAATTCGAGTAAACCCATCAGTAGAAATGTGACAAGGAAGGAGAGCTGCTGAGGCCATATTCCATGGCTTGGAAGGACCCCTGGTCACTCTGTGTGGCTTCAGTTGCTGAAGCACTAAGAAAGAAAACGTGCCGTCATGAAACCATGGCACACTGTCCACAAAGGTCATGCCCCAACTTCACAGGCTGAGCATGGAGAGGCTTCTACCCTAAAAGCCAGGGAAGTATATGAACTACTTTACTGATTTGGGCCAATCTCAGCCAGGTATAGAGGCTGTGGTGTGGTGTGCATACCTCTTCCAGCCTGTGTAGCTCTGTGCTGGCCAGATCTCCTCCTCTTCAGAATTCAGGTGCAGGCTCTGCCCTACGGTCACCTCTAATTTATTCTCGACACTCCAAGTCTCATATCCTCTCAATTTTCTGTCTTGGACTCTGTTTAACACCTATTAGCATAGGCTTCTGCCTGAGGCGGCAGGCTGCCCCAGGCAGGACACTCCTCAGGTCAGTGCTCAGGACAGAGGGGATATTGGACCTCAAGCATGGGTCTCTCAGGACCATGGCCAGATGACTTCAGCAGAATGTCTTCCACGGACACTAGCCCTGGAGGTTCACCAGATAACTCATGTGTTTTTTTCCTCTTTCTTGGGGTGACATCTTCCATCCCCCATGAGCCTCGTAAACATGGAAGTGTGAGGAGTAAAGGCCCCCATTGAATAATTTGGTCTCACACCATTCATCAGTAGTCAGGGTGATTAGCCACTGTTCTGGAATCTTCTTCCCTGAGTTCCTTGCATTGGTATGGGCATTTGAGGATACAGACCACTAACGTTGCTTTACCAGAAGGAAAAGGCTGGGAAGACAACCCAGTGGGTGAAATGCTTTCTGCACAAGCATGAGGACCTGAGTCTAGATCCCCAGCACAGCATTAGAAGCTTAGTGTATTGGTGCATGCCTGAACCCTAGCACGGGGGAGACAGACAGGAAGATCTGGGAGCTCTCTGGCCACCTAGTCTAGCCAAATTGGTGAGTTTCAGCTTCTATGGGATACCCTGTCTCAAAGAATAAGATGGAAAACAATTAAAGGGGTTACCTGCCATCAACCTGTGTGCGGGGGCAAGGGGGGGGAGAAAGAGAGAGAGAGAGAGAGAGAAAGAAGAAGAAGAGGAGGAGGAGAAGAAGAAGGAAAGAAAGAGACAGGGAAGGAAGGAAGGAAGGAAGGAAGGAAGGAAGGAAGGAAGGAAGGAAGGAAGGAAAAAAAAGGAGTAGTTCCTGTGTTAGGTGGGAGACTGTGGTGTAGAGCTGTGGCATGAACAGACCACATCTGTGTTCTTCCCATGTACTCCACGGTTGCATGCATGTTGTTGCCCTGTGTGGCTGCCCATCCCACTTTTCTTTATCCTACAGAAAGAGGGCAACACTAGTCTTATAGGCCAGTAGTATGAGACGCCAGGCATCACCCAGTGCCAGAGATCTCTAGTCTTAGCCCTTCTATGGCATTGTTGTTTCGGGGGATCCTGCCTTATGGTTGGTGGCTTTGTTTTCCTGCTATATGGCCCTTCCTTCCTCCTGTCTGCTTCTTGTTTCTCCCCTAGACTGCCATCCATCCATCCTGGCAGAGTAACATAGCTTAGCTTGACCATGAGCTGGAAGTTAGTCTTTGTGTGGCGCCAGACCTCAGGACCTCCATGCATTCTGTTCTCCCAATCCGTACCACTTTGTCTGTGGCCCCATAGCTCTCTTTTCCTTACTCAGGCCTCTGCTGCAACACCCTGTAACCTAGAGGGCTTTCTGGACCCCACCTGGAGCCTCTCCAGCCCATCTCTCCCTGGCTCCCTGGGACACAGGTTTATTTGTTGATTTGGTCATCGCTCAGCTGCCTGTCAGAAAGTGGGTTTCCCACACTTGGGGCCTCTGTCCTTTGTACAGTGGTATTGTTCCTCTGCCGCCTACCTGGGCCTTGGATTAGAACCTGCTCACCCGGGAAGCTCAGTTGATACTTAGTGAATGAGTGACTTCAAAGCCAGAGACCAGAAGGCCGAAGTATATGAGCTACTAAGAAAAAGTAGAGGAGAGCAAGCATGCAGTAAGAGCTGGGCTGAAGCAGGCCCAGGACCATGCCCCAGGGCTTGGCGATTTGGGATCCCTTCATAGAGAAGGGCAGTCCCCAAAGGGTGCTGGACAGGGAAGTGATATAATGAGATCTATGCTTTAGAGACACCAAGAAGGGCTGGGCCAGTCCACAGGGAGGAGCAGAGTCATACCCAGCACAGACCATGTCTGGACCTCACAAGCCTGGGGCCAGAGTCAGGGCCAGGGGAGGCCACCCCAGGGCAAGTTCCCATGCCACTGCCTCACGGCTGGGGTCTGTGCTGTGCATGTGGAGCAGCCTGGCTTTCCAACAAGGATGCCTGTGAGCTCCGGGCCCGTCCTGCACAGTTCATGGCTGGCTGTAGCTGACTGAACATGCTCACCCTGGGAGCTCTGAGGATGTGCTAAAGGTGTGAGGATGGGGTCCTGGGGCATGATGGGCAAGGTGGAGCCCCAGAACTCATGCTTGAAACTGTGCGGAAGGTGGAGCAGGCAGTGCTTGAGGTGACAGCGACTGGGAAGGTGACAGTGACAGCTGGCACTGCCTGAGCTCCCACCAGGTGCCAGCTGCTTATCTAAGTGCCTCGTGTTGATGCTTAAACCTCACAGCAGCCTGTGAGGTGGGCACTGCCACTGTCTCCCTGCTTGAGACTGGATGCAGGAAGATGGAGTAACCTGCTTGAGGTCCCACAGCTAGAAGAGGGAGAAGGCAGGCTTGAATTCAGGCAGCTTGACTCCAGCCCGCAAAAATAAGGAATGCAGAAATGTCACATAACACGAAGTGGTTGATCAAAATCAAGGGTGCTGCTATAACAGGGAACAATGTCAGACTGTACTTTAAAGATGCTGACAGTAGGCTGGTGTCGTTGGGAGATACTCAAATGTAGAAATTCTGTATAACAAAAATATCTAAGACAGCAAATAAGCCTGCGAGTTGAGTAAGTACCCCAAAGCTGGCAACAAGGCACAATCCTTGCCTTTTTATTTATTTATTTATTTTTTTTTTGAGGTAGAGTCTCCTTCTAGCCCAGGCTGACCTAGGATTCATTATGTCGTCACAGGCTGGCCCTGAACTCCTACCTCCATCTCCCAAGTGCTGGCATTAAAAGCATGCACCACCACACCTGGCAGAGAATCCTTGCATTTTTTTTAAAGACCCTTAGAATATGGTCAGGGTTCAAAATGGAGGAGACAGGGCCATGAAGGAAAACTAAACGGCTTTTTTTTTGGAATTGAAACAGCAACAGGCCAATGGGCTATGGTTTAGACCCATTCTAGAACACTTGCTTAGCACGCACCAGGCCTTGGATTCCACCCTCAGCCCTGTTAGATCCCAAAAGAACAACTACAACAAAAATATATTAAAAGTGGTACTTTAGCCCTTTTAAATTAGCCTCCAAACCTTCGAGGGTGCAATACAATACTGGGACACTCGTGCAGACATGGGCACACTGGCCCAGGACTGGTGTCAATGTAAATGAGTCTTTGGGGACTCCAACTTGACAATATATATCAAGAGTCATAAAGTGCTTATGGCGTTTGACCCACTAATTCCCCTCCTGGGAATGAATCCTACCAAAATAATTCAACAGAAGACGAAAGTTATATGTGTGAGAGTGTTGATTTCAGCATTATTTATAATGATGAAAAATTGGAAACTATAAAAATGTCCAGCAATATGGGAATGGCTAGGAAAATTATAGTGTCTCTACCTAATGGATTTATGTAGCCATTTAAAATTATAATAGCATTACTGGGTAATATAGAAAGATGTTTAGGAAATGATTTTCAGTGGGGAAAAAAAAACAGAGTGCAAAATTGGTTTCTTGTGTTTATTACAGCCATATGAAGGAAGTCCTATATGGACAGGGACTGTATAGAGATTAAAAAAAAAAAAAGGAGACATTAGACAGAGAGAGCTGTGAGCTTGTGGGTGACTTTAAAGGGTCTCTCTTTATGGCTGTGCTGGTGTAGTGTGATTAATAGCAATGCAGACAATTCATGGTTCAAGAGCAGACCAAGACTAAAATGAACAACAATGATGTCCTCAGGTGGGATAAAAAATGGCTATGCACATAACTTGAGCCAAATATCACGTGGCTTTATTTCTCGAAGTACAGACTTCAGATCTTAAAAGGCAAATGCATTCAGAGGAAGGAACTTCACACTGGAAAGCCTGGGTACTGGGAAACATAGACAAGCCCGGGAGAGGTAGACGTGTCTCTTGTCGCTATGCCCTGCCTGTTCAGGTGAAAGGAACCGATTGGGATATGCCATTGGCTTTGTGTGTGTGAGTGTGCGCATTTGAAAGAGAATCATTCATTCATTCGACAAATATTTATTGAACAGCTACTATGATGTGCTAGGTACAAATTGAGATTCTGTACTAGAAGCAGTGAACAAAACTGACAAACATCCCTGCCCTTAGGGAGCAGGTCAGAGGCAAGTGCAGTGAGAAAAATACTACCTCTCTAGATGATGATGTGCAAAAAGCGGAGGATGAGTTGGACTCCGAGTGACAATTTAGGATTGGGTAACTGAGTAATGTGGCATGATGGAAAGCCTGGGGATTTCGAGCAGGGAAAAACCTTATACTTTAGTAGGGGGGATAGCTGGGACAAGGGAGGTGGTGAAAATTCTTGCTCTTCTCATGGCAATGGAAGGCTCACTGAGGGTATGTGGGGGAAAGATGGGTGTGAGCGTGGAGTGCCGGGGGCAGCTCTGGGCTTTAGCAGCCCCTGACAGAGAGTACGGACATAGAGCCACTTTGAGACTCCTTCCTTGCTTTTGCATGCTTGATAAAGCACTGTCTCTTTGTTGTTCTAAGTGACACCTCTAGGCTTTTTAAAGAGTCAAATAATTCAGACTGAAAACTGTAGCATGGGCTGGGGAGATGGCTCTGCAGTTAAAAGCATCTGCTTGCAAAGCCTTTTGGTTTGGGTTCAGTTCCCCAGTACTTACATAAAACCAGATACTCAAAGTGGTGCATGTATCTGGAGCTCATCTGCAGTGGTAAGAGCCCCTGGTGTACCCATTCATATTGGCTCTCAAATAAATAAATAAAATGTTAAAAAATCAAACAACCCCCTCCCTGCAGTTTGGCAGCTGGACTTGGGTAAATATGTTCTCATTTCAAGACCACGTGTCTTATCTTACATTTAACGTGTTCATGGGGGGACACTATGGGAAAGTTACAAAAATCACGAAGAAGAAAATTAAAATCATTTGTTATCTGGTCCCTCCATATATAGTCACATTTAATATAGCACTATTTGTTCTTCTAGGCATATGTATGCATAAAATTAGGAATATATATATATATATGTATGTCTTTATATAAAACACCTTTGTATGTACTATTTATATTGCTGTAATTATTTAACAAGTCCCGTGTTTAAAACTTTAGTTTGTTTCCACTTTTTCTTGATACATAATGTCCAATGAATGAATGATTCTCATTACATAATGTTGATAAATAGTGAAACATTCCTGTACATAATCATTGGGTTGCATCTGATCCTTCCCTTTGAATAAATCCATAAGGGCGTGACTGTTTCAAAGACTTTTGGTATGTGGTTTTCAACTTGCTTTCCAGTAAGATTGAAATCCTTTCCAGCAATGTATACCCATTTCCTCCCTGAAATTCTGCACCAATTTGGGTATGTGTGTGTGTGTGGGGTGGTCACATGGTTCACCAGCAGGGGTCAGAAGTCCTTGGCCTCATCCCAGCCTCAGCAGGGATTTCAGCCCAACTCCTTCTCAGACCTGTTGTCTCCTGGCCACATCGCTGATTTGCACCTTATTCACTGAGGTCAGGTGGGGATAACGCATCCTGCATGCTCCCTCGGGACCAGGGCGTCCTCCCTAAGAACTGAGTGAGTACTACCTGAGCACTGAGGCTATGCTCATGGTGTGCTTGCTCCAGAGGAAGTCAAGTCCAGAGTGTGGTGGTTTGGCCTGATGTTCAGAGGCACCTGAATCCAGGAGAGAATGGGAGAGCCCTGGCCCGGGGCACGGCTTTTCCTGAATATCATCTTGGATGTGATTCTGGGTGCAGTCTCTAGAGTCTTCTTTTAGGCTCCATCATGGGGGTCCACAAGGTCTGCCTTTTTCTAAACAATATGCAGATCGTCTGCAAACCAAGAGCTGGCAGTCTGCCCCTGGAGGAGGACATTCGAGGGTCTGATGGAAGTGCCAGTTTCCATGCTGAGCAGCCAGGCCAGCTGACCTGCTGGGGGACGCTCACCTTCCTCATCAGCACTTGTTTTCTCCTTGATAGCTTATGTTGTCCCAGACCTGGGGCACCTTGGAGTGATTGCACATCCTCCACCCCCCCCCCATACACACACACACGTGGTGGAGACTGACAGAAGAAGAGGCAGGGAGCACAGATGTCCTGAGTTAGTAGCCACAGATCAACTGTGGCACCTTTCCTTATTCATTGGGATGAAAAGTAGAAGAATGAGGATGGACAGGACCAGGGCCTTCGGTGGCCTCTAGGAGCTCATGGCGGAGTAAGATAGACAGGCTTGTAAACCAGCCATTGCAAAACACAGGGGTGAGTGATTTGCCTTAGAATAATTCTTCCCGGAGCCTGTGCAAGCTTAGGCTGCTGCTCTGTGGTCATTTGTGTTTGATGGAATAGGAACTGATCCTCCAGAAGCTGTTGGAGGGTGGGGGCAACTGGAGGAGAGGGTCAAGTAATGAGATCTGGGTAGGGTATGGCTATTTGATTTGTCAGTAGCCCTTGGTTGAGGTTCTTGAAGTTAGAAAAGCAGTAGTATGGTCTGGAGAGATGGTTTAGTGCAAGTTTTGCACTTGCCTGCAAAGCCAAAGGAACCTGGCTCGATTCCCCAGGACCCATGTGAGCCAGATGCACAAGGGGGCACATGCATTCTGGAGTTCGTTTGCAGTGGCTAGAGGCCCTAGTGTACCCATTCTCTCTCTAATAAATAACTAATAATAAAAATCTTTTAAAAAGTAGTAGTAGTAGTACGTAGGGTCTGGAGACCACAGACCCCTCCAAGCATAATACAAGGCATTCCTCTCCTAGGAGACCTGATTTGTACTCAGTGACTTAGGGATCAGGAATGTTAGATGAGTTCCGGGAGGACATTTCCAAATCTGTCCTTGTGCAAAAATACCTCTGGATGTGATTTGCCTTGGAACCAGGATGGATTAGTGATGAATCAAAGTGTGCTGAGGTCTTAAAGGACTGAAGCGAAGTATGTATTGATAGAAGGGCCTGGCAGAAGGCAAATGGATTTCATCCTGCATCATCACCGGTATTGATGAGGCACTTGGATGTGGCAACTGAGAGCCATGTGTTGGGGCTAAGCTAGATTTGCCAAATCAAGAGTGCAGAAATCACTTAGTGATGTCTGCCTAGGACTGGATAAAAGGATTGGCGGTGCAAGTGCTACTTTTTGTCACTCTTGACTTTGGGCATCACAGAATGGTGGAAGGTATGACACTGGGATGGTGTGCATGATTTATCTTTGTTCCTGGGAAGGAGGCTGCCTAGGATCAAGTGGATTTTAAGTCTCAAGTGCCATTAGAGTAGGAGCTTTCTTTGGAAGAAAACTTCTTGAGCTCAGCAGAGCACTGGGGTCCTATCCTTGCTGAGCAAATTCAGATCCTGCTCTGGTGCCACAGGAGCTGCAACAGCAGTAAATGAAACTGAAGCAGGAAGCTGACTGGTCAACTTGGCTGACTTGGTGAGGTAGGTAGGGCACGCCTCCCTTGATTCACCATACTGGTCTGTGGCTACACAGCCAATGTGGAGTCCACCTTCCAGTTTGTTCCTTCTCATGAAAACTGTGTTCTGTTCAGCAAGTTAGAGCCTGTGCAAGACAGAACCAACAGTATCTGCTTGAGATACGCCTCTTAAAGTTGTCCCTGGATCAGCCGTATAGGGAGGAAGAATTCTCAGCAGTGCCATGTTAGGGACATTTTAAACATTTAGTTAGTTTGTTTGTTAGTTTGTTTGTTTATTTATTTATTTATTTATTTATTTATTTATTTATTTATTTCATACAGAGAGAGTGAGAATGGGTGCACCAGAGCCTCCAGCTACTGCAAATGAGCTCCAGACGCATGCGTCACCATGTGCATATGGCTTATGTGGGACCTGGAGAATCGAATCTGGGTCCTTAGGCTTCACAGGCATGTGCCTTAACTGCTAAGCCATCTCTTCAGCCCTAGAGGCATTTTAAAGTCAGCTCCCCCCCACACCTCTCCTACCAAGTCCTTTCCTACAGACACTGTTTCTATTTCCACCTCAGAGGTGGCCCCATAAAAATACCCAAGCCAAGGTTGAGGAGATGGCTCAGTGGGTAAAGTGCTTGCCACACAATCATGAGGACCTGAGTTCAGATCCCCGGTACCCGTATAAGACGCCAGGTGTGAACACACACCCATAATCCCAGCTTGTCAGTTGGCTAGGCTAGCCAGACCAGTGAGCTGCAGGTTCCGTGACAGACCCTGTCTTAGAGAATAAGGGAGAACGTTTCTACCTCATACCTCCATACATGTGACCACATGTGTGCATGTACACATGCATGCCCACACTCATACAAACATGTATGCCCACAAAAATACCCTAGCCAGAAGTGAGCATGCACCCTCTCTCATCTATGCAGAAGTCCTTTCATCTTCTCTGTGGCTCTTGGATGAGGCAGAGGTCTCCCTAAGCAGATGTGCTTGGTCCAGCCTTGTTTTATTTCTCTAGATTGCAAGATTTCTCCATCTCACATCTAACTGGCCTCCCTATTGAGAGATCATTTTTCCTAAGCAGGGACTCAGTTCATGGTCCTTTCATGTCAGTCTAAAGGGCCATTGATTGAAAGTGGTTGGAGATGTTACCCCTGCTGCAGTCTTTCTGTGTCCACTGTCTTCAGAGATAATTGGCAAATGAGCGGTGAATGGCAGCAGGCCCTGAGCTGTCTCTGCTCCACCCAGAATGGGTTAAGGGTGCCCAGAGCCAGATATGGGACCCTGTCTCAGAATCACATCATGCTCTGACACATAGGAGCCAGTTGGACATGATCAATTGGATGGAATTATGATAGCATTTGAACAGGCCACAGGAAGACCTGGACCCTACCTTATACCATCTGTTCCTACAAGGCACCCTGGAGGAACCCCATTTCTCTTTGATTCCAAGATGTCATTGCTGCCCTCCCTCCATTTCCCCCAATGGTTTAACCCTTTCACAATCAAAGCAGATTTTACAATCCATGAAGGCAGTGTGGGCTGTGTCTTTTCACTTCTTTTTCTTCCCAAAAGACTCTAATTAAATTGACAGTGCATGTGGTTATTGATGCCATGCTTGAATGAAGGAAATATGGTATATATTCAAAGAACAAAGCAGGCAAAGAAATGCATGATTACTAGATAAAGCCAGGGCTTCCTGGCTCCAGTGAGTTGGCCAGATTCCAGTGGAAATGTCTTTAGCCTACTTCCGTGATGGCTTTTGTGGTGCATGAGAGAAAGGTACTGCAAAGAAACTTGAAAACCAAAGGGGTCTATAGGCTTAGTTCCAGGGTAGCTCAAGGGTGGATGGCTTTGGGAACAGCTGGGTCCAGTGTTACTGGATCCTTGTTCATTAGCCCACTTTTTATTAATTGAGAATTTTTAAACAAGTATATGATGCATTTTTAGAACAATCCTCTCCCATTACCTTCTCTTGGCCTCCCTCCCCATTCCTCTCCTACTGAACTCCTTCTTCCCAACTAGTCTCTCTTCTACGTGAATATAGTGTGTGTGTGTGTGTGTGTGTGTGTGTGTGTGTGTGTGTGTGTGTGTGTTTCCCACTAAATTTAATTAGGGTTGCCTGCATGAGCATGGGTAAGGAGTTGTTTACCCAGAGCACATGCAATCTTCCAGTGGCTATACCATTGAAGAAATATCTCTTATTCCCCCAGCAACCATTAACTGCCAGCAACTTGCCAAGGAAGGGCTGGAGGTCTCATGTCCTCCTCCATCTTCAAGGAAGAGCTGGAGGACTCATGTCCTCCTCCATCATCAAGGAAGGGCTAGAGGACTCATGTTCTCCATCATCAAGGATGGGCTAGAGGACTCATGACCTCCTCCATCATCAAGGAAGGGCTGGAGGACTCATGTCCTCCTCCATCTTCAAGGAAGGGCTGGAGGACTCATGTCCTCCTCCATCATCAAGGAAGGGCTGGAGGACTCATGTCCTCTATCATCAAGGAAGGGCTAGAGGACTCATGTCCTCCTCCATCATCAAGGAAGGGCTGGAGGTCTCATGTCCTCCTCCATCATCAAGGAAGGGCTGGAGGACTCATGTCCTCCTCCATCTTCAAGGAAGGGCTGGAGGACTCATGTCCTCCTCCATCATCAAGGAAGGGCTGGAGGACTCATGTCCTCCTCCATCATCAAGGAAGGGCTGGAGGACTCATGTCCTCCTCCATCATCAAGGAAGGGCTGGAGGTCTCATGTCCTCCTCCATCATCAAGGAAGGGCTGGAGGACTCATGTCCTCCTCCATCTTCAAGGAAGGGCTGGAGGACTCATGTCCTCCCCATCATCAAGGAAGGGCTGGAGGACTCATGTCCTCCTCCATCTTCAAGGAAGGGCTGGAGGACTCATGTCCTCTATCATCAAGGAAGGGCTGCAGGTCTCATGTCCTCCTCCATCATCAAGGAAGGGCTGGAGGACTCATGTCCTCCTCCATCATCAAGGAAGGGCTGGAGGACTCATGTCCTCCTCCATCATCAAGGAAGGGCTGGAGGACTCATGTCCTCTATCATCAAGGAAGGGCTGCAGGTCTCATGTCCTCCTCCATCATCAAGGAAGGGCTGGAGGACTCATGTCCTCCTCCATCATCAAGGAAGGGCTGGAGGACTCATGTCCTCCTCCATCATCAAGGAAGGGCTGGAGGACTCATGTCCTCTATCATCAAGGAAGGGCTGGAGGACTCATGTCCTCCTCCATCATCAAGGAAGGGCTGGAGGACTCATGTCCTCCTCCATCATCAAGGAAGGGCTGGAGGACTCATGTCCTCCTCCATCTTCAAGGAAGGGCTGGAGGACTCATGTCCTCTATCATCAAGGAAGGTCTGGAGGTCTCATATCCTCCTCCATCATCAAGGAAGGGCTGGAGGACTCATGTCCTCCTCCATCATCAAGGAAGGGCTGGAGGACTCATGTCCTCCTCCATCATCAAGGAAGGGCTGGAGGACTCATGTCCTCCTCCATCTTCAAGGAAAGGCTGGAGGTCTCATGTCCTCCTCCATCTTCAAGGAAGGGCTGGAGGCCACATGGTCTCCCCATTCTCCATGACAGAACATTGGTGGGCTCAATATTGCATCCCCTCAGCTCTGCTTGGTCTCTTCCATGTGTCAACAAAGTCCCGTGGTGGAACTTTTAGCTTATATAATCCTAGAGAACGAGAGAGAGCGCATATTTATTCTAACTTTACATATCAGAAGTCATGGAAAAACTGGCAATGGCCAAGCTCCAGTCATGTGCCAAACCATGGAGAAGTAACAGTGGGCTGGGTTGGGGGATGGGATGCTCTTATGGGTTGAATGGGAAATTGCCTCACTGGAATACGTGTCGTAACACCTGGTCTCCAGCCGATGGTGCTGTGTGGGGAGATTGTGCAGCCTTTGGGACAGAAGGCATGACGGTGGAGGTGAGTCAGTCAGGGTGGGCCTTTGAGTGTTACAGCCCACCCCACTCCACAATCTGGCTGTCTGCTTCCTGGTCAGGGCCATATGCAAAGCTGCTGCTACAGGTTCCCACCACCACGAACTGATCCCCTCTAGGGACCATGCCTTCCCCACTATGAGGGACCTTATCTTCTGAACTATGAACAGAACTAGGCTTTGGTCAGGTGTCTGGCCACAGTGATGAGAAAGGCAGCACAGCTGTTGTATCTGATAGTCACATGTGGTGAGCAGGCAGGGAGGGCATTGAGATTTGATTGGCAGTCAGTGTACAGAACCAAATGAGATGGGACAGGGCCATTCTCTAATGCGAAGACACATTCTGAGCCCACAAAAGCAAGAGTTGTCCACTCGGATTGGCCAGGAAGGCTTTGCACCAATCTTAATCAGACACTTGACTCTGGCCACTTCTGTCAGAAGGGAGCCCGGTCTGGTGTAGACCACTGGAGTGACAGAAGACAAGCAGAGCATGTCACAGTGACCTGCTCTGGTGCCTGAACTATGCAAATGCATGAGAACACTCCCAGAGAGGCTGTGTCTGGGCACATCCCCACAAAGAGAGCCTCAGCCAGGACCACTAGAAAGACTGGGGCAGAGGAGGGCCTGCATCCTCCCACAAAGATAAAACATGAGGATGCTGAGCCTAGTGCCTGGCACCTGGTGTCCAATCAATACATGGTAGCTATTATTATTGCCCATTAGGGATCGTCCCTCAGTGCCTGCAGTCAGGACATGATGGATGCAGGCTGTGTTTGTGTAATGGGGATTATTTATTAGTCACCTTGTAAAAAGCAATGACAGTAAGGCACAAAAGCAAGTTCCCACAGAGGAGTGTTATCTCGTGGAAATCAAAGCTTCTGCCTTGCCTTGTAGGAACCAAGAGCACTTGTCCTCAAAGATGAATCCAGTTCTGTGGTAAGCCCCTTAAGGGGAAGGCAGATGTGACTCCCATGGATTTTGTTGCTTTAAGGGGTATTTTTCTCTAGTCCCTAAGGAGCCAGAGCTAGGGTACCCAGGGGAAGGGAGAGCAGAGAGGGCTGGTGAGCAGAGTCAGGGGAGTCCCCTTGACTTCTCTACCTTCAGTGGTGTAGTACAAAGCCCAGGGGTGACAACTCTGCATGTGCATGTCAGTTTTTGTCAGTTGGGGAACCACTCCTATCCTCCCCCTCACTTGGCCCACTGTGAAAATGTAGCCAGGGCTGGAGAGATGGCTCGGTGGGAAAAGCACTTGCCACATGAACATGAGGGCCTGAGTTCAGACCCCCAGCATCCATGCAAGATGCCAGAGGTGGTAGCATCGCCCTTTGATCCCAGTGCACAGGAAGTGTAGACAGGAGGATCCCTAGGGCTTGCTGGCTCCAGGTTCTGTCTGAAAGAATAAGGTGGAACTTGGCATGGTGACACACTCCTTTAATCCCTCTGGAGGCAAAGGTAGGAGGATCACTGTGAGTTTGAGGCCAGCCTGAGACTGCCTAGTGAATTCCAGGTCAGCCTAGGCTAGAGCTAGAGCGAGTCCCTACCTTGAAAGACCAGAGAGAGAGAGAGAGAGAGAGAGAGAGAGAGGAAGTAAGGTGGAAAATGACTGGGTTAAGACCCTACATGGATATGACACATACATTTATACATATAAAAAATGTGGTCTACTATGGACTGCTGTCTATTTACATGTACTCTTTTGGAACACATAAGACGTTTCTTAATTTTCTTTTTTCAGTTAGCAGATGGAGCAGGAGTGTGTTTATGTGGTAATGTTCATTTAGCAGCCAAATCCCCATACATGAGATTAGGTCTTTTGTTAATTATTTGTTTAATAACAGCTCTGCCAAACAACAGTGAAGACCTAAAGACAACAATCGGCAAACTCTTCCCCAAAGAACACAGGGAAAATTTAAATTTATGTGTGGACTAGAAGGCAGCATGCAAATCACTTGTAATTAGCATACGATGAGACTGGGTGGCCACTGTGAATATAAACATTTATTAAGCACTAACATTGCCCTGATATTTTACGATCATTATCTTTCTCGCTCCTCGCAGGTATTCTGTGAGGTGGGGGGGCTATTAATTCTATTACTGTCCCCATTCGACAGTGGAGAAAATGAGGCACCCGGAGATCAAGAGACAGGATGTATTAGTTAGTTTTCACATCATTTGTGATCTGACAGACGCAAGTTAAAGGAGGAAAGGTTTATCTGAGCCCAGGGTTCAGGGGATAGAGTCCTTCGTGGGTAGGAAAGGCATGGCAACTGAAGTGTCTCAGCGCTCTGTGGTGGTGGGAGCTGCTGCTTCTCACATGACTCTTATCGAATAAGCAGAAAGCGTGGGCGGGAAGTGGCACTGGCTTTAACCTCCAAAGGCCCATACCCAGGACCCGCACCTCTGGCCAGTCAATTCCACAATCTTTCCAAACAGCATCACCAACTGAGAACCATGTATTCAAACACCTGGGCCTCTGGGGAAAATTTCATATCCAAACCCTAACACTGGGGGGAGGGTGGCATCCCAGAACCTCACAACCAGTGTCAGCACCACAGATGGGGCCTTTTGGTCAGGAACTACCACTTGAGCATGGAAGAAGGCATAATAGTCTTGGTCTTTTTTTTTCTCTCTCTCTCTTTTCTTTTTGGTTTTTCGAGGCAGGGTCTCGCTGTAGCCCAAGCTGACCTGGAATTCACTATGTAGTCTCAGGGTGGCCTCGAACTCACAGTGATCCTCCTACCTCTGCCTCCCGTGTGCTGGGATTAAAGGCGTGCACCACCATGGCCTGGCTTCATTTTTACTTTTTAAAATTTTACTTCAACAGATGGAGAAAACTTAAAGAAAAGTTGAAAGCATCTTCACATAAATAGACAGTAATTCCTAAAATATGCTTCTAAACCTAAGTTTGAAGGACACATTATAAAGTTGCAATCATTATTATTATTATTTTTATTTTTATGGCATTTATTAACACTGTTCTTGGAAAGATAGTATGTTTATGTTGTTCTTGTTTCTTCAACCTTCCTTTCCTGGAAACTTAAAATTAACTTTTTAAAGCTTTGATAGTGTCTGTAACATTTGTTTCTTCGGTCTTGTGCAGTGCTGTGTTTTGCTAGCTGCATATTTAATAGGATTTACCACTCACCACCGATCTTTTTACCACAAAATTTTCATTCTAGAGTTCAGTATTTTGATTGATCTCTTGTTTGGCTGAAGTCCACTGTCAAGCACGTTTTACAAGAAGGGCTCACGGGTGTTGTAGTCTCTGAACTTCTACACACTCAGGAATGTCTGCCTGTTGTCTAAATACTTAAATGACAACTTCACCGAGTGTACAATTCTTACGCCGTAATTCTCCTCAGAGTCAGAATGGATTGATTGGAGTGAGGCCAACCAGAATTATTTCTCTCTTGTTTATCTTGGTTTTTCTGCCTGGATGCCCATATGATTCATTCTTTCCCCTTGAAGTTTAGTGACTTGATGAGAATATGTCTTGAACATGATTGCTACATATAAAATGTTTGGAGACCTCATGGGCCCTTTTGATCTTGAGATCCAGCTGTCTCTATTTCAGATATGTTTCATTGATTATATCTTTATATATGTTTCCTCTATGGATATGTTGGGTCTTTTCTAGCAGCATTACACATCTATGCTCTTCTCTGTCATCATGTGTAAGCCATTTGATTTTTGCCATTTAGTGAGTTGTTTTCAAGCTTGCCTGCCAAGTTCCTGAGTCGTGTTTTCAGATTTGTGGAATCTATTCTCTGTCTCTTCTATCCTCTTCCTCTTCTTTTTTTGAATTTTGTTTGTTTGTTTATTAATTTATGATAGACAGAGGGAGAGAGGAAGAGGCAGGTAGATAGAGAATGAGCGCACCAGGGCCTCTTGCCACTGCAAACCAACTCCAGACACATGTGCCACCTTGTGCATCTGACTTTATGTGGGTCCTGGGGAATCAAACCTGGGTCCTTTGGTTTTGCCAGCAAGAGCCTTACCCGCTAAGCCATCTCTCCAGCCCTTCCTTCCCCCCTTCTTATACTGTTCTCCTCATCTTCCACGTCTTCCTCTTCTCCCCAACCTCTTCCTTTCCATGCTTTGCTGCCTTCCAGGTGACCTTTTCTCCTTGTTCCTGCTTTGCCAGTTCATCCTCCATTTCTTCCTCATTTATCATTGACATCCTTGGTGCCTTACTTTGAATTCCTTATTTCAAAATAACCTTCCATTTATTTATTTGAGACTGGAAAACCCAAGGGTCTTGTGTTGTGTTGTGTTGTTGTGTTGTGTTGTGTTGTGTGGGGGGGTGGTGTACATATATGCATGGCTTATGTGTGCTTGTATGTATGTGGGTTCATATGTGTTCCCATGGGTGTGGAGACCAAGCATTGATGTTGGCTGCCTTCCTTGATCTCTCTCCATTATATTTGCTGAGACAAGGTCTCTCACTTGAACTCAGAGCTCCCCGATTCAGCTAATCTAGCTAGCCAGCTTGCCCTGGGGATTCCCTGGCTCTGAGTCCCAACCAGTGGTACCACCATGCCCTCATGGTGTCTATATGGGTGCTGGCCTATAAACTCTGGTCTTCACACTTCGGTGGTAAGTGCTTTAACCTCTGAGAAATCTCCTTAGCCAGTCGCCACAGAACCAAGTTATTACTATTCTTCAACTTGCTTCTCTGAAATTCTTTCTGACATCTGTGTTTTCCATAGTCTTCCTTTCTTATTTCGCTTATGTATTTTAGTATTTCTAATTCTGTTTCCCTATTTATATCCTCCCTCTCCCCATCCCTCCCTCCCACTTTTCCCTCCCTTCCTATCCTTCATTTTCTTTTGGTATTTAGGGAGTGAACCTAGGACTTTCCATGCTAGGCAAGTGCTCTAGCTCCGAGCTGCACCCCCAGTCCTCTTCACACTCTTTATTTTGAGGCAGGGTTTTACTGAATTTCCCAGGCTGCACTTGCGCTTGTAAATCCTTCTGGCTCCAAAGGTAGCTGAGATTATAGACCTTCACCACAAGGCCTGGCTTGGAATTCTTTCCAGAAGAATCTTGATCTTGTTTCCTTCTCTTCTACTTCATGTCCACCTCCATCTTCTGCTTCTCATAAACCATGCCGGTGAATGGCCTCGGGTATTTGGTTGCTTGTGTCCATTTTAAAGAATTTGTGAGGAAGCTTCAGAGTGGGTAAGGGATTCTCTTCTCCCAATGGGAACACAGTTTGGTCTTGAAATGCCTGTCAGAAAACCATGTAGCCATTGACCATCTCAGCAAAGGCCCTCCCCACTGCCCATCTTCTCAAATTTGGAGCCTCCTCCTCTGGCTCTGCGCTCTGTAGTTTTAGCTTCTGTCCTCACAGGGATTAGCCTTAAGCGGATTTCCTTGCAGCTTTTCTTCTGGATTCACACAAAAGGACTCAAATAAGTCTTGGCTTATAGGGCCTTAATGGGCCATTAGGGGAAACTGGAACATCTGGGGCCAGCTGTAGCCAGAGGACAATGTCATGCAGGCTGGACTTGCTGGGGAGGGCCTCCCGAAGCCTCTTCCTCAATGTGCTTGCTCATTAGGGCAGATTCCATGAGTCTGAGCTGTATGTGCCACCTACATATTTGGACTTTTACAAATTATGGATCAACTCCTTTGGGCTACTCACACATAAATGACAAATATTTCAGTGCCTGACGTGGATTCATGAGCTTGTGACCCATGCACTTGTAAAGAGCTTGTGTATCCAAGGTCCTTGGGCTTGGTTTGGTGGGTTTTTTTAAATTTTTTTATTTTTATTTTTATTGCTGCTTGTTCTCTTGAAGTATTTTTTTTTTACATGAGTACATGTATGCATGCAGGCACTCATGTGTATGTAGGTATGTGTGCATGTGTGTATGTGGGGCCGGAGGTCAACATTGGGTATCTTACTTGATTGCTTTCCACTGTATTTTTGAGATAGGCTCTCCCACTAATCCCGGAGTTCACTGACTGGCCTAGCTAGGCTAGCCAGCAAACCCCAAGGAAACTCCTGTCTCCACCTCATCAGCGCCCCCCCCCCCACACACTTGTCTGACACTTGATGTATGTGCTGGGGATCCCTACTCAGCTCTTCATGTTTTCACGATAACCACATTACCTACTGAGCCATCTCCCAGCTCCCTTCTTGAAGTTCTTAATTGTGTTTCAACAAGGGGTCCTGCATTTTCATCTTGTGTTCGATACTGACTGGGTAGCTGGTCCTCCATGGACCCTCTACAGGCCTGTGCTCATTCATCCAGACCAGAGGAGGCTGCCCTGTGGAGAAACACAGAAACATGTCTGAGATGTGCCAAACAGGGAGTCTACCAGCCCAAAGGCTGCAAGGGGGAACAGTAGTAAGGAGAATGCAAGCATGCAGATGGAGGACCACCTGGCTCGGGTGACTGTCTTCTGGGCCCATAGCCATAACTAGTCATACTGCAAACTGGCCATTTTGCATGTCAGTGAGCTGAGGGTCTCCAGGCTTCAGGGGCTGGTGACATGAGCCTCCTTCCTATCTTGCTGGCTGCAGCTGGGTGATGGCCTCTCTGTCTGGAAGAAAAAGCACCTTTGGGTCCTTGCCTCATTTTCCTTTCTTTGCCAGTCGCAGAGGCAAGGGGCAGAAGCCCTTTTCAGATGGCTGTACAGCCAAGCCCCGGCCTTCCATGTTGACCACCATGGCTGGAAGATAGCCCTGCTCCCTTTCCAGGTTGCTCCCTTTCTTGATTTTCTTTCTTCTGTTTTATTAGCTACACACACAAAAAAGATTTTTATTACTCAAATGAGCTCTCAGCACGTCTGCTAATACACTCCTAATGGGCTTTAAGACTTAAAAGCAGCAGCATGGATCACCATTTGCCTGCTCAGCAAGAATTTGCCTGGTGGGAGGCAGGACTGGGGAGGGAGGCAGGCAGGAGACAGGAGCTACCTCTGTTGGCCAGACCCACCATGCAAATGAGCTGGGATGCGGTCCCAACATATTAAATGGATCAGAGCCGCTTCTCGTTCACATGTGCAAATTAGATTAATCAACCCAGACACACAGAGAGAATAATAATGTTGTTACTAAGAACACACAGGCACCTGTGGGGATGCTCAGGAACTATACCTGCACTGGGAATCATCTTTAGGTGATGGGTCACGACCTGACATCTCTCACAGGGTCCAAACCTGCCAATGATGCCTTCCAGGGCAACTGTCCGAGTCCCTTCTGTTGGGCTCAGCAGGCTCATGGCAGCTTCCAGGGCCTCCATGAGAAAGTAAATCGGCTCAGGCCTCTTCACTTGTCCTTAGGACCAAGCCCTGCACACCGGCCAGACTTTAGAGATACCACGTGGACTGAGGCTTTGGAGCATAGAACTTGGCATTTGATGAATTGACAAGGTCACTCACCCTGCTGCATGACCTTGGGAACTTGATTTGAAATTCAGTTTCTGCAGGTGCTAATGATAGTCCTTCAAGGGGTGGCTCCTGGGGAGTAAGTGAGACAGTATGCACAAAACATTCCTTTCTCCTTCCCTCCTCCTTCCCTGTCTCCTTCCCCACCTCCCTCTCACTCTTTCTTTCTTCCTCCCTTAACCCTCTCTCTCTACCTTCTTCCCTTCTTCCTCCCTTCTTAAACTTCTCCATACCCCTTCTTTTCCTTTTTTCCTCCTTTCCTTCTCCTTTCATTTCTCCTTTCCTCCTTCTTCCCACTCTTCCTCCTCCTTTCTCTCTTGTCTTCTTTTTCCTTTCTTCTCTACCCTTCTTCTATTTCTCCATCCCCCTTCTCTTCTTCCTTTCCTTTCCTTTCCTTTCCTCTTCCCTTCCCTGCATGCCTTTTTCTTTCCTGATTCATGGAATCACTTCCCTTATTCTCTAAGTGTATCACTAGACTTGACTTGATTCCACAACGTCTCTAATTTGATCTTCTAAGAAGGGCCCACAAGCCCACTTTGAAGAAATGGTTCCTTTTGAAGGTTCTTGTTGTCCCCATGCCAGTGGAGTGACCCCCGGCAAAAAACTTTTCCTTCCAATCTCTGCGTGTTCCATGCTCCCCTCCTAGAGCTTAGCTCGGCCCCTGTGTCCGCTCAGCTTCCTGTAGCCTCAAGGATGGTTAAGTCTTCCAGCCAAGACATTCTATCTGTCCCTTGCCTGCACAGCCCTGGTGGCTGATAGATGCAGAGTCCACACTTCTGTGCCAGGGCCTGTGGCAAGGAGGCTTCAGTGGAAGAGCCAGACATAGAGGTTCAAAGCATCACGGAGTGTGGGTTCTTGTCACTCTTCAGCCCTTTCCCTGCGCCACTTATTTCAACAGGCAGTGTGCGTCCTGAGTTGGCCCTGAAGGAGAGGGCACCTGGCAGAGCCAGAGGGGGGTGGCAGCCGCATATCGTGCTAACCAGAAGCAGCACCGAACGTCTTTGCACTTTCCTGAGGCCTTTCTGCCCGCGTCTTTTGTCTGCTTTCCTGGTTCATTTGGATAACTTTTCTTTTTCCGGTCATTTGCGGAAGGAAGCTCTGAATCATACAAGGGCACCATTGTCTGCACAGTGTGGTGGGTCTACTTCCTTCCAGTCGGCTGCTCATCCTTATGCTGCCAACAGTGGGTTGTACCACATCATTCCAGATGACCCCAGTGAGACAAGCACCCGCCCCCAGGGTGTGTCCATCTACAGAGATGTTTGTGGGATACAAGTCGGTGCCTGACACTAGGAAAACAAGGATAAACCTCAGCTGCAGGTGATGGACTATGAATAGAATTGGACATTGGGATTCCTCACGCCGTGCTTTTCCTACTGGTGATAAGCAATTTTTCTTTCCCAGATGAAAAGACAGCAGAGAGATGCAGTAAACCTCCGGCCCTACTAGGGCTGGAAACTCACTGTGACTCATTACCAGATGCTCCAGGAAGGGGGCCTGGGGAGACGGCTGCACGGACCTAAGTACTCTGGTGGACTCAGAGGCTCAGGAGCCGTCCATCAGGAGGTCAGTCACAGAGTCAGAATCTTGCTGGCAGGCTTTGCGTTCTAGACTATTGAGCCGGTAAGAAGTAGGGTGCAAAGGGTGTAGGTGTGAAGCTCCAGGGCACAGTCCTGATGTCAGGACCCTGTTGGCATCAGCCTTGTGGCAGCTTTTGAAGATGGCTTGACCATGCGCCTACAACAGCGGGTTTATTATTTTATTTATTTTTGGAGAGAGACACAGAGAGAGACAGACAGAGAGGGAGAGGGAGACAGATAGAGATGGGCGTGCCAGCAGTCTCTCAGCTGCTGCAAACGAAATCCAGATGCGTGCGCCCCCTTGTGGTCAAGTGCGGCATTGCACCCTTGCGTCACTTTGCATCTGGCTAAATGTGGGACCTGGAGATTGGAACTGCTGGAGATTGGAACCAGCGTTCATAGGCTTAGGAGGCAGGTGCCTTAACCGCTAAGCCATCTCTCCAGCCCACCAGTGGGTTTAAGTCAACGCTACAACATGGATCTCTGCTGTGCGGGGTGGCCATTGCTCTTTCTCTCTCCCTCTCTCTCGTTCTTTCCCTCCCCCCTTCATTCTTTTCACCCGTGAGAAACACTTTCACCAGGGGCCTCTTGTGTTTGGTGCTGACGAGCGCTCATGGCAATATTTCTTAGCTCCATAAACCAGCTGGTGTGTGGATGAGGCCAGTGACATTAGATTTCCCGTCCTCACTGTTCCAGAAGTGGAAGTGACTTCAGGGAAGGGGCATCAGGGTGACATGCATTTTAACTTAACAACTAACTGAAATTCCTTCCTTTTGGATGAATATTTATGGAATGTTTGCCATGTGTTGGGTACTGAGTTGGGCTCTGGAAATATAATGAAAAAAGAAAAGAAAAAAAAAAAGAACAGGTGCAATCTTTTCCTTCCTGGATCTTAAAGGGACCAGTAGCAGACAGACTTCCATCAAGAACCTGTCAATATGTGAAAAGTGCCACAGAGCCCATAAAGATTAGACCAGGATACAAACATGGCATTGAGAGATCCAGTCTAGTGCCAGGCATTGATCATTGAAGTGACCCTGGAGGCAGAGGCCCCACCAGGGAGTAAGGCAGGCATTCCCCTCTTGGTGAGTGTTAGCCTTCCATCCCTCCTTATCTCCCCTTCCTCCTGTGATAGCCCCTTGCCTTAACCCAAGGACACCTCCAGTCCCATGATTCCCTGGGTCTCATTTAATCTGTCTTCCCCTCTTTCAGATTTTGCCACTATCTGTACCTGCCATGTTTATTTCTCTTCCAAATTCCACTCAGGGTCCTTCTCACTGGTATATTATACTCTGCTGTTTTGCTTCATGACTTCCCACATTCTGAAGTTGAACAATTACCTCCATCCACTAGGAAAGCCATCTTCTAAAACGCAATTCTTAGCGAGTTAACCAGTGGAATTAGTTATGTATGCATTGCCCTGACAATACCTGACAGGCAGAACTGAAGGGAGGAAGGATTTATTTGGACTTGGCTTGTAGTTTCAGAGGCTTTTAGTCCATCATGGCGGGAAGGCACAGCAGAGCAGCTCAGATGGGTGCACATGGCTGAGACTGATCACCCCACAGACTAGGAAGCAGAGAGCAAGAAAGGAAGTGGGCAGGCAAGGAGGGGTAGCACACCCTTACGGATCTACTCCTAGACACCTACTTCAGCCAAGCCTTACCTCCAGCAGATTCCTGAACCTTCCAAAATAGTGCCACCTGCTGGGGACCAAACATTCAAACATGAGCCCTGGGAAGACATTTCAGAGTCAAGCCATAACACCAACTCATAGGGGAAGATGGTTCCGAGCTACACGTGGCACTTAGTAGGGAAAAGGGTGTTTCCAGGAAGGGCAGGCTTAGGGCTATGTACAAAATAGATGGAATTTGGATACAGGAAGTGGGTGGAGGAGGTTGTTGGAGGCCCTCAAAAGAGCATTATTTAGTATTGCTCAGGGGTCCAGGAGCATAGAACTGACAGTAGACAATTGCATGGAGCAGCCAGGAGGGGAGAGGAGCTTCCAGAGAACTGGCCAGAGAGGACCAAAACCAGATGACATGGAGTCAGCAGAGGTACCGGCAACGGGAGTAATGTGTCTTTATTGTCGCTTTTTTTTTTTTGCCATGTGTATGTGGTGTGCATGCATGTGTGTATGTGTGTTTGTATGTATAGATGTGTGTGTGTGTGTGTGTGTGTGTGTGTGTGTGTGTGTAGGCCAGAAGTCGATAAGTGTCTTCTTTAATACCAGCCCCCATATTTTTTGAGACAGGGTCATACACTGAACCTGGTGCTCACCAATTCAACTAGTGTAGCTAGCCAGCAAGCCCTGAAGCTTCACCTGCATCTTCCTCTGGAGCCCTGGATTCCTAGTGCATACCACCACAGCTAGCATTTACGTGTGTGCAAGGATTCTGGACTCAGGTCCTCATATTTGGGTGACAAATGCTTTATCAACTCAGCTATCACCCCAGGCCAGAATGTCCTTGCTCAGTAAGAGGAGTAAAGCATGATAGTGGCTGGATGAAGTAGTGAAGAAATGAAGAGAGATAGGGAGGGGGAAGTGAGGGTGATACCAGCAGGGACACCAGGAGACCTAAGGAGGGTGAGTTCATTGGAAAAGAAGAGCCAATCATATGCAGAGGATGGAGGCTCTGGTGCACCCAGTTTCTTCCATCTGTCTCTCTTTTCTTCTATCTCTGTCTGCTTGAAAATAAATAAAAATAATTTTTTAATAAAAAAGAAGAGCCAAGAAAAGCAGCATGGACAGTGGAGGCCAAGGTGGCTTGGACAGTCCACATAAGAGTCTCACTTTGGGGCTGGAGAGATGGCTTAGTGGTTAAGGCGCTTGCCTGTGAAGCCTAAGGACCCAGGTTTGACTCTCCAGATCCCACAAAAGCCAGACACATAAAGGTGAGGCAAGCGTAAGGTCGCACATGCCCACTAGGTGGCGCAAGCATCTGGAATTCAACGGTAGTGGCTGAGGCCCTGGCACACCATTTCTCTCTCTCTCCTCTCTCTCTCTGTCTCTCTCCCTCTCTAAAATAAAAAATAAAATAAAATAAAATAAAATAAAATAAAATAGTCTCAATTTGGGCAGGAAGAGGGAAGAGCTTCTGAGAGAGGAGGCAAGCAGGAGATAGCTTCATAGAGAAAACTGAGAGGAGAGGTGGCTGGCGGTGAAGGGAGCCTGTGTGGCCCCATTAGAATTCTGTAGGTAAGTTTTTGAGTAAAAAAGGAAAATGTAAACCTTTTGAACATTACCAATGTTTACAGAGTAATACCTGTGCAACCTCCTTTGCAGGCCCTTTCCTCCATTGACATCAGAAAGCTTTTTAGGATTCATGGTTTGAGGTGACACCTTCCAGGTCTGCTTCTCTACATCGTTACCATTATATATCAATCAAGGCTGTGATATATACATAAACACAGGAATACATACATATGCATGCACGTATACAGATGTTGATGTGGTTGTATTCACATATACAGGGTAATATACAGAAACTTGTGCTTTTACTCATTTAGCCTGTGGCCTTTGGGCTCTTTGTATATTTGTGTTCATTGTTGGTGGCTGTGAGTTATCAAACTGTTGTTGATGGACATTGAAGTGGCTTCCGGTGGTCTGTTATGAGTACTGTTGCCATGTGCCAATGTCAAGGCAAGCCGAGCTCCCTGACAATGTCTGTCAGAGGAACAGTGAGGAGTGGAATTATTGGGACAAAGAGTCCGGGAACAATTGCTATCTGTCCTCCCTAAAAGAAAGCCATACCAATTTACATTCCCACCCATCACCTGTGATGATTTCCCCTTCCCTCTCCCAGCCCTGGATTTTATCAGCTTTTCTCATTCCTGCCAATCTGATTGCCAAATATTGCTTTCTCATTGTTGTTTTGATTTGCATTTTCCTGATTATTAATGAGGTGCCTCTTTTCATACTCTTATCTTTTTTTCCAAGTGAATTACCTGAATTACCTGTTCATATCTCCCCCCTGCTTGTTTATTTGCCATTCTCTTACTGTCTTAGAACTTAGTATATTCTGTCACTGTTTTTTTCTGCTCTATAGTATGAATTTTTTTTCTACTCTGTTACTAGTATTTTTTTGTTTTGAGGCTTATTTTAGAAAAGATTGAGCCTGAAAGATACATTTTAAATACTTGCCCAGAGTCTCTCTAGCCAGAGCTGATTTCCTGACTCCCGCTGCTCCTCCAGATCCACTATTCTCTGTAGTGTGGCAAGGCTATGTTCTCCGTGTCTCCCATTCAGAAAGCTGCCTAATTTGAGACACTTGTAGGGGTGCACAGAGTCTTAGGCTATAGTCCCGGCGGTGACAGGGGATCCACAATAGTGCCTTTTGCTGGATCCACACCTTTTTTTTTTTCCAGTGGATGATTTTCCAAGACTTCACAGCTCACAGTTCAAGTTCACTAAGGACATACTGTTGTGAACTGAAAGGTTTCCAAGGGTGTTCTGCAAAACCCTAACATTTCATTCAAAGGTAGCATCTCAGGGGCTACCAGGAATAGGGGTTGCCAGATCTTGCCATTCAAAATGTGGGTCACCCAGCTGAGTTTGAATTTCAGAGAGATAACATGTGCTGTCACTATGTCCCACACAATATTCTAGCATACATACAAATGTTTATGTGATAGTCACCTGCACTAAAAATACCATTCATTGAATAACTGAAATCATATATATATTGGAGAGAGACACAGAGAGAGGGAGAGAAGACAGAGAATAGGCACACCAGCAGCCTTTCAGCTGCTGTGAACAAACTCCAGATGCGTGCACCCCCTTGTGGGCAAGTGTGGCATTGCGCCCTTGCATCACTGCATCTGGCTAAACATGAGACCTGGAGATTGGAACTGTTGTTCTTAGGCTTAGTAGGCAGGTGCCTTAACTGCTAAGCCATCTCTCCATCCCTGAAATCATATTTTGATTTGGCAGCTCTAGGCTGAGGAGATGGGATGGGCTCATGTAAAATCACCTCTAGCCTCAACCAAAGGGAACCAGCCCTTCAAAGGTCCCAGGTGTTTGGGTTTCAGAAGTGCAGGTACAGACAGTTCCGATGACTTGGCTGAGCTGGGATGTGGATCGTAGTGTGTGTAACAGATGAGCCCATGGGATCATCCAAGATCTATGAGTGCAACAAGACTCACTTTGCTGTTTCCACTTCTTGCCATGCTGGGAAGGGACGGGGAGGGTGGTGGAGAGGATGAGGAGTTGGCCCTTGGTTCACAAGGACTTCCCCTATCGAGAAAGTGAGGAAGGGTGAGGGGACCCAAGACAAGTTGTGCGATTCCCTCAAGACTCATCCACTTAAATGGAGTGAATCCGTATTAATTCAACTTAAATAACTATTTAATTGGCTCTAACTCCATTCCCAGGAGTAAATTCACAGCTCATGTATGGATCCTTGGGTCTCTGATTACTTCATATCTTACACTATCGCACATCTTATCACTTTGCTGGATTCTTATTTTAAATAGTTTATCATCTCTTGGGGGAAATAATCAACGTACAGTGAAATGTACCAATGTTAGGCATACACTTTGAGAGCTCTGACAAGTTAATGCATCTACCTGGTGACCTCCACAGTCAAAACATGAGCATTTCTGTCACTGCCAAACTTCCTTTGTGTCTCCCCTTTTATTATTTTTCCCCACTTCCGGCCTCCGGCAACTGATCTGCTTTCTGACACTTCATATTAGATTTGTCTCTCATAGGATTTCACACAACAGAACTGCACGATGTAATCATATGAAATCTACTTTTTCAGGCCTGGCTTCTTTTGGTGTGATGATTTCAAGAGTCCTCCATATAGTTGTATCCACTGTTCATTTATTTCTCCTGCTGAGGAATATTCTGTTGTCAATATGCCATCCTGTATTTATCCATTCACCTGTTGATGGAGATTTGGGTTGTTTTAAGTTTTGGACTCTTCTAAAGAAAGCTGCTGTGGGGGAACCTTTGTATGGAAGTCTTTGCATGGGCGTGTTTCACTTCTTTTGCATAAACGCACAGGACTTAGATTATTAAATGGATTGTGTGGTAAGGGGATGCTGAGCTTCTTTAAAAAACCTGCTTCAATTTTTTCCAGTGGATATATCATTTTTCCTTCTCATCAGCCCTGTATTGCACACACATCTTTGCTAAAACCAGGTATCCTCATCCTTCTGGGTTTAAACTAGTCTAGTGGCTGTGTAGGAGTTGTCTCATTGTGGTTACAGTTTGCATTTCCCAGATGTCTAATGATGGGAAACATATTTTCACTGCTATTTGGATAATGCTAGTTCAAGTTTCCTGACCATTGTTTCATATTAGTGAGTCATGAGATTACATACATATATTGCCATATATATGATCATATGTCTAAATATATATATATATATATATACACATATACATATGGATAGATATAGATATCTATGTACACATATAGATAGGTAGATATAGACAAGTATATGTCAGAGAGGAGAGAAATATTTGTCCCATTCAAACCATGAGGAAGTCCTATTGTCTTCTAGAAGTTTTATGGTTTAGCACATACATACAGTTGGGCCTATGATCCATTTTGCATTAATATTGGTGTGTGAGTTGAAGAATTGAGGGCCATTTACTTTTTGCACAGGATATCCAGTTTTTCCAGTGTCATTAATTAAAAAGACTATTTGGTCATATTTTTGCTACATGGTTGATTCCCAGTCAGCCTTTTTATTTTTTTTTTTTTTTTTTTTTTTTGAGGTAGGGTCTTCTCTAGCTCAGGCTGACCTGGAATTCACTATGTAGTCTGAGGCTGGCCTCAAACTCACAGTGATCCTCCTACCTCTGCCTCCCAAGTGCTGAGATTAAAGGTGTGTATGTACCACCGTGCCAGGCCCTTTTATTCTTTTTGCAGCTTTTTTTTTTTCAGTCAATATTTATTTATTGGGTTTCTGACACATGCTAGTGAAGTTCTGTTTAAATTTTTTATTTATTTATTTGAGAGGAGGAGGAGGAGGAGAGAGAGAAAGAGAGATTATGGGTGTGCCAGGGCCTCTAGCAATTGAAACAAACTTCAGATGCATGTGCCTGCCTTACATGGGTACTGGGGTATTGAACCTAGGTCCATAGGCTTTGCAGGCAAGCACCTTAACCACTAAGCCAGGTGCTATTTTAAGTGCTGAGGATCACCTAGGAACCGGGGGAATGAGTCTCTGCTCTCATGGAGGCCAAAGCCTAGCTTCAGGAGACAACCAACAATGTAACACAAGGTTCCGACATACGATGGGCCATTACTCAGCTTTCAAAGGAACCTTTTGTGTGTTCATACGTTAGCTCCATGGATGGATCTTGAAGGAACTGGGTTAAGTGAAATAAACCAGGTATAGAAAGACAGTCTGTGTACCATCTCACTTAGGCATGAAATTGCAATGGTTGAACTCAGAGCTTAGGATGGGAAGGCCGTGGGCTATAGGGGGTGGGATTGGGGAGTTTGGGGAGATGAGAAAAGCAAAAAAAAAAAAAAAAAAAAAAAAAAAAGTCCAATGTAACCAAAAATAAGAATAGACCTGGCACTAAAGCAAAATAAAACCATTAGAAAACAACATGGGAATATTCTGGGTTGGGGATACAGAAAGCAGTATTTCTGAAAAGGTAGCAGAGATCTGATGGATAGGAGGTGGCTAGGCCTTAGCTGTCTGAAGACAGAGACCTGGTCCCCAGTCTCCTCTTGCTTCCCCATAGCATCCACTGTGGTGGCAGGGGCTCTCTGCAGAGCCCGTATCTCAGCAGATGTCCCTTTAGGATCTCTCCGGTGTTCTTGCTGCTTTGGCCACTGCTCATGAAACTACATTTTTCATCAGAGCCTTCACTGCAGGTGGTTGGAAATGACTTGACCAGATCTGACTCCTTCATTCATCTCTTCCATCAATAGCACACTAAGTGCTCTTGGCACAGCACTAGACCTTGGGGAGACAGCAATGAATGAACCAATGGACCTGGTTACTGCTTCAGCAAGGGCCGGTGCGAGAGGAGGCTTACATGAGTGTTAGACATGAGTCTTAGGCTCACCTGGAGGGGATTGCCATGAAGCAATGATGGCTCTTGCTATTTTGTGACTGCTGCGTTAGCTCCCATCCCACCCAGGGTGGAGGGACAACTAGGGCTGATCTGAGGAAACTGCTGCAGTAGGCCAGGCCAGATAGGATGCAGGTGTGCATGCAGTGGAGCTGGGGAGGGAGCAGGAGAAAATCCAGGTTTCAGACTAGGACAAAGAGCAACAGTGGTATGAGTCATGTCTTTAGCAGGCACAGGAAGAAGGATGAGTTTCTAGGTAGCCTGATGAGGAGCTCATTTGGGGTCATGATGAAAGCAAGGATAGAGATATCTACTACTCCACTGGACTTAAAGGTCTGGAGCTTATAAGGAAGTTGCAGGTGGAAGGTTGAGATGTGGGATCATTCAGAGACCATGGTCATCTCCAGAGATGGGCTTAGCTACTTCTAGGAGGCACCTAAATTGATGTCTGCCCTGTGCCAGGCACATTGCCAGATGTATAGGATACTGGCTCAGACCTTGAGTTCCACCTAGCTCCCTAAGTTCAAATGTCAGCACCACCACTTCCAGCTGAGTAACTGTGAACAAGTCACCTCACCACTCTGTGGCTTTGTGATTAGAATAATAAGGCTAATAAATATACCTTGTAGGGGACGTTATGAAGATTAATTTACTGAGTACATGTATACTGTTTGGTGTAGTGTTACATTCTGTGACTTATGAGTGTCAATAATAGTATCCTTGTCATTCTAAGAAAATAGCCACATTATGACTTATTTTATATAGATAGAGGAGAACTGCCCAAGGTCATGGACTCAGAGTAAATATTTTGGACTTGAACACAGTGTCCCCAGAGTCTACCATGCAAGACTATTTCCCATCAAAGACAAAGGCCTGTACATCATTATAATAAATATATATTCATTTATGTGTGTTTGTGTAATTTTAATTTATTTTCCGACATTTTCTTTTTTAATTTTTTTATTGACAACTTCTATACTTACATACAAAAAATGCATATTTCCCTCCCCTCCCCCAATCCCCTTTAGAACTCCAATCTCCATCATATCCCCTCCCTCTCTCCATTAGTCTCTTTTTTAATTTGATGTCATCATCTCTTTCTTTTATTATGAGAGTCTTACGAAGGTATTGCTAGGCACTGCAAGGTCATGGATATCGAGGCCAATTTCTGTCTGGGCAGTTGCATTGTAAGAAGTCAAACCCTTCCTTTGGCTCTTCCATTCTATCTGCCCCTCTTCCGCAATGGGCCTTGAGCCTTGGAGGGTGTGAAAGAGATGTTTTAGTGCTGGGCACTCCTCCATCCCTTCTTCTCAGCACTATGTTGCCTTTTGGGAACAGATTACAAGAAGGGGAATGGCCTAAGTGAGGCCATGGGAAGAGAATGCATTAAAGAAGGGCAGGGGGAAGGTCAATCAAAATTCAAGATATTGTGAATAAGACTTATGTAAAACCTACTTTTTTGAATAATAGCACATCTAGAAGCTGTAGACTGTTATTAGAAAATTTTCAGTGCCTGGGATGGGATACCTTCCACTGAGTTGTTGGCCATGGAAGTCCTGGAAGCCTCCAAAACATTAAAGGCTATTGCCAAAGCCCTTGGTTTCCCTTGAGAAACAGATAGTGAGACTCTATTGCTGAAGACATCTCTTGCCTGAGAGGCAAGGTCACTGAGAAAGCAAGCTGGTGCTGAGCAGAAAACCTTCTCCTTGTAGACCAGCCAACAGAAAGCTGGAAAAAGCTGCACTTCATGCAGCCGTATGGGAGACAGAAGTCATCAGTGGTGAAAACAGTGGACCCTGAATATTCAAGTTTGGCCATACAGGCCCAATGACTGAACGGGTGCAATAGTGGCATGTCTGCTCCCTCTTCCGCAATGGACCCTGAGCCTTGGAGGGTGTAACAGAGGTGTTTCAGTGCTGGGCACTCCTCCATCCCTTCTTCTCAGCACTATGTTGCCTTTTGGGTCATCCCAGTGGTCATCGCCATCTGAAAAGAGAAGCTTCTCTAACCAGAAGTGAGGGTAGCATTAATATGTGAATATGACCATTAAATGTAGTGCTTTCAGGGCAGCTTGGTGGGAATAATAAATACATTTAGTCAGACAAGAGCAGGCTTTATACCCCTAAGGCTCATAACCTCCCCTGCCATAGACTTTTGATTAGGTTTTTCAGTACTAGGTATGTATTTCCTACCTTAGAAAGGGCCTTCAGTCCAATTATGGAGCAGTTGGTTACCCCAAGAGTAGACATGCCACTATTGCACCCGTTCAGTCATTAGGCCTGTATGGCCAAACTTGAATATTCAGTGTCCACTGTTTTCATTGCTGATGACTTCTGTCCCCCATATGACTGCATTCAATGCAGCTTTTTCCAGCTTTCAGTTGGCTGGTCTACGTTGAGAAGGTTTTCTGCTCAGCACCAGCTTGCTTTCTCAGTGACCTTGCCTCTCAGGCAAGAGATGTCTTCAGCAATAGGGTCTTATCATCTGTTTCTCAAGGGCAACCAAGGGCTTTGGCAATAGCCTTTAATGTTCATATTCACATATTAATGCTACTCTCACTTCTGGTTAGAGAAGCTTCTCTTTTCTGACATTTTCATACATATTTTGATAATAGTTGATACACATTATCCTCCTTAATCTCAGTATCCTTCTTATTGTCTGCTACTAGTGGCTCTGCCTCAGAAGAGAATGACTCACCCTCCCCGGAAATGTTTAGTGATCATTAGCTCATTATGGAGGGAGTGGCCTCTCAAGCCCTGCCCCCTTTTCTATGACAGAATGATGACTTCTTGACTGACACCCAGCTGGGCAGGGAGCACCTGCATCACAGCTGAGCCACCAGCCACAGGCAGCTCCTTCCATCACCTGGCTTGGGGCCAGGGACCTCTCAGACCAGGTCAGAAGCTTTTGCACACCTGAACAGGACATTGCCTTTATTCGTTCCTTGCCTTTTGATTTTCAGACCTTTCCTCCTTTCCCGGGAAGCCTTTCCTTGCAACCCCATTTCCCAAGAGCCCCCTGATCTAGTCACCCTTGGTTCTGGTGCACAAACATTGACTGGGCCAGTCCTGTGGCATTTCATGGCGTGATGTTCTTTCTGAGTCACCTGTGATACGTTAAGGGTCTTGAAATAAAAAAAATAATAATAAAAGAGTCAGGTTCTTTATGGCTCCTACCTTGGTCCAGGGCAGAGGACAGAGGACTTCATGGTGAGACTGATGGCATCTGTTCACCAAGCCTGGTGCCATGCATTATGCTCCAAGTGCCCTATTTGGAGAAGAGAGTTAGTCAAAGCCCTGGCCAAGAGAGCGTGGCAGCTTGGGGTTGAAGCCAGAAGAGCAGACTCAGAGAGATGGAAGGCTATTAGCAAATAAAGTACAGACAGAAGCAGAAGTTGTGACAGGAGCCTAGTGAAGGAGCAGGCTGAGTCATGGCCCTGCAGGAAGGCAGGCAGCCTCAGGGGAGGGCAAGAAGAGCAGACTGACCTGGACTTTGCTCTGTCACAAAAGGCCATGCATCTCTGAGCCTCAGTCTCCTCCAGGGTAGTATGGATATGACATTGCCGATTCCTCACAGGGTTATGTGAGGACTTGCGGCGGTTCTGTGCCCGCTTACCTTCTGAGGAGAGAGTTCTGCAGAGGGAAAGCCTGAAGCAGCACTGGAGGTGAGATAGAACATGGACGGAGAGAACAAAAGGAGGAGGCAGAGGTAGAGATAATCTCTGGAAACTGTGGCTCACTGGAAGCTTCCAGGACTGAAAGATTAGTGGGCAGTAGATAAAGGCAGCTTTGACCAGGCTTTGGGCTAGATTTGGGAAGTGCCAAAGTAAAGTAGGAGACACGTCTGTTGTCATGGAACTCCTGGTAATGGGGCAGTTAAACCCACTGGTGAAGGATTTCCAACAGCATATGAAATGGTGATCTAGGGCCGGGCCAGGGCACAACTCAGATGAAAATGCTACCTAGTCCTTCCTGAGAGCCTGCAATGAACCCGTCCCTCATGGTCCCTGGGGTGAGTGTCAGGGAGGCTCCAGGGCCCCTGTTGTGTGGACTACAAGCTTGCAAATGAGCACAGGTTAGTACCAGCAGGGCTAAGATGGCCAGTGCCTCCTGAGGACCTTGACTTCCATCCAAGGAAAAAAAGGCACAAGACTGCTGTGGCTTGGGGGCTTGATGTGCACTGTTCAAAGTAGTTAAATTACTTACCTAGAGACCCACAGCGAGTACTTGGCAGTGCTAGAACTGGCACTTGGGTCCCGTAGCAACACTGTCCAGCTTTTCCTCTATCTCCCCTTCCTGCCAGCCCCTGTGTGTTCCCAACAGATGGGCCACTTCCATCCATCTGCCAAAGTCTGCCTTCCTCCAGAGGAGCCAGGGCTGCCTCAGGCCCTGGCCCACATCAGTCCCTCCCACCCTCCCCCAATGCCAAACCTCTAATTAGCACCCCTGGCATTGTAGACTCCAGTGTGCGCTCGCTTGCTCGCAGTTCCCCTCTGACTCTTGCATCCCTCAGACCCCCAATAGCCTGGCTCCAGGTTGTCTTCTTGTTGGGCAGGTGGATGGGGCAGGCAGGCTGCATTCAGAACATTTTTGAGTCTCGACTTGGAGAAGGTGAAAGCCAGCTAGATAGCCTCTTCTGCACGAGATCCTCCGGGCAGCTTCTCCCGCATTCCCTGCCCACACAGCCTTGCCGCTTTGGCATTCAGCTACCGTATGTGCTTGGGTTGAATAGGATGGATTCTGAGGCTCATGTAAGAGAGCCATGGGAAGATCTAACGTCATATTCTCGTCTCCATCCAAACTGCCTCATTTTCCCTGACAGGTTCTATAATAAGCAAATGGTACACATTTGTATGTCTACGTGGTTTTTTTGTCAGTGTCATCTGCTTTTCCACATTGGGGCTCTGCTCAAGATTTCTTGCGAGAGGTTTTGTTTCTTTAAAAAGAAAGTTCAGGGCTGGTGAGATGGCTCAGTGGTTAGGTGTCCTTCCTGTGTGAAGCACCAGGACCTGAGGGGGCTGAGACCACTCAAGTTACAAGCTTCAGAATCCACATAAGCAGCTGGGTATGGCCACACACATCTGTAACCCCAGTCTTGTGGGGGAGAGAAGACCAGAAAATCACTGGCAAGCTCCAGAATCAGTAAGAAATGGTAAGGGACTCCTTTGCAAGGAAGGACAGGCAGGTAGGTGATAGAGAGGGACATGTGATGTTCTCCTGGGGCACTGACCACCAGCGAGGACCTGGGATACCATATCAGCACATACATGTCACATACCACACCACAGATAGTACATGAATGCAACAAAAGAGAAAGTTTGGATTTTGGAACTTCCAAGATGACTGCCTTGCCTCTCCAGCTGTGATACCAGAAGAGCCTGCAGCCTGGACGTGGCCTTGGGCGCAGTTTAGAGATGGCAGATGAAGGTTTCAGAATCTTCACTTCACTGGCTTAACAGTGAGCCCCACCCTTGTCTAAGAAGCTTGGCCTCCGTCTGAGGCTGGATCGTGGTGGGGTACAGGTGAGAATATAGAGTCCTAGCCTCGCCCGTCCATTCTCACTCAGGAGCAGGGAAGGCCCATTCTGTCTGGGTTTTTCTTAGCATCCCTAATCACAGTACAGGAAAATACAGAAATGAGAAATGCTTTCCCAGGAGCCTCTTTCTCTCTAGTCCAGAGACCCTTCCCCCAGGGTGCTAACCCCAGGAGCCATAGGATGGTAAATGCGTAGGGAAGCACCTTTGACCCACTAGCTAATGTGATCTCCCTTTGGCCTTGATCATCGTGACCTTCTGCATTCATATGCTGCAGAGAGAGAAGGGCCCAGACAGTGACCACTGCATACTCATAGACCAGATCTAGGTACAACCTGCAGGTTCTATCATTACTTTCTACATGAGCAGTCACCAGGAAGCTGATGGTGGTTGGTGCCTTCCTTCCCCTTCTTCATCTACATTGCTTTTTCTTTAAAAGAAAAATTTAAAGTTTATTTATTTATTGGGGGGAGAATGGGTGCACCAGACCTCCAAATGCGTGTGCCACCTTGTGCATTTGGCTTACGTGGGTCCTGGGGAATTGTACCTGAGTCCTTTGGCATTGCAGGCAAGCGCTTTAACCACTAAGCCATCTCTCTAGTCTCTGTTCATCTACATTGGGGAAAGTGCTCCCAGAGGAGGTAGCAGGTGGGCAATCAGCTGGGTGGGCTGTGCCCTGGATGCTGGAGCCTCACCTCCCCCCATTTTTTTGCATGTGTGTGCACGTGCACATGCGTATGCTTGTGTGTGTGTTTGTGTGAGAGAGACAGACAGAAAACACTTGCATATGGAGGCCCAAGATCAACATTGAGACTTCCTTAATATCTCTCCACTTTATTTTTCTGAGGTAGGTAACCCCCCCTCCACCATGACATTGTGCTGATGAGACACAGCAGGATTCAGTGACTGTCTCAAAGACAATCAGCTAGAGGGTGGGGAGAAGAACTTGAATATGGAAGCTCGCTTGAGAGCCCAAGGCTTAGGCACCATGCCACTGTGCAGTCTGATGGCAGAGGCCTCTTGCTCAGTGTCTTCCAACTTCAGCTCACCCCATCCTACTCTTGTCTGTGCTCTGAGCTCGGAAGATAGAAGCTCTGCCTGAGTTGGACACCTTGGCTTTGTCCCTCTCCATTCCACAGCCCTAATTATCTTTTATACCAATCCACTCTCTCCAGTGACCCTGCCACCTCCTGGTCCCAGGCTCTGTCTTCTCTCATCTGAACGCCATGTATTGTCTGCACTTTGTTCACTATTGCCCTGACAGTCTCTTCTGCACAAATTCCTAGCCAACTTGACCAAGTTCCCCATCCAGCCTTCCTATGCACCTGGGTGACCTCAGCCCTGCTCCCTGGGGTGCCTCACCCATAATTCTTCTCCCTAGCACGCCTCCTTCAGTGGCCACCTTTGCTTTCCCTCTCTCTCCTTCCCTCCCTCCCTCTCATTCTTCTCTCTCTCTCTCTCTCTCTCTCTCTCTCTCTGTGTGTGTGTGATGTGATGTGAATGTACATGTTCATATGTATGTGGGTGCATGAGGTCATGTGTGCACATGCATGTGAAGGCCAGAGGTACATGCCAGGATGTCAGGTGTCTTCCTTAATTTCTCTACACCCTGTTTTTATTGTTTTGTTGTTTTTGAGATGGGGGTCTCTCACAACCTGGTGCTCACTGATTCAGCTAGACTAGTGAGCCAGCAAGCTCTAGGGATCCTCTTGTTTTCACCTCCCCAGCAAGAGATCATAGGCAATGCCCTGCTTTTATGTAGGTGCGGAGGATCTAAACTCAGGTCGTCTGGTTTGTATAGCAGGCACTTCACCGACCTCACCACCGCCCCAGTCTCCGCCTTTGTTTTCTTCATATAATGACACAGCAGTGTTGTCACTTGACAGACACCTGTCTTCTTCATGAGGCTGAGCTCCAGGAGACTGGGGACCTGTCTACTTCTGGTCTTTTTGTGTCCCAAGTATTTGGTCTAAGGCCTGATGTAAGTTCAGCCTGAAATACGTGATGAACAAGTGAAACAATACTGAGAGGGCAGGAGAGAGAGGAGGTGAAAGGAAGCATGTGATTCAGTCCTTAGCACCAGACAGGTGCCCAATGATGAGCAAAGAGGTCTTGTGGGAGGTGAGTATAATCAGTCTTGAACTTGAATGTTACCTGAGGCCCAAAGAGGGATGCCGACCACAGATAACTGGAGTGGTGGCTGCACATAGCTGGGGAGGGCCACCAAGAACCGAGCATGGTTGCTGCAAACAGCTGGGAAGGGAACTGAACAGCCGGGAAGTAGTGAGTGCACATATCCGTAGGTGGTGACTGCGAGAGCAGCAGGCCCACACTCGCACACTCCCGAGAAGCAAGCCCATGGAAGAGTGGGTGGGGAGCGCAGAGAGCCAGGCGCTGAGCTGGAGGCAGCTGGAGGCTGCAGAGAATTGCAGGCAAAAGAGTGCATGAACGCTCACACAGGCCTTGGCCGAAGCACACTCAGATCACACTGGCCCCCTCCACAGTATCTCCCTCCCTCCCCTTATCCATGGAGTGTCTCTCTCATGAGCCCCTAGACAAGCCCAGTCCACGCCCATGGCTGATCTTCTGAGACACTTTCTTCTTCTGCGGTCTGGCCGCCTCACATCTTGATTCCGCATCGGGTGTGCTTCCATGCATGCCCCCACCCCCAGTCTTTGCATAGACCAGCCCCTTCTCTGGGAAACCGTCATGCTTCCCTTTGGATCTTAGTTCCAGTGTGACGTTCTCAGGTTCTACTCTGCCGTCCTCCTCCATCCTCAAAGAACAATGCCTATGGTGTTTCTGTGTGTACTTTCTGGGTTTCCTAGGAGCTTCCAGAAACATGGAAGCCATGACTATACCATCTGTACACACTTACACTCAGTCCAGTGTTGGGTACACAGCAGATGCTCAGACATGTGAAATGGTTGGATGGAAGAATGGATCAAGGGCTGAAGTAATGGCTGAATGCACAGAGAGTCCCTCAAAGGCAAAGTTAAAAAAAAAAAAAAAACACACAAAGTGGGGGCTGGAGAGATGGCTTAGAGTTTCAGGCACTTGTCTGCAAAGTCAAAGGACCCAGGTTCAATTCCCCAGGACCCTGGAAGCCAGATGCATAAGAGTGCACACATCTGGAGTTCGTTTGCAGTGGCTGGAGGCCCGTGTGTGCCTATTCTCTCTCTCTCTCTCCTCCTCCTCCTTTCTGTCTCTCCCTGCCTATTTCTCACTCTCAAATAAATTCAAACAAAGAAAAATCACACAAAGTGGCACTCATTAATTGAGCACCTACTGTATGCCAGGCCCTGCGGTCAGTTCTCCCCTTCTACACAGTCCTCAGCATGCATACACCTGAGCCCCTGTCCATCTGTCCCGACTGGGGGAAGACCCCCATTCCTTCCTGTGCTCTGCCAGAAAGCCTGGTGGGAGGAACAAAGCACTATTGCTCACATCCTGACATTGTTTCTCCTTCACTTAGCTCCAGGCCAGAGCAAGGAAGGAGCCAGTAGTTTACCCATCCTAGGAAAAGACTTCAACCCGAGATAAACCACGCCAGATGTGACCATCCGAGTCTGTGATTGATTTCCAAGGAGGCTTCACACCTTCATTCCAAGACCAGCCAGGAACATCCCAGGAATCCTTCCCCTGCCATGCCAGCCTTCCCAGGTCTAGTCATTCATGGCTGTGCAAGGTCCACAAGGATGATGCTCCCTGGCTGTGGGTCACATGCCCATCCACTAACTGCCTATCAGAATCCTGCAGATCTAGAAAGAGACCCAGGCCCCCTGACTCACCCAGGAACATAAATCCACTAACAGACTCCAGTAATAATGTCTTTAGAAAGTACTGGTTGGATGCCAGGTGTCGCTCCAAACTGAAACTCAGAGAAGCGAAGGAACTTGCCCAGGGCCAGACAGCTAGTCCATGACAGAGCCAGGCTTTGAATCTAGGTACTTGGGCTCCAGGATCCTTCTTAACCCCTGTGTCATAGTTTGAGTTGGCCAGATGCAGACAAGGAGACACTTGGGCTCACAAAAGTCCACTCCCGCACATAGCTTTCCCAGTGTAACAGCTAACTCCTGCCCCTCCTCTTTTTCTTTCTTCCCCCTAAGTGCATTCCCTGTGCTGGCTAAAAACCCTACACAGAGCTAGAATGGGTCTCTATTTACCACTTTACTCTGCTGTCTCAAGTGGATCTGCTTTCCCAGTCTGTCTGGGGCCTGCTGGAACCAAGGCTTGCCTGCAGTTCCCTTGGATACTAGGACCTGCTGTGGGGGAGGGGCAGGCCCAGACTCCAGTGGCTGGGAACTGAAATGCCTCCTTTATCTTCTCCAATTAATCCCAGGGTGCCTTGGGGAAGAGCTCAGGAGGGAAAGAACAAAAAAGCCTGCTGGGGAGGTGCAGGGTCCTGGTAGGCATAGCCAGCCTGGCATCTCCCCAGCAGCCACAGGGTGTGGGGTGGGCATGGGGAGCAGGGTGGACTGAGCAAGGCCACAGGAAGCAAGCTGGAGAGGAGTAAGCAGGTGGAAGTCCAGAGAGACAGGAATGCAGGTGGAGCACAGAGCCTCTGGGAAGCAGCCTGTGTGCTGCACATGTGGCATGGAAGGTGGGGTGGCTGCCCTCCATCCCACTGGCTGTGTGTCACTGGGCATGTTGCTTGAATTTAGTGGCTCTGGCTCCCCTCCTCTGAAATATTCATGGTGATGGGATGCACTTCTTAGGGATTTAATGAAATGACCTTGCAGAGAGCTTAATCTAGCGCCTGGCATAGCGCGTTATGGATGGGGAAACATGCCTCTTCCCCATTCCCTCCAATCCCAACCGTAATGGCAGTTGCGTTCTTGTACTCCCCAAAGAGGAGAATTCACAACGGGCCGCAGGTAGAGTGAGCAAGTAATCAGGGTTTATTTTAGCAAGCAAGTAGATTTTTAGCACATGGGAAAGCAAAAGTGAAAAGTAAATACACGCTCCGGAGCCGAGGCCTGACCGAGCGGAGGGGCAACAAACAGCCACGGGGTTGCCTCTGCTGTCTGCATTTACAAGCTTGTTCCACCATTTCTCCTCCCTGTGCCCGCCCCTGGGGTGGTTCAAAGGAGACCCCTTCCCTGGGATAGTTAGAGGCTCTCTTAGACTTTGGCCTCACCCACAATTCAGTCTGTTCAGATTAGATGTGGTAGATGTAAGGCTGTGTACAAAGCTGCGCTTTCCCATGAAGTTGAAAGGTTCCCTAGGCGAAAGGCAGTGCTCCGTGCATGTGCTGCTTCAGGAGGGGCTGTATGGGGGCTGGCTTGAACCTGCCAAGACCAGCTTTCCCCAGAGTCCCATTCCCTCTTACAGCTTGGCTATCTCCTACCCTCCTGTGAGCCTCCATACTTCTCTTCTTCAGTGTTTCCAACCTTTCCATTTTAATCCTGACATTTACCATTTTATTTATTTATTTATTTATTTATTTATTTATTTATTTATTATTTATTTATTTATTTATTTATTTTTATTTGAGAGAGGAAGAGGCAGAGAGAGAGAGGAAGAGGAGAGAGAGAGAGAGAGAGAGAGAGAGGGAGAATGGGTGTGCCATGACCTTTTCAGCCCCTGTGAACGAATTCCAGATGGCGTGCCCCTTGTGCGCATGTGCGACATTGCACGCTTGCGTCACTTTTACGTCTGGCTAAAGGTGGGCCCTGGAGATTTGAACAAGCATTCTTAGGCTTTGTAGGCAGGCACCTTAACTGCTAAGCCATCTCTCCAGCCCAACATTTACCATTTTAACTGTCAAAGGCCTGCAGTAAGTCTTACTGTGGTTGGTAGAGAACGTGATGAGACTGACACTGGGGAAGAGCAGAGGGCCGTGTCATGGCAAGGCTGGGGCCTCAAGGAGGCCCAGAGGCAGGGCCGGCTCTTGTGTGTCCTCTCATGACTCTAGTCCTGAGTCTCTATAGTTCCTTAGCTGTGCCATCCACTCGTGGCCTTTGTGTCACTCTTCACCCTGCCTCTTCCCTCTTCCACTCATCTTTACATGATCTACTAACCCTTAGGCCTCACATTAGACCTCATTCTCTCTGGGCAACACTTCCGGGCTCTCAGCCTGTAGGTCTGGCTTAGATGCCTCTTCCAGAGACTCCAAAGGCCACCTATTTAACCCCATTTCTCTGCCACATGGGATGGTGGCTATACCTGCCTGTCCCCTAAGAAAGCAGAGTACTTTTTTGTTGTTGTTGTTTGGAGAGAGACAGAGAAAGAGAGGGAGAGGAAGACAGATAGAGATGGGCGCGCCAGCAGTGTCTCAACTGCTGCAAACGAAATCCAGATGCGTGTGCCCCCTTGTGGTCAAGTGCGGCATTGCGCCCTTGCGTCACTTTGCATTGAAAGCAGAGTGCTTTTGTATCTTTTTCTCAGGGCATAATCCCCAGGGATTCACAGACTGGGACCCTGTGGGAACTAAATAAATACATTGGTAAATACTCCTGTGTTAGGTGATAGCATACTGGCCCATCTAATCCAGGTGTTTCCTGAAGACTGTGACTCCATTTTGATCGTCAGGTTGGTTAAAATAAGAAAGGTCTAGGGCATCAGTGAGGCTTGATGTTAGGAGTGTCTGTGAGGATCAACCGAGGGGGAAGACCTGCCTGGAATGTAGGAGGTGCTATCTCATGGACTGGACTACCAGGCTGGTGAGGACAAGGGTCTGAACATGACCTCTGTGAGTGTCCTGTCTCCATGGGGTCCGGTTCTTCCCACTCACCTCATTCACAGTTTTACACCAGCTAGGCCTGCTGATGAATCTACCCACTTCTTACCCACTCCATTAGCAGACTGGGGGCCATCTCTTCTCTTCTGGACAAGAAGGATCCAGCCTAGAGTAAAGCCCTCCCTCCCTCACTCTCTCCTTACCTTCCTCCCTCCCTCCATCCTCTTCTCTCTCCCCTCCCTTCCTTCCTTTCCTTCTAGCTCCCCAGCTCCTAACTAACCTCCTCGGGTACTTCCTCCCCCACCTTCCCCTCTGCCCCCGCTCTCCCTCACTCCTTGTTCAGCAGCTTGGGCTCTGACCTGAGTCTGTCTCTCCCTTGGCCCTCCACTGTGTCCCAGTCAGCCACTTCTACTGAGCCCAGCAGCTGGCATCCCTGGAACACCTATGCAAGAACCATGGCAGGAACTGTGCAGAGATCTCTCGTGGAATTTAAATCTACCCAAGGAGGAAGACATTGGTGACCTCATAAGTGTTAGGCCTGCAGGAACAGTGTTTAGGAGATGGAGATCCCCAGTCCACTCGTGTCTAGATAATTCTCCCTTGGGTCAAGCCCGTTTGAGCTCTAGTAGACGCCATGAGTCTTCCGGGTCAGAGGATAGTCCAGGTCGGAAGAGGAGCACCAGCTGCTCCTCAGGCTGAGCTGGTACCAGGGGAGAAAAGAGGCCAGAGCTAGAACCATAGGATGCACAGCACTGGTAAGGCTCAGCCTGGCCAGACATCCCTGAGATGGAGGCCTTTTACCAGGGAGGCCTTTCCTCTACCCCAGCACCCTGACAGGACCCCACCCAGAGTATACTAAAGTCCACCTTCCCTCTCTCCCTTTTTTCCTTCTTTTTCTCCATCCCTCCTTCCCTCTCTCTCTTTCTTTCTTCCTTCTTTGCACTTTCCAGCTCCTAACCTTCCCCAATTAGGTACGCATTAGCCTCTGCATCCTTGTCACCATATCCCCAGTGTCTCCTGCCCTTGTGTCCATCTCCACACCCTAGACCCCACTGACCAGGTTTCCTCCCGAGCCTCAGTGTGACAAATGGAAACCCTGAGCAATCCACACGCAGGCTTCCTGGGCAGGTGGAATCAGTACATTCAGTTGAGGCAGTGACCCTGGTCCCTTGGCTCAGCATCAAAGGCCCCAGAATTATCAGCAAGTTGCTTTTGAAAGAGTAGAGCAATGAAACGTGTGAGGATATAACTTTTAATTTAAAATCCTGTGCCCTGTGCATTTGGATGTCAGGAGGGATCTTGAGTGACATTTGTGGAGCTGCCGGGGTGAGCTTGTGAGGTCAAGCATCCTCATTAGCCATGCTTGGAGGCAGCAGGGGCAGAGGGAGCAGCGGGGCCTCGGCCAGCTGAGCTTCTCCCTAGCTGGAGGGCAACAGAGCTCAAATTCAGTTTGGTGTCTGCCAGGCAGGGCCACCGCCAAACATGGCGTGAGCATCCACAGGTGGCATGGTGGAGTAGCAGAGGAGCCACCTTGGCCATAAGTCCTCTGCCCACTGGAGAGGGGAGGCCACAGGTACTTTCTCCATGGTACGTGTGTGTGTGTGTGTGTGTGTGTGTGTGTGTGTGTGTGTGTGTATGTGTGTGTGTGTGCCCCGTGTGTGGCATCATCTCTACTTCCAGCAAATGAGATCTTGGTTGCCTGAAATTTGATCACACACAGAATCTGGGCAGACAGATAATATGTGGGATTCCCTAACTTATGCAGCAGTGTGTGTGTGTGTGTGTATACACTTGGGTGAGCAAGGGCCTGTAGATCTACTGAAAATCTTCACATTCTCTAAGGGGTACATTCATTTATTTAAAATACATTTACTGAATAATTACCATAGACCAGGTCCCATGGTCCTGTTCTAAATATCGGAAATAGCAAGCAACCCATGTCTGCAGACTCTCATTAGGGGTAATAATACATAAACAAATGTATGCATACAGTAGTCGGTAGGTTTATGTGCCATAGAGAATAAAGGTTGCTAAGGGGCATACAGAGGGGGAATGAGCAGCGGTGTTATTGGGAAGGACCCTACAGACACCAGGAGCCCTAGGTGTGGACTGTTGTGTGGATTTCCGTCTTCATAAATGGTGTCCTAGAGCCATTGCGCCTGCAGAACAGGTCTGGGTGTGATACTCTCAGAGGACAGGCCCTCTGGGATGGTGTTGCAGTCAGGTTTGCATTGTTGGCAGAAATCCCCTGACCAAGAGAAGCTTGTGGGAAAAAAGGTTTATTTTGGCTTACAGACTCGAGTGGAAGCTCTATGATGGCAGGAGAAAACAACGGCATGAGTAGAGGGTGGACATCAACCTCTTGGCCAACAATAGATGGACAACAGTGACAGGAGAGTGTGCCAAACACTGGCAAGGGGAAACTGGCTGTAACACCCATAAGCCTGCCCCCAACAATACACCACCTCCAGGAGGCATTAATTCCCAAATTTCCATCAGCTGGGAGCCTAGCATTCAGAACACCCAAGTTTATGGGGGACACCTGAATCAAACCACCACAGATGGGAGGATGCGGAAGAGACACTGGCGAGTGGAACTCCATGAAGTTCAAAGCACCTAGCCTGGGTTTCCTGAGGTGGGTCCACCCAGCTTGCTCCTTGGACATCTTGTCTGGCTTACAGTGGCTGCTCCGTCTGTATGATACTCTCGTCTCATCCTCTGTCTTACTATGTATGCTCAAAGGGAAAAGCAGTTCATTCATTCAAATCAACTACTGTGTCTAGACGGATGGGGGTTATGGGGGGGTTCCAGTCCTAACATTACTCCAGGGAGAAGCTCCTGGAAGTTGGTGGTGACTTGACTATATGGCTTGTGAATCAGGTTCTGAGGTACTCCTGTGGTCTCTTGGTACTCGAGTTCATGCTTGTACATTCACTGGTGTTTTTCTCACGGTCACCATGTGCCTGACCTTGGGAAGGAGTCATGCAGCAAAAGCCACTTTATGCCAGGTGTGGTGGCACACTCCTTTAATCCCAGCACTCAGGAGGGGAGGCAGAGGTAGGAGGATCACCGTGAGTTCGAGGCTGCCCTGAGAATACAGAGTGAATTCCAGGTCAGCCTGAGCTAGAGTGAGACCCTATCTCAGAAAAAAAAAAAAAAAAAAAGCCACTTTACCACTGATCAGTCTTATAATGGCAAGCAGACCACTTAAATGTCTGTAGATCTCAGCTTCCTTGTCTGTAAAATGGAGATGGCCAGAGACTTCTGACAGGATTTACTGGGTCATAAATGTGAAGCAGTGTGTGCAGGTGATAAACATCACTCATTGGGACAAACACCCTGACCTGCTTGTGTTTGCACCCCTACTGCCTGGCACGGTATCTGCTTGTGGAAGAGTGTTCAGAAGAAAGGCAGAATGGGCAGCTGGTGAGAGGAATCCTGCTGCATGTGGGGTTCTCAGTTTCGGGTGCCATGTGACATGTGCATGGGCCCATGTGACCCACAGACATCTCTTACAGGCTGCTACGAAGCCATAGCCAGTGCCTGGCCCTGTGAGCCTCTGCATTGTATACTTGAGCCTTTGATATACAGGGGATGTTTGCCAAGGGAGAAAAATGTTATTGGACTTTTTTTTGTGGTTGTAAAGATTACTTCTTGATGAAAACACACACAAAGAAAGACTTACAAGCTACCCTTAAGGTAGGCAAATGAATGATGTGTGTTTATAGCACTGCAGCCATTGCTCAGGGCTGTCAGCTGTGTTCATTGTGGTGGGGCCGGAGTAGAAGCAGAGAAGCAGCCCCAGCCACATGCCCGAGGGCAGCCTGTTGCAAAGCTGCATCAGCCACGCTGCAGATCCCTCGGTCCTTGCCTTTCTCAGCTTGTCTTTTTGTTCTACAGAGGATGCAGCCTTTCCCCTGAGGTCTGTGCCAGTCCATGCTCGCTCCTAAAACTAGAAGGACATTGTCCCGTGTTTGTTTGTCTGTTCGGGGTGCCTACCTCTTGAGTATGGAGGGATCAGGCTCTTTCCATGTGACCTTGGCCAGTTCCTCGACCATAAACGGTAGGATGCATGGTTGTCCCTCTCAAGGGTCCCTTTTCCATGAGTGCAGTTCCCTACATGGAATATGTTGAGGAGAAGAGGCCATGTGTAGGAAAAGAATCATTTTCAGGCAGCTGTGTGTGGTCCACTTCTGTGATGGGTCATTTTCCTTTTCAGCTTGACAGATGTAGAATCACCTGGGAGACATACATCTGGGTTTGTCTGTGAGGTTGTCTCAAGAGAGGTTTTGCACTGAGGATGACAGACCTGCATGGTGGTTTGATTCAGGTGTCCCCCATAAACTCGTGTGTTCTGAATGCTTGGTCCCCAGCTGGTGGAGCCTTGCTGGAGGGGGTGTGTCACTGGAGGCAGACTCCCTCTTGCTAGAGTTCAGCTCACTCTCCTGCTGCTGTTTTGCACCTGCTGTGGTAAGGAGGTGATGGCCAGCCTCTACTCATGCCATGCTTTCCCCTGCCATCATGAAGCTTCCCCTTGAGACCGTAAACCCAAACAAATCCTTTCCTTCCATCAGCTGTTTTTGGTCAGGTGCTTTGTGCCAGCAAGGAGGAGGTAACTGCCACAACCTGTCACCATCCGTGGGTAGCTATTTCTAAGGAGGAACCACTTCTGCCTGACCCAAGGGTTCATTGCCATAGTGGCCCACGTTGGGCCTCTGGGGAGATCTTCCACCCCATAGTCATCCACGACCACATGTTACTTACGAGTCCTGCTTTTTCTCTCCCGAGGGTGGCTTTGGCCTTGGCTGTGGTCCTCCTAACCGCCAGCCACTTTATATCGACGGCTTGGAAACCGCAGGGCTGCAGTTTCAATGACCATGGCTGCAACACTGCTCACCACCCTCGCTTGCAGAGTGTGTAGGCTGTGCCGGGCACTGCGGTATGCTCTTCACGCATATTCCATTGGTCCTCTAGTGACCCGTTATCACCATCCTAAGTATACTGACAAGGAAACCGAGGCTGGGGAAGGAATTAAGCAGTGATGCAGGTGTTGGCCTGGGAGAAGGTGGTGTGGGTTAGGGCAAGAGGAATGCGTTTTGCAGTTGCCCTGTCGAGTTTGCCCACTTAAGTCTCCAGGAAGCAGGAGAAGTCACGTGGACACATACAAGCACATGGCTTGTATTGGTTTTCTCACTGCTGTGATGAAAGGAAGGAAGGGTTTCTTTTGGCTCACAGTTCATGGATCCAGGCCCATCGTGGTGGGGAAGGCATGGTGGCAGGAGGTGGCCACATTGCATCAATAGTCAGGAAGCAGAGAACACTCATGTTCCCCTTTTTGTTCAGGTTGTGACCCCAGCGCATGGAGTTATACCACTCCATGCATCTTCGCATCTCAATTGACCTAATGTAGAAACACCTCACAGACATTCCCAAAAGGTTTATCCTCTCGGTGACACTAGATCCTGTAAACTTGACATTAGCACCCATCACATGGTCCATTCCCTTTCATACTTAGACCTTGGAGGCTAGGAAAGAGCCACAGAGGAAGGCTCTCCCCTTCTATGGAAGGGGTGTGGCTGTTCTGTGGTTGGGCATCTGTTCTGTCCTGGCAGATGGAGTAGGGAAGGCGTATTGAATTGTCTGCTTTGTATGCACAGGCCTGAATTTTGTCTTAGATATCATGGAATGTTGCCTTGTGATTCTGTAAATCGAATGGGCTGGTTTGAATGTAAATGGCCTCATAGCCTCAGGTATTTTTCTTCCTTTCTAAAAAACTTCCTGTATTGACAACTTCCACAAATATAAACAATATACCATGATCATCATCCTTCCACCAACACCTTCTCTTTTCCCCCTCACACATCTCCCCTCCATTGAATCCTTTCTTCTTTTCAAGTAGCCTATCTTCTATTTTGATGCCATCATTTTTCCCTCCTATTACTCAGGTCTTGTGGAGGTAGTACCAGCCACTGTGAGGTCATGAATATCAAGACCACTTTGTGTCTGGAAGACAGTATTGTGAGCAATCCTCCTCTTCCTTTGGCCCTTATAGTCTTCCCATGACCTCTTTCTTCCACAATGGTCCCTGAGCCTTGGAGGGTATCATAAAGATGTCTCATTTAATATTGAACACTCCATTGTCACTTCTCAGCACTTTGGTGAGTTTTGAGTCACCCCCATCTGAAAAGAGAAACTTCTTTAATGAAAAGTGAGAGTAGCATTAATACATGGGCATAAATGTAAGTAATGAAGCTTGCTTAATACTTAAAACATAAGCTTTTCCATTTAGCCAGAAAACAGATGTAGTTTCCCCTCTAGGGCTTATGACCTCCCTAGCCATAGACTTTTCATTAGGATTTCAGTACCAGGCAAGAATTCACTCTCAGGGAGTGGGTCCCAAGTCCAATCAAAGATCAGTTGGTTCCCCCATAATAGACATGCTACCATGGCACCAGTTGGTACATTTGGCCTGGCTGGCCAGCCATAGAGCTTGCAAGGTCCTTTGCTGGTTAATACCATTGATGACTTTTCTCCCCCAACAGGCTGCCCAGGTCTTTTCAGCATCCTGACAGCCAGTCAACAGGGAGGCTCAGCTCCAGCTTGATTTCTCAGTGTCTTGCAGCTCAAGCACATGGAGTCTTCAGCAATAGAGCCTTACCATCTAGTTCTGGTGGGCAGCTAACAGCCTTGGCAATAGCCTATAATATTTTAGGGGGGTCAGAGGCCTCCCTGGCCAATAACTCACTGGAAGATATCCCACCCTGTCACTGAAATTTTTCTAATAAACCATCCTTGGCATATACCCTAAGGACTCTACTCCTTACTACAGAGATACTTGCTTATCAATGTTTATTGCTGTTCTATTTACCATAGCTAGGAAATGGAACCGGCCTAGATGCCCTTCAACTGAGGAGTGGATACACATGGAATTTTATTCAGCTTTAAAAAAAATGAAAGGCTGAAATTTGCAGGGAAATGGATGGATCTGATAAAGATCATACCAAGTGAGGTAACGCAGGGTCGGAAAGTCAAGCTGCACGTGGTCTGTCTTAGATGTGGATCCTAGCTTCAGATGTTTACATTTGTATGTGAGTTGGAATACAAGTCAGTAGTAGAGACAAGGAAGCTACAAAGGGTATGTGAGGGAGAGAAGAGAGGGGAGGGCTTAAGGGGAGGTTAGAGTGGATATGTAAGTAGAGGGCAGAATACTGGGCATGGGAAATGGTCTAAAAGAAGGGGATGGAGAAGAGAAGGGGTGGGAGGAGAGTTAATCAGAATTTAAGTTTTATAGATAAGGCATTATAGATATTGACTTCTTTGCTAGCTAATAATACATATGTTAAAAAGAGTGAATTGGGCAGAAGTATCTTATGGAGGTGGATAATATTGTATTTTTGTTTGCTTGCTTTTTAAATTTAAATTTTTTTATTTATTTGAAGCCTAAGGAGGCAGTTAGAGGGAGAGATGGGTGCTCCAGGCCCCAGCCACTAAAACAGATGTACAAGGGTGTACCACCACATCTGAGTACATGGGTTGGGGAATCAAAGTGGCCTTTGGCCCAGGCAAGTGCCTGAACCCATTCCATCTCTCTCTCTCTCTACCTGTATTCTATATTAGATTAATCTCTCTCTCTCAAATAAATAATAAAATATTTAAAAAAAAAAAGAGTGAATTGGGCAGAAGTATCTTAGGAGGTGGATAATATTGTATTTTTGTTTGCTTGCTTTTTAAATTTTAATTTTTTTATTTATTTGAGTCTGAAATAAGAGAGGCAGATAGGGTGTTTGAGAATGGGTGCTCCAGGGCTAGCTTCACTCCATAAAAACTGGGGCCAAACAAATCTGGACCAGATGGAGCAAAGATTGCACCAGGGATTGTGCATCCTTGACTTACATGGGTCCTAGGGAATCAAACCTGGGTCCTTTGGCTTTGCAGGCAAGTGCCTGAACCACTAAGCCATCTCTCCAGCCCTTGTATTCAGGTATATTAGATTAAACTTCCTACTTCGTCTCTAGAAGGATGATCTGCAGTGGTGGTGTACATCAGAACAGTGTCTTCCACTGGTAAACCTCGGTGGACAATGTCAAAATGTCTCTCATTTGTCTCTTTGTAGCTAGGTCTAGTAGAAATCATGATGTCAGGGGTCCGGGAAAGGCTCAGTGTGCAAAACACTTGCTGTGCAAGCATGAAGACTTGAGTTTAGATCCCCAGCACCCCTATAAAAGCTGAGCAGATGTGGCAGCAGATGTGGCAGGCCAGTTGTAACCCCAACACTCAGGAGAGGGACAGGAGATCCCTAGGCTTGGTGTGCTCCTAGCTCATAGAGAGACCCTTTCTCAAAAAAAAAAATAATAATAATGTAGAGATGACCTAGAAATACACCCAGTGTCCATCTCTGGTCCCCACTGCATGCACACAGATGTGCACCAAGACACATGCAAGCACCTCCACAGGGGAACATGCATCCCAGGGCCTGGGCCCGTTCCACTCCTGCTTCTTCACATTCTTTCTGCTATGATCTCCCCTTCTCCTGTGGCTTCATTGATCACCTGAGGGAGCAATGCAGCGAGCAGCTTCTAGGACCAATGGGGGGGGTAGAGAATGCACTGGATGTGCAGTGGACATACTGAGTGGGCATGATCAAGCAGATTAAGGGGCAGCACAGGCCTTCAAAAAGGCATATGAATGTCCAAGTAGCAAAAGTAAATGTCCCCATTTCCAGCTGTTCCATAAAGAAATGACCAACATGACCAGGATCACAATCACTATTATAAAACCATCCCACATTTGGCTGCCCCAAACAGCACCTGTAGTCGGCCAGGATGGCTGCGTGGTGTAGGAAAGGGCTCACTCTTGACCCTGTGATCACCTGTGAATGCAGGAGTGCTGGCTGCTGGCTGATTAAACAAGAGCATATGCATCCCCCCAGGGCATATGTGTCTACCTCTGTGTTTCAGATCTTGAAATGCCAAGAACTTATGTCCCGAGAAGCTGACATTCCCAAATCTTCTACCATTTTTCCTATAACATTTACTAATGCTAAATCCGAAGGATGGGCATTGTGGCACACACTTGGGAGATGGAGGCAGGGGGATCAAAAGTCCAAGATCATCTTAGCTATACAGTGAGTTCACGCACAGCATGGGTTCCATGAGACCCTGTCTTAAAAAAAGAAATCAGAAACATATGTACATGAGGGGGAAAATGTATGGTGACCTCTTCAGACTTTTAATAATTCCATATAAGACCAGAGTCATTTAGGAAATATTAAATATAATTGACTACAGTGAACAGCCTTTCTATGGCCTCCTGCAGTACCAAAATTAACATAGCCTCAAAGCCCAGGTGAGATCCTCATGATTAAATACTTATTTATTTATTGGAAAGAGAGAGAAAGAAGGAGAGCACCAGCAAGCACCAGGGCCTCCTGCCGCAGTCAGTCGACTTCAAAGGCATGTGTGTGCCACTTTGTGCATCTGGTAGGAGAATTGAACCCAGGCTGTCAGGCTTCGTAAGCAAACACCTTTCACTGCTGCGTTAACTTTCCAGCCCACTCCTGGTGATTAAACGTGTCACACCCTCATTAGCTTCTGCACCTCCAGTGACATCACTGTGCAAAGATTTTAAACCTGTCTTCATGCATAAAGGCCCGTCCTGAGGCCACAGTGCTATCGCGTGCCCGTGTGGCACTTAAGAAAAACATGCATGCCGCTTCCAGCGGTATCCCAGGCGCCTTTTCCCGAAGACCAGAGCATTCTCACAGCGCGCTCCTCCACCTTTGCAGCCGTCACCCAAGTTATTCATTCCCACTCAGTGAGCGATTCTTGCCCCGGCTGAAGTAGTTGTTGCCACGACTTCACAAATCATCTTTCCCTTGTTTTCAAACACTCACGAATCAGAGCCTCCATCCCACTCAGCAACCCCTCCTTCCTTCACCCCCAGCCTCTATTTTCTAGCTAAAAACCATTATTTTCTTAGCTCCCTCTCTTACTTTTTCCTTCCATTACCACCCCAGGCAATTGGCTCTATTTGGGGAAATGATTTTTCACAATAAAAATCAAAAGATTTTTCATGACATAACAGAGATTAAGCAGAACAAACTCCCCACCCCAAGAGCCCACAGTGTAGGAGGTCAGCTAAGTTTCCTTCCTTGCTGGTCACGTCCCTCACGGGCCCGCCTCCCACACCAGTGACTCAGGCTTAAGCTTTGGTATCAGTGTGAATCATGGTTTGGAACTATATAGTTCACTTGCTATAGACTGGGCCTGTGAGGGCAGAAACCATGCAAGTGGGTCAAGGTTGGAGGGGGCTGGGGTGGAGAAGGCCACACAGCTACAGGACTGCCTGGAACCTGCACTGTACACCAGAGCCCAAGGCTCAGCTTCATGGAGCAGGGGATGCTCTGGAAACTCAAGGAATCATGTAGCTTCCCTGCCCTGACAGGGAATTCCAACCTTGTAACATTTCTTCCTAGAATACCTCTGACCTCTCCCCAGAGTTGGTTAGTGACTTCCATCAGCTGCCCACCAGTCCCTGTCACACGTCGCAATCCCTTGAACTGACTGCTCAGTGCTGTTTCCCCTTTATTGGCTGTCTGTATCTCCCATTAGATCATGAGCTCTCTCAGGCAGACACCGTCCCCTTTCCCCACCAATTAGCTCTGTTGCCCCCCAGTTGGCTCATATGGTGATCAGCATTTGGGATCAGCTTCCTGGGTAGACAATCTGGACAGTCACCTAAGGGGCTGTAGTAGTGTAGTCAGTTTCCATGTTGCTGGGATGAACATCTGAACCCGACACAGTTATGGGAAGAAGGGATGTATCTCAAGCTTACAGATCCAGGGGGGGGCATTCCATCACTGGCAGAAGAAGCTGCTTCCATACATCCAAGCAGAGAGAAACCATCACCAGCCATTAGCCATGAACAGCAGCAACACAAACAGGCAGCAAGCGACAGAGACCCTGCCAGAGCTCAGACTGCTCTGCATACCTTTGCGATGGAAATCAGGTCCACTCCAAAAACACCTTAGGGCTCTACCTCAGGATCTGGCCCCAGTGACACCTCCTCCAGCCAGGTGGCTGGAGAACCAAGCTACAAGCTTTCATAAACCACCTGAATCTGTGGGGGTCGTACATTCAAACTACCACAGGTGTCAAGGTCACCTTATGTAGTTTCATTTCCTGCTGCTGCCATCTTGGGATTCATACACGAGGCCCTGCACATTGAGTAGCCATTCTCTCTCACCCTTGCTAAGTGAAGGTCAGTGCGCTGTTGGGCCTGGGTGTCTTATGGCCATGGAGCACTAACTGGAAAGTCCCGCTGTATGGTGTTTTTCCTTCAGGCATAACATCATGCCATCTTGAAGTAAGGATGCTTTGGCCCTATACTTAAGACAACTTTGGAGCAGAACAGTACAGTAATGCCAGGTCTATGGTAATGGCAGTGGAGCTATTGACACGTCCCTAGTACATAGAGGAAGGGAGTAGATAGAGATGAGACCGTCTCCTGGAATTCCAGAAGTTGTTTTCTCCTGCCCTCCCCTCAGCTGCAAGTGCTTTGGGGAGAAGTTAGATTATATGGGAGGTAGAAGGTTAACCAGAAGGGGACTCTGTGATACAGCTTCCACGAGGTCACCATCCAGGATGAGGTGGGATTTTGTGGTGAGGAAGCTGCCTTTGAGACACCCACACTCCTCTGAGTAACCTCTGCAAGCAGCTCCGATAAACTCATGGGTTCAACAACACTGGATTTTGGTGCAACCATGCTTTGGTCTTTCATCCGTGCCCTATCTGGGGTCAATAGATGTGTGTTCGTATCCCTCTGGGTGTTGGCGGGGGGCATAGGAAGTTTCACAAGACAAGTCCTGTAGGTAAGAGCTCCAGCTATGAACTTTAAAGTGAGCTGTATTAGTCAGGGTTCTCTAGAGGAACAAAACCAATAGAATAAATTGGTATTTAAATGGGAATTTATTGGATTAGCTTACAGCAGTCCAACAATAGCAGTTTGCAGGCTTAAGAGTCAAGGAACCTGGTAACGTTTCAGTCCACGTGGTGGGAGGCCTCAGCAGTCCCAACCCAGCACCCAAGGCCTGGAGGCTTCCTGGAGATCCACTGGTCTTCAGTCCATGCTGGAAGGCTGAGGAAACTTGGTTCCAATGCTAAGGAAGGCTGGCTTAACCGGATAGATAGGTAGATGCATGTACGAGTGAAATGGGGGCTGGGACCACCCAGGTAAAAGGCACTCACCATTGAGCAGCACAGGCAGCCAGAAGGAAAAAAGGTGTTTGTTTCCTCTCAGAGCTTCCTTAAACATTGCCCTCCACTGGAAGGGCTTCCTACACTGGAGAAAGGACTTCCTCCTTCAGTCAGTCCTTCCTGGAAGCAGCCTCAGAGACCCACTGAAAAGCAATGTCTGTGGATTCCTAACCAGATCAAGTTGACAACAGAACTTAACCACCACAAACCCACCTCTTGTCGACTTGACAGTAAACCATATCTCCTTCTGCAATACTGAATTTCCAAATGAAGAGAGTAAGAAGTTCCTAATTCTGCCCAACATGATATCACTATTCCATGTACAACTGGAAGTGCACAGTCTTCCCCAACACATGGCCCCTCTTCTGGTACCAATTTTTCTTCTTCTTGCTGGGATAAAGCAACCAACAAAAAGCAGCTTATGTGAAGAAAGGTTTTAATTTTGTTTTATAGTCTCAAGGGGAAGCTTCATGATGGCAGGGGAAGCATGGCATGAGCAGAGGCTGGACCTCACCTCTGCCACGGCGGGTGGCAAACAGCAGCAGGAGAGTGAGCCAAACTAACACTGGCAAGCCAGGGGTTAATAAACCTCAACGCTCGACCCCAGTGACACACCTCCTCCAGCAAGTCCCCCCCCAAGTTGCCATCAGCTGGGGCCAAGCATTCAAAACACATGAGTTGGGCTGGAGGATCAGCTCAGCACTAAAGGTTTGCCTGCCTGCAAAACCTAATGACCTGGGCTTGATTCTCCAGCACCCATGTACAGCCAGATGCACAAAGTGGCACATACATCTGCAGTTTGTTTGCAGTGGTCGGAGGCTCTGGCACACCCATTCTGGCTGTCTGTCTGTCTGTCTGTTTCTTTCTTTTTGCAAATAAAGAAATAAAAATATTTTTAAAAAACCACATGAGTTTATGGGGTTCATCTAATTCAAACCACCACAAGGGCCTGGCACTGTCTTAGGCATAAGGGCATCCTTAAATATCACCCTCAGCCCTTGGCCTTGGCTGGTACAGTTGTAAAGCTCTCAAGCGAATTCTTCAACACAGACCTGGGGCCCTCTCCTGGAGGTTTTGTGGTTTTGGCACTAAGCGTTGCCGGCATTTGTCCCCTGGCACCATCTCTGATCCAGATGGCAATAAAGCCAGCAATGACAGCTCCGATGAGGCTGCACAAATCAGGGAGGGCATAGCACCATAAGCCCAAGCTCTTTATCAGGCTTCATCCCAAGAGGTCCTCAGTGGGGAGCAAGACAAGGGCCAAGGGGAAGAGGATGAGGGGGAGAGAGTTCTACCCCGGCCTGGGCACTCCGATTCCAGGTCCATGTGCTTTATCTGAGAGTAGGAAACACTGCATGGAGGTCCCGGGGGCCAGAGCCAGTGCAGGTGCCTGGGGCCCGAGACCCTGTGCCTCGGTATCTTCAAGGTTTGAAGACCAGCAGCGGATGGCTCCCGAGTGCCATCTCCACTGCTTGTCATCTTACTTACGGCTTTCTCTGCAGATGCTCTGTGGCTCCTCCTGGAATGTGAGGAAAGGCCAGAAAGTTTCACTAAGGACTGTAGGAGCAGAGTACTGAAAATCGGTGACTTGTCTAAAGTCACTTGGCTGGGTGGAGGTAGAGCCCAGGTCTAAAGCTTGGTATTCCTGGTGTTTCTCTCACTCAACTGGGGCCAGAAAGTGCCAAGGTGTCACATGGGGGGAGCAGGTCATGCATCCATCAGGTCAAGAAGAGAGAGGAGGCTTGGGATCTTCTTCCTGGTCAGTGGAAACAGATGAGCAGAAGTCAGGATGGGAGTGGGAAGGCAAGTTCTAGCATCTTCTTGAAGGATATGAAGAGTCCAGAATATAAGAGCCTGGTGGATTCCAGAACCTCTGCCAGTGTCCCACTCCAGCTGATAGTTTTTTTAAATCCATTTTTCTCTTATTGTTACTTTTTGTTTAATTTATTCATTTATGAGTATGGGTGGACATGCTCATGAATACATATGTGTACACATTGTAAATGAAAGCCAAATGCACATGCCACTCTGATTCTAGCTTTACACGGATAACGGAGAATCAAACCTGGGCCAGCAGGCTTAGTAAGCAAGTGCCTTTAGCCAGCCATGCCAACTATGATCTCCAAGAAGCCTAATAGGTGCCCAGAAATTTTTCTGGGGACTAGGAGTGCAGGGATTCAAGGGCAGTGACAGTTCCACACTTGAGGAGATATTGACCACAGGCCACGGACAGTGGTAAGCACATCACACGTTGTCTTCAGCACAGCCCTGGGAGGCAGGGGCTGTGGCTGTCACGTCTACCTTAAGAACACATCTCAAGAGGGCATTTCCCATGTAGTAGTAGCAGAATTGAACTTTGAAACCAGGCTGTGTTGCTGCATTCACCCCCTAGCCCCACTTCCATCACAAGTGTTTTGCTGTTCCGGGCAGTTGTTCTGAACCCCATCTATACCTTAGAAACATCTGGGGAGCTTTCAGTCACCCCAGGGCTCAGTGACACTCATTCACTGCAGGGGAGCACACAGAACAGTGCAGCCAGCCACCTTGACAAAACACTGGGCAGTTTTGAAAAAGTTAAACCCACACCTACCCATGAGCCAGCTATTCCCTAACTAACTAGAGAACAATAAATGTGTATTTCCACCCAAAGACACGTATCCTGAAGCATATAGCAGCTTTATTCATAAGGACCTGAAGCAGAAATAATGTAAATGTTCAGCAGCAGGCCAGGGGTACAAAGCCAAGTGCCAGTGCAGTGGGAAGATGGGGAGATGCAAGGGTAGATGGGAGGTATCCTAGTTGGCTGTGAGACTCACTGGGGGGGCTTTAATAAGGACAGTGAATGGCCAGGGTTTGGTTTGAGAGGGGCAGCTTTTAGCCTCTTGACACTTCAATGTTGGAATTGGTTCTCTCAGACAAGTAGCCTTGTCCTTCCTTCCTCCCTCCCTCCGTCCCTCCCTCCCTCCCTCTCTCCCTCTTTCCCTTCCCTCCCTTCCCCTTCCTTCCTTCCTTCCTTCCTTCCTTCCTCCCTTCCTTCCTTCCTTTCCCTTCCTCCCTTCCTCCCTTCCTCCCTTCCTCCCTTCCTTCCTTCCTTCCTTCCTTCCTTCCTTCCTTCCTTCCTTCCTTCCTTCCTTCCTTCCATTCTTCCTTCCTTCCCTTCCTCCCTCCCTGTGCATGGCTCAGCTGTTTACTGAGGCTAAGCAGGTGCCAGATGCTGCTCTAAGCTCTAAGGATCAGAATGAATGATACTAACCTTTTCCTTCTGGGGCCTGCCCTCTAGAGAAACTAAGCAGAGTAATTGTATGTCCTATAGGATATGTTAAATTCTTCGACATTCTAGCAACCACAGAAAAAGAAAAAGAAAGTGGGATTCCCCTTGGAGAGAGATGGGCCTGTGGATGAGGCAGGTAGTCTGGGAAGGTCTCACAATGAAGCTGGCATTTGAGAAAATCCCTGCAGGAAATGAGGGCAGGAGCCTTGCTGATTTTGGGGAGGGAGATAGGTCTAGGCAAAGGGAATTGCATATGTAAAGGTCCTGAGGCAGGATCACGGTGGGGAGCAGGGACAGGGAGGACACAGAGGGAAGTTTATATGGGGCCTTGCAGGCCATGGCGAGGACCTTGGCCTTCCCACTGAGTGAGCGGGAAGCCTTTGAGCAGAGAAGTGGTGAGAAGACATTCATTTCTACTGGATGTTTGTTTGCAAGTCAGGGGACTTAGCAGATGAATCCCACTGCAAACCTAGGGTTCTTGTGTGCACTGAGCAGGTGTGTGCATGCAGAGTGCACGTGCTTCTCCCTATTAAATCTTGATTTGACTCCCCGAACCCCAAAGCCTTCTGGGTGAGAGAGCAAAACCCTCAAATAGCAATGCTGCCCGCACACAAAGCCCGCTTCTCCCTAGGGGCTGCTCCCAGGCGGATCCACTCACCCTCATTAAAAGTGGATGATGCCTGCAAAAAAGGAGGGGAAGCAGGCAGGGGAGTGTCTATTGTGAGCGAGGATGCCTGGCACTGAGGTTGGAGTCCTGAACAAAAGATCCCGCGCCTCTTTCTCTCTGGCTCAAAGAACTTGCTGGAATGATTTCCATCCCATCCATCCTGAACAGCTGAGGTTCCATTCTGTGAACCCACAGTCGATGATCAGTGTGACATGATCTGTGTCATTTAGTACCCTGGATCCCTTCGTGGTAATAACTGTCATTTCACAGTTGAAGCATGGGAGGGTCAGAGAGGTGCAGGACATTTGTGCAAGTGACACAGTCAAAGGTAGAAGCTTGGGGCCATCTGTCTCCAGAACATTGTCACTAGAACATTGTCACAGTCTGTGTGACCGCATTGCCACCCATTCTAAGCTGTCACTGAGACACTGGTGTTCGTTGTCGTCCCAACAGGACAGAGCACACTAGGCCAGAAGATCCCCAGCCCCTAGTTAGCCCCGGTCTCTAGCTTTCCATGTCCAAATGGCAGACTGTGGGCAAGAGGTGAATTTGAGGTCATTCTCACCCTTGGAAGGGTTTTGGGCACATCGGCTGAAAAGCCTTGGATATCCCAGTACACTTGGAGGGGCTGGCACAGCAAGTGAAGTAGGGCACAAGGCCCTCAAGCATTAGAGCTCTGGCTCTGGGTCCTTTGGTCTTTGAAAGCAGGCTTTGCTGGCAAGCAGGGGTTACCAGGGCTGGGACTGCTATTGTCTGTCACATAGTCAGAGAGCAGGGCTTTGTCCCTGGAACATGAAACAGGAGAGAAGGGTGTGAGATGGAGTCAAAGTCCCACCCCTAGGTTGTCTGGGCCAAAACAAGAAGTGGGAAGGGGGGTTGGAAAACAGATAGACGTGGCCTTTGGAACACCCCACCTGCCGTGGGTCCTCTACCAGATCACTGCCTCCAAAGACTCACTAATTCCAGACTCACCTTCAAAGTAGATGTCTCCCATATCAGTGGACACATCCCAAAGACATCCTATGCATAGATTCTGCTATCTAGGAAGACACAATGGGCTCCTCTGCTTCAAAGGGTGTCTGTTAGCTGAGGGAAGGCATCTGACCTCTGATCTCTGCTTGGCAACCATTGAAGGTTATGGTTCTTGGAAAGACCACCACTGCTACCCACCTGGCATTCTTACCGCCTCCAGCACCCCTTATCCTCTTGTCTGTTTGTCTACGCAGACCGTGAGCCCCTTAAAGGCAAGGCCAACACCCCTGTCCCCAGTGCTTGGCACGGGCCTCCTTACAGAGTTGGAACATAAAGAACTGCATGATTTGGAAGAAACTGCTAGGAGAATGCTGAATAATTCAAGTGAGGCCAGAAACAGAGCAAACAAGGATTCTCAAACCTCTGACAAATGAGAAGCAGTTTCCAACATAGAGGATCACAGTCCAAGACCCACCCAGAGGTTCAGCCTCTGGGGTGTGCTGAGGGCTGACCTGAGGAGGAGGATGGCTGGGATGGGGCGCACAGTTCCAGTGGATGATGGCATCGCAGCATGCATGGCCCTAGGCACTCCACACTGACGTGAGGGGAACAGGGGAAGGCCAAGCTGCCTCCATGATCCAGCATCTGTAAGTGGGAAATAGGAAGACGCCAGAGTTAGCAAATGTCACTCAGTTGACATTGGGCCATTCCACTACAGTCCAGAACGAACAGGACAAAGTCACCATCCTGATGGAGGTTGACTTCTAGAACAGAGGCCACCAGGGGATGGGCCAGCTGAGGACTCATGGAATTTTTAAGACATTCTATTTATTTATTTATTTGAGAGCAAAAGAGGCAGATGGGGGTGGGTGGGTGTGCCAGAGTCTCCATCCACTGCAAATGAACTCCAGATGCATGCACCACCTTGTCCATCTGGCTTACGTGGGCACTGGGAAATCAAACCTGGGTCCTTTGGCTTCGCAGGCAAGCACCTTAACTGCTAAGTCATCTCTCCAGCCCCTCATATAATTTTTGATGGGGGAATAAAACTCCAGTAAGGCCTGCAAAGGAGAGCAGTGAGTTGTGTTATTTAGGACAGGGCAATCCCAGAGGGCTTCTCAGAGGGGCTGATGTTGAGCAGAAACCCACGTAGTATAAACTAAGGAACTCTATAGATACCATTTTGACAGGCAGTTGCATGGGGTAGAGTCCATCCTGGCAAAGAAATCCTCATAGTAATACCAGGATCATACCTTCATACTGGCAGGGAGGAGAGAGAGAGAGAGAGAGAGAGAGAGAACAGCAAGCTCCACCCTTAGTGATACACTTCCTTCCAGCAAGGCTCCAACTCCTGCAGGTTCTACCACCTTCACAAATAGAATCATCAACTAGGAATTATGTATTCAGACACACAAGACCGTTTCTCTGGGACTGTGAGAACAAGGCATGCTAGTCTTTTGCGACACCCAGGTCATCCTGGACATTCTTCCTTTCATGGAGTGCCTGTGTCAGAAGCACCAGAGGTTTGAGACTGGTGAGCGATCCCAGGCAGCATTGTAAGAGTAGGCCTGTGTGACATCCTCAGAGTGAACCTGAGTTCTACACTCACTGTGTCAGCCTCCTATCACTGCAGCACAGACATTTGCTAAGCTGGGGCCTCCATTGGGTGGGTGTCTCAGCTGGCTTGGCAGAGTCCTGTGCTAGGTCTCACGACACAAGAATCCGGGTGTTGCTGGGGCTAGAATCTTGTCACAGGCTTGGGGTTTCTTTCTTCAGCCCATGAGACTAGGGGAAGGAGTCACTCTCTGCACAGATAGAATCGTGGTGGCTTGCTTCTTCAAGATCAGCAGAGTCTCTTGCTGCTGTGGGTCTCTGACCTCCAAACCCTTGGGGTCCAGCCGACTAGGTCAGGCACACTCAGGATCATTTTCCTTTCCCTTAACCCAGGCACCAAGAAGGGGGAGGAAGGCTGAGTTACAAAGCCTGTCTTCATATTTGTGTAACCATGAAAGCCATACCCCAGCACAGCCATGGTCATTACCACACCCGAGGGGGGGAAGTGGAGGGATGGGACCCTAAGGGTGGAATTCTTGGTGACTTCCTTATAATTCTGCTCATCATGCTAATGGTGCACACGTTTAATTCTCAGAACAATTGCATGTGACATCCACTGTTACCACCCTCATTTTCTAAGTGTGGAAACTGAGGCAGGGAAAGGGTAATAAGCCCAAGGTCCCTCAGCCAAGACGACCTGGTGCCCTGTGGAGAAAGTACAGCCTCTTGCAGAGAGCATCCTTGTGGCAGGGAGGCAAGGGGGAAGGGAGAGGGGTCCACCGAAGTTCTCACTGCTGTTTCATAAAGCGTTGCTATGGAAACCCTGCATGAAACATCACTTAAAGAGCGGTTTGATTATTTTTTTTCTTTTGCGGGGTGGCGCCTGCAAGCGCCAAGCAGCAGTGCAAACACAAGCGTGCACTGTGGCTGAGTTAAAAGGTCTAGCAGCGGACACGTGCCAGGAGATCTGAAGGCCCACTGACAAATGAGTGTGACCGTTGGCAGGCTCCAGGGTTCTGCTCCATGTTTCTACCGCACTGAACCTGCATTGGAACCGTGCGGGCTGAGATAGCGGAGGAGAGATGAGTTTGCAATGACCTTGGCTGAGGGGGCATGCCCTCTCCGCTGCAGCTTCTGTCTCGAGCCCTGGCATCCCTTCCAGGCTAGGTCCTGCCCTTTCCTTCTCTAGGCCTCTCACATCAGCAGCCTTGGTGTCTGTGATCCTATCAGGGGTAGGACAGGACAGTGGGGGATGCACAGAGGTTAAGCCTGTTCACACACACTGGTGGTGGCTCGGACCTGCTCACTTGTGCCCCTTTGATGAGTTCCGGCCCCACATCACAGCACACACAGTCTGAACGCTAAGGATCTTGCCCCAGATCTTAACCCTAGGGCTGGCCTTGCAGATGGCTGAGGCTGGAGGAGGCCCAGAGTGACAAAGGATGACAGGGTGATCACCATGACTGCCACCTAGTGGCCTCTCCCGCCAGGCCCCGTGTAAGTGCTCTGCCTCCAGCCTGTCTCAAGGCTCACCTGCCACTTGATTGCACAAGTCCTAATTGAGCTGCGGATCTGTGTCAGATCCCGGGCACATGCAGAGGCATGGGTTAGACTGAGGCCCCGTTCCTACTAGGAGAAAAATCACCAGTTGTGAAAAATGACATGCAAAGAAGTCAAATAGAAAGGCCATATAGAGGGCTGGAGAGATGGCTTAGCCGTTAAGGTATTTGCCTGTGAAGTCTAGGGACCCAGGTTCAACTTCCCAGAACTGAAGTGCGTTGGCAGTGGCTAGAAGACCTGCAGGTTTCTTCAAAGCACATGGAGGTTCGTCTGAATAAGATCTGGTACTGAGGAGAATGTATAGCGTGTGAAAAGGCCCTGAGGTAGGAAATGCCTTCATGAGCCTGAGGAACAGAACAAAAGATCCCTGTCATTAGAACATGGTGAGAGAGAAGCGTGGTACCCAAGAGATTAGCCAAGTAGACCCTAGGTCTCAGGAAACATGATGTTTTGTTTTGTTTGTTTTGTTTTAAAGGGACATGAGAAGCCTTTGTCAGGTTCCCAGCTTGGAACCGATTCTATGGAGAATGGGGGGGGTTGGGTTAGGCATGGATGCGGGTCTCAGTTCACAGACCTCTGTAGATTCCAGGTAAAGGATGCAGGGTTCTGGGCAGCAGCCCCAGAGCTGAAGAGAAGCATATGAATTCAAGTGTAGTCAGCAAAACTAGCCAATAGCCTAGACATGGGGAAAGAAGAGTCTAGAATATTCTAGGTTGACATGTGGCTGAGGGCTGGGGTAACAGAGCGGTGACTCAGCTGGCTCCTCCTCTCAGTCCACTGTGTCATGTCTGACACACTCGGGGATATGCCTGCTGTCTGTCCTCTTCTGTTTGACATGAACAGCAGCCTGTCTTCACAGTGACCCTGAGGTGGACTGTTACACACATTACATAACTTAGAAAGTAGACTCGTGCTGGCATGTCCCCAGCCACGATGTGGATGAACCTCAGAGATGTGGCACCAAGAAGCCGGCCACAAAAGGACTCCACTCTGAGGAGATACTGGGAGAAATCACATTCAAGAGATGGTAGTTTGAATGGATGCCCGCCAATAGATCCAGGAGTTCATTAAAGCTTATAACTTATTAGATGCTCAGGTGCCTGGCTAGAGGAGGTGTCACTGTGTGCTGTTCCTGGTGGTTTTTCTCTCTGCCTGGACCTGTGAAAGGGGGCCAGCTTCTTCCCCCATTATGGAACTTCCCCTGGATCTGTAAGCTTCAAATAAATTATGTTCCCCCAATAAACTGTGCCTGGTTTGGAGGTTCATCCCAGCAACATGAAACTGACTGTGACAAAGAGAAAGGAAGGCAGAATGGTGTACACCTTCGGATGGGGGGTGGTGGTGGAGGCAGACAGAACAGGGAAGCTGCTGCCTGAATGGAGGGGACACGGAGTACTCAGTGCCTCTGAACTAACTGTTATACCAACAGTGACCAGCATGCTGAAATTTTTGTAGTATGTACTTTACCATAATTAAGCCAAACAAGTCTGAGAATTCATGCTTGGTAAGAGGCCAGTAAGGTTTGAACCTGGCCCAGCAAACTCAGGCCTAGTGAACTTAAGTGCTCCACGACCCAGCTTCAGGAACACAGGACCCCAGCCTGGTTGGGAGCCAGCCCATGACGGCAGCACTGGGTAGAAAACAGTCCCCACTATATGCTGGTACATCATTCCCAGTGGACACCAACCCCCAATGAGCCTGATTTGACAAGTGACACGATGCTATTATGGAGAGAGGAACAGTGGGGAAGTGGCTCAGATCCCGGCACTTGGTTTCCTCTAACGTGTCAACGTGTACCAAGCAACTCTTTTGAAATGAGGCAGTTGTGGTTTGGATGCAAAATGTCCCCACAGGCCCATGTGTTTGAACATTTGGTACCCAGCTGGTGGCACTGTTTTGAGAGGTGGTGGAAACTATAGGAGGTGGGGTCTAGCTGGAAGGAAGTCCATTGCTGGAGGGTGGGCCTTGAGATTTCTAGCCCAGCCTCACTTCCTGTTCTGAGGAGACAGGAGGACTTGAGGCGTTCCAACCACACTCTCCTGTGGCCATGGAGCCTTAACCAAAATAAATCCTTCCTCCCTTAAGTTGCTCAGGCAAGTGTCTGGTCACGGTGACCAAGATGATTATGCAATGCCATAATGGCACTGTGAGCTCCATATGCTGACATATGTGTGCCGAGGTCTGTGCACATAAGATTCTTGTCAGTCTCCACAAGGACAGTACAGGGCCTGCACTTCATTGCCCCCATTCTACAGATGAGAAGACAGAGGCCACATAACAGCAAGAGGCTTGCGCAGCTCTACCCACCAGCAAGTAAAGTGCAGATGCAAAGCATGGGCTGCGTGTTTCCAGTGCCTTTCTAGTAGTAACAGCTCAGGTTAAATGAGGAGACTTAATTAAGAAGGTAGATCAGTGTTTGATCCCTGGTGTTCTAGTTTTTGGGCCAACTTGAAGGGACTTGGAGTAATTATATTCCAGAGTGAGCATCCTCTGCCTGGGCTCCAGGATGCTCCACACTCAGCCTCCCACGTGGAAGCTGACGCTGCATTTGCTTGGCAAGTCACAACAAAGCTGGGCACTCTCCCACCACACCCCACTGAGGCAGCGACTCCTGGGGAGAAGGAAGATAAAACACCATCCAGCTGAGTTCCCACCTCACATTCCATTCCGCCTCAGGCAGCTCCTCTGTGATAAGTGACTGGGATTGGAGGTAAGGCATGCGAAGGGGTGGAGAGCTGGCCAGGGTGGATTGGCAGCCAGGTGCCCTTGGTGTCCTCCCCTTCCTCCTTGAGTGGGCAATGGGCATCATTGCCTCATCCTTCTCTTTGCAAAAATTAATATTTCTTTTTCGCTGTGGTAAAAACACACCTATCAAAATTTGTCATCTTCACCATGTTGAAGCGTTACACTCAGTGACACTAAAAACGTTCACATGGCTGTGTGAACATTGCCCGCCATCCCTCCCGGGGTGTCTCCCGTCTTCCCCAACTGAACCTGCACCCATAGAAGCTGAGGTTCTGTTTCACCTCCCCTCAGACCCCCCAAATTCACCATTGTACTCTCCGCGTGTATGAGCTTGACTGCTTCAGGGACCCCAGAGGAGTAGCATCATAGTATAGCTGTCATTTTGTGGCAGGCTTCTTTGCCTTAGCACGGTGTCCTCTGGGGTCTTTGGTGCTATTTCAGTCACCGAAGATCCTCCCTTCTAGAAGCTGAACACTTCCATGTGTGTGGACAGACCATATCCATTTATCCCTTGAGTTTCTTCCATCTTTTGGCTTTGTGAACTACACTGCTCTGCACCTACCTCCATCTCCTTCACCCCAGCCTTGACCATGGCTGAAATTAATCAATGTCCCCTACAGGACTGCCACCTGCACAGCACTCCCACACACCTTCTTGTGGTCTCATGAGATCTCACTGTAGGCCCTACCAGTTTCCATAGCAACCCTGTCTCCCCGGATTGGGAGGGGTGGTGGTGTGCAGGGGTTTGAGCCAGGGTTGTGTGATTTCCCAGGCTGTGATCTGGGGCAACTAGTTAATATCTGTGTTCACAAGTTTCCCCATCTGCAGAACTGGAATCTTAGCTAGCTGCTCCAGAGTTGGGGTGGGGCTAGAGGAGACAGTGCCCGCCCTTAGCTATTGCCAGGCATCCTATAGAGGCTTTGCATGGTTATCTGACTGGGTCTTCACAACGCCTCCACAAGGCAGACGTAGTTGTACTGCGTTTCTCTTTGTAGACAAGGAGACCGAGTCTCTGGGCCTTGCCCTGGATCCTCACCAGACAGGCATGCTATTCCTCACATTCTCCCCTTTAGGAAGCACCTAGCCATGAGGCCTGGCCGAGACACTTCTCACACAATCCTAGCTAGCTCATGGGTTGATGAAATGTGCCACTTCAGAGCACATTCAGCTTTTAAGGCAAGGCCCTGGATGTTCTCCAAGCTTGAGGCTGGGCCGGCAGCTCTGCAAAGCTGGTTAAAAGCACTGGGGATCCAAGCCTGACCCAGGAGCCTACAAACCCTGTTCTTCTGGGAGTGAAGTAGGCAGTGTGTTTTTCTCAAAAGATCCTTGGCTCCAACATCATGGATATAACCATGGGTCTCACAGACCTGGTCACTTTAGATGGCTCTCAGGAGGACGTGAGTCTGGAGCATGTGTGGGTGGGATGTGGTTTGGGCGTGGACCGTGGGAGGCCTCAGTAAGACTCCTGTGTGGAGGAGTGTGAAGGCAGCAAGACTTGGGGCTGAAGTCGGGAGGAAATTCTGTCCTCATACTTTACAGACAGGAAGTAGGAGCCAATGGACCTAGGGATGGGACCCTGAAAAGCAGATGCATGAGACAGAAGCTCCGGGATTCTGGGCCTGGGCCAGCCCCTCTACCTGGAACACTGGTCCCACTCTGCCAATTCCATGCTGAATGCCTCTTCCGGGGAATATCACAGCGTCATTGCTGCCCATCCTCTTTGTGGCTGGGAGCCACTGCATGAAGGTTTACGTAGCACGGGGAAGCTCTGAAAAAAGGCAGGAATTGGCAGGGTCTGAGCCTGTGATATGCCAGCCACCTCCTGGACACTGCTGTCTTGCATCTCCCTGGTCAATCTGGGGTCAGTAGGACCATGTGAGGATCCATGGGAGGCTGTGTAAACTCAGATCAACAGGCCCCTGCCTGGCTCTGCAGAATCAGTTTGCACCCAGGTAATGTCACCGGGGTGCCAGAACAGGAATGGTTTCCCACTCCACCCTTGGGGCCATCTGTTTTCTGCAGCCACTGTCCAGCTTCTCCTTTTGAGCTCCAGCCTCTCCAGCATGGACCTGGCATCTTCTCCTGGGGAACCCCTGGGACTTAGATGTAATCACAGCCCAAATTTATTGAGCATTTACTTTGTGTCAGGCACTGAGATAAGCACATTTTAGGTCTGTCTTACTTAATCCTCTCCACAGCCTCCTGTGCTAAGATGGGAAATACCCCCCTCCCTTTTGATGCAAGAGACGGCTGAGGCTCAGGGAGATGCAGTGACTTCCTATTTATATCAGAGTTCCTTAGGCTTGAATGGGGCTGCTCTGTTCTAGAGTGAGTGCTGAGCGCCGGCAAGAGGAGCTCAGACTTCAAACCAGGTGTGCGGGATGCCAGAGCTATTCTGAGACCCACGGTGTTCCAAGCTCCCTGATCCCATCACCCTCACTACCACCTCAAAGTCATAGACTGAGCCCACAGCTACTTGAGGCAGCTCCACGGTCCTGTGTGCATGCTCACTCCACTTCAGAGTTGAAATCTGGAGGTTCCGGGCAGGCCTGTTTGGGCAGGAGTAGTGACCCTGACCTCTAGAAGTCCTCTCTTGGGTAAGGAGACATCTGTGAGAAAGGATGAATGTGTAGGGACTGTACAGAAAGGAGTCAGTATTTTGATATAAACATGGGTCGTCTCTTTGCATGGAGATTGCTCTCATCAGGTGTGTGAGAAGAAGAGCTGTGGACAGGAATGGGGATATGGCCCGGTGGTAGAATATTTGTTTAGCATGCAGGAGGCCCTGTGTTCTGATAGAACCCAGCCTCGTGTGCGTGCGTGCATGTGTGTGTGTGTGTATGTGTGTGTGTACACACACACATACAGTCATTACTAAGACCCTGGAGCTCCGTAGGAGAAAATGCCAGGCCAGTGCTGGAGGAGGGGCTGAAGCTGAGACAGAGAAGCTGGGTAGTGGCTGGGAAAGCACCTGAGAGTGTGTGCGAAGGGGCGGCCTGTGGATGGATTTCCGCACATTGAGGATGAAGGCATCAGGGCACCTGGGCTAGCATACAAAGTATTGTTGGACAGGTTTGTCCAGGGTTGAGCCCATTCTGCCTCTGCAACACTGGAGGGTGACAAAACAGCAGGGAGCCGCTGAGGTTTCCATCAGTCTTCTGCTCGAGTGGTTGGACTCCATGGGTGAATAAAAATGAAGGAACAAGTGAAAGAGCAGGCTCTATCCTTTCCTCTGTCCTGATTCTCAAACACAAAATGCTCACCAGACACCGTCCTTGGTTCTGTTGCGGGAACATGGGGCCTGGGGAGCCCCAAAGGTTAGAATCTTTCTTTACTGACATGCAGCAGCAGAAAGAATGGAAGTGCAGAGTGTGGTGGCACACGCCGTTAATCCCAGCAGTTGGGACGCAAAGACAAGTGGGTCGCTATGAATTTGAGGCCAGCCTGAGACTGCATAGTGACTTCCAGGTCAGTCTGGGCTAGAGTGAGACCCTACCTCAGGGAGAAAAAAAAAAAAGAGGAGGAGGAGGAGACGACCAGAGGTCATCTGACTGGGTTTATCCTTGAGCTCTGCCAGTTCCTGGGCATGTGTGCAGAGGTAGCTCCTCACCCTCTCTGTTCCTGTTTCCTCAGTTGTAACAGGCAGTTTCCACCTCTGTGTTGTTATGGATTCAGAGAAGAAGCATTGAGTAAAATGTTAAGTCCAAAGACATGGTCAATAATCAATAGTGATGAAGAAGGAAGTAAAGAGAATGAGGGTTCATAGAACACCTGGAGGGGCCCTGATGCATGGTGTGGCCTTTTGTGTTTGTGTTGTACACGTGTGTATGTGGTTTATGCACATGTATGTTCTGATTGAGGTCAGGTGTCCCCCTCTGTTGCTTATCTGCTTGTATTTCCTTGCAACAGAATCTTTTTGATTCTGGAGCTTGGTGTTTGCCAGCGCCAGTGATTCTCTGATCTCCACGTCACTGAGTTACCATGCCCAGCAGCTTACATGGGCCCTGGAGATCCAAACTGTGGGGGTCTGAGGCCCCTTTGGGCCCTCATGGGTGCACAGGAAGCACACTTACCTGCTGAGCCATCTCTCCAGCCTCCGCATTAAAAAATTTTTTTTCATTTATTTATTTGTGAGAGACAAAGAGAAAGAGGCAGAGAGAGAGACAGAGAGAGAGAATGGACACACCAGTGCTTCTAGCCACTGCAGATGAACTCCAGACCAGATGCATGCGCCACCTTGTGCATTCGGCTTTACTTGGGTACTGGAGACTCAAACCTGGGATCTTAGGCTTTGCGGGCAAGTGCCTTAACTGCTCAGCCATCTCTCCAGCCCTCTCCATGGTTTTTAGTCAATGTCTTTTTATTTATTTATTTTATGTGTGTATAGGTGTGCAAGGGTCTCTTGCAGCTGCAAATGAGTACACCACTTTTTGCTTCTGGCCTGGCTTTATTGTGGGTGTTGGGGAATTGAATCCAAGCCAACAGGCTTTGCAAGCAAGCACCTTTACCTGGTGAGCCATCTCATCATCCTCAAGCATTGTTTTTGTCAGCATTGTAGATGCCTACATCCCCATCCTTTCAGAAGTTACAAGGAATAGGAGATTACTGTGGCTGGAAGCATCACTTCTCTTTTTGGGCAAGGGGGTCCAGAGCTTCTTCCAGTGGTACCCAAGTTTATCTACCTGTGGCCTTATAGGAGAGGTAGCTGTACTGGGTGGTAGCACCACAGGGCTCTGGACATGGAGCAAGTGGAGGAAACGGAGGCTCTGGGCTCTGATGCCCAAGGTGTGCGTTAGTGCGTGAAGAAGTGTCACCATGGACATTGTGTTCAGTGCTTGACTTATACAGCGGAGGATGAGGGAACAGGACCGGTTCCTGGGGAGAGAGCTGCAGAACCACTCTGCCACCCCACCTGGGGAGAGTAAAGAGGAAGCCAGGCTACTTATGAAGCTCGGGCATGGGTTGGAGGGACAGCTCTGGTGAGGGAAGAGATGACCTACTGACAGTTCTAAGTCCCCACCTCAAGGCAGGACTCTCCTGCTGGTTGGACTGGCAGACTCCTCTAGCTCCTTTGTGTTGAGCTGCAAGTGAGTGCATTCTTTTTGGAGCTGGGCAGGCTAAGGGCCAATCATGACTCGCACTGGCTATGAACTCCCAGAAGGCTGTGCCTACTACTACTGCTACAGAAAACATACCCAACTATTAGAAAACTTAGAACTCGGGGCTGGGGGGATGGCTTAGTGGTTAAGGTGCTTGCCTACAAAGCCTAAGGACCCTGGTTTGATTCCCCAGGACCCACGTAAGCCAGATGCACAAAGTGGCGCATACGTCTGGACTTCATTTGCAGTGGCTAGAGGGCCTGGCACCCCCATTCTCTCTATCTGCCTTTCTGTCTCTCTTTCTCTCAAATAAGTAAAAATAAAGTTTTTTTTTTTTAAAAAAAGAAAAGGAAAAATTAGAACTCATCCCTTTGACCTTCTAGACCATTCACTACTCTTAGCCATATATGATATGCTTAACTCTTTGGTAAAAATTGGTTTGATTCTAGAAGTTACTGATCAGTGGGACCTGGGAAACTTGAGTCTTTCTTTCCCCAGAAAAACAAATTTGCATGCTTCCAAGGGGTTCCTACTTTAAAAAATAAAAATATGTGTGTTAGTTGAGCATGGTAGCATATGCCCAGAGTCCCAGTGTTTGGTGGGCAGAAATGGGAGAGTCAGGAGTTCAAGGCCAGCCTCAGCTACATAGCAGCATGGAAAAGAAGGAGGAAGGGATGGACTGGAGAGAAGGCTTGGTGGATAAAGTGCTTGCTGAACAAGTCTGAGAACCTGAGTGTACACCTTCAGAATCCACGCAAAGCCAGATACTGAAGCGTCTGTAATCCCAGCGCAACTGGTGATAGGAAAGGGAGAGATAGAAGACTCACCTGGAAACTTGGCCAGCCAGCCTGGCAAATGCACTGGTGAACAACAAGAAACCCTGCCTCAACCAAGGCACAAGGTAAAGACCAACACCTGACATTGCCCGCTGCCCTCCAACACGTGTGCTATAGCAAGACACACACACACACACACACACACACACACACACACACACACGGAGAGAATGTTGACCTGGAAACCCTAGGTGAATATATGAACTGTCATTGCTTCTGTAGCTTTATGATCTGCTGATAGATACAGAAAGCAGAGCAGCTTAGGTCCAGCACCCCTCAACGGGTCTGCCACAGAACAAGGGAGAGAAAACGGGTATAGGGGAGTAGGGTGGATAAAAAAGAGAAGAAATCTGGAGTCAAATTTTCAGATCTTCTGCATCAAGCAAGCTAAGCAGGTTTTGCTCCTGCAGAAACTTCCAAACTAGCAAGCACTGGTTTCTCCAAGAAGAGGGGCTTCCTTGGGGTTTTCCAGAATTATCTGGACTGCTGAATGTTTTCTCATGGAATTTATTTTTCAATCACTGATGCTTGAAACATTCTCTCTCTCTCCTTTCTCTCTCTCTCTCTCTCTCTCTCTCTCTCTCTGTGTGTGTGTGTGTATGCGCGCGCGCGTGCACGTACTGGGATTAAGCCAGGGATCATTTATACCAGACACGTGTTCTATGTCTAAGCTATACCCCCTGCAGCCCATGAAAAATGAAATTTTTGGAAAGATTTTGTACATTCTTTTCTGCAATAAATCAAATTTAGCTCCAAATTGCCTATGTGGTTTACTCCAGGTTTAACTTTATCGGGATATTTCAATGTGTCCCCTTATAGCACCACTGATTCTCCCTGTGCTATTCTGTGTAAATGGACTCAGCAATCCCTGGGCTGACATGTGGAGAAGAAGGAGGGTTGACCAACAGAACCTTAGCTTCCCTTGGAGAGTGTCTACAGGAAGGAGGAGGGAGGCAGATCCCTGCTGTACCTCACTTTCCTTGGGCCCTCCCTAGGTAGCTCTGGAGTGACCCCTCAGGGTGTGCACTCTCCCAGCCCTCTGAATCAGGCACTGGCTGCTGCCCCATCCCATTTCTTTTCCTCATTTTCCCAGAGAAACAGGCCCAGCTCTTCAAGAAGTAAAAGTCTTTGAAATATAGAAGATGATGTCCCCTCTGGTCAGAGTTGCCAAACTGACAAATTAAAATCTAAGAAACCCCATGAAGTGTGCATTTCAAAGAACAAATCATGTCAATTTAGTATGAGTATGGCCCAAATATTGCAAGAGATATACATATGCTAAAAAAAGAAAGTAAGTAAGTAAAGCTATGTGTGTTTATCTGAAACGCGAATGTAACTGACAGCTCTGTGTTTTATTTGACAGCTGTGTTGTGGGCGGTGTTTCCTCTGTGAGGTTGCTGCTAGGGATCACAGGTGAAAGGGAGCCCTGGGCCGGGAAACATGGGGAAGAGGTGCTTTCAAACCATGCCCTGCTGGTGAGGTGTTGGAGCCTCAGCTAATCTGCAAAGGACCAGTGAGAGATCTGTTGGATGTGGGTCAGGCATGCTCTTGGTCTGGCAAGACAAGAGACACTGAAGGTACCCAAAGTGCTGACTCCATGCCACCAAGTATCAAAACAAGCAGAGGGCTCAGATCTGAAAGTCAAGGTTACTGCCTGGCAAAGGGAACAGCCCTGAGGTAAACTGAGTTAGGTCAGCTCTAGCTCTGATCCTAAGCTGTGCCTTGGAGTTCACGCTGTTGTATTTCAGTCTTCCTACCTATAAAAAGAGGACGGTTGTAGAGTTTCTGTCTAGGTCAGATGAGATGAAAGAGTCCAGACAAAGCTCTGAGCAGAATACCAGGTCACACTAAACATCCAAGAAGTGACTTCTTTTAATATTTCCGCTATTGCTACTGTGTGTCCTTCAGCTGTTTAGATCCTACTCTCTAGTACAATGGGGTTCCCAATCCCAACCTGAACAATGGCAAGGAGAATATAGATCATACCTAAGACAAAGATGCAAAGATGGGCTGAATAGCCATACTTCAGGGCCACAAACCATGGCTTGAGAATCAGCTGGGTTTTTAAAAATTATTTTTTATTTTAGTTTATTTTTAAGGTAGGGTTTCATTCTAGTCCAGGCTAACCTGGAATTCACTATGTACTATCAGGGGGGCCTCAAACTCATGTGCCTCCCAAGTGCTGGGATGAACGGCGTGCACCACACCCAGATTGTCTGTTTTTTTGTTTGTTTGTTTGTTTGTTTGTTTTTCTTTTTTTAGTTTTTTGAGATTGGGTCTCACTCTGGTCCAGGCTGACCTGGAATTCACTATGTAGTCTCAGGGTAGCCTCGAACTCACGGCGATCCTCCTACCTCTGCCTCCCGAGTGCTGGATTAAAGGCGTGCACCACCACGCCCGGCTTAGATTGTCTGTTTTTATAAACAAAATTTGACTGGAACATGTTGTACTGATGGCTGCTTTCCTACTACAGGGAAACTGAATCATAGCAGCAGAGTCCATACTTACTGGCTGCCCCTTTAAAAGGACAATTTGCAGGCCGGAGAGATGGCTTAGTGGTTAAGGAGCTTGCCTCCTAAGCCTAAGAACGCTGGTTCCAATCTCCAGCGGTTCTAATCTCCAGGTCCCACGTTTAGCCAGATGCAAAGTGACGCAAGGGCGCAATGTCACACTTGACCAAAAGGGGGTGCACACATCTGGATTTCGTTTGCAGCAGCTGAGAAGCTGCTGGCCACCCATTCTCTGTCTTCCTCTCCCTCTCTCTCTGTCTCTCTCTCTCAAAAAAAAAAAAAAAAAGGACAATTTGCCACTCCATGAGCTGAGGAGATGGCTTCTTGGTAAGAACATCTGCTGTGCAAGCATGAAGTGCTAAATTCAGTCCCCCAGCCCCTTCATAAAAAGCTGAGAGTGAGCCACGTGTGGTGGTGCATGCCTTTAATCCCAGCATTTGGGAGGCAGAGGTAGGAGGATCACCTTGAGTTTGAGGCCAGCCTGAGCCCTGAGACTACATAGTGGATAGCAGGTCAGCAAGAGCAAGACCCTACCTCAAAAAATAAAAAATAATAATAATAATAAAAAGCTGAGAGTGGCTGCACATGCCTGTAACCTCAGAGCTGAGTAAAGGGGGTAAAGACGGAGGAAGATTTCCTGGGGCTTCCTGGTCAGCCAGTCTAACCAAAATCGGGGAATTCTAGGTTCACTGAGAAGCTCTGTCTCAGGGAAAGAAGGTGAGAAGAATGTAGACGAGGACATCTGACATTCTCCAGCCTCTGCACACACGTGCATGGGGCGCACATCTGCACACGGGCACCCACATGAATACAAAACACACACAAATGGGCCAATCTGCCAACACTAGTTTTTTGCCTACATACATATGCACACAAATATATGTATATCTAAATATATATGATAATAGCTTTTGATTTTTATAATGTATATTTTACATTATATATTAAAATATATATTTATATATTTTTTAAAAATATATATTTTTAAGTCACTCAATACATTCTCATTTCCAATTGGACAGTCTTGGCTTGCCAGGTCTTAACTCAAATGCTACTTGTATAGAGAACACTAACATTATCCTTGCCCCTCAGAGAGTCCAGACATGAATATAGTAACCTAAAGAAAAAAAATTACAGGGCTGGAGAGATGGCTCAGCAGATAAAAGTACTTCCCTGCAAAGCCTAACAACCAGAGTTCTATTTCCCAGTACCCATGTAAAGCCAGATGTACAAAGTGGCTCATAAAATCTGGACTCTGTCTGTAGTAGCTGGAGGCCCTGGCATGTTCATTCTCCCTCCCTCTCTCTCTCTCTCTCTGCTTGCAAATCCAGAAATCAATAATATTTTTTTTAAAAAGAAAAAGTTGCAACAGGTTATGCTGCAGGTATTTGAATAAATGAACAAATGACAAATGCAGGAGTTGTAGTGCAACCCACACGTGTCTCTACAAGTGGCATCAGCAACTCTGAGCACTTACGGCATTGGCTGGTGTGATTGCAACGTGAATATAATGGGCAGAGGGAGCCCACCTGGTTAGTGGGCCAATAGTTCCAGGATTCTGGGAAACAATTTTCAAGGACAGTGGAATATTATTAATTTTCATTCTTTTTTAAAACAAGCATTTATTTATGAATTTCTTTGGGAGGGATTTTATGGTTTATGCAAAACACTAAAAAGTGGTGTTTCACAGAGGAGAGAGCATTAAATTGGGGTCTTGGCAGTTGGGTAGGAGTTTTCCAGGTGGAAAACTTGAAAGAAAAGTAAGGTGTGCTTAGGGATCTCTGAGCTTCAGAAGAGTAACTATGGTGGGGACAAGATGCGGAGCAGGGGAGAAGACAGGAAATGTCAGCAGGGCTCAGATCACAGATGGATTTATCCTAATGATGACGGGGAGGTGTTGCTCAAAGTTCCCTTTGATATCCTTCTTTGTTTCTATGTAGTCTCAGGGTGGCGTGGAACTCATGGCAATCCTCCTACCTCTGCCTCCCAAGTGCTAGGATTAAAAGCGTGAGCCACCACGCCCGGCATCCTTCTTTGTTTCTTTTAATCTTTCAAATAATTATTTACTCTCACACAAATCACCCTGGAGGCCAGAAGGCCTGTGTTTGCGAGTGCACCACAGTGGGGCCACTGCAGCACACTAACCCCCCCCCCCACCCTGGGCATCTGCTGTGACAATGCAGTAGAGGCAATGAGACTGGAAGTGGGGCACAAGGGTTCAGGGTAGAGATGAATGTTCACCCAGAAGGAATGGCAGGGCTGGTGTGACATATGGAGGACAAGAAGTGACAGAGAAGAGGCTAGGAAGTCTCTGGAGGCTACACAGGTCAAAAGCTCAGATATCTGCTGATAGGAGAACAGAAATGAATAGATTGCCAGGGCTTGCTCTTAATCCCAGTCCTGCCTTGTGGGTCTCATTCTGTTCCCGTTTCCCGGGGCTGTTGGCCACCACCAATGTCCTGTCCCGGGCGAGGGAAGGAGGAGTTGGGAGGGAAGCAGCAGGGTCCCGGAGCAGCGGGTGAGTGTGGCAGCAAAAATGACAGGTAAGTGAGCGCCCAGGAGACCGTCTGATGGACAGCACTCGTTTATTCAAAAGGGGAGTGGGTTTATAAATGCTTGGGGAAGGTTGAGATGGCACGTACAGACTATATGGCAATCCGATGCATAGTTTATGGGCCGTTATCTAGATGGCAGAAGGACTAGTAACTTCAAAGCTATGGGGGAAGGATAAGGGGAGGGGAAGTGCGGAAGAGGAGATTAACAGAAAGCTGGGGGGGGGAGAGATGGTGAAAGGCTACGTGACTTCAGCCACATGAGGGTCTCTTGGGCAGCTAGCCACAAGGTCAGGAACTGTGGGGGGCAAAGTCTGACTTATGGATTGGTCAGAGCCTTTTGGGGCCCGGGGGGAGGGCCTTGCCAGTTCTGCCCACTCTGGGTGATGACAGCTCACTACAACCTACAATGTAGGGAAGGCCATCACTGTCACCAGGGACTCCTGACATAGAGCCCAGGGTCCCTGGCCATGTCCAGTAGTTCAGGCCAGCCTCCTCACAGGTCCAGCCTGCTTCTAGCAAGGCCCAACACTGCCTTGCCACCTCCTGGGGCAGGCCCCTACCCCCCCCCACCTCTAAGGCTCTGATTCAGGAGGTTTGGTGCCTGGTTCAGTCACCTGTTCTTTGTGAAATTCTGCCTGGCACCCTGATGCTGATAAAGGTCCATAAAGATCTCAGATTCAAGTCACAAGAACAGGCTGGGAGGACATGTGTTCAACAAGGGTAGAAGGAAGTCAAGCAGGACAGGGCCTCTGACTTGGGGGCCGGGAGCAGATGTTACACGAGGCCCTGCTGCCTCTGCCCATTTGACTGACAGGTGGCAGGAAATGTACAGCACAGAGCCCCAGGTTAGCACGGTCACTTGACCCTCTAACACTGTCTCTGAAAAGACAGCATGAGTCCCTTATCCTGAGGTTTTAAGGTACACGGCTCACTGTGGATCTTCATGTGGACTGGTCAGTACAGAAGAGCTCAGTGTAGGTGCAAAGTGTGTGGGCAGGCATGGATGGCAGCCCTGCGCCTTGCCTCATGAATTACTTTGCTCTGTGTGGCTTTGGGTATATAACCCAGCCTCCATGGTAACCATGCTCCCCTCTACAAGGAATCATGGCACCTCTAAGAATTGGTTGTTGGGAAGTTTAATTAAGACTATAAAGTCATTCAGTAGACTTTTACTGGTGCTGTTGTATACCAGGCACTATATATACCAGACTCTGCTGTACACAAGGCGCTATTGTTATAACCAGGCATTATTGTTATACACGGACATTATTGTTGTACACCAGGCACTATTGTTGTATACCAGGCATTGTTCAGGGAAATAAGACTCAGCAGTTAACAACAGAGGCCAAAAACTGAAGTTGTACACTGTATTGAGGTGATACAAACAATACATCAATGAAGAGATCAAATAGAAGGTTTACCAGGCCACATATGACATATGATATATTAATTTTATGTAAATATGTCAAACTTTTTATGAAAATATGTCATATAATGGTGAATATGTGGCACAAGCCTGTAGTTTCAATATCCGAGAGGTGAAGGAAGGAAGATCAGAAGGTCAAGGTCATCCTTGGCTATCTAGTGAATTCAAGGCCAGCCTGGGCTTCATGAGACCCTATCTCAAACAGTTCAATAACTAAGCAAGGAAATCACATCTTATATATAGTACATAAACATGCAATATATAAATTTTAAATAAATATATATCTCTCAAATGTGTAGTATCATAAAAATTCATAATATGTTAGAGGAGACAAGCAAGTACAGACAGCACTCTGGGGATGGAAATGCATGCAGAGCACTCGATGATAAGGAAGACATGGTGCCAATGTGCAATAAATTGCTCTCCAAAGGCCAAGAGCTCAAACTGCCGAAGTTGAAAAGGCGATGTAAGAGAAGGGGTGAGGCACACACACCTGGTACAGAACCACTCATCCAATCCAGTCATTTCTAAGTCCCTTACCCTGGTCCTGTCCGCTGACGCACATGTGCATGGGGTTTTTGTGCGCGCGCACACCTCTTTCTTCACATACCAAGGGTTGTTGGAGGTCGTTTTCCTTTTCCCAGCCCTCCTGCCACTTTGAATCTGTCATATGGCCATGGAGATGAACCAGGTAACTTGATGGCAGAAAAGACCTCAAAACATATCGAGGCTGCTTGTCCAGAGAGCATAAATAGCTCTTCATGATACTATGGGAACCCAAGTCTGAAATTAAAGATGAAACAAGGCATGGTGTAGCTCAAGCTACATTCCCACCACAGAGGAGCGTCGCTGTCATACAATCACAGAGAATATTTTGTAGATTGGCAAGAGCCAGGCTTTGTAGAAGGGACAAAATTCCCCATAGCTAATCTACAATAGAATTGTTCAGTGTCAGGCACAGTTTTAATAATATCGTTCTGTGCTGCGTTGGATGTAAATATTCCACTCGTCATTTTGTAAGCAATCAAAAGGCAGCTTTACAGACAGGAGAGCATGAACAGTTATAACATCTGTGCCAAAAAAAAAAAACACATGGGCTAAACAGAACCAAAAAGAAAGAACGAAGTCAAAGAATACCGTGCCTTAGAAAGGCTTCACTCTGCAACTTATCTCCAATCTATGTCTGTCCAGCAAGTCGCTCATTAGACACACAACAAAAGACCAACTTTAAATGTTGCCCTTGACATTATTAAACAAAAATACAAGATCGGCAAATTGGACAGGGAAAAAAAATCCATCTATTTCATCTGGACAATCAAGTGATCCCCTTCCATCCTGTTGCCATTCCCAGAGGGACACAGGGAGGAAGGGAACCGTGGTTTATTAAGGGCCCATTCTGCACATAGGCACTCTGCCTCTGTCAGAAGAAAGGTTGCCTTCCAGTGAAGAGTGCTGAAGAATGGAGCTAGAAAAACCCAGATTCACAATGCAGCTCTACTGTTTTCCTAGCATTGGCCAAGTGAGTTACTCTCTGTGCCTCAGCTTTAACACCTATAAAATGAGGACAATACATATATACCCAACTGGTTTCTCTTGAAGACTAAGCTAACTCGGGGCTAGAAATATACCACAAACTTAATGGTGGGAACCAGACATCTGATTGTAATATCCACGGCAGTTCCATTTTGGTTTAATCTGGAGCCCCTCTGACTTAGGCCCCAATGCTTTTCAGTGCAATCTCCTTTGGGAACAATGTCTTTACCGATGATCACATTAGGCATGAAGATATTAGGGTATGCCCTGTCCACTACAGGAGTACAGGACACCGAGATACAGAAGGAAAACACCTTGCAAGGATAACAAAAGGGAGAGGTGTTTGTCAACCAACGAACCCCAGAGATTGCCAGCAAGTCACTGGAAGCACTCCTTCATTAGGTGCTTTCTCATTTCAGGGACAAAATACATGGCATCTTAGGGAAGGGAGAAGTTTATTTTTAGCTTACAGTTTTGAAGGAAAGTCCATTATGGTGGGAAGAACATGGAAGAACAGTCAACTGGCATCACTTCATCACCTCAGCAGGGAGGAAGTAGAAAGTGATGAACACTGGTACTCAGCTAGCTTTCTCCTTTTTATACAGTCCCGGTTCCCCAGTCCACGGACCAGTGCTGCCCACAGTTAGAAATTCCCAACAGACATGCCAAGACAGTCAAGTTGACAAGAGATTAAGCATCATCCCCTGACTCTTGCAAGCAAGCGCTCTCAGTTTTAGCCTTCCCTTCCAGCGGCACTTTGTTATAGCAATGCTAGCAAGCTAATGAGTCCCCTTAGAGGAGAAAACCTACCAGATGATTGGTGTATGATGCTCAGTTCATCCAGCCAGTGGTGGTGGAGCTGGATTTGAATCCTGCCTCTCCAAGCCCAGGCCCACTCACTCACTCACTCACTCTCCATCTACTATGTGGGCTCTTGTGTGATCAAAGTATGGGAGAAGAGAAAGGTGGGATTGCGAGTGGATTCATCACACCTGGGGCCCCCTTGAAACCCCATTTCAGAGTAGTCTGATCATAAACAGTTCATTAAGTAAGGGGCAGTCAGCATTTGAGAGTGACTTTTTCCAAAGAATCAACTGTTATTTATAGTGGCGTTCCAGTCATTAGTTTCAAAGGAAGAAAGCCCAAAGCAAGCAGGTTCATTAAAAATTTGACATTAGTAATTTAATTAAATTGGGTCTTCGCATCTTGTTGCGGAAAATGAAACGTTAGTTCTACACCAGTTCACGGCCCGTTTCCCCGTCGACTCCCACCTCTCACGTTAACTCGGGCTCTTCTCCAAATGTTGGCTGGCCCCCTCCATTGCCATCCACCCACAACATCCATGCACGCGCACGCTGCCTCTCTGTAAGCCAGCAGCCAGGATGCAGGGAGAGCCTGGGCGAGCCAGCCACAGGGCATCACGGGGCAATGCCAGGTGAGCCAGGTGTGGAGGCTCATGGGAAATGCAAATGAGGCGACCTCAGGGGATTGTGGGAGATGCAACTGAAGCAGCCACAGGAGGCCTTAGGAAATGCCCATTGAGCCACCATCCGGGGTCCATGGGAAACGCCCAGTGTGGCCAGGAAGAGGGAATCATGGGAAACAATGAGTTAGTCCACAGCAGAGGATCATGGGAAACAATAAACTAGGCCAACTGGCAGAGCCACAGAGGCAAGTCATTTTCCCTTGGTCATCTGACATGTCAGAGGTGGAGCGGGGAGAAGGCAGAGCTCTTGGACCCTTAAGATTACCCCACAAAAACAAGCCTCTGAAGACAGAGATCCACTCTTTCCCCAGCTCCAAGCATGGTAGGCCTACAATAAGTTTAGGTTTTGCACAAAGGAGTTCACACACAAATGAATGACTAAACGGCTCATGAATGAACACACAGATACGTCCTGATGAGTGCCAGGCACTGTGTTAGTCTCTAGGGTACATCTGTGAGCCAACACTGGCCTCTGTTGTCTCGGCCCTGCAGCCCCAGGGAATAAGAGCAATGGGCATTCGGCCTTCACCAGTAAGCCCCGCAGTCCTGGAGGCTCAAAGACTTCGTGTGACTCGAGCTCGAGCTGTTGGTGCCTGGCTTCAAACCCAGACCAGGAGAGCTCCAGAGGCTTCCATTTGCCTGTAGACCAAGCTGCCTCCTTCCAAAAGAGGAGGAGGACAAGCAGGGGGAGGAGAGGGAGAGAAAGGCTGAAATCAGGTCATCAGGGCTGGTAGAGAGGATGGAGGATTGAGGCACCAGTAGCAATGTGGACAGAAAGAAGGCCCTGTAAGTGTTAGGGTCCGTTCATGGTCACCACGCCACCCTCTCACCCCAGGCTCCCTGAGTCCCCTACAAGCCCTCGACTCTCCGGGCCTCTCTGCACATGCTGTTTCACTCTGCCTGAAACCTATTTTGAGCTTGCTAATTCTTAGACTTCTTCAAAGATGTCATCCTTTCCAGAAGTCATCTCTGACCCGCAGCCTGGGTTTGGTCTTCCACCTGGTTCCTCTCCTACTGGACCGTGTTGCCTGCATCTTCAACACTACTTCTCCCATTGTGCCAGAAGTGAGATTCACTTCCGCTGTACTCACTGAGTGCCAGATATACCTAACCTCATTTACTTCTCACTACTGCCCTTTGAGGAAGGCACTGTTGTGAACCCCATCTTACCAGAGAGGAAACAGAGGCGCAGAGAGGTTGAAGACTTGATTAAGGCCCCACAGGAAGTGAGCCATCAGGCAGGGACAGGGACCCCAGAACTGTGACTGCAGAGTTTCTGCTTTGTCCACCACCCTGCACTAGGCCTCTCAGAGATGGCTTCCATGAACCATTGCCGAGAGAGGGGGTGGATATTCATGGTGACCCAGACAGGGTGACACCCCTAGTTCTTGCCCTGTGAGGCTGTCCTACAATGATGGGGCGTGACCTTCAGCACCCAAACATTTCCAACTCTCCTAGAGGGAGCTAGGTCAGGGGGAGCAGCTTGACACACGGGCACACAAGTGTTATGTCCTCCCCGCCCCTGATTGGTGGGTCACCATGCTCTTTCATCCTCACCATCATCACCAAGGCCATTTCCTCTGGATAATGACAGGACACTTGCAGCCAGCTATGATTGCTCTGGCTCCAGTCACATACCGTACACCGTGTTCCCAGCTCCCAATTTTCCTCTTTATGCGGGCCAGGCTGATGAGACCTCGAGTTCCTGTCATCCGCCTCTCTCTCCTCTGCCTCGTGAGACATTAACTGACCCCTTCAGCTTCCTGCACCTGCTGGGCCACAGGAGCCTCTGCTGTTGGGCCAGAACACACACACACACAGACACGTGCGCACGCATACACGCACAAAGGACATCAGGTTTGGTGAGCATTGTGTCCCTTCTTTGAAGTCTGAAACCAGGGCATCCATGCTCAGGAGATTAACATGTCTCTCTAGGGTCACACCTTTAGAGATAAGGTTGGAAGCATGGATATAATTCACACAGGGTGTTGCTTTATAACAAGCATAAGACCTACATGTCTCATGACGAATCTTTAGCCTGGGACCTCTCACAAGCAACCCATTCTCTGGGGATCATAGCCAAGAGAAGGGAGCCAATCAACAGGGGTTTGCTCCATTCACAGAAGAAGAAATGGAGTTCAGACACGTGGGCTGGCCCAAGGGGGCAGGGTGCTGGCACATAACATGTCCAGGCCATAGCCCAGCTCACCAATGTCTGTTTTCCACTCCTCACAGTTCTCCCGAGCCACACGTGTGGGAACCCAGGGAGGCTACCCAATGGCATCCAGCAAGGCTCAACGTTCAACCTTGGCGATAAGGTCCGCTACAGCTGCAACCCTGGCTTCTTCCTGGAGGGCCACGCGGTGCTCACCTGCCATGCTAGTTCCGAGAACAGCGCCACGTGGGACTTCCCTCTGCCCTCCTGCAGAGGTGAGTGATCAGAGAGGGTCTGAGGGAGTGGGTGGCGGTTTGGGAGTGGGATACCTGAGCTTCCTGTGGGATCTGTCTCTGAGGAGAGCTGTACTTCACCCCGGTAGGGCATGGAGTACCTGCCGTGGGAAGTCCAAGTCTGGGAGTGTTCTATGGGCTCCTCACTCCACGTGCAATCCTAGTCCTTGGATGTGTATTCCCTCAGGTGTACCCCATGTCAACAAACTTATTTGTTCCTGTGCACCCTGCCTGCTGGTCCCATCTCTGAGGAAACATCCGTTCTTTTCCTGCTGGACACCATTGCTCTTTCTGTGTATAGACTGTACCCCCCCACACACACACCCAATAGCTTCCTACTGACATTGGGCTAGAAGTATTCCTTTCTGTCCTATAAATTCAACCTCTCTCACTGTAATGTTTTTTTTTTCCTCCCAGCCTCCAAATGTTCTCAAAACCTAATTACCCCAATGTTTTCCCCTCCCAGCAGCCCCAGCTATTGAGACATCCATCTTCATTTACCCATACATTTTCCATTTTTAGCTCTGAAAAGCCTATATCATGGAAATCCCCCTAGTCCCAGGCAAGCCAGGACATCGGTCACCTTACGTCCAACCTGTCTTATATTGTCTCTCCCTGTTATAGTCAAGTTTATCTGTAAAATAAGTGCTCAGGAGTCCTACCTGATGAACAGATGGTAACTAATCATGTTGACGAGATTAGAAAATAGAGAAGAAACAAAGTCTGTCCATTCTAACCACCTTGTGTTTCCTTCTGTAATCTGATGGAAGCAATGGATGGAAGGATGGAAGGAAGGAAAGAAGGAAGGAGAGAGGGAGGGGAGGGAGGAAGAGAAGGAAGGATAGATGATTTTGGTCCATAGTGGGAAGCCAGAGTTAACTGTGTCAGAGAAGGCATGGTGGCAGGAGTGTGAGGCAGCAGGCAGGAATCAGAAAGACAGTGGGGAGAAATGCTGGTGCTCAGCTCGCTTTCTCATTTGTATTCAGTCCTGGACCCCAGGTTGGGGTTGCCCACGTTCAGGGTTCATCTTCCCTCCTCAGTTAAACCTCTCTGGAAACACATTCAGCCTTGTGCCCAGAAGGTGTATCTCCTAGATTCCGAATCTAGTCACTGCGATATGCAGGGGGTGAGTCGTCACACCTTCGCATCCTCTTGTGATTGTGTTGCATATTGCACACATGCACATATTTCAGTGTGTACCTGTGTTGGCATTTTTCTGCCCTGGGTGATTTTTAGCTCCTCTAACTACCAGTCCCACTTTTGGAGTTCCCACCTTCCACCCAAGCCAAGCTGTTTGGAAGTGTAGTTGGGACTCTTTCCCCTCCTCCCTTCTTGGTTATTCCACTACAGTGGGTCTTGACAGCTCTCCACGTTCTGCCTCACGATTCCCAATCAGACGGAATTATTTTGCCCCTTAGACTTCCTGCCTTCCCAACAGCCTTGGCACTGCTGACCACTCTCTTCTTCCTAAACTACCATCTTTAAATCCTGTGGCTCTACCACCACACACAGATATTGGTGTGGGAGGAACCGTTTGAGGTTGAGAAATGTTTGGACAAGAAGCTTCTCATGGGTGGAGAATTTGCTAAGTTCAAGGAGTCTCTTCTACACTTATTCTCAAAAGACTAGCTCCAGGACCAAACAGCTTCCCCCTCCTGCCATTGTACGCAGGTCTATTAGCAACGCCAGGGGCGGAAGTTTCCTGGCACACACACCTCTTCCCCCTTCTTCACACACCCATGACAGACATCAACAATGGATCCCAGCACCCTTCCTGCTTGAGTCCAGACTCAGCTGTGAATTCCCTCCCAACAGAGGAGCCCCAGCCAATCCTCCTGAGTTGCCGCTGGCTTCATGCTCAATAAGATTGGCCTCAGCCATGTTGGCACTTCTTGGTGGGGCCCAAGGGGATTACAGTCTTCTTTCTTGCCTTCCTAAGTCCCATTTTCTCAGGCCTCATTTCTAACCCAGGATCTGCCTCTCTTTAGGAGATTGGCATTAGGAATCACCAAGCTAGTTGGGTGGACCTTGGCCCCACCATGGCCTTCCCTAGGGATGTTGCCTTTAACATTCTGCTCCACTGAGAATGCTATCAGAGTTGTGGCATGGAAACAGGATGGGAAACAGGAAAGTAGACAAAGTTGCCGCTCGAAGTTATGAACTACAGAGCACAGTTCTCTCGGAAGCATTGTGGATATCACACCCTTGTCGTTCAAGATCAAAAGATGAATGTAACCCAAGCCAGCATCACACTGTCCTGTGAGGCAGAATTTCCCTGCGCGTATCTTCAGCGTCCTCTGCTCTGCTGACTCAGGTTGGGATCTTGGTGCATTTTCTTGACTCCCAGCCTTCTGTAAAACAAAAACAAAAGCAAAAAAAAAAAAAAAAAAATTAAGATCCAAGGAACCGAAACAAACAGAAACCCAAAGGTGACAGCACATACTGCATCCCTTCCTGATGATCTATGACAGTGCAGGCAGCTCACGTCCCCACACTGCAGATAACTTTTGGTGAGAACATCATGAGTCTGAAAGCCTTGGGGCCTTGGCTTCCCTAGCTCTTCTCCTCACTGTGCCTCCAAAGTTCCACCTGTCCCAAAGGCACTGTTTCTTTCTCTGGCCTCTTCTATCATGTGGCACCCTGCACTCTGCCCCAGCTTAGGACTTTCGTCCCTGCAGAAGCCTTGATTCCTCCTGGGTTTGCCCTTCCTCACAGTCCAATGCTCCCTTTCCTCCACGTAGAGAATGGCCTTTTCCTAGCCAAAGAGAATCCTTCGGCTTGCCTCTTCTCTGCATCACTAGGCCCAGCCTGTCCACCTCGACCACTCCTCATGTAGTGACCAAAGCAGCTTGTGGAAAGAAAAGGTTTATTTTGGCTTACAGACTGGCGGGGGGTTGCTCCATGATGGCAGGGGAAAACATGGCATGAACAGAGTGAGACTGGACATCACCTCCTGTTGTACCCCAGGTAGACAACAGCAACAGGAGAATGTGCCAAACACTGCAAAGGGGAAGCTGCCTGGCTATAACATCCATGAGCCCGTCTCCCAAAAACACACTTCCTCCCATAAGGATCCAATTCCCAAACTTGTAGTGGCTGGGGATCAAGCCTTGAGAACCCAGGTGTTTATGGGGGCATACCTACTTCCAACCACCACACCTCAGTAGGCCTCAAGCGAGAGGTGTCCCTCTGTAGGTGTCCCTCTGAAGACGGTGACCCTCTGTGAACAGCCATTCACTTGTCCTTGCTCATACATTCCCAACCTATCATCCACCACGGGGTGCAGGATCTGACAAAATCACCCATTGCTTAGCAGGGCACTTCACTGAATCAACTTCTATAGCGGGTGAAGCCCTTGGAGAAAGAGGCCCGGTCTGACCTTCTCCCTGTCACTCATTCTCCTCTGAACCGAGCCACAGAGAGAATAGCCCCATCAGCACACAGCACGGGGGCTGCCCTTCAAGGTCAAGTCTTGCTCTCAGAAAGGCTTCAAGGCTCCCTGCCACTCACGTGGCTGAGGGTGGTTCTGCTCAAAGACTGGGAGCAAACCAAAATGGCTCTCCCACTCCTGGAGTCCACTCCAGCCCCATCTTCTCTATCTGGATTGAACACCAGCAGTAAGAACAGCCTGAGGGGTGAGATGCCCCCAGTAACATTGTGCTTGTCTGCAAGTGATTTTCCAAACTGTTCTTCCTCGGGAGACTGAGCGACCTGGAGTAAAGGTGCTCACTCCTTTCCATGACCTTGGCCAGGCCAGGATGGGTGGTTCACCCTCTGGAAGGACTGTGAGCCTCTTGGTGGCCTTCCTTCCTGTATGCAGAAGTCTCTAGGGCAGGCATCCATGAGCTGATAACCCACACCACTGGACAGCCATGTGCATGTATTTGCTGAGTGAGAGGCCATCTGGCTAGGCCTGGTTCACCACCAAAGTCCAGCAGGCACGCAAGACCAAAGGGGACTTGCTGGCATGGCTGTCCATTTGCCTGGCAGCTCTCAGAGCCATGTGCCATGCTTTCCTTAAAGCCAAAGCTCCCTGAGTAGACTGGAGAGCCATGTGTATCTGCTCTGTCTGGGGATACCCTGTGCCAGCTGAAAGAGGACAGCACAGAGCGGGGAGGGGAGTAGAATCTCTGGGATCAAGGGCTGACCCCCACCCCCAGGAGCTCCCACTTCAAGACTCCTGATCCACTGAGGTTTGGTGCAGCTTGGAAGAGGGTGGGAGGCAGGTGATGTCCCTTCACTTTGCATCACTCCAGCCATATTTTCACAGGCAGAAGTCCCCTGAGACGCTGAGCTCTATGTAATCTTTGATCCACACCAAGGAAGACTGTGTGGATTTCAGCAACCAAACTCTGACTTGTGCTGGCCACCATCCCAGGATCAAAGACAGCTCAAGGAAAAAGGGAATGCAGATGAGCTGTGGGCTGAGGGGCAGGTTGGGGAAAGACAAATGGCTGTGGCAAGATGGGCTTGGACTTGGAGAGTCAAACCAAGCACTGTGGGCTGCCCCCAGGCCTGGGAGCCAGGCACTGGGTCTGCATTTTGAGCCAGGAGTGCTGAGCTGCAGCCCACATTTCCTTATGGGAGGAACCTGCAGAATGCATGCACAGGCCTAGGCCTGGCCCTGGCTGTGCCAGCTTGCAGCTGCGTGGAACCGCTCTGAGTTTTAAAGTTGGGATGTAAGCATTACTGTCATAGTATTGACTGAGTTCTCATTCTTTCTTTCAGTAATTCAACCCCTTCTGTCTGGTGCCTGGCTGTCGCGCGTGGGCCAGTCCCTGGTTCAGTCCTTGTTTATTGACTGTCTATTATGTTGTAGATACAGAAAACTTTGGTGATGACCAAGTGAAACCAAAATCCCATGAGCTTGTGGAGTTTACATTCTGGCAGCCAGGAAACAGAAAACAAACCAAAAAAAAAACCTTTCAGACAGGGAATAGGAGTTGGGAAGGCAGTGAGGAAAGCCCTATAAGGTGAGACTCAGGAGAGGCTCCTGAGGAGAAGTCAAGTGAACTGCGTCCTGGATGGTAGACGTGGAGGGATGGGTGTCGACGGGCTGCGGTTTGGAGTACAACAGACAAGACTCTCCTGTGACTGGGGTGAAAGTGCTTATGGAATGCAGGGTCAAGGTTGATGGGGAGGCTCTTTCTGGGGTGCTGGTAGGCAGGGGTGTCTCTGGGCTAGCTAGAGGCAAACCTGACAGGGGTAGGAGCCTGTGCTCTTGAGAGAGTCGAGAGAGCTTGTTTTGCCAGAGTTAATGTTCAGGTGTTCGTCCAAGTGGGGGCGTTGGTTTTGCAGCAGAAGGAGCCCTGTGCTAGCACGGACTTGCAGTGAAGAGTCACTGAAGAGGAGAAAAAACTCCTGGGTGGCAGTGCAGACAGCAGGGATCCAGGCACCACCCACAGGTGATGTGTGTGTCATTCAAATTAAACAGTGTGCAGGCTTCACCAAACACCACACTGGGCACAATGTGGACCCTGGAGCGAGTGTGTGCCCATACTGGCTCTCCAGTCCAGACCTGACTGTCAGCCTCTTGCATTTCTGCTGGGGTTGTGGACACTTGACGACCCTTTTCACATTGCTCATCCAGGAACAGGACAAGTCACAGTGTAGAATCTGAAGTCCCATCTCATGGTCCTAGTCCAGGCATTGCCCCTTACACTGATGGTGCCCTGGTTTTCTCATTAGTCATTGGGAATTATAGCACTACTGAACTCAAGATGGACTGAGGTGCTGGTTCCAGCAGAGGGCTTTGCTCCAACCACCACTGTGGCTCTAGCTGCCATGGCCACTGCTGGGCAGCACTGATTGAGAGTCCAATGCTACATTGTTTAACAGAAGCTAAAAGAGGCTAAGCTCTTTGCAGCCCCTGTCACAAGCGAGGGGGCTGGGAGATAGGGAGGTAAGATGCTTTGCCTCTGGTGACCGTACGAGGTGAAGAACTAGGGCTTTGCTCTCCACTGTCCCCGGTGCCAGGAATGGTGGCTCCTGTGTGATACTTGTCAGGAGATTCATAGTAACACGGTGACTTTGGAGTTACATCCTCCTGTTGGTGCAGAGCTTGAAAGCCAGGCCCTGGGATACAGGCATGCCCTGCCAGCTCTACAAAGCTGTTTCCCCCTTGTCTTTCCTCTTTGACTTGCCTTGGGGTCTGATGAGGAAAGAATCACTGGGGAAGGGGCTGTTGCATGGGGGGGACCCAGAAAGTGTCGGGCAGCCTAAAATGACACTTGCCACCCCCAGCCCCCAACCTGAGCATAGGCAGCTGAGTGAAACGTGGCAGTGGCTGAGACAGTGAAGCAGAGAAACTGGTGCAGCTCTGGAGTCCAGGAGTCCTGAGTTCAAGACCAAACTTTTAGATGGAGTGACCGTGGTAACGTTTTAAACACCAAACAGAAGCAAATGGACAGGCAGATTTTGGCTCAGTTTCAGAGACTTTGGATGAAGGTCAGGGGGCGCTCTTGCTTTGAGCAGGGGGTGAGAGAGAAAATGGTGATGTGGGAGCAAATCAGAGAGGAAGCTGCTCACTTCAGGCAGCCAGGAAGTGAGAGGAGATAGGCAGGGCCAAGAAATAACCTCAGAAAACACACCCCAGGGCTGGAGAGATGGCTTAGTGGTTAAGGCGCTTGCCTGCGAAGCCTAAGAATGCCCATTCGATTCTCCAGGTCCTCCGTTTAGCCAGACGCAAAAAGTGACCCATGTGTGCAATGTCACTCATGTGTCCAAGGGTTAGCACGTGTCTGGAGTTCGTTCACAGCGGCTGACAGGCCACTGGTGTGCCCATTCTCTCTCTGTCTCTCTCAAATTTTTTTTAAAAAACAAACACCCCAGTGACCTACTTTTCCCAACAAGGCCCCACCTCCAGAAGTGTCCACCACCTCCCAATAATGCCACCAGATGATGAGCTCATTAAACAGATCCATGAGCCAAGGCAGCCCCTCAGGGTGGGATAGTCCAGTGACTGGCTCCATCCACCAGGAACAAGCCTCCAAGGTACCAGCCTTTTGGGGAACACTTCATATCCAAAGTATACCAACTAACATGTGCTGTGTGCAGGCTTCCTCTCAGGGACCTGGGTTGGGGGCAGTGTTCAGGAGCCTGAAGCATGGTGATATTCTCATGTATGGTTAACTGTTGCATCTGAAGGCGTGTGTTTGACCCCATGTCATCTTTTTTATTACATATTTTATTTATTTGAGAGACAGAAAGAGGGAGAGAGAGAGAGAGAGAGGGAGAGAGAATGGGCATGTCAGGGCTTCCAGCCACTGCAAACGAATTCCAGATGCATGTACCCCCTTGTGCATTTGGCTTATATGGGTCCTGGAGAGTTGAACCGGGATCCTTTGGCTTTGCAGGCAAATGCCTTAACCACTAAGCCATCTCTCCAGCCCCGAAGGCATGTGTTTGATAAAGCCAAGGATGAATGCTCAGAATCCAGAGCTTCAGAAGAGTGGGCAGAGGAGTCTGAGCAGGCATGGACAGTGATGCGCAGACATGCAGTGGGAGAGTAGGGGCTTCTGAGTCCCGCCTCTTCCAGTCTTATCCTTGAGTTTCAAGATGGTTTCAAGATCTGCTGCAGGGCCTGTGACGTTTTCATTTCTCCTGAGGTGAGGGGCCCAAGGCAGGGAGGGAATGACAGTTTCCATAATTAATTATGTATATATGAAGTATGTGCTACACTGAAAGTATACAAGGGGACGTCTGTTTTTAGAAAGAGCCTTGAGAAAATGACACTTAGACTGTGGCCACAGAAGCCCTGAGTGACCAAGATGTGGCTCTGGAGGAAGGCCTGGCATGTACGTTCCTCCATTTTTCTCATCTCTGCCCAAAATGTGAGTTGCTGTAGAGTTAACAGACAGCAAGAGGGACAGAGGGCTAGTTTTCTAAAATTATGGTTAATTGGAGAGACTTCAGGAGGAGCTAAAGTCGATCATAAATAAAGTCATAAACTTGGGAAAGCAACTATCAGCATAATGCACCTGCACCCAGAATGCCTGGCTTGATGGTGGTGCAGCAGGTCCATTGCCAGAGGAGAGAGTGTAGATGAATATTTCAGGACCAGGGTGTCAGCTGAAGGTTATATTTTATGACTCTGAAGTTGTAACTATGAAATACGATGCCTTGTTTAAAGTGTGGAGAAATCTCTAAACAGCTTTTACAGCATCTTCAATCAAAATGCGACAATGCCAGAGCCCAAGAGGCAAGGGTGGCATCTTCTCTTCTGAGCAGACCCGTGCCTCTGGCCAGAGGGTTGTGAGGTCCCAGGTCTTCGGTTTTAGCACAGTCCGAGTTAACACTGGGAAGTTTGACAGTGTCATTGACTGGTGAAGTACGGAAATAATTGTAGGAAAGTAGGTGGGTTTGTGTGGAAGTATGTGACATAAGGAGAAGGTTGTTTCTGGGAATATCCTTAAGGAAATGACGTTTAGACTGGGACTCAGAGGCTGAGGAGAAGCCAGGTAGGTCCAACAAGGAAGGGAAGAATGTTCTAGAAAGATAGAGCAGTACTTTCCAATGTCATCAGGTAGGGAGACCTTGGTATTCCAAACGAGCCAGGAGGAAGAAGAGGAGGAGGCATGTGGTGTGAGCAGCAGGGGAAGAGGGGAATGGCAAGCAAGGGAGGGAGTAACAGTCCTTAGAAGCCGTGATGGGTAGCCTCATATCCCTTACTTGAGCCTGAGTGACATCAGGAGTTAGGGAGGTTCTTACAGAAGAGGTGCATCAAGGGCTGGAGAGATGGCTTAGCAGTTAAGGCACCTCGCTTCTAAGCTCAAGAATGTCCATTCAGTTCTCCAGGTCCCATGTTTAGCCAGACAAAAAAGTGACACAAGGGCTCAATGCCACACATGTCCACAAGGGGGGTTCATGTGTCAGGAGTTCGTTCACAGAGGCTAACAGGCCACTGGCATGCCCATTCTCTATCTGTCTCTCTCTGACTCAAAAAAAAAAAAAAAAAAAAAACAGGGAAATGAAAAGAAAAAGAAGTGCATCAAGTTGGGCCCGCTTTCTAGTCTGACCCCTGACCCCATGAGTAGGATATAGGACAGAGGGGTGGCGGCTGAGACGAAGAGGGAGGTGAATGGCTGCAAAGTGACTTCCAGAGGAGGCAGAAGGCAATGAGTTCCATTAGGTCCCAGGAGTGCAGTCAGTGGGTGGGGATGAGTGCAGGAACTTGAGGAACTGGGTCCAGTATTGACCCTCTGCAAGCCAGAGTCTGGGGCAGGATGAAGAAAGGCAAGTTGGGCAGATTGAGTGAAAACAATGTGAGCATCAAAAGTAGACACAGGGCTCTGGAGCCCTAGTTGTCCCAGCCCTGCTCCCCTCTGACAGAGCTGGAGTCCCCCTCAGATGAGCTGTCATCCCCCCCGTCTCCCTCCTCCTTCCTGTTGGACCCTCCCCCTGCTCCTTCTTGCTCACCTCTGCAGCCCCTTTCTGCTCCTCCCTCCTCCCACTGCCACCCAGGACCTCAGCATCCTCCTCACTGTCCTCCCCACACCCAAACTAAACTGAGCATCAACTGGGCTCCGACTCTGCCAAAGCCTCCACATCGCAGGCTCCTTCCTCCACCCAGGCAGATCCAAACCCTTCAGCTGACCTCTGTCCTCCCTCCTATTCCGATTCCCATCTTTGCACTTCATTGCAGTGGACGGCTGCTCCCCCGAACCCTGCGCCCACCCCGCCCGCTTGCCCCTCAACGCCTGCTTCCACATCCTGTGCCCTTTCCTTCTTCACCTCCAGCATACACCCCTCTTTCTCTCAAGGTTAGGGTGACTATTTCTTTCTTCAGAGGTCACTAACCCTAATGCCATCCAGATAAAGCCATTTGGTTCTCTCTTCCTTCAAAGGCTCTTCCTTTTCTTCTCTCTCTTGTGAACTCCTCTTTATAATTCGAAACCTGGCTCTGAAGGTACCTCCTCAGTGAAGCTTTCCCAATCATACCAGAAAGTGACCTGTTTGGGCTGAAGAGTTGGCTTAGTGGTAAAGGCGCTTGCCTGCAAAGCCAAAGGATCTTGGGTCGATTCCCCAGGATCCACATAAGCCAGATGCACAAGGTGGCACATCCATCTGGGGTTTGTTTGCAGTGACTGGAGGCCCCAGCACATGCCCATTCTCTCTCTGTCGTTCTCTCTCTCTCAAATAAATAAATAAAATATTAATAAAAAAGAAAGTTACCTTCTATTTCATTTCCATCCTTTAAGTGCGAGCTATACTGTTGGGAGGCAAAAGAGGATATTGAGTAAGGACCTGGCCCTTGAAAGCTGACTGTGAGCACAGATTTTCAGCAACTCCGATCACTGCACTACAGGTCTCATCACCTTTACTGAGTGACTGGAATTCCTTGGGCCCTGGTTTCCTCACCTGTACAGTAGGATTCCCAGGGTCCAAATGCAGATTAAGCACAATATGGAGAGTGCTTGAATCGTGCCTGCAATACCTGCTCAGTAAATATTGTCTCTCATCATCCTGCCTGCCTCTGACTCACTGGAACCCTTGTGCTGTGCTTCCCCTTTATTTTGTATTTGTTTTCATTTGTTTGCAAGAAGAGAAAGAGAGAGGAATAGAATGAGAACGGGCATGCCAGGGCCTCTTGTCACCACAAAGAAACTTCAGGCACATGCACTACTTTGTGCATCTGGCTTCACGTGGGTACAGAGCTGGCCATCAGGCTTTGCAAGCAAGCACCTTTAACTAACACTGAGCCATCTCTCTAGCTCACCCCTTACTCTCTTTTTTTGCATGTTTATATGTATGTATTCATGTGGGTACATGTGTGTGCAGGTACATGCACACGTGTGTACACATGCTTCCTCAATCTCCACCTTCTTTTTTTTATCGACAACTTCTATACTTACAATGAGCCATGATATTTCCCTCCCCTCCCCCCATTCCCCTTCAGAACTCCAGTCTCCATCATATCCCCTCCCTCTCTCCATTAGTCGCTCTTTTAATTTGATGTCATCATCTTTTTCTCCTATTGTGAGGGTCTTGCGAAGGTGTTGCTAGGCACTGTGAGATCATGGATACGGAGGCCAGTTTCTGCCTGGACAGTTGCATTGTAAGGAGTGGTATCCTTCCTTTGGCTCTTACATTCTTTCTGCCACCCCTTCCACAATGGTCCCTGAGCCTTGGAGGGTGTGACAGAGATGTTTCAGTGCCGGACACTCCTCCATTCCTTCTTCTCAGCACTACGTTGCCTTTTTGGTCATCCCAGTGGTCACTGCCATCTGAAAAGAGAAGCTTCTCTAACCAGAAGTGAGAATCGCATTAATATGTGAATATGAACATTAAGTGTAGTGCTTTCAGGGCATTTTGTCCACCTTATTTTTTGAGTCTGGGTCTCTCACTGAGTCCAGAGTTCACTTATTTGTCTAGACTAGTTAGCAAGGAAGCCCTGGGGACACTCCTGTCCTTGCCTCCCCAGCACTAAAATTACAGGCTGCCACCAGCTTTTTATGTTGGTGCTGGGAACTGAACTTAGGTCCCCCTGCTTGTGTGGCAAGCACTTTACCCACAGAGCCATCTTCCCTTTCTTTAAAATGCAGTCCACCATCTGAAACACTATACAGTGAAGTATGTGATAAATGCTGATAGAGCCTGGGAGGGCAGGCCTACAAAGCATGGGCCCCATGCCCTAAAATGCCCTGCAGGAGATGCAGCCACATGGAGGTCTGCAGCAGGTCAAGGCCAAGACCTTCCATGCCATATGGCACATCATGGTCCTCAGGTGCCTTTCCTTGATAAGGAGATGCCTGAGCTGGGAGTAAGTCTAGAGCAGCAGGTTTTCCTTGGTTCAGCTGCTCGGAGTCCCAGCAACATTCAGAACCTAGACAAGGAAAGCAGTCCTGGGAATGCCAGTCAAGGTCCCCAGTGGGACTGCTTGTCACTGGAGGGCTCAGGTGCCACAAGCTCTGGGGAACCAGGCAGCAGGGAGAGACCTCCTTCCAAGTGGGTCTGGAAGCAACAAGAGAAATTACCTTGAGCAAAAGGTGTCCCCGACAGAGGCCTTGGGTGAGCCAAGCCCGGGAAGTCTGAACGCACAGGTTACTGTGACATAGCTAGCCTGGGGACAGAGCAGGGGGAGAGATTGGTGGATCAGGCTTTGGGGTGTTGTCCCAAAAAGTTGTGTTGAAGTGGTTTTGCTTTCTTTTTTATCATTGTGTGTGTATGCATGTGTGCATGTAGGTGCACGCATGCCGTGCAAACGCACACGGACAACCTTAGGGTGTTGGTCTTCTCCTCCTGCCTTTTTTGAGACAGTCTCATTGTTTTTGCAGGTGGAAAGGCTCAGTCTAGCTGGTCCTGTGAGCTTCAGGATTCTCTCTCTCTCTCTCTTTTTCTTTTTTAATACTTTATTTATTCACTTATTTGAGAGAAAGAGAGAAGGAGAAAGAAAGAGGCAGATAGAGAGAATGGGTGTGCTAGAGCCTCCAGCTACTGAAAACGAATTCCAGACACATGTGCCACCTTGTGCATCTGGCTTACATGAGTACTGGGGAATTGAACCTGGGTCCTTAGGTTTCACAGGCTAGTGCCTTAACTGCTAAGCTATCTCTGCAGCCTCCAGTCAGATTTTCTTGATTCTACCACCTGTTGCTCTAGGCTTGTTAGGATTGCAGATGCATGCACCAGTTTGTTTCTGGCTCTATTTGGGGGCTAGGAATTTGAACTTTGGTGAGCAGGCTTGCAATCTGAGCCATCTTCCTAGCCCTGCCTTTTTCTTTTTCTTTTTTTGTTTTGGTTTGAGATAGGATCTCATGTGTCTCAGACTGGTCTCACATTTGCTTGGTAGCTATAACTGGCCTTGAATGCCTGATCCTCCTGCCTAGACCTCCTGAGTGCCGGGATTCAAGCATGTATTACCATGCCTTGCCTTGCTTTGGTTTATCATGCCTGAGTTGGACTGAGGGCTGGTGGGAGAAGCAGTCTGTTCACCTGAGCGTGACTGCGGAAATCCACTTGACAGCCGGCTTCTTCTCCCTCCTGATTATGGCAGAGCACTGCGGTACAGTAGTTAAGATGTGCCCATTAGCATAGGGTTCAAAGATTAGCCCTGCCAGTTCATTAGCTGTGTGACCCAGGGCAGGTTATTTAACCTCCCTGTGCCTTGGCTTTCTTGAACTGTCAGATGAGAGCAGTGATAGCTAAAAATCTCAGAACTGAGACTGGTACCCATTCAGGACCACGGAGGTGTTTGGTATTACCCAGGTAACCCAGATCTGTGAGAATTGCTTCCTCAGCTGCTTGCCATGCCCCTTTCTCCCAGCAAGGAGTAAAGCCCATCCACCAGGATCGCCAGGGTCTGGGAACCCAACCATTCACAAGGGTTTCTTATTTCTATCCACAGCCGATGATGCCTGTGGTGGGACCCTGCGAGGCCAGAGCGGCATCATCTCCAGCCCCCACTTTCCCTCAGAGTACCACAATAATGCCGATTGCACATGGACCATCCTGGCAGAGCTGGGGGACACCATCGCCCTGGTCTTTATTGATTTCCAGCTGGAGGACGGTTATGACTTCCTGGAGGTCACAGGGACCGAAGGCTCCTCCCTCTGGTAAGTGCATTCCCTCAGCCTCCTCCTCCTCTTTCCCTCCTCTGCAGTTGGGGATGACTGGGTTACTCAAAGGCAAAGTCTCCTTCGTGCCTCCTGCCTCCAATCCTCCTTGCTTCCTCGGAATCTTTGCATCAAATCATAATGAGAAATCTCTGCATGCTTTGACAGGTGGGCTACATTTTTATAGGGATTTTAATCTGATTTGAAGTATTGTCCTTGCTGGAGAATTTCATGATGAACCTTGGTTGAGGAATTTGAATTGAGACAATTTTCGGTCACATTGTCCTGACAAGACCACTACTCAAAATCGTGTTGCCTTTCTCGATGACACAGAGGACATCCGGACACGAGGCCAGAACCTTAAGAGGCAGTTGCTTTTCCAAACCATGCCGAGCCTTGAGATCTGGGCAGGTCGCGTGTCCTGGTGTGACTTGGGGCAGCACTCCTTGCTGTACATTGTGAATGCTCCTGGATGTCGATGGGTCAGGGAAGGACAGGAGGAGCTGAACTCTTGCCAACCTTCCTTGCTGAGTGTCTCTCTTCAGGCTTGGACTCTCGGGATGTGTCCAAGCTGAGGGTGGCTTATGGAAATGTCCAGCTGCCTGCTGTGTGACCAGCCTTGCGGGTGGTAGCCCGACATTTAGAACACTCTGTGAACTCACACTGTGGCTCTGTTATGAGGATAGGAATATCTTGGGGTGTTTTTTGATACATTGGGAGACAGTAGAAGTATGTCCACATGTGAGTTAGGCAGGGATGGGCATTTTTGTCGACTTTGTGGCCGTCAGGAGGAAGGGCTCAGGGCACAGGACAGAGGGTGAAGGGGCATCACTGAAAATTCCGTGTGAAGCAGGAAGTGGGTGGCTGCAAAAGCCCGGGGAGGGTGAAGTGTAAGAAGGACACAGGCATGTAAGTCATGGGAATGGAAATCGAGTTTGGAAAGACAGAGCTGGGAAGGAGAGGAGGGACCAGGATTCTCTGCCTGCCCGCCTCCCAGATGACAGGAGTGGTGGTGGCTAACACGCCACTTGAGTGAGATGTGGTCCTTTGAGGAATTGGTTTCTTAATGGATAACAAACTACAACAAACACATGAAGTAGGGAGGGGTCTTCTCCCAAATTAGAGGCCAACTGGAGGACTTGTTTCCCGGTACAGCAGGAGGTAAGCCCACTTCCTGGCTGTCAGGAGCTCTCCAGTTTACACCCCACTGGGTGGGGCTGGGAGAAACCAGACTCACAGATCTCTGGAGGTGGGTGTTGGGTAAGGGCCACTCAAACCAGAGCTGTGGCTCCCAGCAGGACATGGGAACAAAGAACTGGGGTCTTCTTTGGAATGGAGTCTCTCTGAGCTGATATGCTCAGCCTGCTGACCCTTAGGCCTCTGCCTTTTTGTAAAATGCCAGTTGTTCAGATTGCAAACAGAATCGTGGTAGAAAATCTGGGAAGTATGCAAAGGTACAGAGAAATGAGTAATACTTATTAAAATCGCGGCATCTCCCCCCCTTTGACCTGTTCTGTTTGTTCTAAATCAAGCTAGCTGGCTATTTATATTTTAATATTACAACATTAGGATATGAATATATCTCCACTCATGTGTTTTTAACTTATGGTTCTATGAACATTTTTCCTATATCATTACAGATGCCTCCAAAATATAATATGATAAAAGTATTATTTTTTTGAGCATTTACTACCCATAGTTGTCAGGCCAATTCTAAGTTCTTTTTCTTTCTTTTTCTTTTTTTTTTTTTTTTTTTTACTGGTGACAAAGTAATCACAAGTTACTTTATTCTCTGCCTTTTCCCTCTGTATTCAAGGAGTTTTTTTTTATTGACAACTTCTATATTTACATACAACAAAACATGATATTTCCTTCCCCTCCCTCATTCCACTTTAGAACTCCAATCTCCATCATATCCCCTCCCTCTTCCATTAGTCTCTCTTTTAATTTGATGTCATCATCTTTTTCTTCTATTATGAGGGTCTTGCGAAGGTATTGCTAGGCATTGCAAGATCATGGATATCGAGGCCAATTTCTGTCTGGGCAGTTGCATTTTAAGGAGTCATACCCTTCCTTTGGATCTTCCATTCTATCTGCCCCCTCTTCCACAATGGACCCTGAGCCTTGGAGGGTGTGACAGAGATGTTTCAGAGCTGGGCATTCCTCCATCCCTTCTTCTCAGCACTATGTTGCCTTTTGGGTCATCCCAGTGGTCATCGCCATCTGAAAAGACAAGCTTCTCTAACCAGAAGTGAGAGTAACATTAATATGTAGATAATGAACATTAAGTGTAGTGCTTTCAGGGTAGCTTGGTGGGAATAATATATACATTTAACCAGACAAGCGCAGGCTTTATACCCCTAAGGCTCATAACCTTACCTGCCATAGACTTTTGCTTAGGTTTTTCAGTACCAGGTATGTATTCCCTCCAGTAGAGAGGGCCTTCAGTCCAATTATGGAACAGTTGGTTACCCCAAGAGCAGACATGCCACTATTGTACCCGTTCAGTCATTGGGCCTGTATGGACAAACTTGAATTTTCATTGTCCACTGTTTTCACTGCTGATGACTTCTGTCTCCCAAAGGGCTGCATGCACTGCAGCTTTTTTCCAGCTTTCAGTTGGCTGGTCTACAGGGAGAAGGTTTTCTGCTCAGTACCAGCTTGCTTTCTCAGTGACCTTGCCTCTCAGGCAAGAGATGTCTTCAGCAATAGGGTCTTATCATCTGTTTCTCAAGGGCAACCAAGGGCTTTGGCAATAGCCTTTAATATTTTGGAGGCTACCAGGACCTCTAAGTTCTTTTTAAAAAATATTTTTATTTATTTGAGAGAGAAAAATATATAGAGAGAAACAGAAAGAGAGAGAATGGGTATGCACCAGGGCCTCCAGCCACTGCAAACAAACTCCAGATGCATGCGCCACCTTATGTATCTGGCTTATGTGAATCCTGGGGAATTGAACCTGGGTCCTTTAATTATGCAGGCAAACATCTTTACCGCTAAGCCATCCCTCCAGCCCAGTTCTAAGTTCTTAATGGCTATAATTTCATTTGCTATTTCTAAAATCTCTATGAAGCAAGCCGCATAATTTTTCTCCCTTTACAGAGAAGGCGCGTGATGGCCAGAGAAGTTATTTCGTACAGCTAGGAAGGAGCAGAGCCAGGCTTCCAGCCTGTATTAGTTACTTTAGTTGCTGAGACAAAATACCTGACAAAAACCAGCCTAAAGTCGGAAGGGTTTATCTTAGTTTATGGTTCCGTGTTCCAGCCCTTCATGGCAGGGAAGCTGATCACATTGCATCCATAGTAAGGAAACAGAGAGTGATGAAGGCTGCTGCTCAGCCATCTCTCTCCTTTTGACACAGTCCAGGACCCCAGCCCAGAGAATGCTTCTGCCCACAGGTAAGGTGGGTGTTCACGTCTCAATTAACCTACTCAAGACTTTCTTCCTAGGAGTGCCCAAGGGTAACCTAATCTACATAATCCCTCCCAGCTGACTAGGACTGGTCATGTTGACAATCAATATAAGCCATCGCACAATCCAAGCTGGTCTTACTCCAAAGACTGTCTTCTCAGCCCGGATGTCATGCTATTCTATGCTAGGGCTGCGATGGTTTCTCAAGGCTGCTTAGCACTCCCTGCTAAGACAGTGACATCGTTTGCTAACCAGGTCTCTTGTTAGATTGTCCCCAAATTGCCATTTTTATAAACCAATGGAAAGATGGATGTCCTTACCAGCCTCCTCTCTTCCAGTTCCAGGCCTGTTTTGAGTCAGTTGTGCATCCACGGGCCAAATGGACTCCTGTGGCTTCTGCCACCAGGTGTGAGTTTACACACTGTCCAAACTTCTGGACTGAAACAAATCTTGAAACATATTCCTATTCCTATTAAGTCACCCAGTGGGGAAGGCATTAAAGTGGAGGAGATTGCTGGGGGAGTCATTCCGAACTCTTTGCCATAAGATTAAATCCTAATTACTCACAGGGCTGGTGTCACCAGTGCCAGGCAGGATACATTTGTTGTTCTAATTTATATACACCTAGCAATTGCGGGTAAACACATGCTGAGGCTCCGTATGTAGGTATGGGAAGAAGCAGCCCTCTTCCCTCACTTCACCCACAAAGAAGATGGGGTCCCTTTGACAGAGAATATCAGCCTCTCCTTCCCTAGCAGCAGGTTCCCATGGAATCCAAAGAGAGGAGGAACGTGCAGGGTCCGTGACTCAATTTTCACTCGTATCTTCTCTCATCCAAGTTGGAAACCATGGGGGAGGTGTAATGAAAGGTCCTACTTGTTTAGATTTCTGTGAACAAGGAAAAGAAGGAGAAAACACACAGTTGTGAATCTCTTTTGCCAAGTAAGGCTGTATTAGAAGAAAACCTGCCAGGTCCTCAGCACATCATTTCATAAGACAAAGGGCAACTTGTAGCCCAGTGTGTGGCAGGAAATAATCACTTAATAACCTTGCAGTGACACCTTTGAAAGACGGGGCATGGGGAGCATGCATGAACAGCAGGGTGCACTGGTCTCCAGAGCTCAGCAGTGCATACTTGGCAGTCAAGGTCTCTCTGGTTTGTTTGTGCCAGTCAGTGCTGGCTTTTTTTTTTTTCCTTGGTTTTTCGAGGTAAGGTTTCTCTTTAGCTCAGGCTGACATGGAATTCACTATGTAGTCTCAGGGTGGCCTCGAACGCATGACAATCCACCTACCTCTGCCTCCTGAGTGCTGGGATTTAAGGCATGTGACACCACGCCCGGCTAGTGCTGGCTTTTTATGAGGCAGGGTCTCACTGTAGCCCAGGCTGACCTAGAACTCACACTGAAGCACAAGCTGGCCTTGAACTCATGTTGGTCCTCCTACGCCAGCTTCCTGAGTGCTGGGATTAAAAGCCTGCACCACCACAGCTCTCAGCGCTGGCTTTTGAGATTGCTCTGATGCAAGTTCTGGACAAGAGAAGGCTGCCGCTACCGTGACTCCCAAGCTGGGCCACCCTGATGTGTTCAAGGAAGCCTTCGAGCTTAGACGTACTGTCCTTTCATTGTTTGGGGGCCAGGACATTGACTGCAAGCGAAAGCTGTGCTTAAACAATTCAGACAGTAGATTCACTATCGTTCCCTGACTACCGTGCCACAAACAGTGCAGCCCAGCCCCTGACGTGTACCACCCGAGCACCCAACACACCCCTTCAAGTCATGCCACATGGTCATCACCAAGCCATAACTCCCCTTGCCCCCATCCACATGTACATGGGCATCCGTGCGTGCGAACACGCGTGCACGCACGCGCACACACACACACACACACACACATCTTAAGGTCACTGAATTCCATTTAGAAGCAGATTTTCTCTGGATGATCTTATGGGAGGTACATGTCTCTGTTTGTTATGCTCTGACCCCAGTCAAGGGCTGTGACCTTCATGAAGCCCTACCTCTTTTGATCAAGTTAAAGGAAAATGCCCTCATTATAATTAATGTCCCTCATGAGGCCTACGTGCCTTTACAGGGCTGGGGCTAGGATGCTAGGGATTGGGGTCCCTGGAGTATATCAGGTCTTGTTGGTAGAAGTGATTTACCAGCTCACTACAAACTTGGCCTCTCCACTGCTGAGGAAATCGGTGAGGGAAAGGCAACTGAGAAGCCATTAGACCTGATTCTCCCTCTCCTTCCACTGTCTTTTGCCAGGTCTTTCTTCTGAGTCTCTCTAGGAGGATCCTCTGGGCTCAATACAGACTGTAGGCCAGACAGCAACCTTCCAAGGGAGGAGTTCCGTGCAACCCTCTCTGGGGTTAGGTCTTGAGTATCTTACCATAATGAAGAGAGTGCAGCCTAGGAGTTGGATGCACTTGGCCCCAAGCTCAACTCTGTATTTTGTAGTGGTGTCATCTCAAAAGTCACGTCAGCCCCTCTGAGCCTCTGTTTCTGAGAGTCCCTAGGGGTATGAGGCTCATGCTGTCCTACAGAGAATCTGGAGAGACATGCATGGCTGTTTGGATCCTTGTAGGTACAACACTCCTGGGCTGGGGACCAGTTGGAGCCATTTTTGAGGGGCAAAGGGCAAGGAGAGACACGAGTAGCAATGCAATCTCAAGTCCAACCTTCAGTGCTGCTGTTGCTTTTGAGGCAGTGTTGCAAGCCCAGCGTCATGTCACAGGCAGAAGGACGGGCACAGCTTTAAAGCCTCACCAGATTCAGTCCAAGGGGAATTGGCTGGAAATTTGGAGGAGGCTGGCTGGCAAGGAATCCCAGGGTCAGCCTTGGGTGAATATCCTTATGAAGGTCAGAGAGAGAAAGGTTTGTGAGCGCTGATTCCCCAGAGCTTCCGCCTGTCAGCTCACTGTGGCAGAGCCTCACTTCCTGCCAGCCCAGCACAGACTGACCAGTGTGTTGTTCTGTTACAGAAGTGGATGTGGATACTGGAAACGCAGCTGCCTAGGGCTTCTCTGTACAGGGCTAGGAGCAGGGTCTTCATGGTGGGTGTCACACAACCTGTGCCCTGAGGGACTCTCAGAGCAGAGGGGCAGGAACAGAGAGTGTAGGCAGTCTAGGGTCAGTTGTATGAGGCAGAGAGGGGAGGGCATCTTTGTCCAAGGCCCTTGCTGCCTCTGTCCATGGGCCTTACTTGAGGTCATCTCTCCCCTCTTCCAGTGGTCGTTTCCTTCCAGAGCAGTAAGCGTTTGAGAAAATGGAAGGCAAGCTTGTTCAGAACCAGCAGAGAAAGTGCCAGCCACAGGCGTGTCTGGTTAGGCATGGTGTGACATCTGTATGGACCAGTGTCCTTGGCTGTGACTGTGGCTCAGCTCAGCCCATGATGCTCGGTCTCTCTGCCCTGCTCTTTTCACTAAACTTCCATTTGCCTTCAGTACTTGTTTTTCTCTGATCCACCGGGCTCTTGCTGTCTGTGTCGCCATATCCCCAGACCCCATCCCTGGAGACCTCTATGTGACAGTTGCCTTCTGTAGACATGGCAAACAGAAGAGCAGAGAGCAGTCCACCCCAGGGCTTCTGAAGACACCACCAGCCAACCCCAAGGTGGAAGCCGCAGGCCCCAAGGTAGAGGCTCCTGGCCTGTGACTTGGAGGACATTTTTGATGTGCAGGGTGAGGAGCAGCGAGGACATTTTCCTAGAGATGCAACTGCCCACCCCGGCCAAAGTAAGGGAACACCTGTGTTCCCCAGATCGCTGCTCCCAGAGGACAGGACCTGGCCCAGGACATCTCCAGGGAAAATGAGTTCTTGCGCACAGCCAGCAAGGCTCCACCCACAGCCTTGCTGTTCCTCCTCCTAAGAAAAGGAAAATCGTCTTGGTCTGCTGACCTTGCCCAGGCTCTGCCCCTGGCTGCTGGACCAACTGGGCTAAGGGGGTCTCCCTGGAAAGCAGATGAATCTGCACCCAGTGCAACCTCCAGTCCTTCCCAGTTTCCCCACTCCATCTCCTCACCTTCTCTCTTCCTTTTGCCTCATGGTGGCCCTAAGGGTTGCTTCCCTTCCTTTGTTTGCTTTTGTTTCTATAGGTGAGGGACACAAAAGTTCCCATCTACCCTACAGACATTCAGTTTGAACTCTGGAGCAACACTCTTTCTCCCTTTGAAAGACCTTGTTTTAATGATTAGGCATTCACACATGGAATGTAAGCCACACAGAGACATTTGATCTTAGTGATTTTTGACTGGGCATTTTCATTTTGGGGCCTTTAGAAGCAGACAGAATTGGAAGGAGTCTGGCACCATGCCCCTGGGGATCTCTTCATAATACCTATTTTCTTATTTGTTCCTTCACACAGACTGCATCAAACCATTGGTTTCAATTATTTGTGTGCTTTGTTACATTTCCCCCCATTTATTTTCCATAATCATTTATTGAGACCCTTCTCTGAACGAGGCTTTCCTAGGTGCCGAGGAGACAAAAGACACAGGCTGGGGTGTGAGGAGTTATTTATTCACTCCACAAATATTTATATAATAGCCATGCACTAGACCCTGGGGCTGATAGTTAGAGCCAGGAGGAGAATATTATTCAGTGTTACACAATATCATATATTGGGTACTCTGTAAGAGGCATAAAAGAGGTCCCCCCCCCCAGGAGCTGCCAAGAGAAATAACAATCACCAGATTCTTTAGGTCCAAAAATGGAACCCCACCTCCAGCTGATGCAAACAAAAAAGAAAATGTGCTGGTTTTAGTGGCTGAGAAGGCCAGGAGTTGGCTCCAGGTGCTGCTGCATCAGGGTGTGAAAATGAAGTCGCTCCTCTTCCCTAGCTTTCTTTTCATTCCCACCCCACTTCATTCTCAGGGAGGCTTTCCCCAAGAGCTGGCAACATCGATAAAACTCGGGCCCTACACCCTACCCACCTGTTTTTGCAATCCTAGCAGAAAGTGAGCATAAGTCTTTCCTGATGCACTGTCCCTACCCCACCCCCCCAAAAATCTCTCAGCATTACTGACTGGACTAGACTGGCTCAGTCAAGTGCCCACGGCTCAGCATCCTAAAGCCAGAGGCAAGCCCCTACCAGACAAGGTTGGGTATAGAGGGTTGGAGGGATGTCCATGGATGCAAACCCTGTTTTGCTAGGAATATGAACACTAATGCTGTCCTCCAAAAATGTTGTCAGGAGCTGGGGAGAAGGCTCAGTGGATAAAGCGCTTGCCGCTCAAGCTGGATGCCTGAGTTCAATCCCCAGGCCCCATATTTAAAAGCCTGAAGTTGTAGCAGGCTTCTATAATCCCAGCATGCTGACACTGAGATGGGAGGCTGAGACAGGAGCATCTCCTCGACCCTCGTGTCAAGAACAGAAGAACAGCAGAGAGAGAAACCCTGCTCAAATGAGATAGACAGTGGAGGACCAGCTTGAAAGTTGTCCTCTGACCTCCACATGCTTGCTGTGCCATGTGAGCACTGACACACACACACACACACACACACACACACACACACACACACATCAGGGGCACAGCATCAGTGGATAAAGTGTTTTCTGGGCAAGCCCACGGACCTGAGTTCAGATCCCCAGAACCCACGATGCTGGAAGCTTGCGTTTCAGCCTAGACAGGCAGAGACAGGAGGATCTCTGGGGCTTGTCAGGAAGCTAGTCTCAACCAGTTAGTGAGCTCTAGGAGCCCCTGTCTCAAAATTACAATGTGGCAGGCCATGGTGGCACATGCCTTTAATCCCAGCACTGGGGAGGCAGAGGTAGGAGGATGGCTGTGAGTTTGAGGCCATCCTGTGAGACCCTACCTCAAAAAAAAAAAAAAAAAAAATACAATGTGGAGAGCAGTGAAGAACACTAAGGTAGATGTTGAGCCCTGACCTGCATCCACCCTCCCACACACACAAACCTATCAGTATTCCTGACTTGATGAGGCACTGCAGCAAGGACTCTGAGGACGAAGCCAGGGGTCACCTTTGTGTTGACCTAAGGAGTGGATAAGACCTTGCCACTAGCCTGAAGCCCCAGTGTTTGGGGTGAGGTAGAAAGGTGGGAAGAAGGTAGGGCATGAGAGCACCAGCAGAGCACGGAGCCAGGGAGCACCTTGCCCCACGTGGGATCCTGGCAGAGAGGGGCTCCACAGGCTGAGGGGCTAAAACAGGGGAGAAAGATAGTCCTGTGAATATCAATGGAGTAAAACTCGAAGGCACAGAAGGCAACTGTAAAACTTGCCTGCAGGCACTCAGGCGAGGAGGAAGGATTCAGTTT